>JANFCV010000042.1:3167500-3767500 GCA_024500475.1 Phthorimaea operculella
AAAATCGAAGATCCCTGAAACACGTTTTTTTTTTTGCTGTTTTATCTAATCGCAAATTTTAAAACAGATCGCTCTTAAAAATCATGATTTGCCATTCAAACTTTTAACCCCTTTTTTACCCCTTTCAGGGTTAAAAATCGAAAATCCCTGAAACACGTATTTAATTTCGTAAGGGCCCTTTTCCTGTCATGCATATTTTCGCACGCGCGCGGATCTGGTCCGCATGCGGGCCGCACGCATCTTATCTTTTGATACATGTTTTTCCTATCATGCGGCTAGCAACCGCGCGGAACGCGGATTGACGCAAACGAAATCCCTGTCCTGCGTGTGACCAGGAGCGTGCTATCATCCGCATGCGGACCAGATCCGCGCGCGTGCGAAAATACGCATGACAGGAAAAGGGCCCTTAGCTCTTTTATCTAAACGCAAATTTTGAAACAGATCACATTTAAAAATAATGATTTTCCATACAAACTTTTAACCCCTTTTTTACCCTTTTAGGGGCTAAATATCGAAAATCCCTGAAACACGAATTTTTTTGCTGTTTGATCTAATCGCAAATTTTAAAACAGATCGCTTTTAAAAATCATGATTTTCCATTCAAACCTTTAATCCCTTGTTTACCCCTTTAAGGGTTGAAAATCGAAAATCCCTGAAACACGTATTTAATTTCGTTAGCTCTTTGATTTAATCGCAAATTTTGAAACAGATCACATTTTAAAAATAATGATTTGCCAAACAAACTTTTAACCCTTTTTTTACCCCTTTAGGGGTCAAAATTTGAGGTAATGAATATTTAAAAACCTGCCACTTTACTTATCCTATATACTAAAAAAACTGCATCAAAATCCGATAAGGGGTTTTAAATATATCATACAAACATTCATACATACAGACACGGGAAGGGACTTTACTTTATACTATTCTGTGTTTATACTATGTATATTGATTTTGAGTCATGTGATCCTCATAGAGAATTAGTCTCCACTGGAGTTTTCTTTTTCCAAAATGTAATACGCTAAATTTTATGCAAATATCCGCACAGGCGGTAAAAAAGAACGTGTGGGGTACCTAATCTGTAATTTGTTACAAAATATAGAAAGCAATCAAGCAGATGTATTAAAAAGCAAAAACCCGACTGCGGTAATTTCATCAAACTAGTAATTTGGCAATAAAAATTAGGCATCTTGATTTTATGAATTTTTAATATAGCCATTGCCACTCGCGCTGCTATTGAGACGAATCGAACGACACCTTTCATGTCAAGATCCGCCCAGTCGTTTGGGCCGTGAAAACGAATTCCTTGTCTAAATACATACTTACATAATCTCGACAAAAATAACCCTCCTTCTGAGGCTGTCGGGAAAAAAGCATAATACGCTGTGCGGACAGGGCTTAAAGTTCTTCCTAATCATTACGGCTAGTACACTACTTTGAAGCTGTGCAAAGGTTGAACCCATTCATTTGCGTTCTCACTTTAAGGTTGCTTTAAGGTCTTAAAGTCTTAAGGTTGAACTTCGATGCGCAGCAGGTAAAAGGTTAATGAAGCAGGGATTCACTAATCTTACCTTCTACCATAGCTACTTACTGCATGAGAAGATCACTCTATTTTCATTTTTCGTATTGAATTGAAATACCTTTCGTTCGTATGAGTAGTTAATACCCGTGCAAAAAGACAGTTAAAAGACTTTAGGCACGTATCCAATCCACTTTCCCAAAATGTTAATTTCTAAAATAATTACTTTCCCGAATTGTCTCATCTCCCAAAATGTGCACTTCACCAAAACGTTCCTAAAATGACTACTTCTCCGAAACGTCGAAATTGCATCGAAACCTTTGCAAGCTTGCATTTGATAGAATTTGGTTCTTGTACCATTTTATGTAAAAAATATTTCCATTTCCCAACATGGAGAAAGACGCCTTATAATATCTGTAAGCATTCATAAATTATATCGAAGTTATGCTGTGGTTATTTGATTTTATGTGAACTTTATCCTTCTATCTCTGTCAGTGAAAATTACCGTTAGTTTGCGTGGGTTGAACTCCTAGTCAAGGTTACAGCCTCAAGCTAAGCTCTTTGATGCACCAGCTTCAGTCAACACAGCATAACTGCATGGTAACGACATGCGGCCACATTGCAACTGCTGCAAGTGCCAGTATGCGTGTAGCCAACTACGAATATACTTATTGTATCTGTGTTGCAACCGTTGTAACATATAGCTGAGTGAGATACGAGCCTTGCAGTCTTGGTTGGAATTTTTTGCGTTCGATTCCATTGTTAATAATGTTACTTACTAGACTTGATAGACAAAAACGAGAAACTTCTTCCTCAAATACTATCCATGGATCCCACTCCCACATACTTACGGACAATAGCATGCATTTTTCTAGTAGTAAGGAAAATATCGAGATAAATCGAGTTTTATGTTGGCTAGGGCATGAGGTTCATGAGGTCCTAAGCCGGGCTTCAAAATCTCTGCCATAATACGTTAAAGGAGAATGACCAATCCTGGTCTAAAAAATGTCGCGCCTCACTAAACGAGTTATACCAATATACGTATAATATCGAAAATTTTAACGAAGAATAGTCACAGCAATTTTGCAGAAAACAAAGAAACTATTTTTAAGATTTTCTTCTTTGAGGTGTTAGTAATATCACCAAAAATTTTACTAACATGCGAACCTTGCCTACACTGCTTATCGAAGATAACGAATTTAGGATCATATACACGATAGAGAGCCAAACTTCAACAGTTTTGTCTCTTTCGATACCAAACTTTAACATTCAATAACTCCAAAACTTCTGTCATAATGATAATTAAATTATGTTCAGTGACAAAACGATAATCAATTATGAAATGAAACTTATTAACTTGAATTAATGCGAGGCCTTCAAATGATAAAGCAAGCATCGATACTTGAGTGGGCATGATCCTTATATTGCCAAAGTCGTAAGTTGCATCGTATTGCAACAAGATTTCGAGTTCATATCATGTCGCGCCGAATCCAATTTAATCAAGATAAAGGCAGGCAGGACGGAGATAATAATGTAAAACGCATACTTACAACTTTCGGCCTCACAGCCATCAAGCTTTAAACTGCATCTACTTCTGTTGTGCTTTAAGTCCAAATGCCGTCGGTCTACAGTCGCATTGCTCAAAATCTGCATCTTAATCTGTAGTGTTTGCAGTCCAAATGCCGTCGGTCTAGGGTCACATTACACGTGCTACTGATCCTGAACAGATTTATTCCACATTTCCTGATCACTGCTCGTGTACGTCTATGCAAACTTGGTAATTCGCTTTGCGCTTCAACAAATCCATTCTGATCCGGTAAATTGCAATCGGATATCGAGGAATTGTTGGTGACTTGTGTAGCTGCACGTTTTAAACCTAATCTATTTTAACTATCCTCAATAAGTAGTTTTGCTCAGGGACTATTGTGAATGATTTAATCCGAAGAAATGAAAATTCTATCCAATAGATTTTAATATACTTAGTTAGACTTTGGTTTTTGTATGGCACTTAAAATAGTTCTTGCACGTTTTAAACAATTCTAGTTCTTGATTTGTAGACGAGGTATTTATGCTGGGTTTCTTTCGGTTTTGTTTTAGGCTGAGTTGGACTTAGCTGGGTGACTTTGAGTGGGTTGAAGACCCGCTGTGATTGGTCTCTTTATTTTTATGTGTAATTTTATCAAATATGAATGTAAGAGCAATTGCGAAATTATATTATTGCTTGCGATTTACTCCTTTTAGATTGGCGATGCGAAATACTGTAATTGATTTTGCGAAAGAGTGATATACTTTTCAAGAAAATATGCCTAGAATCAAACAGTTAGTACCGGGTCAAACTGCTGTTATAAAAAAGTGAAGATTTTTTATGTGTGTACGTTTGTAATTAAATGGCTTACAACTACAAGACTGATTTCTGAAATTAACTTCACAATGTTAATTTCAAGATTTTCATGGGAAAGCCGGGGAAGACACTGGACAATATCCTAGGTTGGCAAAGAAAGACCCGTGCCGTGTGGTGCTGATTAGAATAGCATCACCCTATTTCTACCCGTGGGTGTCGAAAAAGGCGACTACTGGATGGATCCAGATAATGGGCAGCAGCGTTGCCTGTAAACGGGTATCTCACCATATGCAGCAGTGGACTTTTGTCGCTGTAGTGGTAGTGACTAGACTCAGGCCACCCCAATAGGCCATATTTGACAGCTGTCAGTTTTATACTAAAGGTAGTGTCAGCAATGGATAGATCTTATGTCAAAGCATTATCATGATTTTGACATCTGTCAAATATGGCCTACTGGAGTGACCAGAGATTAGCTCATACACGCGCCAACCTGATTGATGTTCTTGCCCCGCTGCGATTGCCAATACAATATCTCGACATTTGCATGTGATCGTTGTGTGCTGAAAATAACTTCAGTCAATTTCTGATATTGACATTTTGCCGAGTGGTGCCGGCTTAGAATAGCAATACCACGTTTTGTGTGGGTGTCGTAAAAAGCGACTAAGCCTTAGTCACTAAGCGATGAATCTGGGCGGTTCCTGTGTGAATACAACACCTTGCAATTGCACTGCTCTGGCCTATCCATTTATCAAGTGCGGTACCTAATAGCATAGCCATATTGGCCATGGGTAAAAATTTCTTAATGATCAGTAGTGGTCTGTTGTGGCCGTTGACGTATATACAGGGTGTTAGTTTAAATGCGTGCCATAGCTTCAGGGTAGGTTTAGTATCGATAAAGGATGCTGTAAAAAAAATTGAAAACCAATCCCAGTCACAAAAAATATTTTTGTGCTTGGCTGAGATTTGATGCAAATGCCTATATCTCAGCCGAAATTCGTTCAGTCTCAAAGGTTTTTAGACGAAAGTACTTGTATGGGCACTCTCAAAACAACAACAGAGTCAAAAATTGATTAAAAAAAAAGCTTTGCAAAAATCCGAAAAAGAAATATTTTTTTTTGACTAAAATATTTTTCAATATTTTTTACGGCATCCTTAATTGATACTTAACGTACCCTGAAGCTATGGCACGCATTTAAATTAACACCCTGTATTGAGTCTGTTTGTTTTATCAACTGCTAAGCTTTAGCCGATGCGAGTACTCACGTTACATCAAAGCACATGTATCATAGTGCTCGACATGTTACGAACCCGATACTCGGCCGCCCTTGGCGTATCCGTAGACAGATTGATTTATCCGTGCAGCTTGCCACACGGACACATAAGCCTCAATTCGAGAAGTAAATTATCTTAACTGACCTTAAGCTAGCGCTGTCACTTTTCGTCAAATAGGTTTAGAAAAAGGCAGAAGATGAACACGACTAAAATTGACTTAGACTTATAATTTGTCGTAAAATGCGAGTCATCTGTCAAAAAAGGCGGCGGTGAAAACAATGGCGACTTAAGAACCCACTGACATATAGAAAAAAATTGCAAGACACGCCCACGAATAGGGTTTCGTTTCGTAGTCAACGTTTCAATTACAGGTTTTTCGGCGTTACAAAATTAATTTTGTTGCTGGTTTGTTTGCAACTGTATGGGTACCAACTGAAAATGAAAAACTTATATTTTTACACACTATAAGCGCCGAAATTACGTACAATTCACGTCGAATTACTGCGGACTGACATTCGGCGACGTAATTTCACCTGAAGTGTGTCATCCGTAATGACTAATGCAAATAACATTGCTAGCGTAATTGCGCCGAGTTCCGTCAAGTAATTTCGGTCGTAGTGTATCGAGACACTTAGATTATATCCTCTTCTAAGCCTATTTGACGGAAAGTAACTGCGCTAATTACCCGACTGCCTCAGAAGGAGGGTTATGTTTTTCGAGAGTTTGTATGTATGATGTATGTATGTGGACAAGAAAATTCTTTTTCACGGGCTACAGCCCAAACGGATAATTGGATTTTGACATATGAGGTGTCGTCGTTAGATTCGTCTTAGCAGCGCGAGTGACACTATAGTCCGGCAAGTTCGTGCGCGACCTTCCCTGGGGGTGACAGACGTTGTTGGGGAGGGAGATGTCAGCGGGTAGCGGGAGGTGTAGCGGGGAAGGGAGAGGCGCGTATCCGCGCCGCACGTCATATTAAAATGACGTGCTTTCTCGCCCCCCTACCGTCTGAACCCCGCAGGAAGGTCGCGCACGAAGTTGTCGGACTATAGCTATATTATAGATTCAAGATGGCGGATTTTTACAGCAAAATACTACTTTGAAATTACCGCAGTAGGTATTTTTACCACATCTACTTTTTTTAAGATTAGTTGAGAATGCATTTCCAGAATTGCGGCCATAGATTCTCGCCACACGTCACCAACAATACGGTTACTGCGCTTATGTTTCCTCAAATTCTATTTCCTCGTAGCTCGGAGCACTTAGTTCTCCTGCCTCACCTGACAGCTCTGAGCAGCGGTCAAGGTTAAAGTAGTGGTCAAGGTCAAAGTAGCCGTTTGACTGTAGTTCTCACGCCCTGACGCAAGATTTCGCATACATTGCTGGTTACCTTAAGTTCATTGTAATGGCGCCCGTACGATAGCCAGCAATAAATACCAAATCTGGTATCAGGGTAGCTACCCCAGCTGTAAGCTTTCCTACCTCGTCTGAGACCTTTGGGCGCAGTATGACAACAGTATAAAAATGTCTACTGTATCAAACTGACCATTGTTAAAAAAATACCACAGTATCAGAATGCCTACTATGATTTAATGAATACAGTATCGGCCCTAAACAATGCCAATATAGAAATTTGATTGAAAACGCTATTTCACTTGCTGGTTAACTTGAGTTACTTGTAATGGCGCCCGTGAGATAACCAGCAATGAATATCAAATCTGGTGTCAGGGCGAGCAGGGCAAGTAAAATAGGCCTTTGAGCTTTGTAAGCAATAAGCTTTCCTGCCTCGTATGAGACGGCTCTAAACAGCGTCAAGAAAGATGTAGCAATTTGATTGAAAAGGCTATTTTACTTTCTGGTTATCTTGAGTTACTATAGCCAGCCATGAATATCAAACCTGGTATCTGGGCGGGCAGGGCAAGTAAAATAGGCCTTTGAGCTTTGTAAGCAATAAGCTCTCCTGGTCTAAGACGGCTCTAAACAGCGTTGAGGAAGATGTAGCAATATGATTGTAAAGGCTATTTTACTTTCTGGTTACCTTGAGTTCCTTGTAATGGCGCCCGTACTATAGACAACCATGAATATCAAATCTGGTATCAGGGCGGGCAGGGCAAGTAAAATAAGCCTTTGAGCTTGGTAAGCAATAAGGCTTTCCTGCCTCGTCTGAGGCGGCTCTAAACAGCATCAAAGTCAATGTAGCAATATGATTATTTTAAAAGGCTGTTTCACTTGCTGGTTATATTGTGTCTGTTGTAATGTCGCCCGTAAGATAACCAGCAATGAATACCAAATCGGGTGTCAGGGCAGAGCAAGTAAGTTAAATAAGCCTTTGAGCTTTGTAAACAATAAGCTTTCCTGCCTCGTCTGAGACGGCTCTTAACAGCGTTAAGGAAGATGTAACAATATGATTGTAAAGGCTATTTTACTTTCTGGTTATCTTGAGTTACTATAGACAGCTATGAATATCAAATCTGGTGTCAGGGCGGGCAGGGCAAGTAAAATAAGCCTTTAAGCTTTGTAAGCAATAAGCTGTCCTGCCTCGTCTGAGACGCCTCTAAACAGCATCAAGGCCAAAGTAGCCATATGACTGAAATGTCTTTTTCACTTCCCATGTCCTGACGCCCAATTTGTCATTATTGTTGATTAGATTATCCTAAGTTCAGTGTAATGGCGCCCAAAAATACCCAGATAAGTATGCCGAATCGGGCACAATGTATCTCTACGGTGAACATCTGAAACCTACTTACTGATCCTGAAACATGACCAAGGTTGTGACTGCTGATTTGACTGCGCATCTTCGTAACTAGCTGCAAGAGTCCTATTTGTGGATTCTAGTGTGAAATTGACACTGAACTTGATTTACTACTCGTGTACTCGTACTCTCTCTCTCTTCGTGTGCGGCACCGAGTCGCCCGACGACCCGATGAACCCTAATGCCTGAGTTTTACAACCGTCTAATACGTCTCACGTCTCTGACGATCACTTGTTTGACAGAAGCTATTTTACGTCTCAGGTCTCGTCTGCGAAGCTTGCGCCTTAAAGTGCTCTCCGAAACACTGAAACATCCTTCTTTTCGGACATTCAGGTGGTTAAGCCTGCAATGTCCTAACCATACCAGACTGGAAGCAAAGTTCACTCATACTAATGCAGTGTTTATCACAGCGCTTCACTAAGAGCACATAATATATTATATTACAGTCGATAAGTCTCTCTACGGTGCACATCATAAGCCTACTGATCTTGAAACACGGTCAAGGTTGTGATATGACTGCGCATCGAAACTACGTAACAACGTAACAAGCTGCAAGAATCCTAGTTGTGGATTGTAGTGTGAAATTGCCACTGAACTTGATTTCCTATCGCACTAATGAGCTCTTTTCCAATAACTGCTATAAAATTGTTACAAAACTGTTCAACAGTGTTAATGTAGACTTGGGATTGGGAACTTCTTCTTCTTTTCGAGTGGTACACCGAGTCGTGCAACGACCCAATGTACCCTGGTGTCAGAGTTTTTAAAGTGCCCCATTGAATACAGACAGAAAAGTGTGCCATTTTAACTATTTAATTAAGCTCTTCAGGTACGTACCGGGCATCACTAAATAATCAGTAAACATTTGATAAACATCACTCTCCGAATGTTGTAGGTAGGGTCTTACTACTTACCAAATCAATACATAGTATAAAATGAAGGCGCTTTTCCCTGTTTGTCGTGGAATTCGCTAACTTGTCCTGAACTACGCAATGGATTTTTGTAATGGATAGAGTGATTCAAGAGGATAATATAAAACACATGCCGGGAAAATGAATTTCAGCAGCGTTTGAAACCGCTAACAGGCCGAAGTCTAAATATTTTTTATTTCCCCTACAGAAGAAGAATGGGAGGTACCGTTCGAGGCGCTCACCGACCTTTGCTATTTGGGCAGCGGCGCCCAGGGCGTCGTGTTCGGCGGAATGCTACGCGGCGAAATGGTCGCCGTCAAGAAGCTCCGCGACAAAAGTGAAACGAACATCAAACACCTTCGGAAACTCAACCATGAGAACATAGGTATGTATTGTAATGCCCATGCCACTGTGGAAATTGTAATGACGTCAAGAAGCAGCAGGAGACAATATTTCAGGCCAGGTATTAATTAGGGATAAAATCGCAGATACTTTGTTTCTTATACAATCTTCCGGAACAATGTTCCCGAAAAGTGTACAATGTGGACGCTTTTCCGCTGGGAACTTTGTTTAAAATGTGTCCTCATTGGAAACATTTGTTTGGGATCTTGTCCCCAATGAATACCCGGCTTAAGTAAACGCCAGTATCACGAGCAAACAATATTTGGAAAGTTACTGATTTGTCGTCCGATACTGCCGTCTCCTGCTGCTGCTGGCGGTCCACTGTTAATTTGAGCCTTTATTTTTAGGACCATATAATAATCTCCTGATTTGTTGTAGTGCGCTTCCGCGGCGTGTGCAGTATGCCCCCATCGTACTGCGTAATAATGGAGTTTTGCCAGTACGGTTCACTTTTCGAGTTCCTGCACAGTGGCGCTTGCTTCGCCCCAAAACAGATCGTCAAGTGGGCCAAAGAGATTGCACACGGCATGGCCTACCTCCACCAGCACAAGATCATTCACCGTGATCTCAAGAGCCCTAAGTAAGTACCCTTATCTACATTATCTTTCGCACTTTGAATATTCCTAAGAACTTGTTGGATTGAATAAGTTGCAATTAATACAGCGATGATATAACTTTTAAGGAGTCGCGATACTCTCGAGTGGAGTGATATCCCATTATTAGACATAGATAATTTAGGATTATTAGTGCTTCCGGTTGGCTTAGAATAGCGTCACACCTGTTCTACCTGTGGATGTCGTAAAAAGTGACAATAAGCCATTTAGCGAATGGGCAACAGCGTTCCCTCCCAGTGACTGTATAAAGTGCAAATTCGTACCAAGCGTGGTGAGTATGTCTGCAATACTGCCCAATCGAAGGAGGCCCATGATGCCTGCCTGCCTATGCAGTTCCACCATTAGACCTTAACGATTGAGAATAATTATGGCTGCCGTAAAAATTGGTACAAACATGAATGCTTTATCTACCAGCATCCTGATTGCGGATAACCTGGTGGTGAAGGTCAGCGACTTCGGCACCAGTCGCGAGTGGAACGACGTCTCCACCATCATGAGCTTTACTGGCACCGTCGCGTGGATGGCTCCGGAAGTGATCAGACACGAACCCTGCTCCGAGAGGGTTGATGTGTGGTCGTATGGAGTGGTGCTGTGGGAACTCCTGACCCAGGTGATGATCTAGATAGATAAGGTATTATAGAGTAGCGTATCGTAGCAAATTTAAAAACGTATACCTCGGTTGAAACGCACCTGAACCAGTATATGAGGCATCTAAATCTTACACACTTCTATGCAAAGACGCCCAATTTTCTGGTTTTCATCAGTCTTGCGTCAGAGATAAACTCGTGCAAAATTATTTGTGTTACATTTTTGAAACATGTTCTTACGACTGCGCTGTGCCGTGTGATAGCGGCTAAGAATACTGTCACCCCTAGTCCACTCAGGGTGTTTCGTAAAGAGCGACGTAGAGTTTTTGACTTATGATCAACCGCATGGTGGTGGTGATATCACCTAAAGTAGCATTCCCAAAGATGACAATAGCCAAATCATTTTGCTATTGCTTGTGTGTTCTACCAAATCAAATAATTTGGAATAAGGACTGGAAGATAATGATGTACTTACTCTTATTATGGCCAACAGATCGTTCCGTACAAAAACATGGAGACTCACGCCATTATGTGGGGCGTCGGAACAGACACAATCAGCCTGCCAATACCTTCCACATGTCCAGACAGCCTCCAGCTTCTGCTCAATCAATGTTGGAACCGAACCCCCAGGAACAGGTATGCTATGATATAAAACTTTTTTTTTATCTGACTGCTGCCTCAGTTATGTAGTTTTTCGAGAGTATACTGTGGTGATACACAGTCTTCTGAATGACTTAAACTTTTGTCAGACGCGGTGGAAATGGCCAATTTTTACAGCAGTTTACGCTTTGCCTAGGGATATAGGCGTGATATAAGGTGTTCCAAATTACTTCTAAACGAAGGGTTCTTATAACTTGGCCCATAATAAAAAAATATTCGGTACGATGGCCTACACGACGTCTCCAATTTAATGTATTTCCATTTGGTACACATTGTATGTAGGTATGTATTAAATGTAACCGATCACCGAATTATACCGAATGTAATCGATCAGTTAGATATAAACAATATTATTCCTTACCACGAGCTACCACAAACTACAAGCAAAACTCATTCTTTTGGCGAGTACCTCATTATGCTAATATTTTAGGCAAGAATAATTTTGACTTTGATATATTTAACGACTCAATCTACTCTATTCGACAAAAGATTACAAACTTATTCTTTTCTGTTCCTCAAAATTAACAGTCATCATTAAGTATTAGGTATCAGTTTATATTTTAAGTTTCCGTTTCTTTCGACTATGCGCAAAATAACCGAAACATTTCTAAACATTCACTATAGGTGAAATCTTGTAATGGGCCTAGTTATTATTGCTAAGATTTATATGTTATTTAAGTATAGGCTGTTAGATTTCCTTGTCAATAAATAAAATTAAATAACCTTTTTTTATTTTATTGTATATTTTTGTTTTTCTTTGTGTTTTGTACAAATAAAGCATACGTATTTCATTGTACAGGCCACCGTTCAAAATCGTCGCTGCTCACCTGGAGATAGCCGGTGAGGAGGTGAGCTCGTTGAAGGCTGACTACTTCAGCGCGCAGCAGGCCATCTGGCGCAAGGAGGTCCAGGACAAGATGGACCAGTTCTATGCCAAGTAAGGATATTGAAAAAATGTCATACATCGACCAGGGCTCTAACCCGTGTCGCATGGGTCAAAGTCCCACCGCTCTGCCACTGTGCTATCGGTGCACCGATAGATGCTTGCCAAATTTCAATCTCTTGATGCTCGTCTTCAAGCGAATAGATTAGTAGTGTATATGCCTGTCTTATAATGGAAGGCATTAGAATGTGAGTGTCTGTTTATCCCAGATGATGATGATGAAGAGGGACCAGTTCTATGCCAAGTATAGAATAGTAGTTAATAAAGAATAATAGTTTGAATTGTAAGCTGAAATGTACAGGACTTCAAACTTCTACAACTACCAAAATAATTATAAATTTTCAGTGGTGTATCACATAACCCATCCTTAGTAGCTTTATAACAAGCCGAAAATCTCCGATCAGCTGATTGATTTACTATGGGAGGTCCAATTTTTTTTAATATTCGACCCATGTTACATTGGGAAAGTTGTTCAGTATCATAAGTACCTTGACCTCCTTTCGGCTTGTTATACCCTTTCTGTTACTCCCGGTATATAAAATATCTGTTGAATGGAGCGGAGACTTCTTTAAAACAAATATTGTTTGACAAACAATTCGGACTATTCCCGGAATTTGCTAGGTGTTTTGTTATAATTAAGCTTGTCGTTAAGAGTAGGAAAGGAAACAGAACGCAGACCAATGATCAACATCCTTAGAGTATACATAAGCAAGCTATAGAGTTCGTATCGCCCCGGGCCATTGCTCTCAGCGCAAGCAAAAGTTCTTCGTCAAATGTAGGAGAAAAACACGTAGATGTGGTAAAAAAAAACGACTGCGGTAATTTTATTAACTTTTTGGTTACAAAGTTAATACAAACGAAGCAAGCGGAAAAAATTCACGCCGCCAGCGGGATTCGAAATTTGGGTTCGTGACCAATATCTAGTGTTTGATTAAAACACCAAGTGTTCCAATAATTACTATCTTGTGGAAAATGTCTACAAAATAGTAAACATTTTTGCGGTAATTTTAAAGTACAATTTTGCTTTAAAAATCCGCCATCTTGAATTTATAATTTTTTTATGTAGCCTGGGTCACTCGCGCAGCTCAGACGAATCTAACGACACCTCTTATGTAAAATCCTACTATCCGTTTGGGCTGTAGCCCGTGTAAAAGAATTTTCTTGTCCACATACATACATACTCTCAAAAACATCTTCTGAGGCAGTCGGGTAATTAAATAACAAATCTCGTTTTGCTACTGATGGACTGAGGAGTTGTGTTCATACCTTTGCCAATCGTTCATACCTCGTCTGGCATACTCTACAGCTTGCTTATATTTATATACTATAATTTAACATCTGAAAATAAAGACATCCGTTTGGTATTGTGAATGAGTTTTCACTCGATGTTTTTCAGGAAAATTTCGTATTTTTCAAGAATACCGAGAATTTGTTTGCAAAGCCTTAAGTTTCTGAAAATGTAATTACTTGTACCTGGCTCACTTTCTGTGTAGGTGTTAATTAAAAATAATTCTGTAAAAAAGAGGTACTTAAGTCAAATAAAGATTAGATTTTATTAGGCAAGATAGGAAAGATTTGTATTTTGGTACGATTTCACTCATAAACAACTTGACTGATTCAAAACATTCTTACAAAGTTAGAAAGCTACGCGCTACGTTACCCAAATCCAATCTAATCCAAAACCAATCAAAAAGGAAAATGTCACCAAATGTATCAAGATGTCGATAAATTCGTAAGAGAACTTGTGACGGGTAGCTTAGCTGGCAGAGCAGTAGTAGAACGGGACGACTCTGGGTCACGGTCGAAGTTGCTTTTCGATCTCTAAATGTATAATATTTACTGTATGAGAATACAATGGTAACTAAAAATGCATCATCATGTAGGGACGGACCAGAACCGCCGGCTTCTGAATCCTCGGCAGCGAAACGCGAAGAGCTGCGTCTGGCGCGCGACGCACGTCAAGTGTACGAGAAACAGCTGACGCGAGCCAACGAACTCTACATGGAGGTTTGCGCCGTCCGTCTGCAGCTCGAACAGAGGGAGCTAGCACTAATAGAGTGAGTGAAAACACACTGAAGCAACATCTAGTCACACTAAAACAACACACAGTAACACTGAAACAACATACAGTAACATTGAATCAAAACACAGTAGGTACACTCAACAACACTGATACGATATCAAGTAAAATAGAAACAACATATAGTAACATGCGTCAAGTGTACGAGAAACCACTTACGTGCGCCAACGAACTCTACATGGAGGTTTGCGCCGTCCGCCTACAGCTCGAACAGAGGGAGCTAGCACTGATAGAGTGAGTGAAACCACCTTTACCTTTACAGCCACAACAGTCCACTGCTGGGCATGTGCCCCCCAGTAGAAACACACTGAAGCAATATCTAGTGACACTAAAACAACACACACTAACACTGAAACAGTGTCAGATAACAATGAAACAACATACAGTAACACTGAAACAAAACACATGAGGGAAAATCAATAACACTGGAACAATATCCTACACTGGATAAAACAAAACAACAGTACACTCAGTAACAAGACATGTAAGTCATGTAACCTACCATTTAATTTGTAGAACAGGAATGACTCCTTTTCGTGCTCGTATTTATGGCCTCAGCACGGAAAAAAATCACGCGCGTGTCAAGCGTCTTTCTATATGGAGATATTCTTTTTCTCAAACATGCTAGGAAATATGACAATTTCTTTCAAAAAAAAAAAACAATCCAGAAAGTTTGACATTGTCTGTGATTTTGTAATTTCTGAACGATTTCTTTTTTACACAACTGCAATGGATTCCAATACAACTTTTCTGGCGCGATATCGAAGTCGTTCAGAAATTTACAAAATAAAAAAAGAATAACTCCAATTCCACATCTTGACTTAGTAATCAGTAAAACAACTTTTTATATCAAATTACTATAAAATGAATTAAAATCTTTATAATTTCCTAGCATTTTTTTGAGAAAAGCACTATGTAAGCCTCGGGGAAAATGACTTTACTAGTCTCGTATATTTAAACTCTTCTCGTCAATCAAAGTCTTATTTTCCGCCCTCGTCAACAACTTACTATTTATCCTGCAGGCGCGAGAAAGCTTTGAAGGCCTGCCGCTGCGGAGTTCGCAATAGGCTCAAGTTATTCCAGCGTCAGTCGTCATCGTCGTCGGATTGCATCAAGCAACCACCGTCTCTGAAAAAGAAACCTGAAGCGAAGAGCCAGGAGCCAGTTGAGGTATGTAGCCCACTGTTGGACACAGCATTAGTGAGTAGGCTCAAGTTATTCCAGCGTCAGTCGTCATCGTCGTCGGATTGCATCAAGCAACCACCGTCTCTGAAAAAGAAACCTGAAGCGAAGAGCCAGGAGCCAGTTGAGGTATGTAGCCCACTGTTGGACATAGCATTAGTGAGTAGGCTCAAGTTATTCCAGCGTCAGTCGTCATCGTCGTCAGACTGCATCAAGCAACCACCGTCTCTGAAGAAGAAACCTGAAGCGAAGAGCCAGGAGCCAGTTGAGGTATGTAGCCCACTGTTGGACATAGCATTAGTGAGTAGGCTCAAGTTATTCCAGCGTCAGTCGTCATCGTCGTCAGACTGCATCAAGCAACCACCGTCTCTGAAGAAGAAACCTGAAGCGAAGAGCCAGGAGCCAGTTGAGGTATGTAGCCCACTGTTGGACATAGCATTAGTGAGTAGGCTCAAGTTATTCCAGCGTCAGTCGTCATCGTCGTCAGACTGCATCAAGCAACCACCGTCTCTGAAGAAGGAACCTGAAGCGAAGAGCCAGGAGCCAGTTGAGGTATGTAGCCCACTGTTGGACATAGCATTAGTGAGTAGGCTCAAGTTATTCCAGCGTCAGTCGTCATCGTCGTCAGACTGCATCAAGCAACCACCGTCTCTGAAGAAGAAACCTGAAGCGAAGAGCCAGGAGCCAGTTGAGGTATGTAGCCCACTGTTGGACATAGCATTAGTGAGTAGGCTCAAGTTATTCCAGCGTCAGTCGTCATCGTCGTCAGACTGCATCAAGCAACCACCGTCTCTGAAGAAGAAACCTGAAGCGAAGAGCCAGGAGCCAGTTGAGGTATGTAGCCCACTGTTGGACATAGCATTAGTGAGTAGGCTCAAGTTATTCCAGCGTCAGTCGTCATCGTCGTCAGACTGCATCAAGCAACCACCGTCTCTGAAGAAGAAACCTGAAGCGAAGAGCCAGGAGCCAGTTGAGGTATGTAGCCCACTGTTGGACATAGCATTAGTGAGTAGGCTCAAGTTATTCCAGCGTCAGTCGTCATCGTCGTCAGACTGCATCAAGCAACCACCGTCTCTGAAGAAGAAACCTGAAGCGAAGAGCCAGGAGCCAGTTGAGGTATGTAGCCCACTGTTGGACATAGCATTAGTGAGTAGGCTCAAGTTATTCCAGCGTCAGTCGTCATCGTCGTCAGACTGCATCAAGCAACCACCGTCTCTGAAGAAGAAACCTGAAGCGAAGAGCCAGGAGCCAGTTGAGGTATGTAGCCCACTGTTGGACATAGCATTAGTGAGTAGGCTCAAGTTATTCCAGCGTCAGTCGTCATCGTCGTCAGACTGCATCAAGCAACCACCGTCTCTGAAGAAGAAACCTGAAGCGAAGAGCCAGGAGCCAGTTGAGGTATGTAGCCCACTGTTAGACACAGCATTAGTGAGGTGTCGTAATGAAGCGTTTAGTAGCCTAGCTCGGGGATGACGCGATCTGCATAAAGCTTTGAGTTTTCTCCCAAATGCCTTTAGCTGCATTTGTCACGTTCGTATTATTTTTACCTACGACGGATGGGGTGAGAGAATGTGTGTGTGTTTTTGTGCAAACATATGTTGCCAATTATCTCCAAAACCACTGATCGGATTTTGATTCGGTTTTCAGTGATGGATTAGGCTTTCATTAGGCGCGTCCAACAATGCCCGAGGTTGCTCGGGTGCTAATTGCCTCGTGCGGCATACGCTCTTGCGCAGGCGAGCCCAGTTCGGTCCAATTTGGACGCCTAATAAATTAATAGGCAAACTTCTGAAGCGCGTTGATTTTGGCTCGCGCACGAGCTTCCTTTCGCCCGAGCCATGGACGTATAAAAGGGCGGACAGAATGCCAGTTATGTCAAAACTGAATAACCGTAATGGCGGCGGATAAACTTGTGTGAGTGAATTAGGGTTGCCATGTTAGGATTCTTTTTACCAATAAAACACAGTTATTAATACGATTATATTGAATTGTTCTATTTACGACTTACATCCCATATGTTGAGTAAGTTTTTATAATACGTTCTTTTGCTTTGAGAAATTCTTGTCTCGTTTTCTAATTTTAAGATGTGGTGAAACCGAATTTTTTGAACCCACCCACCCAATAATTACCTATACTTTAGGGAAATTTATAACGTGAATAATGGCAACACCAGCCCTCAGTTGGAGGCTAATTTAAATAATTTAAAACATGAAAATGAGTAATCAAATTATTAATTTACCTGTGAAACGTGATTCCCGAACTTTTATTCCTTTGATCTCTGCTGTTTTTTCAAATTTTTACAACGCACGACATGATGTTTTGTTTTTGTTTATTTTGCAAAAATCGGTAGGGTAGGCTGACGTTTGCGTTCGGAATGGCTGGGTTTGGTGTGAATGTGTGCGTGCGTTCTTGTACGTACAGCCAACTGGCTGACTTGGGGCTACACAGAGGTTTTATTAGCGCGACTCTGTCCGCCCTTTTATACGTCCATGGCCCGAGCATGCGTTTTGCTTCGGGTGAGCCACGTAATTTTTTGGTTTGCCGCGCGAGGCAGTGAGGCAGCGAGCAGCCTCGCCTACTGGTCTGATTTTGATGCAATTTTCAGTGATAGATGAAGATTTGAACGAGGAATGTTCTTAGCTAGGTATTACGCGAACAACTCACTAGGGTTCGTTGCAGTAAACTGTCGTGGGTGGTTACAAAATTTAAATTAAGTTTTTATTTTTGTACAGACCGTGGTGTGTTTCATCGAGAAGGAAAAGGACACACACACGGCGGTGCTGCGCTACGCCAACTGCCACCACGACGGCAACGACAACGACGATCACGACCACAACGGCTACGTCAACGACAACCACGACAACGAGGAGCTAGAGAATAACAACATGGCGGCCATTATCGCTGAGAACAATCTCGCCACCGTTATTGCCGAAAACCACTTTGCTACCGTCGTTGCCGAGAACCACTTTGCTACTGTCATCGCAAATGATGCCGATGATATAGAGCCCGAGGAAAATGGTAACGTCAAAGTGGACGACTCCAAAGTGCCGATCATCAAGATCAACGACGTCCGCCTTCTGGAGCTTCCCGAGTTTTAAACGGTATGCTCCTATACACATCGGGCCTTACGACAAAAAAGTTTGTAACTTTTTTTTTATGAAGTTTTATTTACAACATGGTTTCAATACTTTTCTTACTTTTTTGTGGTAAGGCCCAACATATTTTGACACTTGCATAATTTCACCTTGCATTATTTCATGTGATGCTGGCTTAAAATATCATCACCCCAATTCTATGGGGGGCGTGCAGCTAGTAGGTAGGTGACTACTGAGTGCTGACACACTTTGTCCCAACTATGTTGCAAATTCAATAGCTCTCATGAAAGTTGCTTAGTTTCAGTGGTTAGTTCACTCCATGAAATACATATTTTAATCACGCCTAAATCCTTGCGGGGTAGGCAGCGCGTAAACACCACGTCTGACAAAAGATTGAGAAGTAATTCAGAAGACACCATAGTGACCGGTTGACAGGCTGGCGTCCGAATCTCAAATCCTTACGCTTCTTACGATACCCACGGCAAAGATATAGGGTGATGCTATACTAAGCCGGCACCACACAGCACTCCATGAAATAATTCCTGTTATTTTATTACACCCTGCGCTGTAGTCATATCACTCCATATCGATTTTTAGGGTTTCGTAGTCTACTAGAAACCCTTATAGTTTCGTCATGTCTGTCTGTCTGTCTGTCTGTCTGTATGCCGCGCCCTCATTTCTTCGTCAGTTTTAGAGCTATCGACATGAAATTTGGTGAGAAGATAGATCGTGTTGACCCAAATATAGAAATGTTAAGAAAAAAATATTTTAAATGTTTTTTGGAGCCCCTCCCATACAAGTGAAAGGGGGGCAAACAAATTTTTTTTTCTGTTATATTGAATAGGGTATCGTTGAATAGGTCTTTTAAAACTAAGGTGAGGTTTCTTTGAAACAAAGTCACTAAAATGTTTCTGTCACGAGATATTTGCTTTTAAAAAGGGCGTTTTTGACCCATAATTTGTTCCAGCTGTAACTTCTAAAGTATAAACGCTAAAAATTTGAAATAAATATGGAATATAGCTTACAATTTGAAGTTACAATGAAAACTATAACGGATATCGTACCCTTAAAGGTTTCAGAAAAAATTGAGTTTTTCTATTTGCGGTTGGTCATCATACTGCTGCTAACAAACCAGCAACAAAATTAAGTTTGTAATGCTAAAAAACCTGATATTTAAACGTTGACTACGAAACCCTATTTGTGGGCGTGTCTGACACGCTCTTGGTCGGTTTTTACTAATAATACTTTCATTATTCGCAGGTATCTACCGTCGTACTGCCGACGCAATCAAGGAAAGGATCGAACATAAATGGTAATAAAAATATACTTATATGTGTTAATGTTTGCGTAGACACCATCCCCGGCCCCGCTTTTCTGACCATCCATTACAGTCAAATCCCAAATAAATTCTACCCTAAACCCATAGTACGTAAAAAACAATACATGTAAAAAATTTGTAACACCGAAAACAGGGAAATAAATTTAAATAAAAATATGTTAATCTTATTTAATAAAGAGCTTGTCACATCTTGGGGTCTGATCAGACTGAATGCGATGATGCTTCGAATAGAAGGATGTTTGTGACACCTTAGACTTCTTTCACTTCGCCATTGCGGTGTGATTTGGCCCATAATGATGAAAATTGGACGTAATTACGGAACATTATTTAAACACGCGGATGTCATATAACCCTAACTTTGTTTTGGGTGTTACTCAAGTATAAATGTCGTTATAAGTTAATGTTACCTAAGTGTCGAAAAAATAAGATAAAAAAACACAAAAATAATAAATGTTGTTTTAAAACGAGCTAACAAAAGTGCCAGGATAGAATGGATTTGCTATTTGTGGCGAGAAATTATTTAACTGGGAAATATTAGAATATGTTTTGCTGGTGATTTTGCTAGCTCGAATCGCGCGCTACAGAGCTCAATTTGTTAAGAGCCTTACTCTAAAATAGGGGCTTTGTGGCTTCCGGTAAAACGTTCTGGAAAGCAGATCTGAAATGTACTCGAATTTATTAGAGTGTTTCCTGAAAATGTAGTTTCAGAGAAACTCTACCTGATACCTGAATTTGTCTGGTAAGGCTTAACAAATCGAGCTCTGTACAATATTAATGTTCCTAGGATTAAAATGGGTTGTTTGTTTATTGGCTGCTCATGTTTACTGGATACGAATAGAAAAAGATTTTCGCAGTTGGAATAAATTTAAGTACTTATATTGTTCTCTTAGACTGGCGGTATTGGATCAACTAAAAATAGTGATACTTTCCGTCTAATACATGTTGAGTGTCCAATAAACGATCCTTTCCTTAGCGGTAAGTAAACATATTAAAAGTCTTGTTTAAAATACTTGGAGGAATAAAGTATGATGGTGATCGAATTTGGCATTATATTAATAAAGCAAGCACTGCTAACATTAGGAAAATACATCACCTCACAGCGTTTATTACTCCACGTACCATATATCTAATTGGGTGTAGTCAAAATTTATGATTGTATCTGTTTCTACTTGCTACCCGATTGTAGTGATACCTATGTGTTTTAGTAAGGTAGGTAAATAATAGAATGAGAACGAAAATTGTATTTGTGGAATATTCAGTAGTTTGGAGTACTTATTATTTTCGCTAAAATGAAACAGTGTATGTAGGAGCACCTACTTACATTATTATGTTATGATATTTTCATTAACAATACAACGATTACTGTTTCGTTCGCTCACTGAGCTTCAATGGAAGTTCTTGTTATGTATGATATAAACCTAAAATTTGAGTTACAAGTAAATTTACGCTGACTGCACTTCTGAAATAAACAATTTTGTTAGTAGATAAGTGTATTGTAACATTTCGGGTTCCCATGGTAAGGAATTAAGGACTATATAAGTAGCGGCATATCGTAGGTACCATTGTGTGCCTACTACTAGTCCACTGCTGGACGGCCACGCTTCAATCGAGGGACACTTGCCAACGTGTTTGTAATTTGGTGAAGCTTCTCATTCTGGGTGCCGATAAATCGCCTGGATAAGGCTTAGTTGGAAAAGAGGGATCTAAATTCAAAAATCTTCAATGTTTCAAAGAATCTCTATTCTACACCACTCCCTATTATAGCAGGTATGAGTCAATTTAACGTACGAAATTGTAAGGAGTGTACTTTTTGTTGGTGTTTCTTGAAACTACAATTTACAAATTAAATTCGAAGAAGAATGATAATAAGAAGATGAGAAAAATTATGATTTTATTAGGCTGAAATTAATTGGCTGATGTCTGATGTACAATAGACGAAAAAAGTATCAAAATATTGCACTTCCACGATTTTTATTTATTATTTTAGTATTTATTTAATCAAAATCGGTCTAGTATTTCCAGAGATGTTGTAAAATCAACTGCGCTTTTTTAAACTTTCTTTACCAATGATAGTATGAATCAACACACCAATGAAACACCTCCCCTTACAAGGTTCCGGGATGGTGACGTCTGATCACTAGAATGAAAATTTTGAAAATGCGTTGTTGATTATACAACGTAATATCTTCGGAAATATTGAACCTATTTTGATGAATTAAAATCTAAAGTAATCGAAAAACCTGAAATGTAATACGTGAAAGTGCAATCAATATATTGATCCTTTTTGAACCCATCCATTGCACTTGCAATTGTAAATTGTAGTTCTGTGAACAGCCCCTAAAACTATTTACATATGCACTATCTGTTAGTCAGTCCTGTAAAGAGAGATATAGGTGTAGTAGTGAACGACATAAAAAAAATCTTCTAGATTTTTCTATTTAGTCTAGGTACTGAATTTAGTTACTGAATTATATTATGTTAAGTGTATTATATAAGCAGGGTTATTTTACCTCATTTGATTTAGTTTTATTGAACCTGAAACGGTCAGTAAAATACTTTGTTCTGTGTTTTATTTAACACATTAAGGAATGTCTCATGTTTATTAACATAATAATATTATTTAATCTTGATAAAACTTAAGATGAGTACAAAAGACCAGTGTTTGCAAATTCTTTTGTTTTAGGTGGCCTAAAATACAATCTTATATAAAATACACTGACAAACTTTGTCTAGGAAGGGGTATTTACCTTAAATTTTAATAAACATCACTAAAAACAAGTTGTAGTTCAAACTAAAGAGTTTTACAAGTATCTGTTTCGGCGCCATCTTTTGTACAGGCGTGTGACGTCATACGTACCGTAATGGCCAGAAAATCCAATGACTGATTTAAGGGTTCAAGTTATAATGGTTTTACACAGTATTTGTTTAAAAAACCAGTATAAGTAGGTCCTTTAGTAGGTGGATTTGCTGGTTGGTACCTAGGCAAAGTTTAGCAGTGTAGTTGGGGCTGTGAAATAAATAAATATTTATTTCGCTTCTCGGAAACTGTATACCGTATTTAATCGAAATAAAACTGTACGGGATCAAATCTATGACAAGAATAAAAGATCAGGGTAAATTCAGATTGAACACCTAATAAAATACAAAGCTTTTCACTACGAGAATTTAAACTTTCCAGTACTGGAGATCAACGAACTAGAATGAAAGATAAAAAATATAATACATATAAAAAGAATCTAAGTACTCTAGCGATGATTTTTCTAGTAATAACGCCTGCTTAATCTGTCCATATTTTTTTAAAGAATAATATGATGCTTTTCTGCATATGGCATGTGATCGAATAATTTGCCTGAAAACGAAAGATAAAAATACTTATTTTTGTAAAATGCGCGATTATGACCGCTATTGTATTTACAAAAGTAATAAAGCTTATTATATTTTCGACAAAAAGAAACAAACATTCCATATTTTGATATTTTTGAAAAAAAAAACAATGAGGGTATATATTACAAACAAAAAAGTACGACGTGAAATTTAAATAGAGATATTATGAGGGGGGGATATTATCTATTGCATATTAAAAGAAAAACTAGTTAATGCCATGAGAACATACAACTTATTGTATAACTTGCGCAGATAAAGAATGGATCCCAAATTGGCAACATTGTTATTTGCCTCTCTCATATTATATGACATATGAGCAGGATGTCAACAATAATGTTGCGAATTCGGGTCAATTCTTTATCTTCGCAAGTTGTACTTATTTTAATAAAACATGTATTGTAGTTCAACTTTTCTATTGTTTTTATTTTGTTGAAGAAAAAGTATGTTTTTATAATGTTTTGTTTTATGAGAAGATTTACATATATAATTTTATTTTTTCATAAGTTGTTGAGTTACCTTAACCAAAATTAATATAGCACTGTGAGTTGTTTTTATAATTATTTTATTCTGATTTTGTTTTAATTTTGTATAATTATTTCTATTTACTTACATATGTGTTTTAGATGTGCTTCTTTCATATATTTTCTTGTACTCTTTATATTCTGAGGGTCTATAGACTGCACTATACAGAGTCTGATTTTTCAATGTTACTAGACTATTTTCTTAGGCTCATGTCACACAAGCGTCTTACTGTACTTAGTAATATGGTTGATGTCTACTAACCAGCCTGTTGTGTGATCATCACATTACCTACATTAAATTTAATTATTGTAAATTGGCTTTAGCCCGCGATCACATGATTGGCATCTCACCTGTGAACTATAAAACACCAAATATACCTAAACGGATTAAGGGCAGAACACACCGCCTCCGTACGCGTGACGTGGACGTCATCACTCGCGTAACTATGACGTTGTAATGCATGAGATCGTATGAGATTCGCCACACCGCAGTACGCGCGTGATAATATGCACGCATACGCAGGCAGTGTGTCGTCTCCCATACAATCCAATACATTACAACCGGTACGCGCGTCATGACGGGCACGCATACGTCCTGCATATGGGGCGGTGTGTTCTACTCTTAAACTGCTTTTTAGAATATCATATAAGTACATGTACTTACTAATTAAAAATAACGCTGTAGGTGTATAGTTCATGAACAGATATAGTATGGTGAAATGACCTCATGTGACTGCGCCTTAAGCGACTCAACATTTAGTGAGATTAGTGTTCATTCTCGTGTATATTATTATGCTATCTGTACCTAATTAATGAGTTAAACGGACACGGTGAATAGGGGAAATAAATACGCAAAGTACGTTTCCATGTCGCGTTACGTCTCCACTGCGTTATAAGGGTATCAACAATCATAAGGGTAAAGCACACCGCCTGCGTATGCATCCCATATTCAAGACGTGCACGTGATCATGCGCGTACTTTGACATTGTTATGTATGGGCCTGACTAAAAAATGCTTGAACACACTACGTAATTCACGCAAGCAGTGTGTTATATCTCAGACAGCCCCATATATTTACAACGTCAATGCACGCGCGTGATCAAGTGCACGTTTACGCATACGAGATGCATACGCAGGCATTGTGATCTGCCTTTAAGATATAACAGTGACGCGACGCGCCCTAAAGAAGTAATCTATCTAATAGTACCAGTAGTATCTTAATAGTTATCAGCAGCTAATTAAAATCGAACTCCATGTTAAATTAATTGAAATAAAATCGATATTGCTCTATTCGCGACAAAGGTCTTTGCTCATGCTATCTAATAACTGTTATCGACTGTCAGTTAGACTGCATATCTAATCCAAAACAGTTACTTCTCTAATTGGCTGCTGAAACGTCGCGTTCTATGGCGCAATACAGGGTGGTACCGAACGTTACACATTACCTAAAACGCTTGATCAAACTGAAGAACTTTCCATAAGGACCAAAGTTCAAAGACAAAAAACATTGGACCTCTCATAGGAAATTGCTCGGTTAGGACATTTTTGTATGGGAGGTCAAATTTTTTAGGCTGTGCACTTTGGTAGTTAGGGAAAGCTGTTCAGTTTGATCTATTCAGTGAAGCGATTTCGGGAAAGTGAGTCGGTCGGTACCAACCAACCCGTATGTGTGCCGGCCCTAAAAAACAAAATATGAAATTGTAAGTCAAGTACCTACGTGTTTATTTTCCCTATTTTCGTGTGGGTGTAACGTAAGGATATAGGTACTACGATAACATGTTGGAAACGAATGATCGTTACCAAAGTCACTTTTAAGGTACTTAACAAGAAAAATTTAATACTTTCACCTTTAGCGAACTTTATCTAACTTCGTAAAGTCTGCGAGAAATAAAATAGGTATCTACCGAAGTTCACAGCAGTATTTAAATAAGCTGTCTGATGTGAACAGTCGAGTGAGCACATTTAATAAAACACATACGCCATCGTTAAACCTTCATTTTGCTCACCTAGTAATGCGTCCATGACGGACACGAATTTTAAGACTTTTGTAAGTCGCACTAACTTTTACACTATTCTGGGCAGTAGTATAATCGGGCCAAACAGTAGCACACAATTCAAAGTTTTTTTTTACGAAACTTAACCCCGCGCGCTGTTTGTACTTTGTGCTTGCGGCACCGCGACGGCGCAGACTGAAGGGTCGTGTGAGTAAACGCCTGGGCCCTTAAAGTTTTTCAATCCATGTCTATGGTATTTTAAATATACAAATAAAAATATTTGAAACGGGGTGTAATAATGTAACACTTTCAGCTGTCATTTTGGAAACTTTCGGGAATATATGGCTAATTAAAGTACGTCTAGATTGTCCAGGGCCATTTATTATTTAACTCGTTAACTTCTCATTAAGAATCTCGTAATGATCTCAGGTTTCGACTTTTATATTTATAAATAAGCTATACCTAAAGGCATAAGGGGCGTCCATGCAGCATAATGCGTCTTTTACGCAACGTTTCATGTGTGCGCACCTTAGTTTTCAGTTTATCAAAAATGTTTCCTATCTTTATACATTCCATTGTTTTAATACCTACTAAGTTGTTTAATTTAGGTGCGATGATGTGTAAGAACTGTTTTTCAGGTACTATATTGTTTATTTTATATTAATGTAAGTACATTATACTTTAAGGAGTTATAGTTGATAGGCCCTGGATATGTGTATCTTTTTAGAGATTACCCTTATGTAAGAAAATCTGGATTGAAAATAAAGAAATCAAAATTGGTAAGAGCGTTTTCCTTTTCACACCGTAATATAAGTACATTTCCCACAAGATATAACATGATTTCAGTTTTGCAAAAAGCTACATTATGAGGCGTATAACATAACATGGTAACTTTCGGCTGATGAGGCCTCTCTTGGCCGGGTGCTGCCTTCAAAACAAAACCATAACTCGATATAAACGTAATTTGCCGGAAAACCTGACAGAGAGAGGCCCTCTGAAAACGGCCACATTCTTTTTGCTATTTATATTGTGAAAAAATAGATAGACACCAACGACACCAAGAATTTAATGGATGGGTGTTACCGGAAGGTGCTACGGGAGGTGCTACGGAAGTGCTACGACCTTAGGCTACGACGGTGCTACGTTTGTAGGTCTCCGCAGTTGAAGTTAAGGTTCTATTAAATTCAGTGCAAACATTTTTGAGTCGTCTCTTACTCGTAAAACTGAACAACTTTGAAACCAAGGAACATCTAAATAAGAAAAAATAAATTTGGACCTCCCTCAAATTGACTCGGTCGACTTCTGGTACATTTTGTATGGAAGGTCCATTATTTTTTTACGTATTTCGACATATGTTCCTTGGGGAAAGGTGTTCAGTTTCACGAGTAAGAGACGCACTAAAAATGTTTGCACTGAATTTAATAGGACCTTAATTAGCTTCAACTGCGGAGACCTTCAAATGTAGCACCGACGTAGCACCTTCCGTAACACCCATAGTATAAATTAAGTTTTTTTTTTAAGTAGGTATTATTAAATTGTTGCTATCTATCTATTAATGTACAGGGTGTTAGGGACGGTGTAACGAAAACTATGCAGGCGTGCTCAGCTCCTTAACCTTACCTTAACAGCCACAACAGTCCACTGCTGGACATGGGCCTCCCCCGTATTGGGGGGTATTGCCATACTCACCACGCTTGGCAGGTGGATTGGCGAGCGCAGTGCAAGATGTTTAATTCACAGGGAACGCTGCTGCCCATTCCCTGGATAATTATCCCTTAGTCGCTTTTTACGACACCCACGGGTAGAATTGGGGTGATGCTATTCTAGGCCGGCATCACACAGCATGTTCAGCGGTGCTCAGCTCAGACCATGAAAAGTCATACAAAGTCATTCAGCTGATCGTAAATTTTGAATGGGAGGTTGGAAATTCGTTTCCCACCATTGGCTCCATAGTAAAAGTTGTTTAGTTTGATGGTCTGAGCACGCCTGCAAAGTTTTCGTTACACCGTCCCTAGCACACCCCGTATAATCAGGATGTCTGAAATAGCTTCAACAGTTTTACCGAAAGGAGAATGCCCATTTCTGGTCTAAGAAATTATCTCGCCTCAAAATGAAAACTAAAGCAATATGTAATATCCCTCATTCTAATGCAGAATAGCTATACGGCAGTTGTTGTACAAAACAGGGAAACTAACTTAATTTTTAAAGGTCGTTCTACCGTTAGGTATTTTTACCAAAGATTTTACTGGGGTGTGAACCTTTTTTGCTCTGTTTGCATCGGTATAGCTAACGACAACGATTTTAGAACGAAATACTCGATATACAGTCAAACTTCAGCACTTTTGTCTCTTCCGAACAATCAATAACTTCAGAACTCCGGTCACAATTAAATTATTTTCAGTTACAAAATATTAAGCAATAATTAGACTTTATAATTATTTAACTTTGACTTTGAGGCATGTACGTATACGCAGCGGGAACCTACACCAGAATGGAATGAAACTTATGTGGTCTTGTAGGTATTAATTTGTACCTACATAGAAGAGTCAGCGTCCAAAAAATATTTGGTGATTTATATAGTTACCATCTTAAGTTCCCCTACAAACAGAGTACCAAGCTAGTATTCGAAGAAGGAATACCTACTGACATTTTACCGTGACAATCGATTTTAGTTAAACAGAACGAATCATATGGATATGGATATAGTAGGTACTTTAATATACGTATACGTTTTTTTCTTCCATCCATCTAGATAACGGCTGCGAAACTCAAAACTCGTCTATCTCGGGAACTATGTTTGTTCCGCCGCGCCGACTTCGACGATTTGCCGACTTAACTGCGAATAGGGTCTCGTAAGAGGCGACTAGAGGATTTCATGTGTATTGCAATTTTAGGCTACACGCTAACAGTCTGTCGCTACGTCTATTAGCTAACAAACTGCTTATGGTATTTATGACGATTTCCCCCTACCTAGGCAAAAAAAAAACAGCATGTCGCTATAGTGATTTACGACTTATCTGAAACGGCCCTCAAGTATTTTCTTAGAAGAAGTTGTAGATCTTGTCTTTGCTATATCTATATATGAGGTGACAGCTGTCAACTTAAAACTCGATTTTCTCGGAAACTAAGCATGCTAGACTATTAGTCTCTTTAGGAAAGTTGTAAGCCTTGATGAGACCTACATTTCATGTGACAGCTGTCAAAATCACAACTCGTTTTCCTCGGAATCTATGCATGCTAGACTATTAGTTTCTTTAGGAAAGTTGTAGGCCTTGATGGGGCCTACATTTCAAGGGACAGCTGTCTAAATTACAACTCGTTTTCCTCGGAATCTATGCATGCTAGACTATTTGTTTCTTTAGGGAAGTTGTAGGTACGCCTTGATGAGACCTACATTTCAAGTGACAGCTGTGAAATTTACAACTCGTTTTTCTTGGAAATTAAGGATGCTAGACTATAAGTTTCTTTAGAAAAATTGTAGGCCTTGACCTACGTTTCAATTCAAGTGGCAGCTGTCAACATAAAAACTCGTTTATCTCGGAAACTATGCATGCTAGACTTTTTTTTTTTAGTTAGAAACCGATAGTCTAGCACTCGTCTAGCATGAATAGTTCCTGAAATAAATTAATTTATATCAAAATAGTAGAGGAAGATGCAAAAGACTCTCTCATTTTAAATTGATGGGTTTTATTTTAGACACGGAATTCAAAAAACGATTTATATACACTGCCCATCAGAAAAATCGAGACGCCTTGCAACTTTACGTTTTGTACGGAGATCACATTATCTGAGACATATGTTTATTTTGGAATGAATATCTAATGTCGTTTAATAGTGAATATTACGAGGTTTCTAAATCATAATATCAACCTTCTTTATTCAACTTTCAGTTTCATATATTTAAGATTTTGTTCAACTATGAAAACGAAGGTGTCTCGATTTTTTGATGGGAGTATACCAAAAGCCAAACAATGTTTAACAGTGCTTAAAACTAGGTAGTACGACACGACCACTTAAGTCAGACCGCGCCCGCGCGGGCAGAGAGGCGCGGGTGTAGGCGTCAACGTGAATGTGCCCGACGCCCGCTACCCTCTCAGTCACCTTTGTTATCACCTCCCGCCTCTCTACCCGTGCAGGCGCGCACTGACGTAAGCGGTCGTACTTAGGGAATGCAATCTCGACCCGAGATTGATGACTCGAGATCTCGGTCGAGATCTTAAGGTTCGAGACTGACCAACTCGAGATCTCGTTGGAATATTGGTCGAGATCTCGGAATTTCGAGATCGAGATCGAGATTTTGCTTCTCATATTAAAATCTTCAAAATTAAACTTTCTTTCCATGCCATGGTACTGTTGTAATATTATCATGTCAGGAATCCATCTCAACTTCTAGGCCAAAAGTTAAGGTGTGTTACCCGAACTTTGACTGACTTTGCCTCACTACCCCCAGTCAGTAGTATATCCCATCTCTTATAACTTATGAGCCTGAAGTCTGTTAAATAAGAAACGTTTTAGTTGGGTGCCGATGGCATGTCAGTTGGATGATTTTGGCAGTTTCGTACCTATTCTGCCAACAGTTTTAGTATGTAAAATCACATTGGCAATAGAATAAAAGTTGAGTTTCGCTGGCAATGGCTAAAAAATTTCCGACTTGGGACTTTATAACCTATCCATTTCATTAGATTTCCCTATAAATGTCTAACAACAGCAGTTTTCTCTTGCTGAATAAATAGTACGCTCGGAATAGACCTGTCTACCGAGCGTCTATTCCGAAAACTAAGCTTCGCAAATCAAGAAACACGTCTATGAATTTAAGCTCAATCTCGAAATCTCGTTCAAAATCTCGACCGATACTGTCGAGATCTCGAAGGATTTTTCTGAAACGAGATTTCCTTTTCGAGATCTCGATCTCGAAAATAGCTCGAGATCTCGGTGATTTCGAGATCTCGCGAGATCGAGATTGCATTCCCTAGTCGTACTATAATATGTGTTTTAATGGCGAACTTAACTAATTTTAAAATAATTAAATGCAAGAAACCTGTCATTACCTGAACCCGAAACGAAACTCAAGATCATACAGCAATTCAACCAGGTGACTTATATTCTCTTTACAGGTGACATTTGTATTTTTTCTTTGGATTTTTGTTAAGGAAACGGTTGAGCAATGACACAGTGAAAGTTTTCCGACAGCTGATTCAGAAAATGGCGGCAATGGCTGCGAATTACGATTTCTATCAATAACAAAATGGAAATGTTCAATTTCATAAAACGAATATTTTGATACGAGTGATCACGCGCGTATTTAGACATTGTTGTGTAGGTATGGGACTGTCTAAGATATGCTTGACAGCCTTATATATTTACAACGTCAATGCACGCGCGTGATCACGTCCACGTTTACGCATATGAGATGCATACGCAGGCATTGTGATCTGCCTTTAAGATATAACAGTGTCGCGACGCGCCCTAAAGGAAGTAATCTATCTAATAGTACCAGTAGTAATTATAATTATCAGTAGCTAATTAAAATCGAACTCCATGATAAATTAATTGAAATAAAATCGATATTGCTCTATTCGCGACAAAGGTCTTTGCTCATGCTATCTAATAACTGTTATCGACTGTCAATTAGACTGCATATCTAATCCGAAACAGTTACTTCTCTAATTGGCTGCTGAAAACGCCGCGCGTTCTATGGAGCAATACAGGGTGGTACCGAGCGACCCACTTTTATGAATATGCTAAGCTCAGCAGATAACTGGATAACTTTCCTAAGGACCAAAGTTCAAAGCCTAAAAAACATTGGACCTCTCATAGAAAATTGCTCAGTTAGCAGACTTTTGTATGGGAGAGGTAAAATTTTTTTTGGCTGTAATTTTTGGTCTTTAAGGAAAGTTGTTCATTTGATCTGTTGAGTGTAGCGATTTCGAGAAATTGGGTCTTATGGTATGTTTGCCGGCCCTAAAAAACATCTTTAACAAAAATAAGAAATTGTAAGTCAAGTAGGTACCTACGTGTCTATTTTCCCTATTTTCGTGTGGGTGTAACGTAAGGATATAGGTACTACGATAACATGTTGGAAACGAATGATCGTTACCAAAGTCACTTTTAAGGTACTTAACAAGAAAAATTTAATACTTTCACCTTTAGCGAACTTTATCTAACTTCGTAAAGTCTGCGAGAAATAAAATAGGTATCTACCGAAGTTCACAGCAGTATTTAAAAAGCTGTCTGATGTGAACAGTCGAGTGAGCACATTTAATAAAACACATACGCCATCGTTAAACCTTCATTTTGCTCACCTAGTAATGCGTCCATGACGGACACGAATTTTAAGACTTTTGTAAGTCGCACTAACTTTTACACTATTCTGGGCAGTAGTATAATCGGGCCAAACAGTAGCACACAATTCAAAGTTTTTTTTTACGAAACTTAACCCCGCGCGCTGTTTGTACTTTGTGCTTGCGGCACCGCGACGGCGCAGACTGAAGGGTCGTGTGAGTAAACGCCTGGGCCCTTAAAAGTTTTTCAATCCATGTCTATGGTATTTTAAATATACAAATAAAAATATTTGAAACGGGGTGTAATAATGTAACACTTTCAGCTGTCATTTTGGAAACTTTCGGGAATATATGGCTAATTAAAGTACGTCTAGATTGTCCAGGGCCATTTATTATTTAACTCGTTAACTTCTCATTAAGAATCTCGTAATGATCTCAGGTTTCGACTTTTATATTTATAAATAAGCTATACCTAAAGGCATAAGGGGCGTCCATGCAGCATAATGCGTCTTTTACGCAACGTTTCATGTGTGCGCACCTTAGTTTTCAGTTTATCAAAAATGTTTCCTATCTTTATACATTCCATTGTTTTAATACCTACTAAGTTGTTTAATTTAGGTGCGATGATGTGTAAGAACTGTTTTTCAGGTACTATATTGTTTATTTTATATTAATGTAAGTACATTATACTTTAAGGAGTTATAGTTGATAGGCCCTGGATATGTGTATCTTTTTAGAGATTACCCTTATGTAAGAAAATCTGGATTGAAAATAAAGAAATCAAAATTGGTAAGAGCGTTTTCCTTTTCACACCGTAATATAAGTACATTTCCCACAAGATATAACATGATTTCAGTTTTGCAAAAAGCTACATTATGAGGCGTATAACATAACATGGTAACTTTCGGCTGATGAGGCCTCTCTTGGCCGGGTGCTGCCTTCAAAACAAAACCATAACTCGATATAAACGTAATTTGCCGGAAAACCTGACAGAGAGAGGCCCTCTGAAAACGGCCACATTCTTTTTGCTATTTATATTGTGAAAAAATAGATAGACACCAACGACACCAAGAATTTAATGGATGGGTGTTACCGGAAGGTGCTACGGGAGGTGCTACGGAAGTGCTACGACCTTAGGCTACGACGGTGCTACGTTTGTAGGTCTCCGCAGTTGAAGTTAAGGTTCTATTAAATTCAGTGCAAACATTTTTGAGTCGTCTCTTACTCGTAAAACTGAACAACTTTGAAACCAAGGAACATCTAAATAAGAAAAAATAAATTTGGACCTCCCTCAAATTGACTCGGTCGACTTCTGGTACATTTTGTATGGAAGGTCCATTATTTTTTTACGTATTTCGACATATGTTCCTTGGGGAAAGGTGTTCAGTTTCACGAGTAAGAGACGCACTAAAAATGTTTGCACTGAATTTAATAGGACCTTAATTAGCTTCAACTGCGGAGACCTTCAAATGTAGCACCGACGTAGCACCTTCCGTAACACCCATAGTATAAATTAAGTTTTTTTTTTAAGTAGGTATTATTAAATTGTTGCTATCTATCTATTAATGTACAGGGTGTTAGGGACGGTGTAACGAAAACTATGCAGGCGTGCTCAGCTCCTTAACCTTACCTTAACAGCCACAACAGTCCACTGCTGGACATGGGCCTCCCCCGTATTGGGGGGTATTGCCATACTCACCACGCTTGGCAGGTGGATTGGCGAGCGCAGTGCAAGATGTTTAATTCACAGGGAACGCTGCTGCCCATTCCCTGGATAATTATCCCTTAGTCGCTTTTTACGACACCCACGGGTAGAATTGGGGTGATGCTATTCTAGGCCGGCATCACACAGCATGTTCAGCGGTGCTCAGCTCAGACCATGAAAAGTCATACAAAGTCATTCAGCTGATCGTAAATTTTGAATGGGAGGTTGGAAATTCGTTTCCCACCATTGGCTCCATAGTAAAAGTTGTTTAGTTTGATGGTCTGAGCACGCCTGCAAAGTTTTCGTTACACCGTCCCTAGCACACCCCGTATAATCAGGATGTCTGAAATAGCTTCAACAGTTTTACCGAAAGGAGAATGCCCATTTCTGGTCTAAGAAATTATCTCGCCTCAAAATGAAAACTAAAGCAATATGTAATATCCCTCATTCTAATGCAGAATAGCTATACGGCAGTTGTTGTACAAAACAGGGAAACTAACTTAATTTTTAAAGGTCGTTCTACCGTTAGGTATTTTTACCAAAGATTTTACTGGGGTGTGAACCTTTTTTGCTCTGTTTGCATCGGTATAGCTAACGACAACGATTTTAGAACGAAATACTCGATATACAGTCAAACTTCAGCACTTTTGTCTCTTCCGAACAATCAATAACTTCAGAACTCCGGTCACAATTAAATTATTTTCAGTTACAAAATATTAAGCAATAATTAGACTTTATAATTATTTAACTTTGACTTTGAGGCATGTACGTATACGCAGCGGGAACCTACACCAGAATGGAATGAAACTTATGTGGTCTTGTAGGTATTAATTTGTACCTACATAGAAGAGTCAGCGTCCAAAAAATATTTGGTGATTTATATAGTTACCATCTTAAGTTCCCTACAAACAGAGTACCAAGCTAGTATTCGAAGAAGGAATACCTACTGACATTTTACCGTGACAATCGATTTTAGTTAAACAGAACGAATCATATGGATATGGATATAGTAGGTACTTTAATATACGTATACGTTTTTTTCTTCCATCCATCTAGATAACGGCTGCGAAACTCAAAACTCGTCTATCTCGGGAACTATGTTTGTTCCGCCGCGCCGACTTCGACGATTTGCCGACTTAACTGCGAATAGGGTCTCGTAAGAGGCGACTAGAGGATTTCATGTGTATTGCAATTTTAGGCTACACGCTAACAGTCTGTCGCTACGTCTATTAGCTAACAAACTGCTTATGGTATTTATGACGATTTCCCCCTACCTAGGCAAAAAAAAAACAGCATGTCGCTATAGTGATTTACGACTTATCTGAAACGGCCCTCAAGTATTTTCTTAGAAGAAGTTGTAGATCTTGTCTTTGCTATATCTATATATGAGGTGACAGCTGTCAACTTAAAACTCGATTTTCTCGGAAACTAAGCATGCTAGACTATTAGTCTCTTTAGGAAAGTTGTAAGCCTTGATGAGACCTACATTTCATGTGACAGCTGTCAAAATCACAACTCGTTTTCCTCGGAATCTATGCATGCTAGACTATTAGTTTCTTTAGGAAAGTTGTAGGCCTTGATGGGGCCTACATTTCAAGGGACAGCTGTCTAAATTACAACTCGTTTTCCTCGGAATCTATGCATGCTAGACTATTTGTTTCTTTAGGGAAGTTGTAGGTACGCCTTGATGAGACCTACATTTCAAGTGACAGCTGTGAAATTTACAACTCGTTTTTCTTGGAAATTAAGGATGCTAGACTATAAGTTTCTTTAGAAAAATTGTAGGCCTTGACCTACGTTTCAATTCAAGTGGCAGCTGTCAACATAAAAACTCGTTTATCTCGGAAACTATGCATGCTAGACTTTTTTTTTTTAGTTAGAAACCGATAGTCTAGCACTCGTCTAGCATGAATAGTTCCTGAAATAAATTAATTTATATCAAAATAGTAGAGGAAGATGCAAAAGACTCTCTCATTTTAAATTGATGGGTTTTATTTTAGACACGGAATTCAAAAAACGATTTATATACACTGCCCATCAGAAAAATCGAGACGCCTTGCAACTTTACGTTTTGTACGGAGATCACATTATCTGAGACATATGTTTATTTTGGAATGAATATCTAATGTCGTTTAATAGTGAATATTACGAGGTTTCTAAATCATAATATCAACCTTCTTTATTCAACTTTCAGTTTCATATATTTAAGATTTTGTTCAACTATGAAAACGAAGGTGTCTCGATTTTTTTGATGGGGAGTATACAAAAAGCCAAACAATGTTTAACAGTGCTTAAAACTAGGTAGTACGACACGACCACTTAAGTCAGACCGCGCCCGCGCGGGCAGAGAGGCGCGGGTGTAGGCGTCAACGTGAATGTGCCCGACGCCCGCTACCCTCTCAGTCACCTTTGTTATCACCCTCCCCGCCTCTCTACCCGTGCAGGCGCGCACTGACGTAAGCGGTCGTACTTAGGGAATGCAATCTCGACCCGAGATTGATGACTCGAGATCTCGGTCGAGATCTTAAGGTTCGAGACTGACCAACTCGAGATCTCGTTGGAATATTGGTCGAGATCTCGGAATTTCGAGATCGAGATCGAGATTTTGCTTCTCATATTAAAATCTTCAAAATTAAACTTTCTTTCCATGCCATGGTACTGTTGTAATATTATCATGTCAGGGAATCCATCTCAACTTCTAGGCCAAAAGTTAAGGTGTGTTACCCGAACTTTGACTGACTTTGCCTCACTACCCCCAGTCAGTAGTATATCCCATCTCTTATAACTTATGAGCCTGAAGTCTGTTAAATAAGAAACGTTTTAGTTGGGTGCCGATGGCATGTCAGTTGGATGATTTTGGCAGTTTCGTACCTATTCTGCCAACAGTTTTAGTATGTAAAATCACATTGGCAATAGAATAAAAGTTGAGTTTCGCTGGCAATGGCTAAAAAATTTCCGACTTGGGACTTTATAACCTATCCATTTCATTAGATTTCCCTATAAATGTCTAACAACAGCAGTTTTCTCTTGCTGAATAAATAGTACGCTCGGAATAGACCTGTCTACCGAGCGTCTATTCCGAAAACTAAGCTTCGCAAATCAAGAAACACGTCTATGAATTTAAGCTCAATCTCGAAATCTCGTTCAAAATCTCGACCGATACTGTCGAGATCTCGAAGGATTTTTCTGAAACGAGATTTCCTTTTTCGAGATCTCGATCTCGAAAAATAGCTCGAGATCTCGGTGATTTCGAGATCTCGCGAGATCGAGATTGCATTCCCTAGTCGTACTATAATATGTGTTTTAATGGCGAACTTAACTAATTTTAAAATAATTAAATGCAAGAAACCTGTCATTACCTGAACCCGAAACGAAACTCAAGATCATACAGCAATTCAACCAGGTGACTTATATTCTCTTTACAGGTGACATTTGTATTTTTTCTTTGGATTTTTGTTAAGGAAACGGTTGAGCAATGACACAGTGAAAGTTTTCCGACAGCTGATTCAGAAAATGGCGGCAATGGCTGCGAATTACGATTTCTATCAATAACAAAATGGAAATGTTCAATTTCATAAAACGAATATTTTGATACGAGTGATCACGCGCGTATTTAGACATTGTTGTGTAGGTATGGGACTGTCTAAGATATGCTTGACAGCCTTATATATTTACAACGTCAATGCACGCGCGTGATCACGTCCACGTTTACGCATATGAGATGCATACGCAGGCATTGTGATCTGCCTTTAAGATATAACAGTGTCGCGACGCGCCCTAAAGGAAGTAATCTATCTAATAGTACCAGTAGTAATTATAATTATCAGTAGCTAATTAAAATCGAACTCCATGATAAATTAATTGAAATAAAATCGATATTGCTCTATTCGCGACAAAGGTCTTTGCTCATGCTATCTAATAACTGTTATCGACTGTCAATTAGACTGCATATCTAATCCGAAACAGTTACTTCTCTAATTGGCTGCTGAAAACGCCGCGCGTTCTATGGAGCAATACAGGGTGGTACCGAGCGACCCACTTTTATGAATATGCTAAGCTCAGCAGATAAACTGGATAACTTTCCCTAAGGACCAAAGTTCAAAGCCTAAAAAACATTGGACCTCTCATAGAAAATTGCTCAGTTAGCAGACTTTTGTATGGGAGAGGTAAAATTTTTTTTGGCTGTAATTTTTGGTCTTTAAGGAAAGTTGTTCATTTGATCTGTTGAGTGTAGCGATTTCGAGAAATTGGGTCTTATGGTATGTTTGCCGGCCCTAAAAAACATCTTTAACAAAAATAAGAAATTGTAAGTCAAGTAGGTACCTACGTGTCTATTTTCCCTATTTTCGTGTGGGTGTAACGTAAGGATATAGGTACTACGATAACATGTTGGAAACGAATGATCGTTACCAAAGTCACTTTTAAGGTACTTAACAAGAAAAATTTAATACTTTCACCTTTAGCGAACTTTATCTAACTTCGTAAAGTCTGCGAGAAATAAAATAGGTATCTACCGAAGTTCACAGCAGTATTTAAATAAGCTGTCTGATGTGAACAGTCGAGTGAGCACATTTAATAAAACACATACGCCATCGTTAAACCTTCATTTTGCTCACCTAGTAATGCGTCCATGACGGACACGAATTTTAAGACTTTTGTAAGTCGCACTAACTTTTACACTATTCTGGGCAGTAGTATAATCGGGCCAAACAGTAGCACACAATTCAAAGTTTTTTTTTACGAAACTTAACCCCGCGCGCTGTTTGTACTTTGTGCTTGCGGCACCGCGACGGCGCAGACTGAAGGGTCGTGTGAGTAAACGCCTGGGCCCTTAAAAGTTTTTCAATCCATGTCTATGGTATTTTAAATATACAAATAAAAATATTTGAAACGGGGTGTAATAATGTAACACTTTCAGCTGTCATTTTGGAAACTTTCGGGAATATATGGCTAATTTAAGTACGTCTAGATTGTCCAGGGCCATTTATTATTTAACTCGTTAACTTCTCATTAAGAATCTCGTAATGATCTCAGGTTTCGACTTTTATATTTATAAATAAGCTATACCTAAAGGCATAAGGGGCGTCCATGCAGCATAATGCGTCTTTTACGCAACGTTTCATGTGTGCGCACCTTAGTTTTCAGTTTATCAAAAATGTTTCCTATCTTTATACATTCCATTGTTTTAATACCTACTAAGTTGTTTAATTTAGGTGCGATGATGTGTAAGAACTGTTTTTCAGGTACTATATTGTTTATTTTATATTAATGTAAGTACATTATACTTTAAGGAGTTATAGTTGATAGGCCCTGGATATGTATGTGTATCTTTTTAGAGATTACCCTTATGTAAGAAAATCTGGATTGAAAATAAAGAAATCAAAATTGGTAAAAGCGTTTTCTTTTTCACACCGTAAAATAAGTAAGTACATTTTCCCCCAAGATATAACATTATTTCAGTTTTGCATAAAACTACATTATGAAGCGTCTCGGGTATTCTGTTAAGGGTGATCCCGGGATGGAAAGTGACGGAAAACTCGCGTTTTAAGGTGATCCATACAACAAAGGTTGCTACTCCTGATAATGCATTGGTGGCAAAGATATACCTACTTCCTTAATTCACAGGCTAGGATAGAACTGCGGTAGCCCAGATGGTAGTGGCGTCGGTAGTACAGATACCGAAGGTGGCAAGTTCAATTCCTGCCTATGCTGGAAAAGCAAGTTTTCCAAAAACTCCTAATAATTTACATTTCAACTGAAATGATACGATATGGTTTTAATTTTCTCATACAGCATAACATTGGATAATTAAAATTTCATGCCGTGATCAGAACTGAAACTAGTTTAGATACTTGAAATGAAACCATGTGAAGTGTGATTTCGGTTCATAATTTTAGGAGCAGATCGTATTTTTAAGTCCTGAAAGGAATCTAAAACATAACCGTACTATTACGGCATGGTTACGGTTATTATCTGTTCTTCTTTAATATGTGGTTAAAAAAAACTGCCAAGACCGTGTCCGCCACGCTCAAATAGTGGGTTTTGTACTTCGGTTTTTCTGTGATGTTTGATAGTGTTTGTGTGTATGAAGAACGATGTCATATCATAGGACTCTGTTTTAAATAAGACTTATGTATATCTTATTCACGAAATGAGAACAGTTATCGTGTTATTAGCAATTATACATTCAAAACATATCATTGACGATGCAAATGGTCAAAAGAACATATTAAAAAGTGTAACACCAAGACCTAAAGGTCGCCCATTCTACCCCGATCCAATGTTTTCCGTCATTGAACCTAACATGGACAAACATCGCACAGCTGCGTATGGGGATTACAGATATTTCGATGCAAACTATGAATATCCTATCGACCAGGACTTTTACCGGTACGGAATCACCGAAGCGCCAGATTACAACACAGATCCTTCCACTCTCACCAACTTTAGATACACGAAAAGGGATCTACAGCAATACTGGAACCATTACAAGAAATATTATAGAATAACCTTCCCACCTGCGATAGATACGCATCATTATAAGACTTTCAAAAGGAATTTGAGGAATTTGACGCTTCTGGCTAAGAACAATCCGACAGTGAATTTTAGAATCAACCAGTTTATGCATTTGACGTATGAGGAGTTCATAGGGAACTACACGGGATTCAACGGTACTTTTGACGGGAGTAATGATGCTGTGGTGGAATCTTACGAAGTGGAGTTGGATAAGTACGCTCGACAGCTGGACTGGAGCGTCCACGACAATGCTGTCACGTTGACGCCAAAAAATCAAAATTCATGCAAGAACAGCTTTTTATACAGTGCGATACGTAAGTAAAAGTTTTGCCGATTGCGAGTTGTTGTACGAGAGCCCCCCCAAATATTACTTACTGTTATTCTGCTTTTTTGTATTTGTTGTTTAGAGGAACTGTAATATTTACCTAAGTACATGTTTTTTTATAAATAATGGGTAAGTATTTGTCCGCAATCTCACCTGATGTTAAGTGACGATGCAGACGATGATGGAACATGCTCGCCCAGATAATGCCTATTCACTCTCGCCTTGAAAAGGCCCAGGTTATAACGTTCCGGAAACAGATCCGCAGGCAGGGAGTTCCACTCCTTAGCAGTTCGCATTAAAAATGTAGAAGCGAAGCGCTTTGTGCGAATTTGCGGGATATCTACGATATAAGGGTGGAATCCCAACCGGCGTCTCGTGCACCGGAGATGGATGGTGACGGAGGTATCAGGTCATGGAGAGACTGTGCACACTCCCCGAAATGTATCCTGTAAAATACCGACAAGCAAGCTACTTTGCGACGGTGTTCGAGGCTCTGTAACTTTGCGTCAATGAGTGCCCTATCAGCGATGAGTTTCTTGGCGCGCTTCTCAATCGAGTCCAGGGCTGCCAGCTGGTATTTGGCAGACCCGTCCCACAGGTGACAGCAATACTCCATGCAGGAACGGACTTGAGCTTGGTATAGTTGTAAAAGCTGTACTGGTGTGAAGTATCGCCTGACCTTCGAGAGAATTCCGAGTCTTTTTGCTGCAGTCGAGGCCAAAGACTCAATATATTGTCCAAAGTTCAGGTCAGATGAAAGTTTCATGCCAAGAAGCTCAAGATGGTCGGAAATTGGTACGGATACGCCTCGGAAAGTCGGAGTCAGGTCGAAGGGACTCCGTTTAGTGGAGAATAGACATGCCTGTGTTTTAGATGCATTAAACTTGACAAGATTTGCATCACCCCATTCGGATATTGCTTCAAGATTCAAGTTTAGGCGACTCACTAGGGCCTCTCGACAAGACTGAGTAGATTCATTGCTGGCCTTTGCACTGGACACGGACAGGTACCTATCAACAACCGTGCTGTCATCTGCATACCCAAAGGTGTCGGGCGTGAGCATACCTATCGTTGATGTGCAGCAGAAATAGGGTTGCAGAAAGTACAGACCCTTGAGGGACGCCAGCATCAATAGCCTGTTTACATGTTCGCTCATGAGATATAGCGTCCAAACTTCTACAATCGAGAAAAATGGGGTTTCATGGGAGCCTCTTATAATTTTTATTTTATTAGCAGCGGCAAAATAAATACCATTTCAAAAATTCACCTCTCGTGTTGCTCTTTCTCGTATTATCAGTAATGAGTTTCTGTTTTTTCCTTACGGAATCCTAAAAAGATCACATTCACACTTATCTTTCCTAAAACTAGCGGATATGGGTAGCGGAGTCAATCGCAAAATGAACAACCGTCCAAGTTAATTTGTATGGGAGGTCAAACCTTTTTATTCTACCTATGTTACTTGAATAATAGTATGTGCAGTAGTGGTAGATTCATGGGCTGTATAGTTTTAGTTAATTTTAGGTATTTTTATCGTCGTCTTCCTGCCCTTATCCCATTCAGTTGGGGTCGGCGCATCATGTTGTGTTAGAATACAAAATGTAGCAAAAGGATTTGGCTGTTTTATGACCGGCTGCCGGCCTGTCGTTAACCGTTTATGGGAATGCTATTGTAGGTGGTATGAGGGGTATTACCGCCACCATGCGGTGGACTATTGTATTCGGCAATTATTCAGCCGAGGTCAAAAATTCTACGTCTCGCCTTTTACAAAATACCCTGAGTCAACCTGGGGGTGGCACACAGCCTCAGTTGATAATGTTGATATCCTGGATTTATTTTCAGATAACCTGGAGTTAAAGTTGATTATAGACGATAGTACAACCACAGGCAAGGACATACAATATATGTCGCTACAGCAAGGTTACGATTGCTCCAACCCTAGGAGAACTTGCGATTCCGGTGGAGGGCAGCCTCACTTTGTATTCAGGTAGCTAAGTAGTCCTTGATAATTTAGATAATTTTAGATTATAGAATATACGGTAGTACTACAGGCAAGGACTTACAGTAAACGGGGTGTTAGGGACAGTGTAACGAAAACTTTGCAGGCATGATCAGACCATCAAACCGGACAACTTTTACTATGGAGCCAATGGTGGGAAGCGTAAAAAAAAATCCCGACCTCCCATACAAAGTCAGTCAGCTGATCGTTAATTTTGTATGGGAGATCGGATTTTTTTTTTCGTTTCCCACCATTGTTTCCAGGGTAAAAGTCGTTCAGTTTGATGGTCTGATCATGCCTGCAAAGTTTTTGGTACACCGTCCCTAACACCCTGTATGTCGCTACACCAAGGTTACGATTGCTCCAACCCTAGGAAAACGTGCGATTCTGACATGTTCAGGTAAAGGTATCATTAAAAGAAATGGCATCAAGGAACCTTAGGCATGACTTTGCCTAGAGTTCATTACTTTTCAGAGATAAACAAGCAGCTCCATCGAGAGTTGGCTAGTTTTTTACAGAATGTTTTTATATTTCAGAGGCTTGCAGCAGAGTGGTGGCATTCAATTTGATAGCTACATGGAAAAAGAGCTTCTGAATAATTTGACGTGCCAGTGGCACGATGATAACGGGAACGCTACTAAGAAAATCGCCGCCATTCAGAGGTGGGGGCTCATATCAGTTCAGGACGAAGATGAACTGAAACTAGCTTTAAATGAATACGGACCCTTAAGTACAGGTTTGTGATACCTTCTACTGGCAATAGTGGCAGCCAGCACACATGCACTCCACATACCTGCAAGTTAGGAAGACATAGCTATCATACATACATATATCACGCCTATATCCCTTGCGGGGTAGGCAGAGCGTAAAAATCTGTAATAAACGGCCATTTACACCATGTCTGACAAAAGTTTGAAGTAATTTAGAAGACTGTCTATCACCATACCGACAAGACTGTGTCCTAAAATTGCAAAAACACTTCAGCTCTCAAATCCATAAGTTGCTTCATACGACACTCACAGGAAAAATATGGGGTGATGCTATTCTAAGCACACGGTCAAGTTAAGAAGAAAAGAAAGATTTAAAAAATAAAAATTGTTGGGAATAAGAGTCCGATTCCGTGTAGGCCCTTACGAAAGTCCGCTACCCGCAACGACTACATCTAGCGTTCGTAGCACAATTTAGTAGCAGACTTATTACGGTGGCTCAGTAACCTGAAGTCGATCTTGGCCTCCGATACAACTGCACGTAGCAGGCTTCGGTTCGGTATACGAAAAATTCAATAGTAGAGCTCCTGTAGATCTTGGATCGTCTGTCAATCACGCTTAGGGCCATTGTACGTTGCGCCTGCCGAAACGTGGTCTCCACTTGAGAACTCTTCTGTTTCACCGGTTATGTCTTTCGAACGATGATTGTGGCTTCCCCATTGCCTCTTCAGTTTCACTCCTAGCTCTAGAAAAGTTCAAGATCCAGTGTCCAACTGTAGAATTGCGTGTATAGTTAGTTCATCCGCTATCATAGTGTCATGATGATGACGTGACTAGCCTAAGCCGGAGGCCCAGTTATGCTGGTCGCGTAGTACCTATAGCGACCAGTGTAAATTATCGCTCCCTTTATTATTTACTAGCAGCCCGCCCAGCGGTTTCACCCGCTGCTACTTACCTGTTTTCCCGTAAAAAGTCCATTACTCCGATCCAGCAGAGGTAAATGTGCGAGCAGAAGCGGCCCGTCATGCTGAATAACTTTTACTTTGAAGCCATTACCGTATCTCTTATTGTTTATATGGGATGCTGGTGGTCTACATCAGGTACTCCAGACCCTCGTGACCATGTGCCAGCAGAAGCGGCCCGTCATGCTGAATAACTTTTACTTTGAGGCTTTTACCTTATCTCTTATAGTTTATATGGGATGCTGGTGGTCTACATCAGGTACTCCAGACCCTCGTGACCATTTGCCAGCAGAAGCGGCCCGTCATGCTGAATAACTTTTACTTTGAAGCCATTATCGTATCTCTTATAGTTTATATGGGATGCTGGTGGTCTACATCGGGTACTCCAGATCCTCGATGACCATGTGCCAGCAGAAGCGGCCTGGCATGCTGAGTAACTTTTACTTACAAACCATTACCGTATCTCTTATAGTTTAGATGGGATGCTGGTGATGTTCATCAGGTACTCCAGATCCTCGATGACCATGTGCCAGCAAAAGCGGCCCGTCATGATGCACAACTTTTTCTATGAAGCCATGGCCGTATCTCTTATAGTTTAAATGGGATGCTGGTGGTCTTCATCAGGTACTCCAGATCCTCGATGACCATGTGCCAGCAGAAGCGGCCCGTCATGGTGAACAACTTTTTCTATGAAGCCATGACCGTATCTTTTATAGTTTAGATGGGATGCTGGTGGCCTTCATCAGGTACTCGTACTCCAGATCCTCGAAGGCTGACAAAAAGTAGTCCATGTCCATCTTTACTATGCTAGTAATATCAGTGCCAAATTTCGCGAAGATCGGTAAAGCGGTTTGGCTTATTTGGGTAATATCCGCTGTATTTCCCGCTTTTCCTGCTGCTAACCGTTTTCCCGTGGAAATGAGGAATTTTCCCGTGGTAAAAAGTAGCCTATGTTACTCAGGAATGTTGTAGCTTTCTAATGGTGAAAGAATTTTCGAAATCGGTCCAGTAGTTTCGGAGTTTATCGATTACATACATACAAAAAAACAAACAAACAAACAAACAAAAAAACAAACAAAGTTTTCCTCTTTATTATATTAGTGTAGATAGTGTAGATTATTATTATCGATAATCTTATTCATTATTTATTATATTATTTATTTTCATTTCATTATCGATAATCTTATTCATTTTCACTTTCAGGTATTTATGTGTCGAATGAAATAAAAAATTACCATTCTGGTATATTAACAGACAACGGATGTGGTACTAGCCCTGCCAATCACGCTGTGCTGTTGACAGGATATGGAACTAGCGAAGGTAAGATTTAAAAAAATGTGCTCATCAGCTCATGGGAATTCCAAATGTAACTAGCACCGACATTGTCATCGCCATTACGAATATATTACGCTTATTACTCCTTTCGGGGTAGGCAAGTAGGACTGGAATCCATTAATATCAATCATCATTCATCAATCCATATGCATAATTGACGGCTGATGTACCTACCTAACGCAGTGGTAGTGTGCGACTGCCTGCGACTGCGATGCAGAAGGTTCACGAAGAAGAATCATTGTAACACTTGATTTTAAGGTTCCATGGTTATTATCACTAAAACTATTAGACATTATAACAGGTTTTAACTCACGGTAGGGATATATCGAGCACCCAATATTTCGGCGATGTTTCAATCGCCATGATCACGGGTAAACTGGAGCGGCTGCGGGTGACGGCTAAGGGCAAACACATGGCAAACATATCTGTCTACCCTCATTCTTCTGCGATTTTCGGAACACTTTGGTCACTATCGTCGGTACTCACTCGGGTAATATTGGGTGCTCGATATATCCCTACCGTGAGTTAAAACCCGTTATAATGTCTAATAGAACTTTAAGAATCATTGTAATCGTAGTATCAAGTATAACAATCAAGAAAGTTATATCTGAAATTGTCTACATAAAAAAAATTACAATATATCCACGACTCACATTGGCCTGTAGCAGTCCACTGCTGGACGAAATCTTTCCCCAGGGTACGCCACAAGGCACGATCTTCCGTTTTAGCCAGATTACCGCATAATGATCAAAACATATTCTTTCCGTAGCTGTGTGGTGCCTGCCTGCTTAGAATAGCATTATCCAATATCTTACCCGTAGTTGTCGTAAGAAGCCACTAAGGGATTTGAGCATTTGAGAGTTGATGTGTACCTATTGCAATTTTAGGCGACAGGCTGACAGCCTGCCACTATAGTGATACACAGTCTTCTATTTTAAACGAATCTAAACGACGTGGTGTAAATGGCCCTTTTCTACAGTTGTCTACGCTCCGCCTGCAAGGGAGATATAAGCGTGATAAAATGTATCTACAAATTCTCTTCCAGAAGGCATCCCCTACTGGATCCTCAAAAACTCTTGGGGCGGCAGGTGGGGCGAGCGGGGCTACATGTTCCTGTTGCGAAACAGAGCCGCTTGCTCAATCGGGCGCTACCTGGCGTATGCGGTCGTCAAGTCGATCACGACCACGCCGGCGCCGACGACCACGACCACCGCTGTCACCGACTGTGACAGGAGGAGCACACAGTGCGACCATGATGACTATCATCCAATCCGAGACGAGCAGAGCGTGCACGATGATTCACATAGTATAGAGCTAAATACGGAGATGTATCAGTATGGATAGCTGTATCCGATTTTAAACACTAGATGGCGCTAGTAGTTTTTTAAAACGCGGTAATGAAATGTTTTCTTCGATATGATAAAGGTGTTCGGTGCATAGTGTTCGCCACGCGGACACGTTCGCCTCGCGAAAACTTAGAACTTAGAACTTAGAACTTAGAACTTAGAACTTAGAACTTAGAACTTAGAACTTAGAACTTAGAACTTAGAACTTAGAACTTAGAACTTAGAACTTAGAACTTAGAACTTAGAACTTAGAACTTAGAACTTAGAACTTAGAACTTAGAACTTAGAACTTAGAACTTAGAACTTAGAACTTAGAACTTAGAACTTAGAACTTAGAACTTAGAACTTAGAACTTAGAACTTAGAACTTAGAACTTAGAACTTAGAACTTAGAACTTAGAACTTAGAACTTAGAACTTAGAACTTAAAAATTAAAAATTAGAACTGGAACACCGCCTACGGTACGGTAGTAGGTAGTAGTAGGTACCATGTGTGGGGTGTCGTTTGAAAGAGGGACTCGAGCCGCGTTCGATGGTACAACACTTACGGCGATCGGTGGCGATCGGATACCAGCGGTTTTTTTTTTTCGTACCGATGTAGTTACACCTCTATCCTCGAGTACTGACAACTTGATTTTAATTATTACACCGTAACGGTCCCGCAACAGTCAGATATTTTTATTGATTTATGTACTACATGGTCTCCTCAAACTGGACAAATTATAAAAAAACGGACTACTTGAATATAATTTTTTTTACCCGGATCGTACTGGACACTGGACAGGAACAAGTGGAAGGGACCAACATACACTGGTTCTCGGTACAGCTATCGAGACACAACCAGCACAGATAGACCCCCCGAGCAAACGTGCAGCTCTGCAGCTGTGTAGAGAGCGGGTGGAATCGGGCCAAGAGCGTGTCGGGCACTCTACTTGGTAGAAAGTGTGACGAAACGGACCAAGAGCGTGTCGGGCACTCTACTTGGTAGAAAGTGTGACGAAACGGACCAAGAGCGTGTCGGGCACGGTAGTAGGTAGAAAGTGTGACGAAACGGACCAAAAGCATGTCGGGCACTCTACTTGGTAGAAAGTGTGACGAAACGGACCAAGAGCGTGTCGGGCACGCTAGTAGGTAGAAACTGTGACGAAACGGACCAAGAGCGTGTCGGGCACTCTAGTAGGTAGAAAGTGTGACGAAACGGACCAAGAGCGTGTCGGGCACTCTAGTAGGTAGAAAGTGTGACGAAACGGACCAAGAGCGTGTCGGGCACTCTAGTAGGTAGAAAGTGTGACGAAACGGACCAGAAGGTATCCCGTACTGGATCCTCTTGAACTGTTGGGGCGGGCGTTGGGGCGAGCGGGGCTACATGTTCCTGCTGCGAAACAGAGCCGCTTGCTCAATCGGGCGCTACCTGGCGTATGCGGTCGTCAAGTCGATCACGACCACGCCGGCGCCGACGACCACGACCACCGCTGTCACCGACTGTGACAGGAGGGTCACACAGTGCGACCATGATGACATTGATGACTATCATCCAATCCACGATGAGCAGAGCGCGCACGATGATTCACATAGTATAGAGCTAAATACGGAGATGTATCAGTATGGATAGCTGTATCCGATTTTATAAAAGTAGACTACAATTCAATCGGCTAAATTCGATGTACATTGCTTCCGCAGCCTGTAGATTATTTGCATAGGCAACTTATATTAATATCTATGTACGAGTAAGTACATAATAGGTGTAATATGAATACTTTTTAAATATAGATAGTTCAAGTCAAGCCGAAAGGAGGTCAAGTTACTCATAAAACTGAACAACTTTCCCTATGGAACATTTAAGACGAAATACGTAAAAAAAGAATGGACCTTCCATACAAAATGTACCAGAAGTCGACCGAGTCAATTTGAGGGAGATCCAAATTTATTTTTTCTTTTTTAGATGTTCCTTGGTAAAAGTTGTTCAGTTTTACGAGTAAGAGACGACTTAAAAATGTTTGCACTGAATTTAATAGGACCTTAACTTCAACTGCGGAGACCTACAAACGTAGCACCGTCGTAGCACTTCTGTAGCACCTCCCGTAGCACCTTCCGGTAACACCCATAGTATATTACTAGCTGGTGCCCGCGAACTTCGTTTCGCCAAGGGAAGATTATGAGCCAACAGAAGCGGCACATCATGCTAAACAACTTTTCAAAACAGTCATTATACCGCACAGACAGATTGATTGCTTCTTCTTCCTTGCACCTTCCAACTTTGGGTAGTGTTAACTTTCCTAATTTTTCGGCGTAATAAGGTTCTTTCTGTCTGGGGTTGTCGGGTCAGGTGGGATTATTTTTTGTCGTGAGCCTGGTCATACACAATAAGAGATTACATTTTCAAATATAGGTAGGTTGTTTTCAAAAATATTGATGATTTACTTATTTTATCACCGGCCCCCTATTTTTAGGGCTCCGTTGCCAAAGTGTACCGTATTTTCTGAGACTTCGCTTCGCTGTCTGTCAGTAACCAGGCTTCTATCTCATAAACCGTGGTAGTAAAACAGCTAAAATTTTAAATTTGAATTAGAGATGTCGTATTTCTGTTGCCGTTGCGGCTCCTTTAAAACGAACTTGATTTTTATGCCATTTTTACACATAATGGTACCGGTCACGTGTAATTTACTGTTCTCATTTTCGTACTTTGTCTCATGGTTAGTATTTTATGCGTGATTGGTACAATTAGGGCAGACAGATGTTAATAGTGATGGATGATGATGACAATGAGGATGGAATAACTTGGAGGAATCCCGAATTACCACCGATTTGTGTTTGTTACTCTTCTATGAAAGGGAAAGTTCACCCCCATCCCTCCTGTTTCAAACTCTGAGCGCCTGAGTCACATCTTGATGATAAAGGTACCTAGTTAGTTAGGTACGCTATCAAAACCGTCGTTGTTTTATTATTTTTACATGAAGGAGCAAGTCAATCTGAAGTTACTATAAAAACTATATCTACACTAATATAATAAAGAGGAAAACTTTGTTTGTTTTTTTGTTTGTTTGTTTGTTTTTTTGTATGTATGTAATCGATAAACTCCGAAACTACTGGACCGATTTCGAAAATTCTTTCACCATTAGAAAGCTACAACATTCCTGAGTAACATAGGCTACTTTTTACCACGGGAAAATTCCTCATTTCCACGGGAAATCGGTTAGCAGCAGGAAAAGCGGGAAATACAGCGGATATTACCCAAATAAGCCAAACCGCTTTACCGATCTTCGCGAAATTTGGCACTGATATTACTAGCATAGTAAAGATGGACATGGACTACTTTTTGTCAGCCCTCGAGGATCTGGAGTACGAGTACCTGATGAAGACCACCAGCATCCCATCTAAACTATAAAAGATACGGTCATGGCTTCATAGAAAAAGTTGTTCACCATGACGGGCCGCTTCTGCTGGCACATGGTCATCGAGGATCTGGAGTACCTGATGAAGACCACCAGCATCCCATCTAAACTATAAGAGATACGGCCATGGCTTCATAGAAAAAGTTGTGCATCATGACGGGCCGCTTCTGCTGGCACATGGTCATCGAGGATCTGGAGTACCTGATGAACATCACCAGCATCCCATCTAAACTAAAAGAGATACGGTAATGGTTTTTAAGTAAAAGTTACTCAGCATGGCAGGCCGCTTCTGCTGGCACATAGTCATCGAGGATCTGGAGTACCCGATGTAGACCACCAGCATCCCATATAAACTATAAGAGATACGATAATAGCTTCAAAGTAAAAGTTGTTCAGCATGACGGGCCGCTTCTGCTGGCAAATGGTCACGAGGGTCTGGAGTACCCGATGTAGACCACCAGCATCCCATATATAAACTATAAGAGATACGGTAAAAGCCTCAAAGTAAAAGTTATTCAGCAGGACGGGCCGCTTCTGCTGGTACATGGTCACCAGGGTCTGGAGTACCTGATGTAGACCACCAGCATCCCATATAAACAATAAGAGATACGGTAATGGCTTCAAAGTAAAAGTTATTCAGCATGACGGGCCGCTTCTGCTCACACATTTACCTTTGCTGGATCGGAGTAATGGACTTTTTACTACGGGCAAAGATCCAATTTCTACGGGAAAACGGGTAAGTAGCAGCGGGTGAAACCGCTGCTGGGCGGGCTGCTAGTCGTTTAAGAAAAATAAAAGTTTTTGCAATTTGCGGTTGGTACAAACAAACAAACCAGCAACAAAATTAACTTCGTAACACTGATAAACCTAATTTTTATGTTTCCCTACCTCAAAAGGTAAAAAACGGAACCATTATAGGATCAGTTTGTTGTACGTCCGTTTGTCATTCTGTCAAGACCCTTTATCTCAGGAACGCGTAAAGATATCGAGTTCAAATTAAAACCATATACTTAAGTCTATGAACGCTAGTAGCTGTGAAAAAATCAAGCACCTAACTTCAAGTTAAAAAAGGATATAGCCGTTTATGCAGTAAAAACGCGTGTTTTTTATCCTCTCAAGGGAATCAAAAGTCAGAGGGTACTTCCCGTAGACCTAGAACAAACTCTGACACCAGGGTTTATCGGGTCGTTAAACGATTCAGTGTCCCACACGAAGAGAGAGAGAACAATAATATTTGGCAAGTAGCTTCGTTTTGAAGTACGAATTAAGCAAAACTCTAAACATTTTCATAAAATGGTTTTTACGGCGGCCGAAAAAAAAAACAAAATTTAAGAAATTTGGCTAGTTGTCCAAGTGGAGTATCATAATGAAATATAGGTTTACCAACCATAATAACCTACAAATCTTAGTACCTACGGAACCCTCGGTGGGCAAGTCCAACTTGCAATTGGCCGTTTTTTTTACATTGACTAAGAAACCCTATTTGCGGGCTTATCTGACACGTTCATGGCTGTACCGAAAACTTTGCAGCCAATGGTAGGAAAAGAAAAAAAAATTCAGCCCTCCCATACAAAATTCACGATCATCTAACTGACTTTGTATGGGAGGTCTGATAATTTTTTTCGTTGCTCACCATTGGCTTTATAGTAAAATTTGTTCAGTTTCGTCGTCTGAGCAAGCCTGCGAGGTTTTCGTTTTATTATTATGTTGGTAGGTGTTCGAATATCGAGTCCAATAAGGATATAAAAACAACTGCAAATATATTGTAACAGGTTAACCAGCTCAAGAAACTAAACAACTTTCCCCAAAAGACATAGTCTTAAATATAAGGTGTAAATAAAATACTGCAAACATTTTAAGGCGTGAACCAGCTCATGAAACTGAACAACTTTCCTCAGGGGAAAAATCTAAAAAAAATTTGAACCTACATTCAAATTTTTAAGAGGTGAGAGTTGTTCAGTTTCATGGACTGGTTCACCTTTTGAAATAATTTCAGTTGGTTTTTTTACATCTTACACGTAGGTACCTAGTACCTACCTTACTTATTTCTCTACCGCAACGCAATATCGATTTCCGTGCAAACTTATTTCAAGTATAGTGGCAACCCCCCCTTTTAGAGGTTGATTTTTTTTAGCCTATAACCTGGTCGGTGGTATTCCCGACATTTTGGTATAATTTGCATCAAAATCGGTTCAGTCGTTTTTGCGTGATGCTTTCACATACAAACATCTAAACAAATAAACAGATAAACAGAGAAACAGATAAACAGATAAACATCTAAACAGAAAAAAAATCTAAAAATTTCATAAACGTGTTTTCTTATCAATATTAAGTATCACCAAACAGTTTTTTTTCGAAAATCTTCTATGTACAGACTTTCGACCCTCTACAACTTTATTATATGTATAGAAGATTAAATTCTTGGTGTCTATCTATTTTCTCACAATATAAATAGCAAAAAGAATGTGGCCGTTTTCAGAGGGTAAGAGGCCACATCTCTACAGCCCTAGATCTCGAAATCACGCAGGTTTTCCGGCAAATTACGTTTATATCGAGTTATGATTTTTAAATTATGAGGGCAGCACCTAGCCAAGGGAGGCCTCATCAGCTGATTTATGCCTGTTTTCCGCCTTTTAAAACGTACCTATTCCCCTGTTTTCTTCCCGAATAATGCATGTAGAGCATTAATTTTTATTATATTACATTAAGGCCTACAATAGGCATGCGCATGCCACTAATTTTAATATTTTTTGTGAAAAAAAACTAAGTATTCTAGTTTTATATGAAAAAGAAATTTGCTCTTTTCTTCTAGTAATTACCAATAGTTTACGAAATAAAAAACCGCCGAGCGTGCATTGTTTAAACATCAGGTTTATCAGCTTTACAAAGTTAAACTTCTTGCTGGTTTTTGAAGATCTCGTCACCCCTTGTTTCCAGGCCAGCATTAAATGGGGACTGTTGGTGCCATACATGTGAGATCAAGATCACCTTAAACTGACCTGCCTTCGTTACCTAGTCCAGTAATATTACCTAGTCCAAAGTCTTATACTCCTAAGTAGGTACAGAAAATATTCTTGAACAAAATTGTCTTTGCGGGGGCGAGTGTTTTGCAGTAAATTGTTCATAGCGAGTAATTAGCGTCCACGATCAGCTGTTGGTGCTCCGGCGGCGGCGTCTCGTCCAGCGTGCGAAATATTCGCGGCGAGCACGCGCACACCATTTTTCCGTATTATTTATAGAAAAGCCGCGGCCGGCGGTGAGCGCGGGCACACGCTCAGCCGCGCGCGCAGCGAGAGCACCGGACTGGAGCCCTATGGAGCCCCCGGCGTTCCCGGCCGCCGCGCTCCACACGGTGCGGGCCGCGCCCGGCAGCGCCGCCGCGCTCGTGCTGCCGACGCCCTCCGGCACTCCGCCCTTCCAATACCAATGGTACGTACGATTCTGTTTTTCCGATTCCATGCGCGTCATAAACATACCTACGGGTTGTGCATTCCGTGATGTTCCACATTCCCGAAGCGAATGATATCGCGTAGGTAAATACTTTGCGTGCGGCGCGTGCTTTACATACCCGAGTTTATACCGTACCTTATATCAATTCCGTAGAACATATTATCCAGAAGAGGTGAGGTGCCTATAGATGCATTACTGGTGTAGTTATGTGCGCGTGCGCCGATGCGGCGGCGTTGTTTGTTTTTCCCGCGTCGATGTATAAATACAGAACCAGGAAGCGTGCCGAGACGTACGACAGCGTTTGTTCTGCTGTAATGTAATGGTAGGTGTAGTAATTTGGGCCGTGATCACATAGAAATATGTCTGACTTACGTCTGAGGTGATGTTTCCGACAAAGCTTCTTGGGTTTCGTGTTGGAGGCCGCGAGCTTTCGATTCAAATATCAAGCATCTAAAGATTAGCATCTTTGATCTAACAGCACACCGCCAATGGAATATTTGCAGGTCCTATGGTAGAGGTAACTACTAACAGGAGTTTGTACCGCCGCACTCTACCTACTCACAGATATCGATTATCAGTACCTACCTAGATAGCCGGACTGAACGACCATCCTGTGATCATCACAGACAGAGTATCCTCTGTGATCTACTAAAAGAACTCTGAACGTTAAGTTCAATTCAATTTCTTGTTTTGTGGCTATTTATTTTTATTATTTATTTTACAGTACATTAAAGTCAATTTTATTTTTAAAAGAAATGGCCTCTGTCAATGAAGGACCAATCTGCCAATGTCGAAGTTGAAAAATCTATGGAGAATACAAGAAAAATACGCCAAAAGTTTCTAATATAAGTTGTCCAGTTTTGACCTTATACATGCCTTATACAGTGTGTTACCGGCAAGCGGGCATTAATTCCACAACAAACAACTTTTATTATATGGGGCAATCCGTGAAATTACGAAAAAATAGAATCACCATCTATTGGGATTTTAATGCGCTCACAAGTGAAAATATCACCAGTTTGAATAAATGCCTGCTTGCCGGTAACACACTATTCCTAAACGATAATGAGGAATGATAGTAAAGTCTTCATAAGTATTCAGGCTGGCGCTCGACGTGAGCATTTTTTCGTCTAAGCTAGTTACTGCTAACCAGTTGTCCACTCAGTTCAACGCCTCAAATTTCATTCGACCAGTATTTCGCGATCCTCACAGCATCGACAGTGGCTTGCATGCTTCTGCGTGCATGTGGTTGGACATTCAGAGCATGATATAAGATGATATAAGGGCCGTGGTTTGTGGGTCAACCCCGCATCTACACCGGAGGTCCGAATCCTGTGTGAAACACCTGGAACGGTTATCTTTGCTCCGGCCGACCTGTTCGGAGCCTATTTAAAGACTTCATTGTGTTCATTGACTCTGCATGAAATATGGTTACCTACCTATGTTCAGTCAGGTAAATTGAGTTGCAATGAAAGCTTACATTCAATTTATTTGTTTCGTAAATAAACGAGTAGAATGTACAAAAGCAACGTGAAAGTGTATTAATAACGTGATTGAGTATTATTGGTAATATTGAAAGGCTGTCAATTTGCATCGCTGGTATTCGGTGTCAGGCTGGAACGAAAATTGATCATCTTTTATACGAAATTAGGTCATGATTTTATCAACCGGTGATATAGGTTTTAAATTGGTTTTAAACTATACTTGTAACGTGGACTAACCAAAGTATTTAGTTGTAATAACTACTACTAGATGTCGCTTAATCGTTGCTTCGAGACGAGCATCAAGAGGTTGAAAGATTCACTAGGGTCCGCTAGGCGCCCGTAGCTCAGTTGGTAGAGCGGTGGAACGGCAATCCACAGTCCCGGGTTCAAGTCCCGGCGGTCGCTAATGAATTTTTCAATTTTCTCATTATTTAATTTATGAGAATAATATAGCGCTGTGAGTGCATTAAAAATTCCAATACATTTAAACTATATGTTTTAAACTGCCTGTCACGGTATTTTCATTCTTCAGAGGAGACCTGCCAGCCGATGTGGCGCAGGGGTTAGTACGACTGCCTGTGATGCAGAAGGTTCCGGGTTCAATTCCCGGTGGGGTTGATATTTAACACTTTGTGAATTTGTTCCCAGTCTGGTTAGGACATTGCAGGCTGAACCACCTGATTGTCCGAAAAGCAAGATAGTTCCGTGTTTCGGATGGGCACGTTAAGCCGTCGGTCCCGGTTGCTGTCTAAAGATCACTTAGACGGCGGCGTTACACAACCATGTCAGAGGCCTGCTACTTGTTGTAGGTGGTTGAAAAACTCTGACACCAGGGTTCAGACGACCTGGTGTCTCATTCGAAGAAAAAGAGAAGAGACGTGAGACGTGCGACATCGCCATGCCATGCTTAAAACTGTTTCCATAAACAATGTATGAAACAAAATAGACAAAGCTCACATGTGAGACGCGCGCGCGTCGCATCGATAGCGGCTGACGATCGCTTGTCTGACAGATGTCATGTTGCGCCTCGAGTCGTGCATTTATATTGTGGAGCTTGCCCATTTAGCTTAGCACGGTTCATTCTTATATGAAGCTACGAACATTGACTTATACAGGGTGTTAATTTAAATTCCGGATTCAGTCAAAACTTATTTTTTCGAAAAATCATTTTTTGACTCTGTTGTTGTTTAGAGAGTGCCCATACAAATACTTTCATCTAAACAACTTTGAGATTGAACGAATTTCGGCTGAGATATAGGCATTTGAATCAAATTTCAGCCAAGTCACAGAATACATAATAGTACAGGTACAGAAGACGCACTCCGCCATAGCAATTCAACAAATATAAATCTTTATGCGCGATAATAAAGTACAATTTCCTTCGCGCCGGCTTTGAATACCTACTTTTATATTAGCCTACTGATCGCGCGCGCAAGCAAAGATGAGCCGAATTGCTGCGCGCGAAAGTTCTTCTGCCGCAGACCGCCTCTGAAGGTCACAGCCGGCACGCTTTGTAGGGATGCGAATTTCGAGATTTATATGAAAATAGGTACCTACGAAAAGTGTACTGGAGTACATTTCTACACTCAAGTAAAACAAAAATAAAATGTTTTGTTAAACGTAAGATATTGAAAGAATATCAAAGCACAAATATTAGAAAAAATATGAAAATTGCATTATCATACAAAATTAACGAATGAGGTAGGAAGCTGAGTTACTTAATACAGAATTGATAAAATAAAATAAATCTCGTGAAGAAATGCGAACGGCATCGGAGCGCGCGCGTAACGTGCGGCGCGCGGCAACCAACTGACTAACCTTCCCGGGGGTGTCGCCGCACGTACTTGCAACTCTATACCTACGCCGCGGAGTGCGCCAGGCCTGGCCAAGTAAAAAAAATGTGACTGGGATTTTTTTCTGTATTTTTTACGGCATCCTTTATCGATACTAAGCCTACTCTGAAACTATAGCACGCATTTAAATTAACACCCTGTATACTTGAATATACTAGCGTATGTGGACATCGGTATGTAGCCGTCTCCTCCTGCCAAGGCCTGATGCTGCGTTTTCTTTGACCTTGTGGTGTGGTGTCTCTCTCTTTTCGTGTGGGATTCCTCGCTGCGGACACCGACGTCACGACGGACGACCTGATTCTTCTTCTTCTTCGAATGGGACACCAAGTCGTCAAACGACCCGATGGACCCTGGTGTCAGAGTTTTTCAACCGCCTACTGCAAGTAGCAGGCCTCTGACATGGTTGTGTTACGACCGCCATCATAGATAACAACCGGAACCGACGGCTTAACGTGCCCATCCGATGCACGGAACCATCTTGCTTTTCGGACAATCAGGTGGTTCACTCTGCAATGTCCTATAAATGAATGAGTCAAATCACAACACTAGCCTGATGCTTGCAACATTTTAAAAACAAAAGGCCGATCTTGGCTGTCACTTTAGTCTATCTGAATAAAAATCCTACTTTAACTGGGTACAAATTCAATCATCTAAATTAGCGGATTTCAAAAGCAAAATATCATGGCAGTCGGGATTTTGTTTTTTAATAATTTTTAATTTGCGTGTTTTAGAAAGATACTCGGGAATGATGGATGAATCAAAAAATAATCATTATACTTACCTACTGGTAATTCGAGCAGTATGCGCCCTTCATTGCACGACTCGGTGTCCCACACAAAAAGAGAGTGTATTATACCTATAAGTTCAAATTCTTCACTTTTAAGCTTTTGACCTTCTACTTGTGCTTCTACTCTAACTCTTCTTACGCTGTCTGTATGCCTTACCATTAGAGGACCCGATTTATCCCCTTCGAGCAACGCATCTTCCGTCCCGTATTTATCCCACACATTGAGATATATTAGAGATCCCACATGATGTTTCACGGGCAAGGCGTAGCGCTCAGGTCCCACAAGTCCGGCCTCGATAGTTTAGCTAGCCTACTCGAGGCCTCGATAGTCTAGCCTTCTATCGAGGCCGCCTTGCTCGTAGGGTCCCACGGGTTCTTCTTTCGCAGCAAGCAATAGCTAGTCTTAATTTAAGTTAATTTGTGGCTAGTAAGACCTTTAGAACATAGTAAGCAAATCGTAAGCCAAAGAACATGTTTTTTTTATTAAAGTCTGGCTTCCATGGCCATCGGGCGATGATTCTGCCAAAATCAGTTTAAACTAAATAGTCAAGTCTCGGATGAGTCAAGTCCATAGTCAAGTCTCAAGCAAGTCTCAAGTCAAGTGTCAAGTAAAGTCAAGAAGGAAATGTCAGTTAACGAGTTTGTAAACATTTAAATTTTTTATTTTATGTTTATTTGGATATTCAGTGATTATCTTCGATAGTATTATAAGCAGTGAACTACCCTGAATGTAAACATCGAATAGAGTGTCTAAATTGAAGAGCTTACAAGACATTTCCGGTTGGATCAAGAGGATGTCCCTGGCGCCTGTAGAAGACACTATCATCTTCCTGCTGGAGCCATCAACCGTCCGGCGCAGCAGCGCTGGAATCTTATACTACTGACACTGGCAGAATTACCCTAATTGGGTAGAAGTCCATATTATAAATAAATAAATAAATAAATATGTTGTGTGTTGTGTATTTTCAGTAAACTCCTCTAAACTCTATAAAATAATTTCTTGTGCAAAGTAAATCATTGCGACAAGTTGTGAACTTACCTCCCAGTGTCATACACGGCAGTTTGACCAATGGATTTAGCAATAAGCTCGGGTAAGTCGAAAAACATTTCTTTGAACCGTTCAATGATTATTTGTAGGTGCACCATTTCATCATTGCCGTGCATCGTGCATATTACCGCCTCGCGAGCCGTTTCACAAATTTGTGATATTACCGTGTAGCAGTGCCGTGGTCTATCTATACGATGTGTAAGGGACAGCTCTCCGAATACGGATAGGGTGCGTATAGACCATTAAACTGAACAATTTTCTGTAACTTTTTTTCAGGAGTTTTTTTTTACTATCACGTTTTCTGACTGCATAATTACTATGGGACATCAATAATTAGGTTACGTCTCTTGAAATATTTTCTTATGGGAAGTTGTTCAGTTTCGTGGTCTGAGTGCACCCTATTAGTATACGGAGAACTGTCCCTTACACACTCTCTTCTAAGTCGTTTCTTCATTACTGAAGGTCGTGTCTGCATAGATTCCCTTCTTTCAGGTTCTTTATAATATTCCTCCATGTGTCTCTGTCTTCGGCATGTTTTAAAGCTGTGTTGATAGACAGGCCCGTAAGATTCTTTATTTGATCTGACCAGCGTGTTGGAGACCGCCCGCAATTTCTTCTCTGTTTGGGTAGGATGTTGCAGGCTAAACAGGGCTAAACCACCGCATCTGTTCATTACCTACTCAAGTTGGTTCTGACGAAATATCACAGTTGAGTAGTAGTTTTTGTTTTATCAGCTTAGCCTCCTTTCTGATCGTTTACGTTTCAGAAATGTATGCTAGTTTACATTACATGAACACCCACATTAATGAGCAGTAAAGTTGCCAGATGGCGCCGGCTTGATTCAACTTTCTAATGACTTTCTTCCAAACCAATGCTCTAGCTAGATATAAAACGGCTAATTCTATCGTGTAAGCCAAGGTTTACGTTTTCTGGTCAAAAATAAACATGAGATCAGTAAAACTTGTTTTGAGGTAAAGTAGCGTCATCTGCCGGCTGGCGGGAGAAGCGAGTAGCGACATCTGTGGAGGATCTACGGTACCGCTGAGGCGAGTGGTAGTGGTAAAGCGCCGGCTACGGAGTTATTTCAGCGTGCGATCGCGCCGCGGCCGGCGCACGGCGTAGGCCCTGAAATCGTTGCGTAGCACGCGTAGCTTGCGCTTACGGTCGGGGTGACTTTCGACCAGTTTCGCGATTGATTTCAGTCAATGCGGATCGATTTCATTATTGAAATATTTACCTAATAGTTAGAGTCTAAATAGATTATTAGACGGATGAATAAAAGTTTATGCGATTTTCTATCAAGCTACTATTTATGACTGTTTTATAAATTTTGAATCAACTAAATCTAAAACAACTTTACCTTTCATCCAAAAGTTTGTTTTAAAAAACAAAGATCACTCTTGCAACCGGCCGTGAATATCTCGCTAACCGTCAACCTGAGACGCGCAGCCCGTGCGCCCGCGCACCGCGCAGCCGCGCCGCGGAGTCGCCGCGCCGTGTCGTAAACACGACCGCGTCGCTTGGACCGAAATACCCTCTCGACCCTCAGTTCGCGGTGAGCTCTCGCGTACTACCGACCGAAATGCGCTCCCGCCATGGGCAGCAACTGTTGCAAGGGTGACGCGGCTGGTGGACCCCTCAGGTCCTCATCATCCATCTACTCCAGGTATTTGTGGCTGGTTCTCGTCCTTGCCCAGGAGTGCCACGATGTGCCCTGGGTGCTCCGCCCGGCTCGCCCGCTTTCCCCTCGCCGTCCGTACGTAGCGCCGCAAGTGATAAGCCCCCGCAGTGGTAACATAGACTAGCCAATCGGTGTTCTAGATAAGTATCATTTTCATTACTTTCTCATCTTCAACGGTGGATTTTTACATGAGTCTTTCTATCATCACATCGCCATTGACCATCATGTTAGTTTATTTTCAGAAATAACCTGGAACTTAGATATTAACTGAAATGACATATACTTGTTTCTTTAGTACTTGTGCACGGCGAAATTGTAAGTAGAGAATGATGAGTGATGACCTAGAATGCATAGTCGGTTCAGTAGGACCGATCCATTAAGTTTACATCAGCTTTTCGATGATCACATGCCAAAAGGCCTGTCGTGGTACAGATATTACCATTAATTCCACAACTCAACTTTTTGCTAGTGAAATCATACATCATCATAAATAGTAACTTCATTATTATGAATCATAAATTATCAACGAAACCAAAGATTTTTCTTGAGTAAAAGTAAATATTTTGGTACTTAGACTTTGTGCACCTACATAATAATAGGTATGTCCCATACAATGTTATACCTATTATAACTTAGGTAAGGTGTGTTAATCTCATTTAGTGTATGAGATCCTTTTTTCTATGAATTTTGTTTATTTTACTAGCTGTGTTTATAAAATAACCATTATTTTATTGTAGGTACTATAAACCAATATCTTTTTGCTTAGCGTTTTTTGTAATTTTCTGCAAGTAAAAATAGATGTAAACTGTTTATATTGCTGCCCAATTGACCTAAATCAGTTTGCATAACATGAATAGCATTCAACATGGTATTTAATGTTTAATCAATCATTATAATTATAAACATGGGTAACATTCTTATTACATATTGCCATAGATCCATAACAACAAAATAAACTTATCATTCAATTTGAATATAAACATGATTAACATTCCTAAATTTCGAATTTTCTAAATGCCCTGCGCCTCCATGTAAATGTTATTTTGTGCAAAACATGCATATTCATATTTTACAGAGTTATTCCGGCCAATGAATGCTAGAAATCATTTGTAGGTAAACAACATGGGCGATCCAGACATATATTATTTTAGAAATAGGTTTAGTGTCACTAGGAAATAAACATCCTAAATGTACTCGATCGAGCTTTGGACTCAGAGTCTCAGGAGTTAGAGTCAATCACTCCAGTTATCTCTCCTTTTTCTTCTTTTTCGAACGGAACACCAAGTTGTCCAACGATCCGATAAACCCTGGTATCAGAGCTTTTCAATCGCCTACCACAAGTAGCAGGCCTCCTTAAAAACCTGAAAAGCCATAGGTAATCGTCGTTTTTTTTATTGCTTAAATATGATTGATATTAAAGAAGCTTAAACAATTTGCTACATGTTTTACGAAAACAAGAATCTTGTATGTTTAATCGTTCTTGAGTTATGCTTCTGAAATGGGGGCGACCCTTTGAAAGCAAATATCACGAAACAAAAACATTCCAATTATTACTTCCGCCTGTATGGAAGACTACTGAGAATTATGAAATGTAATCAGGTGTTTTAGAAAGTTTTGAATGGAATTACACTTTATACATATATTACGTCTAGATATATCCCACCCAAAACATAAATGTGAAAGGCTGCCAAGTTCGATAATATTGGAATGCTTCGCCTATAAAAGAAGTGAGATCTAAATAAGTACCAAGTTCCATACACAGACCTCAGATAAAAATAGTTACAGGAATGCACACTTGATTTTCCGCAGTTTGGAAAGTAGATTCTGAATAAATATCATATTAAATACCTAAAATTGTAATACTTACAAAAACGCAAACCTGTTTTTTCAGCAGTTTCCTTATGACATTTTTTTTTCTGTACTTTTTAATGATATAACTTGGCAAGTTTTCACACACTTTGTTATAAACCTACTAAACGCAATGAGTCAAGTATATAATTTTCCATTAAAACTTGCCAAGTTATATCATTACAAAGTACAGAAAAAAAAAGTCATAAGGAAACTGCTGAAAAAACAGGTTTGCGTTTTTGTAAGTATTACAATTTTAGGTATTTAATATGATATTTATTCAGAATCTACTTTCCAAACTGCGGAAAATCAAGTGTGCATTCCTGTAACTATTTTTATCTGAGGTCTGTGTATGGAACTTGGTACTTATTTAGATCTCACTTCTTTTATAGGCGAAGCATTCCAATATTATCGAACTTGGCAGCCTTTCACATTTATGTTTTGGGTGGGATTTCATTTATTTTTGTAAGGTTTATTTTCTTTTTTTCTTATGATTAAGTTAGTTAAGGAAATGTCTGATTTATACTAATTTCAGATTTTTGAATATGGACTATATGAACTATGCTTCTTACAAAGAAATTGACTAGATTTTTTTATTAAATTTTTCTACGTTTGCGTGGCAAAGGAATCTTTTTTGTTTTGTCATTTTGTATGCTGTTTTGTACGACTGACACGCTAGAGCGCATTGCCCATTCAATATCTTGGATTTTTTTTACACGTTTTCTATTTACTGATAAGCTTGCCAAGTCAGGGCGGTATAATGTACGTAGCCGGATATATTAAATTTTTACTTAACATAACATAACAGCTACAACAGTCCACTGCTGGACATGGGCCTCCCCCTATCGGGGGGTATTGCCATACTCACCATGCTTGGCAGGCAGATTGGCGAGGATTCCCTGGATGAGTATCCCTTAGTCGCTTTTTACGACACCCACGGGTAGAATTGGGGTGATGCTATTCTAAGCCGGCATCACACGGCATAGCAATTACAGCAATTTTTACTTTACTTTGACTAAATTACAAACCTTCGTAACGAATTTTAGGTCGGTACGACCATTGGAAGATAAAGATAATTTTTTTGTTTTAGTTCCTTAGGGGTATGAATTTACACCTTCATTATTTTTAAAACCGACTCACACTTGGCCATTTTCAGATTTTTTCCTTTACCTTGACCTAAAGACCTACCTCCATGCCAAATTTCAAGTCAATACGACCATTGGAAGTGGTCTAGGTTTTTGATGAGTGAGTCAGTCAGTGAGTGTATAGTAAAAATAGCGATTTTCTGACGTCAATATCTCAAGACCTACAATAGGTACATTAATGAAATTTTGTATTTTAGATAAGTAAGTAGATCTCGACAGATACTAGAAATTTCATATGCGTAGATAAAATAGATTTTGAGTTATAGGTAGGTCGAACTTGGCCCGAAATGGTTCGTGTAATATAACCCACGGCCGGTGTGTCGGTTCTTTGCTCGAACTTGGCGGACACACTGCCGTGTGTCTAGATCTCTTGCGGGGTAGACACCCATGGCAAAGACATGGAGTGATGATATTCTAAGCCAGCATCAGACGGCTAGAGTTTATGAAGGTAGTGTTGATAGAATGCGTGTGGGTTATGAACTTGGCTCTAATTTAGATCTGATACCTATCTTTTTCATAGGCTAAGCCTTAAGCAAGCAAGCACTCGACTTGGCATTGATTGACATGAAAATATTTTTGGTGGGATAATACACTTTTGAATACAAATAACATCCATACATGTATATATCAGGCCTATTCCTCGCAGGGTAGGTAGAGCGTAAAAGGCTGTTTAAACAGCCTTTGGTACCACGTCTGACAGAAGTGTGAGAGTCATTCAGAAGTCCGTTTGTTTATATCACCATAGTGACAGGCTTAAAATTTTAATACACATCAACCACATCAACCCTCAACTACCTTAGTCGCTTCTTACGACACCCACGGGAAAGATAGGGGGTGATGCTATTCTAAGCTGGCACCACACAGCGACGCTGATATTTTTGGCAAAATCCTTTGTCTCTCTCAATCAGAATAAAATAACTCGTTCAAAGGGAAAATCCATTATTAAAATCTCAGAAGAAAGAGTTCGGCTTAGTTATTGATTCGACGAAATGGCGTGGTCCTTGACTGAAATAACTACCTGCTATTTATAACGTGAATATAGTAATATCGTGAGTATAGGTACTACGATGACAGATATATTTTCCCTACTCTGATAAACACTCATATAGGACAGTCCAAACTAACCATTTTAAATAGGCTGCGTGGTGAGTATGGCAATACCCCCAATACGCAGGCCCATGTCCAGCAGTGGACTGTTGTGGCTGTAAAGGTAAAGGTATACCAATAGACCATGGAGGCATTTGTTGATTAAATTCTGATAAATAGAAACAAATTGCTTGTACAATAATGTTATCGAAGTCATTTAGAACACATTGTATTGTATACCACAAGTCTTCCGTGATTTTTATGCTTAGGTAGATTTGATTGAGTTGACGTAGAGATTCGTAACTCCCTTCTACATAGGACACTCTGTAAAAGACCAAGACTTTTCCTCATATTTCGGGAAAGTTGTTTGGTTTCATGGACTGGTCCACCCCTTAAAATATTTGCAGTATTTTTTTTAACACTCTCTATAATATCTAATCTACCTAGGTCCTAGGTATATGACGCTTGAGATTGTTTACATAAATTGTAGCTACTTACTTATGTTTATGACTTGACTACCTTAACCAAATAGTTACGAACTACCTATCACAAAATAGTCACTAATCGCCTCAATTTCTGGCATGATAGTTTGATTTCAACGAGATCTCTTGCAATACATGGCTTTGCCTATAAAGTCAAGCTACATTTAAAATATAACATGACAACCACCACCACTGATGCACAACTTTTTACCCGACTGCCTCAGGAGGATGTTTTTCAAGAGTATGTATGTATGTATGTATGTGAACAAGAAAATTCTTTTTCACGGGCTACAGCCCAAATAGATAGTTGGATTTTGACATTGAGGTGTCGTTAGGTTCGTCTCAGCAGCGCGAGTGACACTGGCTATATAAAAAAAAATATATTCAAGATGGCGAATTCAGCAAAATACTACTTCAAAATTACCGCAGTCGGGTTTTTTGTTTTTTAACACATCTGCTTGTTTGAGAGAGTAAACCCTAGGGTAGAATATTAGACAACAAATTAAGCCATTGAAACAGTAAAAGCTTTGTTAGATTTAAATCCCACTTGTTTTTTCTTTCCTTATGATCTACATGGTCAACTTATCAATCAAATATCGAACAATGCGCGCGCGCACGCACGGCTTGCACCCGATTGGTCGGTTACTCGCATTGGCGCATCTCCAGTGGTTAGCCGAAACTTGCGCAACCGTTCTGCGCACACAAACAGTGCATCTCGCCAAAATTGTTTCAATATTAACGCATCATTCACTATTGATATCATCAATAACAATATCAATCGATAGGTACATTTTGAGCATTGTCTCGTTTTTAGGGTTTCGTAGTCTACTAGACCTTATACTTTCAGCAAGTCTGTCTGACTGTCTGATAAGAAGATAGATCGTGTTGACCCAAATCTAGACTCACGTTTTTCTCTGTCTATCTATCAAGGATTTTGATGCGTTTTTTAAAAATAGATGAGTGATTAAAGAAAAGGATTTTTTAATAAATAATGCATGCCAGAAAAACGTCTTACTTCTAATGGAAAACGGATTAGCAGGTGCAACCGTTGGGCGGGCCGCTATCCTATCCTACTAATATTATAAAGGCGGATGTTTGTGTGTGTGTTTGTTACGACATCACGCAAAAACGGCTGATTAGATTGACATGAAACTTTGCAGAAATATAAAAGGGCATCTGGAATAACACATAGGATACTTTTTACCACGGAAAAATGTTTCATTCCCACGGGATCACGCATTTTCCAATATTTTTGAAATAGGTGGCGTGACTGAGCCGATTCGCGTTTTAAACGTTTTCGCCGAAAACTAACAGCGACATCTCTCGGCGAATAATGCTTTTTTCCCGCGGAATAATAGGTTGCAGCGGGTGAAACCGCTGACGGGCAGCTAGTGTAGTATAAATTAAAGTTTTTTTTTCTATTTCCGTGTCTGTCCTATTTCTATTTCGGTGTCTATTGACACCGTTAAGTAACTCCTTATAAAACCACGCAACGGATTTTGATGCGATTTATTTATAGGTAGATAGATTCTAGAAAAAGGTTAATAACCATTGTGTATAAAACATGCTGGGAAAACGTCTCCCACGGGAAAAGACTAGCAGCGAGTGCAACCGCTAGGCTTGCTAGGAAATATAATTTGACCTGATTCGGCTTAGCGTGTCATACAAAAATCAGGTCAAGTTATATTTTCTAAACTATACCCAGGTATAAGATAATCCTGAGTGTCAATTCACACTGGGATGGGTGGGAGGAGGCGGAAAAGAATGCGGTTATTGGTTTCGTGCCCTCAGCCAAGTCCCGCAGATTAAGATGCTTTCCCGCAGGCTAGATGCTAGTTGGGTGCAGCTTCACTTAAAAATAATATCTCAAAGAAACTAAAGAAAATCGAAGAAGATCCGCTAGTCGAGATTGAAGTAAAAATACCTTGAACGTTTATACAGAATGTTGTATTAGTGCAATCTTAGAGTATAATATAAGCATGCTATGGAGTGTGCGTATCGCACCGCGCTGTACTCTCAAACATAAAGCAGTTGTTCCATAGATATCTACCTACGTTAAATGTGTGAGAAGTAATAGAGGTTCAATAGTGCTATCACTGGCGTTTTGCTACTGGTGGACAGAGAGGTTGTGTTCTCACTACTGCTACCCATTCTAACATTTAAGGTGCACTCTCTAGCTTGCATACTCTAAGATTGAAGCCTTCTCAAGGAAGCGATCAGTAAGGGGGTTAATTAATAACAGATTAATTTATTTTCTCGATAATAGCACCGGGTTACTGGGTCATCATAATAATAGGGAAAATTAATAAGTTTTTTACAATTTGCACTATTTTAAAACTTATTATTACCGGAGTGCCAATTAAAGATATAGCCTTGTAGAAATGAAATTAATTATGTACCTAGCAATACCTAGGTACTACCTATCCTTCAATGCAGATTATAGGCGGTATAACAACACTGGCATCAAGGTTCATCGGGTCGTTAGTTAGGTGCTAACCAGTTGGTGTGAGAACACGATATTAAAATAATATGATTACTGATTATTTCACAAATCAGGGGATGTATTATTGAAAGTCATACAAACAAGTGCTTCAGCTAGTGACGGACTGAGGTATCTACTAAAAGTCCTATTAGGATTTCAAATTTTAAGAATTCAACTTCTTATGATAGAAATTCAACGTTTTGAGAAATGAACATCTTAAGAGTTCAACATCTTAGGAATTCAACATAAAGCATGCGCCGGTGCACATTGACCTAATCAAATCACACAAGGATTTATTTAGCTTCTTTCCAAACCTTTTTAGACATAGCACACACACACACACAGACACACCTTTATTTAGGTAGCTACATACTTACACTTTCAAGACTGATGCATTCCTATTTCTAACACATTAGGCATAAATAAGAGTGACACAATTTACAAATAGGCAGATAAGTAATAGTGATGGGCTGAACATAGGAGTCACCAAATACGAATATTCGGTAAAAAGTTTTCCGAACCGAATATTCGGCCTAATAATTCGGCAGGAATCAATGTCAACGTAAAATAATTTTAAGATTCACGCTGATTCGCACCAGACCACTTCGCACTTTACTCCTCTAACTTTTTACATTGAAAACGTCGACAGCAAATTAAAAGAAAACTGCTTGTCTGCTTGGCTTGACATAACAATTTACAATACAAAACATAAAAAAGGATAGGTACATTTGAATTTGGTCAAATATTTGGCGACCGAACATTCAGCCGAAACCGAATATTCGGTAAATGTGCCGAACATGCTGCATACCGAACATAAACCGAATATTCGGCCCATCTCTAAAAGTATGCAGTTTACGAATTCCGGAAGTCCTGGAAGATAATTCGTTCGATGAACCAATCTGGATTTAGAATACGCGTTCACGTTTACCAGATGTGCGAGAAAATCTTGTGCTGCGTCGGCTTAGAATAACGTCTGTTTATTGGGATTTAATGCACTCACAGTGCTCTGCCTACCCCGCTACGCACTGCTAGCTATACCTACCTACTATTCTCATAAATGAAAATGTCTTTATAATGTCAAATGTTGACCGGGTATCGAACCCGGGACACGGTTCAGCAACATCAACCCGCGAATTGAAAATACTACTTATTTAATTTAGTTTTTAGACTCAATTAAAGTCAAAAAATATATATACATGGTTTATATATGTCGCAGTACGATGGCAGAATCAGGTTTTTGGCCAAAAATCTAGGTTTTTGGCCAAAAGCCGGCATATGGCAGAATCGTAGACTTCCTTCGGCCATCGTCCTGAGCTGATCCAGGTTTTTGGCCAAAAACCTAGGATTTTGGCCGAAATCCTAGATTTGTTTAGTATTATGGCTTTTTTGAATTTCGGGGGAACTTCTTCGTCTTCGAGTGGTACACCAAAGCACCTAACGAGCCGATGGACCCTGGTATCAGAGTTTTCAACCGCCTACTGCAAGTAGCAGGCCTCTAACATGGTTGTGTAACGACCGCCGTCTAAATTATCATAGAGAGCAATCGGGACCGACCGACGGCTTACCGTACCCGTGTGGTTCGGGGGAACGAGGAGTGGAGAGGTACTTTATGCACATCCCTCTGATCTTTTGAGGGTAGACTTGGACACCGTAAATGGACACCCTGAAGGACGGGGGGTAACATCAGACAGTCTGAACAGCAGGATTGCCTCGGATTCCCTGAAGGGCAGGGGGGAGCTTCAGACACCATAAGAGCAGGACGTACCACTGAACGCTCTAGAGAATTGGTGGTAGCGTTGGACGCCCTGGAGACCAGGAGGTAGCGTCGGACCCCCAGAAAATTAAACGCCCGTCATCTTGCATCCTCCAGAGTGTCCGACGCTACCCACGCCCTCCAGAGCGTCTGACGCTACCTCCCACCCTCCAGAACGTCCAATGTTACCTCCTGCCTTTCGAGGTGTATGCCCGAACTACACGGGCACGTTAAGCCGTCAGTCCCGATTGCTCTTTATGATCACTTAGACGGCGGTCGTTACACAACCTTGTCAGAGGCCTGCTCCTTGCAGTAGGTGGTTTAAAAACTCTAACACCAGGGTTTATCGGGTCGTTGGGCGACTTGGTGTACCAGTCGAAGAAGAAGAAGTTTCCCCGAAATGCAAAAAAAGCCATAATACTAAACAAATCCAGGATTTCGGCCAAAAACCTAGGTTTTTGGCCAAAAACCTGGATCAGCTTAGGACGATGGCCAAAAGAAGTCTACGATTTTGCCATATGCCGGCTTTTGGCCAAAAACCTAGGTTTTTGGCCAAAAACCTGATTCTGCCATCGTACTGCGACATATACAAACGAACGCAAAATGACGTTAATTTCATATAAAACCACTTTAAGGAAACTTTGAAAAAGCTCTCTAGCTAGTAGGTGGGCTCGTAGGTACACTACGCCTGAAGTTTACGTCTAGGTAATGCCTTTAGTCACGTTGAAAAAATATTTATTGTTTGTGGCTAACGTGACTGTTTATTACGTGATTGACACTGTAAAGTTTTGGAGAGAGTTTGCCCAATCCCATGTACACCGAGTTAACGCACTGCAGGTGATCAAATCCACACCTAAAACTACCTACCTAAACAACTTTCTTTATAGAGCCTTTGGTGCGATACGATAAAGTTTCAGCCACTCTCTTTCCTACAGAATTCTTTGTTGTAGAGCTAAGTTTACGGAAAAACTTGATTGATATAGTTGACCACAAGCTGAAAATAATATTTCCAAATATAAAATGTACTTATTTTATGCTATTCCGTTTTCGGTGGTAAGTAAATTTTATTTTGTTACATAAAGCTTTTATTTGCCAAGGGCATAAACTATCTTCTTATATTTTTTAGGTAAGTAAACGTAGTTTTTGTTCGTAATAGTAACAGAAGCTATGATCTAATTGAAGTAAAATATCCAAATTGTAAAGAAAAAATATTCCATCATTTCTACGAGTTGGCAGCTTCGTCTGAGTGTGAGCGTTTAAGCACAGCCAACAAATGGCTTGTTTTAGTATGAAAAAGCTAGAAATAAACATTTACAAAATTTAGAAATAAAGATTTACCGAAAGTTATTTCTCACCGTGTGTAAAAATGTACCTAGCCTCAATCCATACTTCCATACTCCATACTTCCATACTAATATTATAAATTCGAAAGTAACTCTGTCTGTCTGTCGGTCTGTCTGTCTGTCTGTCTGTCTGCTACGCTTTCACGCCTAAACCACTGAACCGATTTTGATGAAATTTGGCACAGAGATTGCTCATACACCGAGAACGGACATAGGCTACTTTTGCTTCCACTTGAGGGTCTGGAGTACCTGATGTAGACCATCAGAATCACCACCAGCAGCCCAGCTAAACTATAGGAGATACAGATATGAGTCCAAAGCAAAAGTTGTTCTGCTTGATGGGAAGCTTCTGCTGGTGAAAAGACATCGAAGGTTTGGAGTACCTCATGTAGACCACCAGGTGCACCAACAGGAGCCCAGCCAAACTATAAGTGATTCAGATATGACTCCAAAGCAAAAGTTGTTCAGCTTGATGGGACGCTTCTGCTAACGAATAGACATCGAAGGTTTGGAGTATCTGATGTAGACCACCAGGTGCACCAACAGGAGCCCAGCTAAACTATAAGAGATACAGATATGATTTCAAAGCAAAAGTTGTTCCGCTTGATCGGACGCTTCTGCTGGTGAAAAGACATCACAGGTTTGGAGTATCTCATGTAGACCACCAGGTGCACCAACAGGAGCCGAGGTGAACTATAGGAGATACAGATATGACTCTAAAGCAAAAGTTGATCGGCTTGATGGGGCGCTTCTGCTGGCGAATAGACATTGAAGGTTTGGAGTGTCTGATGTAGACTTCCAGGTGCACCAACAGGAGCCTAGCCTAACTATAAGAGATTCAGATATGACTCCAAAGCAAAAGCTGTTCAGCCTGATGGGACGATTCTGCTGGCGGAAAGATATCGAAGGTTTGGAGTACCTGATGTAAACCATCAGGTGCATTAACAGGAGCCCAGATGAACAATAGGAGATACAGATATGACTTCAAAGCAAAAGTTGTTCAGCTTGAAGGGACACTTCAGCTGGTGAATAGACATCGAAGGTTTGTAGTACCTGATGTAGACCACCAGGTGCACCAACAGAAGTCCAGCTGAACTATAGGAGATATTGAAATGGCCCCAAAGCAAAAGTTGTTCAGTATTATGGAACGCATCTGCTGGCATCTGTTGGCAATGCGATTATGGTTTGAAAAATGAAGTACCTACCAACAATATTAGCGTGATAAATATCCAGAGTATAATTTTTAGGAAACTGGTGTGGAAATAAGAATTTTGCAAAGGTGTAAGGAATGAAATGAAACGAAGTTCGCGGGTACCAGCTAGTGATATTATATGTAGGTTTGCCTAGCCTAAGCAAGTCTTTAATGAATAAATAAATTACTGAATTACTAAGTCCGGTGGTAGCGATGTACGTACCAGCCAGATCTCTTCCGCTATGTTTGTTTTAATCAGGTGTAAACTTCCGATCGGAACTAGCTGGGCGAGAATAATTGGGCTAAAGTGTTGGCCGCGGCATTCGCGTCTCGTAACTTTTCTATTATTAGAGGTACTGGGGCCGCAGTCGCGAATATGTTGCAAGTCTGACCGCCCAAGGTCGGGGAAACGCGAACACCAAGCTTTTCTTCTAATGCTTTATGGCTCAAGGCCGGACGAGAACTTCTGAAAAAACGATCAGAGATTTTTCCTATCTTCTCTTTATCGTCTCAGCACCTTATGCCCTATTCTCAAAATGCCGATTTCGCAATATGTCTAAGTATTAAAAATATGGTCCCCATGGTCGGGGAAAACGTGAACACCAAGCTTTTCTTCAAATGCTTTATGGCTCAAGGCCGGACGAGAACTTCTGAAAAAACGATCAGATTTTTGGTAATCTGCGAATCTGCTTCCCTGTCTTCTCTATATTGCCTCAGCACGTTATGCCCTATTTTCTAAATGCCCATTTCGCATCGCTAAATAACCAATCGTCCAATTCGCAAAATGACCATTTTAGACGGCTGCTTTTACTTGCTCTTTAGCCCGAGGTCAGACTATTTTCGCAGAAAGAAAGTTGGAGGAATATTTCATTAACTTTTTTGTTGATAATGATACCTATATTGCCCGTAAAGAAATCGTTTATCTTAAATTTAATGATGTTTGCTCACACAAATGTGATCGTTTCAATCTAGAGTCGATGCCGTCAAGGCCTTTTTTTAGTCCTTTTAGAACTTAAGGCGCAAGCAAGTCTAACATGAGACGTGAGACGTAAAATGACATCTATATCAGACAAGTGATTGTCATCAATGCGAGGCACGTCTCACGTGTTTGGCTCTTCTGTATCATATATGGAAATGGTTTCAAGCTTCGCAATGTCGTACGTCTCAATTCTAACGTCTCATGGCTCACGTTTAATGAGTAGAGCTAGGGCTTGTGGCACCTTTTGCAGGTTTGCTGAAGCCCTACTTTAGTAAAAGTTCCTTCTTCATGAAGCAAGCCCGACTTGTTGCACGTTTGAAAGCCCAAGACCGGAAAAACTTTAAAAATAGGTCATTTTTTTACGATCCTGAGATATTTATAAACTTTTTGACTGGCACGTTGGCTGTGTTGTGAAGTAAAGTTGATACGATAGACACGATTCCAGTTTGTACATTTTCGGAAATAAGGAAGTACTTGTTTAACCTACATTTTTTGGTAGCATTTTGGTGCATATTACAGCGGTCGGTTCTCGAGGGTGTAGTAAATGGCGTTTCAGAATGGTTCGTCGTAATTTTAAATCGGTCGCGTACGAGTATAGTTGCGCAAACATATCACTCCAAATAGTGGTGATGTAAGACTAACTTAGGGTTGTCAACTTTTATAATAAAAATAAAAATTCAGATATATATCAGGGTTGAGGAAAGAAATTGCAACACTATTGTGCAAAACGAGGACACATCTATAGGGTGAAATTTTACTAGTGACCGATAGCAAAAACTCAGAACCGGCTGGTGATAAGGAATAACTTTCCCCAAGGAACATAGGTTGAAATACGAAAAAATTTTTTGGACCTCCCATACAAACTTGCCGATCAGCTGATTTCATTTACTATGGGAGGTTCAATTTTTTTTTTCGTATTTCGACCTATGTTCCTTGGGGAAAGTTGTTCCTTATCATTAGCCGGTTCTGAGTTTTCGCTATCGGTCACTAGTAAAATTTCACCCTATATATTATGTACATCTTTGTGTCAAAGGTCAATCTTTGTGTAAACACAATATTTTTAATATTGTTTGTTAATTGAACAGTATAGTATATTGGACTTAAAAACAGTATAGATAATACATACTCCCAAAATCAGGTTGGTTGGCAGCCCTAGAGTGACTGCCTGGCGTACTCCGTGATCAATGGAAGCTCTTGGCATGGTACTCGTACTATTTTATTCATAGTTCTCTTGTTATTAGGCAATCGATTCTTAATAACTTTTAAAACTATCGGTTCGGCGGTATCTATTTACGATGCCGTGGGAAACACGTACTACTTCTGACATACAGACAAAATCACGACCCTTTTCCAGAGGGGTAGGTAGAGACTACGTCCTTCCACTTGCTACGATCATGAAACACCTTTTCGCTTCCTCAACATTGATCAATCTTTTCATGCGCGCTTACGGTACCTAAACTTGACTTCTTTTTAAGTGCTCGTATAAAATTCCAAAATAAATAACATTTCAATCAGCTTTAATTTTTATTATTGTGTTATATTTATCACTAGCTGGTGCCCGCGAACTTCGTTTCGCCAAGAGAAGTTTTTAAGCCGACAGAAGCGGCACATCATGCTAAACAAATTTTTCAATACAGACATTTTCGTATCTCTTAAGGGCGCCACACACAGGGCGCGTATGCTTGACGTGCACGTCATCACGCGCGTAGAGATGACGTTGTATCGTATGGGATTGTATGAGAGGCCTGCCTATGTATGCGTGCACGTAATCACGCGAGTAGCACGGTGTGCGGTGCCTCATACAATCCCAGACGATACAACGTCATCTTTATGCGCGTGATAACGTGCACGTCACGCATACGGGCTTGGTGTGTGGCGCCCTTTAATATTTTGCCGAGTTCATGGTGTTCCGTCACGTAGGTAGACAGAGAGTACCTCCAGTGCTGATAAAGGTTCTCACTAATCATAAAATATGATCAGAACGTTTATCTTCCACCATACCCAAACATCTAAAAACATCGCTTAATTTTTGAGTAATTCATGCACAATTTTTACACATAATGGTACGTTTTCATTTTCGATGTTTGTCTCATGGTTATTATTTTATGCGTGATTTGTACGATTAGGGCATGCAAAGATAATGGTGATGACGATGATGATGGAATAACCTGGAGAAACCCCAGACTACCGCCGATGTGAGTTTGTTACTTGACTTTAAACGGGAAAGCCCACTTCGATCCCTCCTGTTTCAAAGTCTGAGCGCCTGAGTTAGGTACATCTTGATGATATAGGTAGTTGGCTACAGTACCAACACCGGTGTTCTTTTATTATTTTTATGTGAAGGAGCAAATCCGAGTTGACCCATGTCGAAGGATGCTATTGCTTCTTTCTATTTCTTCTACTTACTTATTTCACTTCTGTTTTTGTTTTCTTATTAAATAGTTGTGTAGGTAATAGGTATGTATACTTTTTATTTATTTAGGTACCTACCTACCAAAAGTGATAGGCCTGCAGGAGCGGCCCATCAAGCTGTAGGTACATATTTTTTTTGTAGCTGTTTCTAAGACACGCTATCGAAATGTTCTTTTGAAAACTATTGCAGGGGTACTTGTCATCGACCCGTAACAGTTTTAATACATGTAAATACAGATTTCTGTACTATCGCCAGCAAATCCACCTACCCATTTAAGACAAAAACTAACTGTATGCCCCGCCCTCATAACTTCGTCATTTTCAATGGATCGACATCATTGATGTGAAGATAGATCGTGTTGCTTGACACAAATTTAGAATGTTGGGAAAAAAATGGTTTTATTTTTTGGCGTAGGTACATGTGAAAGGAGGATAATAAAACCATCTGCTATATTAAGTAGGGTATCGTTAAATAGATCTTTAAAAATTAAGGCGAGGTTTTTTTTTAAAAAACCACAAAAGTGATTCTGCCTCGAAGTATTTGCTTTTATGGGGAGTTTTCTCTTCCTAGAACTAAATATTTGAAAAAAAATTAGTTCTTAGTCTGAAGTTACCATAAAAACTATATCGGATACTGTATCCACGCAAGTTTTAAGAAAAATAAAAGTTTTTTAATTTGTGGTTCGTAAGCATACCTACTTACTACTGCAAACAAACCAGCAACGAAATTAGGTATCTAACTTCGTAACGCTGATATTTAACATTGACTACAAACCCTATTTGTGGGCGTGTCTGACACGCTCTTGGCTGGTTTTTTATTTTGCTTTACTATTATGTTGGTACGTGTTCGAATCTCGACTACAATATGGGAGTAAAAAAAAACTGCAAATATTGTAAGGGGTGAACCAGTTCAAGAAACTTTTAGTAGATATCATAAGGGCGCAAAACAACACTTCTACGGCGAGGGTGCTTTTTTGAATTCAGAGCGAAGTAAGGGATTCTAGAGTAGAATCCCCGAAGCCAAAATATATTTTGCGCCCGAGTAATTCACTCTACTTTTCATCACCCTCTATGAGAAAATAAAAGGCGCCTCATATTTTATTGCAATGTTATACTTTCACTGTCACTTGAACTAATTTTTCAAAAAGTTAAATAAAATTCTAACAAACGTGTATTTTTTGGTGAAAATTACGGACTGTAATTCGCGCGTATCTTTTTTTTAGTTCTATTGGGGACGCGCGACTATGAGCCGTCGTCCCATAGAGCCTTTATTCGAACAATAGGTATTTGCGTTCTATTTCTTTGGCGCTGACTAAACATCAAAATGTTCTAAATTCAAAGTAGTTTTATTCGCATTTGTTGAGTTCTTTATTTAAAAAGTGCAATTAAGGGGGGAGCTCCTATGAAGCGAGCTGAAAACGAGCTACGTTTTCCTATATATTACATAATCTAGGACACGTCATTATAAGAAAAAAATTGAATTTTGTTCTACAAAATATGGGGAAAAGCTTCCTGAAACCCAAAAATCGAAGTTTATCCCAAAATACTAAGAAATAAAAATGTGAAGTTACCTCTATTTTTCACTGTTATCATGACCATGCTACCATATTGTACAAATGTTTTGCGTCAATGGTTATTGAAAATTATTAAACTTTATATGATTATTACTCACTATTCAATGTTGAACTCATCACAGATGCAACTTTTTGATAAACCTACACCATTATCAAGTAATCTTGCGACAAACTTACTGTTTCCGGATTCATTCCAAGGAATCAACGGTTGATAAAAGGTATTTGTTTTGATACGTTTCCCCTGCAGTCAAAACTGACGTGGAATGGGTCATAGATAAACGTAATATGAGGCAGACCCACCAAACTGTTCATTTGTACCCATTTGCACCACATTTTGAGGAAATAATTCTATTATAGTAAGAAATTTGTCGTAACTTATTTTCCAATTTTTATTATGGCATTTTGCCCAATGATATAACAATTATGCCAATGTCAGTACTACTTTGATTCATTGGGGCGCAAGATAAAAACGAGGTAGTCGTACTAAAAAAAGTTACAAATCAACCAATAAAACCGAAAGGAGGTCAAGTTACTCATGAAACTGAACAACTTTCCCCAAGAAACGTATGTCGAAAAATAAAAAAATGATTTTTTAACTCCCATACAAATGCACTAGCCGAGCGATTTAGTTTGTATGGGAAGCCCATTTTTTTATATTTAGTCATATGTTCTTGAGGGAAAGTTGTTCAGTTTCATAGACTGGTTCACCCTTTAAAATATTGTTTGTAAAGAAGGCCTTGTATGCCACAAATGGAATGTCAATCATGTTTAAACTTGCATTTATACCGTGATCACACATGCGACTTTTTGTCGCGCGACACACGTATTACCTACTTGTTCCTTTGCACATGTGTGAAAGGGACTACAAATAAGTCGCCGGCCAAAGTCTCTTTAGTTTAAACGCGCGGTTACTAATAATTTTGGGAAGGTCGAATCAGTGGCGGACTAACCCCGTTGGATGCCCGGGGCGGTCAAGCCGTCGGATGCCCCCCAGCGACAGCAAATGTCCTTAATGTAAAACCCTTTTTAAGAACTTCGTTATTGGTATTTAGGTAGGTACAGTGGCGTATACAGCTTCGGATCGTGGGGGGGTCACAGCACTGCACCACTCAGTCACAAGCAGAATATGCATTACGAGCAAAGAGAGTTGAACATTTCAGTTCAACAAAAACAAGAGAAAAACCACTCTTCGCCATTTGCCACACCAATACTACACGTATTGCGAGCGAAGCGAGCTCGACTTTTACGTTAAAAATGCATGTGAGGAGACACACCGTGCTGCACCATCACTACACGTTATGCGAGCGAAGCGAGCTAGCTAGAGAAAGAAATGACAAGCAGCGAGGAGATACGCCGTGTCACTTAATCTAATAATGTTTTTAAATAAGCTTGCCCTAGCAGCGGCTGCTATCAAATCAAGTACAAGGGGCATCAAAATGGCCTCCGAACTCCTTTGATCAAATCGTAAATAACTTTATTTACGATTCAAGTCCTGGGGGCAATAAAATAGCCTCTGAACACCTTTGATCTAATCGTCTATTCGTAAAAAACTTTATTAACAATTATATTCCTGGGGGCAACAAAACAGCCTTGGAACTCTAAAAGTCCTGGGGGGCATCAAACTAGCCTCCGAACTGCTTTGATCAAATCATCAAAAACTTTATTTACAATTCAAGTCCTGGGCTGGGGGCAACAAAACATCGAACTCTAAACTCCTGTGATCAAATTGTAAATAACTTTAATTACGATTCGGTCCTTGAAGCATAAAAATGGCCTCCTCCGGAGGACATTTTGATGCCCCCCGGGACTTGCTGCCCGGGGCGGACCGCCCCCCCCCGCCCCTACCTTAGTCCGCCACTGGGTCGAATTGGGTTACGAATTTATTGAGTAGGTACCTATTTGATGACGTTATGGTAACCCTGAATCCTTGGTATAACCTGATTTATAAAAAAGGGGACCCGAAATGGCAACATTATTGTTGACATCTTGCTCAAAAGACATGTAACATGAAAAAGACGCAAACAATAATGTTCCCATTTCGGGTCCCATTCTTCTACGAATCAGCTTATAATACCGAAATATACCATAAATTGTATAAAGCAATGAATTCCCTTTATAAGGATATCTAATTCAAGACCAAAAATCACAGGATTATCCAAATAAAAATGGATTAAAAACCTTCACAAAAAACCTTTGACAAAAAAGCAAGCCATAGAAATCCCAAAGATTTAGAAATTTTCTCGGTTAGTTAAAAGTGAACGCCTCGCCTATCTAGCTGCACAATACTCCGCACGTGCCGCATTAAATTTAATTAAGTTCAAATATTGAAGTGACCCTCTTCTACCTACAAAACTGAACAACTTTTATAAGAAACAAAAAATAATACTTTTACAACATTTTTATGTGGGTTTTTTTTCATATTTCGACCTTTGCTGTTCCTTATGCGCACCCTGCATTTTTGCCATCAGTTATGTATAGTATCTCAACCTATGTTTTAATTGTTTTTTTTTCGTTTGCGAGATCTAGTCGCCGACACTTTGAACCTTTAAGAATAATATAGCGCTTATATGAGGTGAAATTTTACTAGTGACCGATAGCGAAAACTCAGAACCGGCTAGTGATAAGGAACAACTTTCCCCAAGGAACATAGGTCGAAATACAAAATAATTTTTGGACCTCCCATACAAAATTGCCGATCAGCAGATTTGAGTTACTATGGGAGGTCAAAATATTTTTTCGTTTTTCGACCTATGTTCCTTGAGGAATGTTGTTCCTTATCAATAGCCGGTCCTGAGATTTCGCTATCGGTCACTAGTTAAATTTCACGCTATACCGGGAGTAACGGAAAGGGTATAACAAGCCGAAAGGAAGTCAAGGTACTCATGAAACTGAACAACTTTCCCCATGGAACATGGGTCGAAATGTGAAAAAAAAATTTGGACCTCCCATACAAAATCGCCGATCAGCTAATTGATTTACTATGGGAGGTACAAATTTTTTTTTCATATTTTGACCCATGTTCCATGGGAAAAGTTGTTCAGTTTCATGAGTACCTTGACCTCCTTTCGGCTTGTTATACCCTTTCCGTTACTCCCGGTATAATATAGCGCTGTGAGTGCATTAAAAACTCCAATACATTGAACCTTTCTGTCAGAGTTTTTCAGCAGCAACTAGTAGGCCTCTGACATAGTTTTGTAAAAGGTGCCATTTAAATAATCAATCATGCTTATTCTGACAAAGACTTAAGTGCTTAAAGTGCCTTCTAAAGCACGAAACTATCTTTTTTCCGGATAATCAGGTGGTTTAGGTTGTAACCTAACCAAAGGCGGTTTTTTTACTGGTAAGTTTTAAATAACTGGACGCTGGCAAAAGTGTCTTCATATTATCTGACTGTCCCGATGGCGTAGTGGATAGTACACCTGCCTTCTACGCCGAGGGTCGTGGGTTCGATTCCCACTGGACACAAATATTTGTTAAGTCAATTTTCAAATATTTGTGTTAAGTCTGGGTGTTTTCTATGTATAATATGTATTTATTTACAAAAAAAAAGTATATAAGTATTATATCAGTTGTCTAGTTCCCATAGTACAAGCTTTGCTTATTTTGGGGCTAGATGGCGCTGTGTATCTCGTCCAGGGATATTTATTTATTTATTTATTTATTATATGAATAAACTGATTGACCATAGTCGTCCATCAATAAAAAAAAACTTTTTGTCAAAGTTTGCGCGAAGTGCGTATAATGATACTGGCCACTTGCACTTTCGGAAAACTTTTTCTTCCAAGAGTTTCTTAGTAAAATGTAAGTATGATCGATCACAATATAAAGGTTTATTTTTGGATGAATTTATTCTTTTCGTTTACTGAATGTGAAGAAATATCAAGCAAACTAACAGTTCAATGTAAGGACGTCATTATTCATCACCATTCAACATGCAACGTTTTCTATACAATAACCTACAAAGAATAATCCGCAAATAGTTTGATATGCTGCTGATAGTACGTACCTACCTAAATTTTCTAAGATTGTTGGAATGGTGAGTGACACCTCTGTAAAACTACTCATTGACCAGCTCGGACACGACTTCCGAATATTATTTGAATTTCGAACCTTCCGGTAGAGTAGGGGGCGGTAGGAGCCTTAATAAAAGAACTTTGCGGCGCGTTCTTTTCGAATAGATAGGATGAAAACAACTTTCCCCAAGAAACATAGGTAGTTCAAAATACGGGGTGTTAGGGACGGTGTAACGAAAACTTTGCAGGCGTGCTCAGACCATCAAACTGAACAACTTTCACTATGGAGCCAATGGTGGAAAACGAAAAAAAAATTCTAACCTCCCATACAAAATTTACGATCAGCTGACTGACTTTGTATGGGAGGTTGAAAAATTTTTTTCGTTTCCCGCCATTGGCTCCATAGTAAAAGTTGTTCAGTTTGATGGTCTGATCATGCCAGCAAAGTTTTCGTCACACCGTCCCTAACACTCTGTATAAGGAGTAAAAAAATTTACTGCAAATATTTTAAGGAGTGAACCAGTCCATGAAACTGAACAACTTTACCCAGGGAACATAGGTCGAAATATGAAAAAGAATTTGGACCTCCTATACAAAATGTTCTGGCCGGCCGGTTCAGTTTGAATGGGAGGGCCAAATTTTTATTCGTATTTCGACCTATGTTTCTTAGGAAAAGTTGTTCAGTTTCATGGACTGGTTTAGTCGTAAAATACGTGCAGTTATTTTTTTACCTACTGTAGGAAAAAATAATTGGACCTCCCATACAAAATGCTCCAGCCGTCTCGATAGCCGACCAAGTTAAATTTGTAGGGAAGGGAAGGATTTTTTTCATTATTCGACCTATGTTCCTTGGGGAAAGTTGTTCAGTTTCATGGACTGGTTCACCCCTTGGAATAGTTTAAGTAGTTTTTTTTACATCTTATGTGGCAACCCCCCCTTTTAGGGGTCGAATTTTTTTAGCCTATAACCTGGTCGGTAATTTTCCCGACATTTTGGTATAATTTGCATCAAAATCGGTTCAGTCGTTTTTGCGTGATGCTTTCACATACAAACAGATAAACAAATAAACAAATAAACAGATAAACAGAAAAAAAATCTAAAAATTGCTGAAACGTGTTCTGTTATCAATTTTAAGTATCACCAAACAGTTTTATTTCGAAAATCTTCTATGTACAGACTTTCGACCCTCTACAACTTTATTATATGTATAGATGTATAGATCACTATCAATGCCCATTGTGTGTGGGGCAGGTAGAGTAGAGATTATAGAGTAGATTTAAAGGGACCTCCCGCGCCATCTCCTTTATTCATGGTAGAGATAAACATTTAAATAAAATATAAAATAAAATTGAGTCTTTGAGACCATGAGAGTAGAGTGCATCTGGAAGTGTGTTTGAGGTGATTACTTACCTGTGACCTATTTCCACCGTCTTTGCCACTGGGTCAGATTTGCAGACGTTGCCTGGCCTGCACCACTTTCCTAATGCGTTTCCTCAAAAGGAACTAAAAATAGAAATAATACTCAAGTAAGTACTACAAACTGTAAAAGAACAACAAAGTTTCTTTTCAGTGTAACTGCTTCCGAGGTCTAGAGGTCCGAACGTTCGCCTCAGGATACGGCGGTCCTTTGTTTGATTATCGAGGGGTTTTTTTCGGGACCCGATGAACCCTGCCGGGCTAGCATAGGTATGCACTGTAGAGAGACTTATCTCGCACGCGAGAAGAGTTCAGATGTGTGAAATTATCAAAATAACGACTTATGACATAAGGGTACGTAGAGAAAATCTATGTCGCGTGTCGTATCGCATCTAATATCGCATTCTATACCACAGCATAGTTGGCGTCAGAGATTTTTCGACCGCCTTGGTCCTCTGACATGGTTAACACACAAAGTTAGCACCTACTGTAAAATTTATTCCAAGTTTTATTAGGTATTGATGGCTGAACGATCTAATTGTCTGTATTTCAAATATGATTCCGTAATTCAAAGATTTGGATTTTTATACTTAGATACTTGCATAAATGTAAACTTTCGGATTTAATTAGTTTTGATTTGAAGATATTGCCTATGCCATGTTAAAGAGGTATCAAATTTTAGTAAGCAGAAATCACTTCAGTCAAATTTTTAATGATATTTAAGTTTGTAAGTAATTGATTAAAGATACCTCTGTAGCTGGTAACATACCCAGCTACCTTAAACACATACTGTCACAGTACTTGTTGCTGCTGTATTTTTCCCATAAGTAGATATTCTTATAAAGAGCCACCAGTCTACATTGATATCTTAAATTAGTTATTTGATGTGCTTCTAATAGTGACTGTAATGGCTACCCCTCGTTAAGAGCGCATTCAATTTTTTCTAGCAAATTTGCAAATATTGCCTTTATAAACATGCGAGTTTCTCGAAAACCGTTATGTAAAAATAATATGTTACTTGAACATTTAATCAAGCATATCTTCATCTAAAAAATGTACAATGTAAATATTAACATTTTAGTTTTAAACCTGTTATAAACAGCGATATCTAAAGCGACAAAACCAAAATTCAGGAAAAGACCTCAAATCAAGCGTGAGTTTTAGAGTTTTGGTTCACTGTAAAAAAATATCAATTATACAAAAAAATAGAGTATATATTTGAGAACAAAGTCTACAGTGAACATTTTACAATTTTATTCAGAAATATAGAATAATACCACGTTTTCATATACAATTTTTTGCAAAATAATGCGCCATTATAACGGCTTCTGTATGAAAAAATAACAGTAGTAAAGATTTAAAAAAAATATATGTTATTTAAGAAGATGTACTTAATCTAATTGCAGAAAAATATATTTATTTTTATTCATAATATCACTGTAAAAAATATTCAAACATCCCCATGTTTTTCGCAAAATGACGCTCCGAGAGGTTTGGCAGGGAAAATTGTATGGGCTTCGTGAAAAGCTCTATAGCGGCCTTAAAGAACCCTTTCAAACGTCAATAACGTGTAATTCATAGTTCCTTTTTATTACAACGTCAAAGTCGTTACAGATTAGATACCTACAGAAGTCTCACTTACAAAGTTACCTACCAATACCAACTACACATCCTTACAGGTATTCTCAACGAATCCAAAGGAAAAACAATAAATAAATAAAAAGGCACACAATGTTTTACAGCCACATTAATAGAACAGACTTAGTATAGTATCTTATTAAACAGTGATCAATGGCTGTATACATTCTTGCAAAGGATGAACCACAGCAAATTAGTCTTTTTCAAGAACCTCCACCTAATTCACTACATTGGAGAATTGGAGATACCTCCCAACAGTTTTTGATCTCTATGCCCTACACATGGTAAAATTATTAAATTACCTGACTTTATATTACGAGACAGATAACACTTAAGTTTAGGTTGTTACTTACGAGTACAAATATGTCGAGAGTGGATCTTCTGTAAACCTCATTACTTTGTGTCCCGGTGGTCTGACGTCAGACTGCGGTCGAGTCATTCACCAAGAACACCAAGAACTTGGCTGGTTCTTAGCAAATGACCTGTCTGTAACTGGATACCCCCTTTGTCTTGCCCAGCCTTTGCGTACGTGTCACATAATGCCGCTACACTATCTAAGGTACAAAGTGCAACGTACAAAGAGCCACGTATTATCCTGTCACTTCCAAATGACAATGTGCATAGCGCCTTAAGGTAGTTTCAGTACATACCAGAACGCGACGCATTTCGAGACGCCAACTTCTGCGAAAATACAGAACGGGCTGGTGTGATAATGACAAGGGATAACATGCCTTAAGGTCCCTCCCACGGGACCTCTGATATGTAGCTGACCATGAAAACTGCCAGGGTTAGAGCTAGCAACCTAAGCGGATTCCCATATCTAAAGGTGTCTCTTTAAATGGGTAAAAGTTCCAGAAATAAAATAGCTTTTCAACTCGAATAAAAAAAGAATTGCCAGAATATCTATGGCAACTTATTATTTCCTTGACCTCCTAAACGTTATCAATCGTAATGTATACGTCCGTTCGGTAGCCTTATTATAACACAAAACTTTGTCAATGGCATCTTAAACTGATTTTATTTTTACAACTTTTCGACAGAGTATGCTCCTTTGCAGGAGAGTTCCTCGGTATAGGTAGGTATCTAGCATAAAGCATATCTAGGATTTATTACGTCATGCTCGTGCGAACCCCTACTAAAGATGCCTTACAAAATTAGCGCCGTCTTCACCTATGAACGTGCTCTCATCTGTTCCATACATTTTATATGTAAATGGTTACGAGCGGTTGTCTCACGTCTCACGTGTGTAGATAGAGCCTAGATCCTAGGCTATTTAGGCACGCGAGGATGATACATCTGCTCTGTTGTACTAGCACCAACAAATCCACTTACCCATATTAGGGACCGCCATATAATTGTTTTTCGTACAAATATTTAGGAAAAACTGTATAAGTTGAGCCCTTAAAAGGGTAGGTGGGTTTGCTGTAGTAAGTACAGTACCGATAGTAGGTAGGGTGCCTATCAAGGTAGGCTCTACCATCATCGTGAAGATTCAAGTATCATTACGTGACGATGCGTCGCATATGTCTGTATGTGAATTGAACCTTATTTATTAGTTATTCGATACAAGTTCGATACTAATTACTAGGAATATCAATGTACATTGACAGATTATTAGACCATTGTTACGTAGCAGGCTATTTCGGGATGGTAGTACCTAGATAATATACCTATATATAGGTACCTGTGTAAAGAAGCCACAAAGGAGCTTTAGTTTTCCATATGTAACTAATACATTTATAAGTCAACTATAGTGAGTGGCACACACATTTTCTTCAACGGCCCTAAATAATTTGTCACGCATTCGCAATAGCGACCGTCTTTTACGGCCGTAAGCGCTCTGCCTACTCCAAAAGGGATATAGGCGTGGTGTTGCCATTTCCAACGTTAAAATGTGTGAAAATCAGTACATATATTAACTCAATGTGAAAATCACGATCAAAATATGAATTTCCTTGTAAATGGAGGAAAGGTACGAGGTAGGTACGACCCGCCTGTCCGTACCTACAACCATCGGCCAAAATGTCAATTTCTATTCTCGTTCACTTTGGGATGGCTTGACTTCGTCTCGTCCATTTGATATACCTACTTAGTACCTACTTACATACCACGACCATGACTTGGGACTCTTTTTGAATACCACCGATTTTTCCAAAAATGTTCTGTTTTTGCATTTTGGTTAGTATATGCAGACACTAATGCAGGTACTATAATTTAAATGTGAAAATAAGCACCAGTTTAATATGAAGTTGCTTGAATAATTTGACCTACTTCGCGTTTCACCGTATCACATATTATAATTTATAATATACCTTTTCATTGCAGTCCTTTGCTGGTCGCAGGTAAGCTAGTTAACAAAGTTTTAGTTGAGCGTTTGTCTATTTGAATGATATTTCCCAGGACCTCAGAGTATAAATAAACAACCTACAGAGTGCTCGTATCGCCCCGTGCCGTACTGTCAAACGTAAGCAGTTGTTCCAAAGATACCTGCGTCAAATACTTGAGAAGGTTCAATAGTGTTGTCACTGGTGTTTTGCTACTAATGGAGAGAGAGGTTGAGTTCTTACTATTGCTACCCGTTCTAACTTTTTAGGCGCACTCTACAACTTGTTTATACACATAGGTACACATGCTCTAAGTTGCAGTCCTTTGCCGGTCGTAGGTAAGCTAGTTAACAAAGTTTTAGTTGAGCGCTTGTCTGTTTGAATCATATTTCCTGGGACTGAGTTCCAGCTGAAAATCAGGGCAATTCATCCCGGGCCCAGGCAGTGGGTGTACATATTTGCAGTGCACTACACCATGGTTGCAAACAAATTACTTAGGTTAGGTATAGTTCCGGAGCCCAGAGCCCGAAGTCTGCTAAATAAAAATCATCTCAGTTGAATGTCGATGGCATGTCAATTGGTTGGTTTGGGTAGTTTCGTATTTTGCTTTTATATTTCTTTATATTTTATTCTGCAGTATTTAGTATCGAAAATCTAGTATTTAGTATGGCAATGAAATGACAGTTGAGTGTGGGGAAAATTCTCTTTCGATACCTTCTTTATATGCAACGTAAGAAATAAGTATGTGGTTTTTGTGTGAAAGCATACTAGTAGTTACCTACTACGTGGTAGGTATAGAAATTCCAAATTGGCGACAAAACACAATAACACTTTTAGTAAGACTAATAGTAGTAATTGAAGTAGGCGGTTGCAAAACTCTGACACCAGGGTGCATCAGGTCGTTGGACAGCTTGGTGTCCCACTCTACGAAGAAGAAGTAAGACTATCAAAATCTGTGTCAAGAAAATGATGATGTGGTAACTTATACTTACATACTTAGTGTCCTAAGTTACCCGCCTCAAACGCTTGGTCGTGTTGGAATTTTGAAAGAAGAAATAAAGAAAATACGTTCACAACTTACAAACATATACACATCTAATTTAAGGTAACTTAAAAAGGTCTTCACTCAGCTTATGTTGCAAGTAGTGATGTGTCTGCGGCAATATTGCCGCTGCCGGGAACTTTGCCAAGGCAATATTGCCGGTAAGTTTCCAATGTTGCCGGCAACTTTGGCAATATTGCCAGAACTACGTCGTATTTTCTAACCTACTATAAAAGCTTTTAAGTCTTATAACTAGCATCTGACGGGCACCAGCAAGCTAGGCGACGCTTCCCTCGTGACGAGCATATTAAGGCGTGAACAGCATGATGTTGTGATGCTAAAAGACGTTCCAGAACAACTCGCTCTGGCTCTCTCAAGGTTCAACGGCCTAGTTAGTTAAAAATTTCAAGATATTTAGGTGCCTTACGGGTAAAACCGGACCCTATTACTATAATTTCGCTGTCTATCTCTCTGTTCACCCATCCGTCCATCCGTCTGTCACCCGACATTTAGAGAGATAATAATTTTCATTGACTCCGTATTTCTGTTGCCGCTATGACAAAAAAAAAACTATAAAGTAAAAAAAAATATATGAAGGGAGCTACCATACGAAAAACGTGCTTCATGTACTCCACTTTGTGGTCCAAAGGCTCTTATCTTATGAACAGTGACAGTAAGAGATGATACACATTCACAGAACATGTATGTTTTTTTTACTGTAACAATGAATACTATAAACAAATTGCAAATAATATTTAAGGTGGCTCCAATACAAAAGACTTAATTTTATTTCATTTTTATTCTTAATTGTACGAAATCCTTCGTGTGAGAGTCCTACTCGCACTTGGTCGATATTTTTATATTCAAAAACTATTTTAAGTTTGTCAATTTAAAAGCAAAGTTGCCAAAATTCCCGGGAATATTGCCGACAAGTGTGGCAATATTGCCGGCAACTTTGGCAATATTGGTCATGCGAAAGGTTTTGGTTGTTATGGACTGGTGCTTACGATAAAGCACACTGCAAGGTATAATAAAACAAAACTAAAGTAAAGTTTTGTAGCATATTTTGGCAATATTCCCTAATATTTCCGGTTCGGGCAATATTGCCGGCAATATTGACGGCAATGTTCCCAATGTTGCCAAAGTTGCCGGCAACGGCACATCACTAGTTGCAAGTAGTGGATTACTTGCAACGCTGGTCTTCCATGAAGCCAAAAAAGAAAAAATACTAAAACCTTATTTGGCAAAACAAAACTAAATCCGTTATGATTTTGACAGTGTTATTTATTATAACGTTTATTTTATGCGACATTTTCTAGTTCCTAGAATATTTTCATTCGTAACCAATTCGCGCGCGGCCTCTGAGACTATACTGTTTTAGTTTCGTCGCTCGAAATAGCCTTAATTGGACATACGTCCACATTTGGAATTCATAATTATACATCTCTCGTGTTCACATGAATTCTAATACCTTTGCACAGAACTGAACCCCAAATGAAGTTTGAAACTAAATTGCGACTTGTGCAATGTAACACGATTTGTGAGCGTAGTTTTGTGGCATTTCATGTTCATGCATGTAGCTGAATGAAAATACGCAGAATTTAATAATAAAGCTGAATTGATGAATCAAAATATAATGTAAAAATAGCCTAATTGGTGCACCAACAGATAAAACTGGACTCGTTAACGAAAGGTCAAAATATGAAAATAGCACAAAATGAGAATTTAAGTTACTACCACACTTTTTCAGAATAAGACCATGTTCCTGCCTGAATTTAATTTAAAAACTATTTCCTATCTCTGGTGCTTTCAGCACAGACTACTTTCCTTATAGAATTTTCAGTTAATTATTGTAATTAAATACCTAAGGCTAGAGACTTGGTCCTAGAAGATACTAAGAAAAATGCTTGTGGGCGGCGCTGCACAAAAATGTTTCGAGAAGAAAATATGTTGTACTTTTACTGACGCTAACAGATAGACAGGGCCATTTTTATAAGCTTTTATTTAAAGTAATGTTTAGTCTAGGTGTCTAAAAGGTTTTTCTTCAAGTAGACATTTCTCGGTAGCTTTCAGGAATAGGTAGAACCTTCTAGAAAAATCAATAAGCCATCCATTAAGTCCGTAGGCAGGTGAACAATGAGTGATTTTCATGTAGACAATATCACGGTATCGTGTTGCTACTTGTAAGTAGTCTGAACTTTTCTCATTGTGTGTGGATGTCTAAAAGACGACAGCGAAGGTACCCGGTTATATATCGTATTTTATGTACTTAATACAAGTATTATCAGCAGAACCTCGAGTATTTTATACGGTTTATTACAGGATATTTTGTCCTACCATAAATCAATCAGCTGGTCGGCGATTTTGTATGGAAGGAAGGTCCAATATTTTTTCATATTTCTATGCATGTTCCATGGGGGAAGTCGTTCAGTTTCATGAGAACCTTGACCTCTGTCCGGCTTGTTAAGTATATTCTTTTCGTTACTTCCGGTATTCGCATATGGAAAAATGATAAAATGAGCAGTTCCCGATGGGCTTGCTCCATCTTAGACTCTATCTTAAAGTTTTATCGGGGGAAGACTAGTTTAGAGGTAAACTACTATTATTTAAAGAACTTACAATATACCTACTTACCTACATACAGTTTTCTTACATATATATATCACGCCTATATCCCTTGCGGAGCTTAAACAGCTTTATAATGATCAATTACACCACGTCTGACAAAAGTTTGAAAGTTATTAAAGACTATATGTTACACCATAGTGACACGGTCTCAGCCTGTCGCCTTAAATTGCAATACACACACTTACACATCAACTCTCAATTCTCTCAGTCACTCTTTATAAAACCAACAGGAAATCTATAGGGTGATGGATGCTAATTCTAAGCCGGCACCACAAGACTAACTTTGTGGCATATTTTATTTTATTTTATTTGTGGTTTAGTAAGGATAAAGCTGGTTTACAACCGGTTCGACTCTGCGCTAATCTTCACGTTTCTCAACTAAGTAGTTTGTTGTTGCGGGATATAGGTCAGGGCGAGACCTAGTTCCTACACGACCAGAACCTAGACCTAGGTACATAAATTTTCTTACTACCAACACTTTAATGACTATAAGTTACATGCTGTAACTTTAGTAACAGCCGATAGCTGATGTTGCGCAGTGCGAATGCCTTGCAACTAGTTGCAACGCAGAAGGTTCCGAGTTCGATTCTCGGTAGGTCTCTCACAAAGTTGATATTTATCACTTCGTGAATCTGTTCCCAGTCTGGTTAGGATATTTTAAGCCGAACATGCCGACATGAAAGACGATTCCGTGCTTCGTAGGGTCCCGGTTGCTGTCAATGATTACTTAGACGGTGGTCGTTACATAACTATGTCAGAGGTCTGCTACTTGTAGTACACTAGGGCTCATCGGGTCGTTGGACGACTCGGTATCCCACTCGAAGTAGAAAAAGTAAAAGAGTTTAGTTAGAAGCAAAGCCCGCTACGCTCGTCATTTACCTGAGAATTTTCAATTACAGCTTAATTAAAAGAATAATAAGAAAATTTTTCAATGAGATTTCTTTTATCTTTTCGTTTAGTTCCTAGAAAGTGGCGCTCATGCGAATTGTAAATGCTCAGTTGCGATTTCCATAATTAAGGGAAATAAAATTGTATTAAATATGATGTTTAATTTTCATGTCTTGTAGAACTAATATCATCAGGAAAAATAAACCATAACTTAAAAAACCGGCCAAGAGCGTGTCAGACACGCCCACAAATAGGGTTTCGTAGTCAACGTTTAAATATCAGGTTTTTCAGCATTACAAACTTAATTTTGTTGCTGGTTTGTTAGCAGCAGTATGATGACCAACCGCAAATAGAAAAACTCAATTTTTTCTGAAACCTTTAAGGGTACAATATCTGTTATAGTTTTCATTGTAACTTCAGATTGTAAGGTATATTCTATATTTATTTAAAATTTTTAGCGTTTATACTTTAGAAGTTACAGCTGGAACAAATTATGGGTCAAAAATGCCCTTTTTAAAAGCAAATATCTCGTGACAGAAACATTTTAGTGACTTTGTTTCAAAGAAACCTCACCTTAGTTTTAAAAGACCTATTCAACGATACCCTACTCAATATTACAGATGAAAAAAATTTTTTTTGCCCCCCTTTCACTTATATGGGAGGGGGTCAAAAAAACATTTAAAATATTTTTTTCTTAACATTTCTTTATTTGGGTCAACACGATCTATCTTCTCACTAAATTTCATGTCGATAGCTCTAAAACTGACGAAGATATGAGGGCGCGGCATACAGACAGACAGACAGACAGACAGACAGACAGACATGACGAAACTATAAGGGTTTCTAGTAGACTACGAAACCCTAAAAACCGCTATCGAGGATTTAGAGGACTTAAAGTTTAGACAGCGGCGACATTATGCTTCGTAACATCAACTGTCAACTACTGTCATGTCATGTAGGTAATATCGGCAGTGAATTTGACAGATGATCCTTCAATCTAAAAAAAATATAGGATGGCGCTATAATTTTTTTTATCTACACTCATCTCGTAATATTCGTTTTACAGAATCGAAAGTAAGAACGTAATGAACTGCATTAAGAAGTATACAGCCTTAAAAAATAATTTCCTTACTAAATTAAAAAAAAAATCGTAATGGAACGTAATGTCCTTTTTGGTAATGTCTAGTATTTCAAAAAAAAACGAAACGAATATGCCGCTTTTTTATTTCCTGAGCCAACAGTAAGTCAAATAAAAAACAAAACAGATGTCACCTGGGCGGGACGACACTTGAAATTATTAGGACTTATTTATTATTAAATCTTTGCTTCAAATCATTTTTCGAATTAAAATTTACCGATAAATGCTTTTTAATTTTAAAAGCTGTTATGTTTTTATGAGCCTCCATTTTAAAGTTTTCTTAAAAAGTTACTTATATGTACAAAAGTCGTTCAGTTGGTGGTTCAGTAGATAAGATAGGCTTGCAATCGCCATAGTGGAGTGCGGAGGTTTGAATTATTTTTCATAGTTTTTCTTGTAGAGTGTACCTAGATTAGATAAAATAGTGTATGCAACTGCATATAATTAGGCTTGAGAATGCTCGTGTCAAACTATTATCACACCCGCCATCCTAAAGCCTCTTATTATAAGGCAATTGCATAAACTACTATTAACTAGTATAGCAGGCAGTCCTAAAAGCCTGTGCAGGGATAACTTGTACAAAACATTAAAAGTAAACCCTTTTGAGTTAGGATCCTTTCAGGTTTTACTTTCAACCCCAACTCAAGAAAATATTTTCATAATTTACAGTTTCTACATGACGTTCGAATTGAATCGCCCTGTGCGGGCTGTTTCTACCTAATTATTATGTTTAATTGTAATCAAATAATAATAGGACATAGAATTTGGTTACACGATGGGGAACAATAGGGTTGGCGTATACGTTAAGTAAAAAATCTTTTAGAAATAAGCAGAAAAATATATAGGTCATTGAAAATTCAATAAGTTTGCAAAGCCTCGCTGTGGCCGGAAACCCTCTCGCATGAAATTGTGCACGTATTTCGGGAAACTGACAGAACAAAAGACTAAAGGTTCAGATTTCAGACAACAGCTGTCAGATTCAAACGTCAAACCGGCGAGGATACGTTGAGGATCCCGGCGTTGCTTTTAATAGCTTTTAAAATATTCTATAAATAGTTTGTTATGCTTCAAAAATATTAAAAGTCGTTTATTTTTGGTTTGGCTAATAGTTCCTGGACCATTCCGCTATACACATGAGACACAAAATAGAGATTACATAAGGTTCACTCGACCTAATCACGAGTTTTGCGATGGTAAGCTGTCAAAAAGTTCAAAGTACCTACTAGAATATCAATCCAGCTAAATCTGATACATAAACGTCATATGAGCCAATTTTGATCCAAGAAATAGGTAGGACGTTCGTGACAACCATTTTCTTAGTTACCTTGAGTGCCCCTGAAATTCCAGTTAAAGTCAGTAAGCGTCCAGATCGTCGCTAGTACTGAGTGAGCCATACAAGGTGTTCCAAAGGAAATACATTAAATTGGAGACGTTGTGTAGACCATTGTACTGAACAATTTCCATTATGGAACCAAGTTTGAGTTCTTAACAATTAAGAAGTTAAAATTTTCATACAAACTAAATGCCTACATTTACTACAGCCATTATGTATTACCCCTTATCCAAGATTGCAACCTTGCATTTTTAACTTGTTGGATTTGAATCTTCGAAAAAGTTTGGAACATAGTTGTCTAAGTTCCAAATTTAAACAAAAACTTAAGATAACAGATCTCCTTTTTGGTGTCAACTTTATTTTATTGCCGCCTCAAACTTCTTCTTTTCGTGTGGGACACCGAGTCGTTCAACGACCCGATGAACCCTGGTGTCAGAGTTTTTCAACCGCCTACTGCAAGTAGCAGGCCTCTGACATGGTTGTGTAACGACCGCCATCATAGACAGCAACCGGGACCGACGGCTTAACGTGCCCATCCGACGCACGGAACCATCTTACTTGCGGACAATCAGGTGGTTCAGCCTGCAATGTCCTAACCAGACTGGGAACAACTTCACAAAGTGATAAACATCAACTTTGTGAGTGACCCCACCGGGAATTGAACCCGGAACCTTTGCGTGGCAGGCAGGCATACTAACCACTGCGCCACATCGGCGCCATCATCGCCTCAAACTAAAAACTTCTTTTGACTTAGAGCACCCATAGAGACGCAAAGACAAAGGGCCAATCAGAGAACCCAGTAGAGTCTGTTGTGTCACTTTTGTCAATTTTTGACGAACATGACATTTGCCCTTGGTCTACGCCACGACTGTTGCCTTGGCGACTAAATTACTGCCAAAACCGTTGCCTTGGTAACAGTTGTGGCGGTATTTTCAAAAAATTTTCCAAGACGGCAACATGACATAAATAAAGGCCATAATCAATAAAGCTCTTTTCATAATGTGGGACTCAATTAAATTTAACAAATTTAAGTTGCTAATTACTTCTAAACGAGGGGTTTTTATAACTTGGCCCCATAATGAAAATTATTCGGTGCGATGGCCTGCACAACGTCTCCAATTTAATGTATTTACATTGGAACACAGTGTATGTATAGGCGCCCTGCGCTCCGTCTCTCTAATTTGTGGTCATCCGAGTATGTGGTTCAGATTTCAGACATCAGCTGTCAGATTTTAACGTCAAACTAGCGAGGATACGTGGATCCTGGCGTAGCTAATACAAGTAGGTATCTTCTACAAATACGGCTAGCTGTTATGTTCCAATAATAATTAAAGAAGACTGACTTAGCTAAGTATTGATATGTATGAATATGCTGCATTCCTCTCTTTTTGTAGTTTTATTAAATATGCTAGTGCTCACAGCCTGGGGCTTAAACCGTATAAAATTCATTGATAAAATATCCGATAACTGACGAGAATGCGAGCAAAAAAAATGTGAAAACCTGATATAAACCTTTTATTTATTGACATCTGCAGCTTCCAGCGAACGGCCTTGCTCTAGATATTCAAAGTATTCATTGTATTGCTATCATCATATTAATAAGCTCATTGAAAAAATGCTTATATGCTTGTAAAGCTTTTTGTGTAAAATCAACAAGTAGGCAGAGAGACAGAAATTTTAATACTTTTAGTTTTGTGTTCTGTTTTGAATAAGATTATAAGATTATTATCCGTAGGTAACTCCTTGTAGTCATGTCGCTGTACATAACGAATCATCGCCTCATTTGTCTTAGCAGGGGAGCCTAGTACGTTCTTTTTCTAAATATTCGGCGCCGAATAATACCTACTAATTATGGTTTACAAGTAGGCACTTACCTCCTACCGGGTACCTACTTACAACAGATAGTAGATTTATTTTGCCAGACCCGGTTAAGGCCGTGAATTGAGAGCAAATTCTGAAAGGCGTTACGTTCGATTCAGTTTTTAAGCTTCTTACCTCAAAAATATACACCACGTACTAAAAAAAAATATATAGTTACCTACCACTTTTGTCTTAGTTGGATGGATTGATATTTCGATAAAAAATATAAATAAATTAAGCTAAAAACATACTTACCAAGTTTTATGTAGATGGTACTAATATTTTCCTTTAGTTTTTTATTATAGTTTTTTCTCTTTCAATACCCAATAGCTAGTGGATAAACTGATTTAAACTTAGCAATTTTTTACAAAATATTGTACGGTCATCGCAGCGAAATCAGACTCGCGATGACATCCGCGCTACCCCCACCTCACCCCTCACCCCAACTCACTTCCTGAAATCGTAGTTTGCTGCGCCTATCATTCTGTAGACAGATGAATTTAACATGTACCAAGGTTTATGATTCTACAATAGGTGTTGAATTTTATGACCACTTTTTTTGCCATTAACAGTTCAATATTAGTATATTGAAGTTAGTAGTTGTAGTTGAGACGAAAAAATGTCTTATTATTTTATTTATTAGCACGGAACAGCGTCATGAAATATTTTAAATGAATTTCAAGAAGGCACTGTGCGGATTACCATCGGACCGGATATATTTATATTTTTAGAAGAATCACATAATATGACGCTCAAGTAACTTCACATTTAGCCCGTAATGCTCCCTTTCTAGCAGGCGATTGCCAAACTGTGCAATAAAGTGTCAATTAAGCTGATCGGCGCGGGGCTACTACTGTCAATATCGTTCGATATGCTGAACCTTGATGAATTGCCAACGATAGATATTTCATACTGCCACATCGTAACTATTACAGCAAGAACCATAATTTATTTACCTACAAAGTTTTGGGTATTATAGGCTTTACATTTCTTTATTTTTAGTCATCCATCACTTCCATCAGTCAAATCAGCACACCCTAATAAGCTATCTTTCATAAAAGGACAAAAATAGAAAGACTGCTTTGTCCGTTTATCTGCCAAGACAAGACAAAGGTTCAACACCATCCTTTTAAGATAATAAAAATACTTACGTCTCTGTAGTAAAAATAACTTAGACAGTCTGGCTGGCTGTTCTATTCGAGTCTGATATGAGTCTATTATCTTGACATCAGCTTTTGCCTTCAATGGCGCTTATTACCCGACTGCCTCAGAAGGAGGGTTATGTTTTTCGAGAGTATGTATGTAGGTATGTATGTATGTATGTATGTGGACAAGAAAATTCTTTTTCACGGGCTACAGCCCAAACGGATAGTTGGATTTTGACATAAATGAGGTGTCGTTAGATTCGTCTCAGCAGCGCGAGTGGCACTGGCTATATTAAAAAATTATAGATTCAAGATGGCGATGGGATGTTTTTTTTAGCAAAATACGTCTTTAAAATTATCGCAGTTGGGTTTTTTTGTTTCTTAACACATCTACTTGTTTATAGTTTACAATATGAGCTTACCTTCCATCGCTTAGCCTAATGGAAATTGCGACATCGTGACATTTCGCCAATGTGACGTGGTGCGCTGAAAGGGAAAATCGTATGTAAGGAGGTGTTGTAGCTTCTTTGACATGTAATTACGTACAGTTATTATAATAATAAATTTCTCAGAATATCAGACCATGAACCTTGGTTCGTATAGCATAATCCTTTTTCTCAAAAATGGATTTTGCTATACGAACGACGAAACCACTTGGAAGGGCCAAACTCCTGACCTGAACCTGACTAAGCACAAATTCACAAAGTCATAAATATCAACTTTCTGAGTGACCCACCAAGAATCGAACCCGGAACTTTCTGCGTTGCAGGTAATTGCACTGCTACTGCGCGATATTAGCCTTTATGGTGTTTTGGTGGTGTTTTTCCGGACCCCGGTATTTTACGTATAGAGTTTACGAAATCCCATACAGAGAGAATATCCTGGCACACGTCACAGCGGATTGTAATAATATGCTTTGAATCCGTGCATCCCACGAGTTTGTGAGCGTGGGTGTCACAAACCACAAATCGTTCGGCGCGTGTGCTTAAATACTGCAACTGTAATAAGCTCTTCATTATGAAGCCGTCCTGGTCTCGGCGTTTTCATACAAACGTATTCTCCCGTTTTCTTCCCGAATGCATGTAGGTAGACCAAAGCCTAGGCGGTTGCCATCAAAGTTTATCGGGTCGTTGGACGACTTGGTGTTCCACTCGAAGAAAGGAAGAGAGAAAGAGTAGGCAACTTAAAACCGTTGACGACAGAGTTCGTTACAGACACAAACGAATTATGCATCGATCCATAGGATAACTGAACTGACCTCGTCAATATTCCAGTATTTTTAACGTAGCTTCAAAAATTGACCTGTGTTAATCTATTTAACCTATATTTTTCCGATGAGGGACATTTCGCGTGGAGCAGATTTTTGCTGTTGCCAGGTATTTTTTTTATCTCACTGTACTCAATTCGATAAACGGATAAACGGCGCCAAGGTGAAAGGATAGTTATGTACGAACTCGGGTGATGGTTTTTGTTCGTAATATGTACCTATTACTGACATTCCATCAGTTGCACATGATAACCCAATCGCAAAAATGAGAGTTTACAGAAGGATCACTCGACCCTATTTAAGATTTTTGCACTTGTCACTTGTTACAGGGTTGCTAAATTCAATACGAGAACGAAATACAGGCAAATCTGATACAAAAATGTCATATGATTCTTAGCCGATTTCAATGCAAGAAATATGACGCTTCTTTGTTACCTTGAGTTCCTCTGAGATTCCAGTTCGTTCCAGTAAAAGTCAGTAAGCATAGTACCAAGTACCTATTGAGCGAGTCATATTTAAAGGCGCCCCGCGCGCCGCCGTGTCGCCCTAATTTTGCCCTTACCTGGCTAGTTTTTACCTACCTAGGTATTCGTAATTTATTTTGTAGTGATTAAGAGTTAGTATTATTATTTTTTCTCTACATTTTCGTCTAATCGCAAACACTGATAAGTGATAATATTTGTATGAGGAAATGAACCACCGGCTTTTTTTCGTGTGCCTGAGTTCCAAATGCCTAACGACCCGATGAATCCTGGCTGGTGCCAGAGTTCTTCAAGCGCCTACTCCAAGTAGCAGGCTTCTGACATGGTTGTATAACGGCCGCAGTATAGTAATCTAATCACTTATCATTGAAAGCAACGACTTTGCTTTCCCATCCGAAGCGAACTAATAATTATTTTCAGACAGTTTGGTGGTTCGGCAATGGGTGCTTTTAACGAATAGATAGATTGATATCTCGAAATTCTGCGCTGCTGCGGCAAGGAATGGACGGTGGAGTGGGCGGGTTCTCAAGTGAAGGCCACGTAGAGTTAGAAGCACTCCGGCCGGATTGACCGATGGCTGCTGGTAGCGACTGGATGGAGAAACCTGGCTATCCTCGTCGCGTAACTTGGGGGAGGCCTTGAAGGAACGCTGGACCGGAACGGGACGGAAGATGAGTTGCTCGAAGGGGCTGCGTACGTCCAGTAGTGGACTGCTATAGATAGGCTGATGCAATGTGACGTGTGGCGGTGTTAATTATTTATGTAATAAATCAGATTGCAGCCGTTACTGTTCTCGACCTTGAACAGGTTTACGGTTTACAGTTGATCGATATAATAGCTGCATGACAAAGTGGAAAACCCACTTTATGAATATATAGACCACAGCCTGGCGCCAAACCAGTCTGTTGTTGTTTTCTATAAATAAGTTAAGTGTGGCCGCAAAGCAACGCCATTAATTGTCATTAGGTCCTTTAGCTTTGAATTTAGCTAAAAAAATATTTTACAATGTCGACATTAACAGCATGATAATAATTGCGCAAACTAACTTTACATTAACATCGCTTGGATTGGAGGTACAGACTTTTCCAAAACGCTTAGATCAATAGGTCAAATGGAGGTTCTCCGAGGGCAAAAGAAGTGTCAAAAATTATTATTCTCACAAAATAATAAAATCTCCAAAACTTCGGCAAGTTTTACAAAAGTAAAAATGTTTTTTTAAATTATTTATTAAGGTTTAGTGCAGGAAATTTTTCAATTTTCGTACGGCATCCTTTATCGATACTAAACCTACCCTGAAGCCATGGGACGTATTTAAATTAACACTCTGTATAAATATTCTTTATTGTGCTTACATTTATAGTACTAGGTCTAATGGGATTTGATAGTACTTTTCTAAAGTTACTAATGTTACTGAGATCGAACCTAACCTACGCAAACAAGCAGTAACATTTTTCTCTTTTTTCATATCGGTGTTGGTATCGTAAATTCATTCAAAATTAGGTGTATATTACACGATCTTTTCCCGTGGGCAACATAATACCTTTCCAAATATAGCGCCGTGGGTGCCCTTATTATAAAGCTCGATTATCCACGAGAAAGGGAAGAGAATAGGCCGTAGCATTTTCATGATGCGTCTCCAAAGACCCAAATCTCATTTGAGATTTTAATAAACAAAATTCCATTTTTCTTCTTGTGTCTTTATGGATGTCTTGTTTCTTTATGGAGTACAATACCTGGTGAAATTTTACTAGTGACCGATAGCGAAAACTTAGAACCGGCTGGTGATAAGGAACAACTTTCCTCAAGAAACGTAGGTCGAAATGGGAAAAACAAGTTTGGACCTCCCATACAAAGCCGATTGATTTGGAATACTGTGGAATGTACAAATATTTTTTCATAAATAACCCTATGTTCATTGGTCAAAGTTGTTCAATTTTAGGAGAAGGTACCTTGACCTCCTTTCGACTTGTAGGTAATATACCCTTTTTAGGGTTTCGTAGTCTACTAGAAACCCTTATAGTTTCGTCATGTCTGTCTGTCTGTCTGTATGCCGCGCCCTCATATCTTCGTCAGTTTTAGAGCTATCGACATGAAATTTGGTGAGAAGATAGATCGTGTTGACCCAAATATAGAAATGTTAAGAAAAAATTATTTTAAATGTTTTTTGGACCCCCTCCCATACAAGTGAAAGGGGGGCAAAAAACTTTTTTTTCTTTGTAATATTGAGTAGGATATCGTTGAATAGGTCTTTTAAAACTGAGATGAGGTTTCTTTGAAACAAAGTCACTAAAATGTTTCTGTCACGAGATATTTACTTTTAAAAAGGGCGTTTTTGACCCATAATTTGTTCCAGCTGTAACTTCTAAAGTATAAAAGCTAAAAATTTGAAATAAATATGGAATATAGCTTACAATCTGAAGTTACAATGAAAACTATAACGGATATTGTACCCATAAAGGTTTCATAAAAAATTGAGTTTTTCTATTTGCGGTTGGTCATCATACTGCTGCTAACAAACCAGCAACAAAATTAAGTTTGTAATGCTGAAAAACCTGATATTTAAACGTTGACTACGAAACTCTATTTGTGGGCGTGTCTGACACGTTCTTGGCCGGTTTTTTATTTCTCTCGGTATAGAATATTAGCCCGATGCATCTTGTCACCGTTTTCAGCATTTCGTTCGTTTCTTTTAAACACTAACGTATACCTCTAAATAATGTTCAACGGTCAGTCATATATAAATTAAGCCGCAGTAGTTAACCTTAGTCTTGGCTTGTCTAGGTTTCATTACTTTTTGGAGATAAATAAACAAGCAGCTCCATTGAGACTTGGCTAGTTTTTTCAAATGGTTTTGGTGGAATATTTTTTAGTTTTTATACTAAAACTCAATTAGTCCATGTCATATTTTGTTGATAGTTTCTTTTTTTACAACTTTTTAATTTTTCCCCAATAGTCGAGTGTTGTGGTTGTAGAGGTATGTTAAAATTCTAAAACTTGCATTATAGGGCAATACCACCTAGGGGAAGGATAATGTAGGTTACACAGTCGACTGTAGCGGTTGTTTATGTTAGGCCCTACCAAAAAACCTACATAAGACGGTGAGACATTGCGAAACCGTTTCCATATAAAATGTATGAAACGGAAGATACGTCGTTTACACATGCGTCGCATCGAAAACGGCCATCGATCACTGGTCCGACAGATGCCATTCTTGAATCTCACGTCTAAATTCTAATCTGTAAGGCCCTAAGTAATGTTAAAGGTCGTTTCACACCGTGTTTGTGGTCCGCAGGAGCCGTGCGGGAGCGACGCTCGACGAACGCTTCACGACCTCGGACGAGGCCGGCGCGGTCCGTCTGACGGTATCCGCCGCGCGCACCACCGACACCGGCGTCTACACTCTGCAAGTGAGTACCACCATCATCATCATCATCATCATCATCATCATCATCATCATCATCATCATCATCACCATCATCATCATCATCATCATCATCATCATCACCATCATCATCATCATCATCATCATCATCATCATCATCATCATCATCATCAGCTGATCGCTTCACGACCTCGGACGAGGCCGGCGCGGTCCGTCTGACGGTATCCGCCGCGCGCACCACCGACACCGGCGTCTACACTCTGCAAGTGAGTACCATCATCATCATCATCATCATCATCATCATAATCACCATCATCATCATCATCATCATCATCATCATAATCACCATCATCATCATCATCATCATCAGTTGATCGCTTCACGACCTCGGACGAGGCGGGCGCGGTCCGTCTGACGGTATCCGCCGCGCGCACCACCGACACCGGCGTCTACACTCTGCAAGTGAGTACCATCATCATCATCATCATCATCATCATCATCATCATCATCATCATCATCATCACCATCACCATCATCATCATCATCACTAATATCATCATTATCAGTAATATCAGCATCATCATCGTGATCATTATTATTATCATCATCATCACAGTTGATCGCTTCACGAGCTCGGACGAGGCCGGCGCGGTCCGTCTGACGGTATCCGCCGCGCGCACCACCGACACCGGCGTCTACACTCTGCAAGTGAGTACCATCATCATCATCATCATCATCATCATCATTATCAATGATATCATCACCAGCATCAATATCATAATTATTAGTAATATCATCATCATCATCATCATCATCAGTTGAACCCTTCACGACCTCGGACGAGGCCGGCGCGGTCCGTCTGACGGTATCCGCCGCGCGCACCACCGTACAAGTGAGTATCACCATCAACAACATCATCATCATCGTCGTCATTATAATCACCATCGTCCTCGTCATAAATGCTATGATCATCCTCATCGCCACCGCAATAAATTCCATCATCGTCATCATCGTCATTGTCATTTATACCATTATCATCCATCATCAAACTTCAGGGCACAGGCCTTTTCTATACAGCGCCGTACTTCACGGTCCTGTGCTGACCTCGTGAGGATTCCAGCTCCTTTTTCTTAACGTATATGGATACTAGTTACACCATTGCAGATATTCATCGACACCTACATAAATTATAAAATAAAGTTTTTTTGCGTTCATCTGTTATGGACATCGCTAACTCCACCTTAACCTTAACCAGCGTGTGAAACCGCTGACAGGCAAGTTATTAGATAAAAAAAATAAAATAAAATATGTTTATTTCATTCTTACAATTTACACATAAAGCTAGGTATCGGAACCTCCTTTTAAGCATAACAATGCCTGTGCCAGGAGGATCCACTCTTCCGTAGGTATCTAACTAGGTAAGAACGTTTTTTTTTTTTAAATAAACTAAAAAACAAAAACAGAAAAACTTAAAAGTAAGCATACAGCAAAAACTAAAATAAAACTAAATAAAATAGGACATTTAAAATAAGAATAATCAAACTTGTGTGTGTGTGTGTGTGTGTGTGTGTGTGTGTGTGTGTGTGTGTGTGTGTGTGTGTTGTGTTTGTGTATGTAATTGTGGTGCGCGTTTTAGTAAGTTCTCCGTGTCATGATAAGATTTAGGCATTAACCAGTCGTTAAGCAGCTTTTTACAATTGTGTGATAGATGTTTGTGTATATCCAATTCTTCATTCAATTTGTTATATAGCACAGCAGACCGTTTAAAGTATTGTCTGTTCGCAAACACCTTTTTTGTTCGGAACACTGGAGCTACGTCGGGTTTCCTCCTTTTATTACTTTTTAATTTAGAGTCATATGGCAATGTTTTGTGTAGTTTTAAAACCGATTGTAGTATATAAAGTTTCCTAACCGATAAAAGATTGCTGATTCCAAATTCTGAAATTTTGCCTACTTTGCTGCCCACCAATCCTGCCTAACCAAAAGCCGCTGTAGCATTGAAGTATGGCTTAGTCAGAATAGGTTAATCTAAAATAATCTCTAACCTAATCTCTATGGTCGAATGGTCTCATAAATTTCCTAGATTTCCCTTTACACGAGTTTATAAACTCTCCATAAATTCTAAGAAAGAAAATGTAAAGAAATAAGTATCTGGAAATTTCCTCTTGCCTTTCTCAATAGACTGACTTTCATGAATGCTTCTGAAGAGTCACTATTTAGTATAAAATAAGCTTCAAGCACATAGTAATTATTGACGGGCACCCAATACAGAGAGACGGCTACAAGGAATCGTCGCTACACTCACACACACATCTACACGCCGTCCTTTACTCGCGATCTCGAACCATTTCGAACCGGAGTGTAAAAGCGTTCGGTGCGAGAGAACGGCCAAATGACGACTCGCAAGTGTAAATATGTTTGTAATAAATAATAAATAAATAAATAAAAAGATCTTTATTTATCAACAAGTGCCTACAACAAAGTACAAATATGAGCTTAAAATGTAATGTTGACAAAAAGGAGAACAACTCAGCATTTCTGCTGTTTTTCAGTGTTAACCTATGTAATTTATTTCGACCGCTGGACTCAGCTTACAATATCATAATATGTTTTACAATATAAAAGTAAAAAATAAAAAATGTGCACTCTTAACAATCAAAAATTAATACAATATAGCAAATAAACTACTACTCCCAATTTGTCTCCTGCTTTTGGGCAGCAAGAAGCCACGGCTTAATTTTATTTTTAAATGTACACAATGACTTAGCATTTTGAATAGGAGGTGGCAGATCGTTCCAACATTTCGATGCCGCGAAACGAAAGCTGCCTCGAAAAGCATGGAGACGAGGGGGAGGAGAAACTCTAAGAATAGGATATCGAACTTGTTTAAGTGAGCTTCCCGAAGGTCTATCACTCCAGATCAACTTATCAGCAAGATATTTAGGTGTTCGACCTATTCTCAAAGAATACACTAGATTGGTTAACTTAAGTTTACGTTTGTTTGCCATATTTAAAATGTTATTTGAATTTAAAAATGGTGTGATATGCGAGCGTGGAGGGACAGAATAACAATATCTAATACAAGAGTTCTGAACACGCTGTATCTTTTTTTCAGTCTTTTTATAGAGGCATGGCCCATACACAATGTCACAGTAATCCAAAATAGACAATACTAATGAGTCCGTTAATAGCCGTCTAACCTCTAAACTCAAGAACGGTCTAAGCTTATAAAGTTGCTTCAGCACAAAATAACATTTCCCTACCTTTGATTTAACATGTTCTTCAAACTTTAGTTGTCCATCAAACTGTAAGCCAAGGTTTCTTATTGAGCGTGTTTCTGTAATTTGTTGGTTGTTTATTACAATCGATGGAATAACATTCCGAACAAAATCAATTTGGTGTTGGGTGCCTAATATTATATAGGAACATTTTTGAGCATTTAAAATAAGGTCATTTCTATTAGACCAGTCAACAATTGAACACAAATCTTGATTTATCCTCCTGAGTCCCTGCGTCCTATACAAAGAACAAATTCCAGTACTGTGTTAAGTCCTGACGCTTTTGCAACTTTACATCATGCTAGTCTGTAATTTTGTAAATATAGGAAAACTTAAACAAAAAATATAACATTTTAACTTTGATTATGTTTTTACACAAAATGAATAATCAAAACTATTAAATAATAATGTGTTACTAATTTGTAAAATAACTGTAATTAGTACTCAAAAAAAATTCACTCCCTCTTAATTTGTTCTATATAAAGTACATTAGGCCTTAATGACTACATTCTATTAGAAAGCTCAGGACTCAGGAGGTTAATGAACTTATGCTATCAAAAATACAATTTTTGTCCAAATCCAAGGGTAAGTAAATTTGTGTGTCATCCGCGTACATATGGGCTGAACAAAACTGTATACAATTTATTAGATCAGCTGTATAAATAGAGTACAAAGTAGGTCCTAAAATCGAGCCCTGAACTACACCACGTTCCACCTCTAGCTGCGAAGAACGGACTTTCTTCCCATCCAGGCCCGTACACTCTACCAACTGAGTTCGTTTATCGAAATAGCTGCGGAACCAGGAACAAACTATAGGGTCGCAACCGTAAGATTTCAGTTTATCAACCAACGTAATTCTATTTAGGCAATCAAATGCACGGCTGTAGTCTAAAAGCACAAGTAGAGTTGCTTGCTTTTGGTTGGAGGCAGTCAGAACTTCGTCCACAATATGTAACAACGTCGTTGTAGTGCTACGTTTCTTACGAAATCCCGACTGGCACTCCGGTATTATGTGATTAGACTCTAAAAACTTTGATAAACTTAAATTCACGGCCTTCTCGAGTACCTTAGATAAAACTGGTAACAAACCTATCGGTCTTAAATCCTTAACCGTATCAATATTCGCGTTCTTGGGAATGGGTTTAATCACTGCTGTCTTCCAATCAGTGGGAAATTTGCCAGTGGCCAAAGACTTATTAATAATTGCAGTTATTGCTTGAAGAGAATATGGTAATGTTAGTTTTATCATTTTTAATGAGATATTATCAGATCCAGCTGCGTTGGATGAAAGAGAACAAAGGATTTTGTGTATTTCCTCTTCAGTCAAATTCGGGAAACTAAATTTATTAATATTTGACGTTAAGATATTATTTGTTTGACCGCAACTAGTAATATTTGAGTTCAAGGGGCTAGTAACAGTAGGTAGAGACTCCAAAATGACTTATTAATAGACTCAGGATCTCGCAAATGAGAAGGTATTTCGCTGGTTCCGTCAGAACCTAACAGCTTATTAATTTCCGGCCACATTTTTTTAGGATTTTTAATATTATTATTTATTTTGGATGTAAAATAGCCTTTCTTTTCAGTTCGTGTAAAACTTGTTACTAAATTCCGCAAAGTTTTATACATATTTATATCACAATCCTTCTTTGTAAATTTCGCCTGCGCACATGCTTCATCTCTATCTAACATTAAAGCTTTAATACTATCCGTTACCCAGGAGAAGGAGGTACTTTAAAAACTCTGGTCCGTTCGGGGACAAAATGATCAAATAATCCAAGGGTGAGTGAGTTAAAGCACCGCACCATATCATCAACATCATCGTAAGACGATACAATTTCCCAGGGGGTAATAGAGGAAGCAAATTCATATGTTGCAAGATCAAAATGATTGAAAGGTCTATACGTAACAGTTCTAACAGGATATTTAAAGATTTTAATTGGAAATGATGCCAAAACAAAAGCGTGATCACTGAGATCATCATTGTGGACTACTTTTACATATTTAGGGGAAAGTGACGAAGTACAACAAATGACATCAATAAGTGAATCAGTTGTAGATGTGACTCTACTTGCTTCGCTACCCACAAATTTCATGTCGTTTTCTGCTAATAAGTCGATAAAATCGTCTTGTTCTTTCCCCTTCACAAGCAGGTTTTTATTGATATCCCCGGCTAAAATATATAATCAAACTGTGGTGATATTATTGATAACGTACTACCAATTTGTTCAATAAATTTGCTATAACTATATTTTGGGGGGCGATACACAACACCAACCGCAAATCTATATTTATTAATTTTTATCGAATACCAAAGTTGCTCCAGATCTCCTGGTGGGAAAGGTATTAACTTAACTTTAAAATGATTTCGAATATAAAAACCTACGCCTCCGCCTTCCCATTTTTTACCAGTTCCTCGCTTTCTATATACTAAACGATAATCAGTAATATCGTAATATTTAGATTGAGAATTAGCGGTTAGTCTGGTCTCCGTCAGAGCCAAAATATCAGGTTTATACATAGCTATTGTTCTAACTAACTCGTCACGCCCAGTATTTAATGATCGGACGTTTAAATGAGCGATATTTAGTTCTTTTAACAAACTACCCATTATCTAAATAGGTAAGAAGAACCAAATACAAGAATAAAACTAATACTTACAAACTAATCTAATTAAGAAAAAAAAAACATATAGAGTGCACATACCTATAACAATTTACTTAAGTCGCTATGTGTTTTTATATGTATTGCCGCGCATTCATCCGATTTTCTCACGTAGATGCGTCCATATTTCACCCAAACATAACTGTATGAAAGCTGTTTCTTAGCAATTTTGCTGGTTTCAGCATATAATTTCTTCACATCTTGAGATAAATGCTCAACAATATATACGTTTTGCTTCTCTCCCGTGAAATTAAGATGGGTAGTGTTTAAAGGCTCTCCGCAGATTTATTGTAGCTCCTAAAGGCAGTTATTAATTTATCTCGATAAAGTTGCGAAGACAAAGTGACAAGTACGTTTCGCGGACGTTTGTCTGTCGAGTCCATCCGAGCCACACGCCGAATACTGCGAATGTCCGCGCCGGTCAAGGGTACCTCCAGTATTCCACAAATGTTACTCATAATTTTGAGTAGGTCTTCGTGTTTATTTTCAGGCAGAGCTTGAACCTCGACGTTGTAGCTACGGAAACACTTTCCATTGTACGCAAACGATTCTCAATATCCGCCAAATTTTTGGATAGCTTCTGATTTTCAGTCTGTAGACATTTAATTTTTCTTCAGATTGACCAATTTTCGCTTGCATATCTTTTGTTCAGCTGCCAAAAGTCAGTTGTTTGAGTGAATTCTTTCTTAATTTCTTCAATAGCAGACTTCAAATCCTTCTTAAATTTTGCCATCATTCTTGTTTCCATAGCCGTAAGTTTTTCCTTTAAAAGTTTGCCAAAATCCTCATAACTCATTTTATAATCGTCATCATTCTTCTTACTACTGTCCTGCTTTGGAGGCATATTGAACTATGCAATGCACAATATACTTCAACTATCAACCGCGTAGTGCGCGCTCTTAGTAGGTTAGCAGTAGATCAGCTATTTCGCGGTGACGTAATCACCTATCCGTAGCGCAGCGGCAAAGCAGTCGGGCTAACACGCAGGCGGCGCAGGCTCGAATCTCCACGGGTGCCTTGGAGTCTTTCAACTTGTATGCGTAATCAAGACAAAATGACTCACTTAATACTCCTTGAGGTCACGTCAGGCAAGTTGAGGCGAAGGACGAGACGAAGTTAAAGCCGATGCAGACCCGAACGATAGAGAGGTCCGACACCAAGCAATATGGCCGCCGCGTCAAATGTGTGTAGCGTATCATGTTGTAAGTTTGATATAATGTAAGTAATCATAAATTGGAAATGAGAAAATTAAAAAAATTTCTAGCAACCGCCGGGACTTGAACCCGGGACGGTGGATAACCGTTCCAGCGCTCTACCAACTGAGCTACGGGCGCCTAGCGGATCCTGGTGAATTTCTCAACCTCTTGATGCTCGTCTGGAACAAGCTATTAAGCGACATATAGCAGTTGTTTTTAGAACTAAATACTTAGGTTAGTCCACGTTACAGTAGGAATTCAAACCATACGATGAAGCTTTTGCTTAAACCAATGTATTGGAATTTTTATGCACTCACAGCGCTATATTATACTCATAAATTAAAAATGAGCAAATTGAAAAATTCACCAGCGACCGCCGGGACTTAAACCCGGGACTGTGATGATAATGCACCTAATTACGTTTGATCTATGTACCCCATTTCATAAAATCAGAAAGAAAAAGTAGCAACCATATAGTGTAGGTATAAATGATCGGGAAAAGAAGCGAGCTGTCCTTCTGCCAGTTCTCTATTTTGTGCTATAAGTTGCCACCCCCGACTTTGAACTTGATGCCGGCAAGGTGAAGTGCACTCGGGACAAAAGCTTACTTATTTCATATTATCAGTTTTCCTAGAAACTCTTTGAAGAGTCTCTTTGAATAGTGTTTATTTATGTAAAGGTCATAGCACATTCAGTCAGTAACGACTCGGTACCTTTCGGCATTATTTTCACTGTACTCATGGTTCCCCATATCGTATTGTACCGGGAGTAACAGAAAGGGTATAACAAGCCGAAAGTCGGTCAAGGTACTCATGAAACTGAACTACTTTCCGTATGGAACACGGATCGAAATATGAGAGAAATTTGGACCTCCCATAGTAAACAATCAGCTGATTGGCAATGTATAGGAGGCCCAAATTTTTTTTTATATTTCGACCCATGTTCCATAGGGAAAGTTGTTCAGTTTCATGAGTACCTTGACCTCCTTTCGGCTTGTTATACCCTTTCTGTTACTCCCTGTCTAAAACCCCCGCTTGCAACGTCGAGGGTCGTGGTTTCTATTGCCCATACCACAGAACAGAAGTAAGGCCAATATTGAAATATTTGTGTTAGGTTTATGAATAGTGATTTTATGTAATTCAAAAAAAGCTACCTACTTTTTTTATCTTTTTTATTTATTTAAACTTTCGCCCAATGTTTTTGGGGCTGTTTCACCCATTAAAATATCTGCAGTTATTTTTTTCACAGCCTGTGGTAGTACTTAATTATTGATATCAGACGATCTAATTTCCAGAGTAAAAACAAACTTTGCTTAGTGTGATCGGATCATAATTATTTCTTTTTTACCCGACTGCCTCATCTCATTTTCAATTTATGAGAATAATATTGCGCTGTGAGTGCATTAAAAAATCCAATACATTGGTTTAAGCAAGCTTCATCATATGGTTTGAATTCCACTCATAATGTGGACTAACCATGTAGTAAGTTCTAAATACTTTCTACAGATGTCGCTCGATCGTCGCTTCAAGACGAGCATCAAGAGGTTGGAAGATTCACCAGGGTCCGCTAGGCGCCCGTAGCTCAGTTGGTAGAGCAGTGGAACGGCAATCCACAGTCCCGGGTTCAAGTCCCGGCGGTCGCTAGTGAATTTTTCAATTTTCTCATTTTCAAATTATCTCAAGGAGGGCTATGTTTTTCGAGAGTATGTATGTATGTGGCTCGGTATGTGGACAAGAAAATTCTTTTTCATGGGCTACAGCTCAAACGGATAGTTGGATTTTGACATATGAGGTGTCCTTACATTCGTCTCAGCAGCGCGAGTGACACTGGCTATACTAAAAATTCATAATTTCAAGATGGCGGATTTTTATTGCAAAATACAACTTTGAAACTAAAGCATTCGGGTTTTTGTGTTTTAATACATTGCTTGTTCTTCAACTGACTACCTAAGTTTACTCACTGAATATTATAATACTTAAAGTATTAAAGTCGGTAGAGTAGCTGAAAGTATTTTTATAAGGACAGTATTGTCCAAGAGTTTTATTCGTTACCCAGTTGAAATGTGTGCGATAACCTTAAGGCTGTCCGCATTACATCGATCGGCTAGTTGAATTAAAATCAGGTAAGTACTTACTGGCGCCGAGAGAAGGGGGTGGCAAAATAGCGTGGGCGGGGGCGGCACGTGCAATGTAAATAATGGAAGGTTGACCTGTAGTTAATACCCTTGCATTGACTTCCGGAAAATCTAACAGGAATTTTAGCTATTGTGCCGCAGGCGAGACACGTGTAATAATGTCATAGGTTACCTATTGTCGGGCCCTAGCTGCATTAACGAAATTCGACACCTTAAGTACACACTCAGGGTGTTTTACAAAGGCGCCGTGCATTGTTTTCGGACTCTGCTGACGTCTATGTTCAAGCGCATAATGTGGTATGTGAAACCGCCTACAATAGCAATTTCAAAGACGGCGACTTTATTGGAAAACTTGTAAATTAAGCAAGTGCATCATGATCATTAGTGCAAATAGTGCATGTCAGAGCTCCATCTACCGGGATAAATGTAACAAATGCTGCCTGCGCTGGAGATTTTTGCAAGTTTTCCTAAATTGTATACCTAACACGGGAACTTTTAACTTTGGTATTCAACGTTCGTTAAATTGATCCATTACCAATTTTTTTGTATGAATCATGAATCTATTGGGTTTTATGCAATCGCAGTGCTAAAATATTTTCATAAATGTAAATAAGGAGTTGAAAAAATGGCATGCATCGACCTGAGCTCGAACCCGGGCAGTATGGGTCAGCACCCTACCTCTCTGCCATTGAGGTTCGAGATTAGTATCAAGAGGTTGAAAATTTGGTGCACATCGATCGATGCATCGATAGCTCAGTGGCAGAGCGGTGGAGCATTGACCCATATGGCCTGGGTTCGAGCCCCGGTCAATGCATGTAATTTTTTCATTTCTTCTTCTTCTTTTTGTGTGGGACACCGAGTCGTTCAACGATATGAATATTGATGATGTGTAAAATCGTGTCAATTGTGTGTGTGCAGGCCAGCAATGTCAGCGGGTCAGACACGGCGCGGGTCCGGCTGGAGGTGGCAGCCGACGAGGCCCCCACCGGGGAAGACCCCCCCACCTTCCTCCGGCGGCTGCAGGACCTCACGGTGAAGGTGGGCACCAGGACCCGCTTCCTCGTAGAGATCGTCAGCTCTACAGAGTGCAAGGTAAGCTCAAACTTAAGCAGCTTCTTCTTTTATTTCTTTCGTGTTGATGACTCGAATAAATTTAGACCAGAAATTTGCCACAGTTACGGCACTGTCGTCGGTGGCCTCATATAAGTCGGACAAAGTGCAGGTAGTAGGGCACTGACAGCAAGACATTAAGTGGGGCAGCTATCTTAGAAATAAGAACAATAATTTCTTAGAATGTTAACTTTTACTTGTACAGGCTCTCACGATAACTCATGAACAGTTTCATTTTTAAGGTTTCGATTTTCTTGGGATTGATACCGACAAGCCGGCAAAAACTATGTTGTACGATTTAATAAATGTTGCTGCATCTAGACATTGCTGTAAAATACTACAGTCTGAAAAAAATTTAATCTTGACATTTTGGATTGTTTATGGGTGAGTGGGAGAGACTGTACTTACACTTTGCAATGTGAGGTATTTTATTTCATATGTAGGTGTTTTACTTACTCTCTCTATAATTAGCGAAAAGGGATACTTTTTTCAGACTTTATATCAGACTATGATGGTGGGTAATTGAATTGGGTATCTGGGGTTCATCCTGAACTAAGTATTATATTAGTTTTACGGTTATTCAAAAAGCAATAGTGACTAGGCATAGGATTTGTTCTAGGAAATACCCTTATCAGTATTTTATTAAAAATCGGGTTGGAATGAATTCTGCGAAACTCAGTTCGGACCGATATAGATAAAGCAATCAAAATCTTGAACAATGGGTGCCCATTGCAATATATTCTTTGATAGTTTTTTAGGTACCAAATACCGATGTTACATAAAACAATTTACTCGTAGTAGACAAATCTCTTTTCTTTCACATTTTTAATTACAAATAATCTTTTGCGAAATACTACTGACATACTACCGACATTGTAAAGGAAATCATTTTTTAGAAAACAACTAGTTAAACTAACTAACAATGTATAGTTAGTTAAGTCGTGCCATAAAGTTAGTATTGGCGGGCACCCAATACAGAGAATCGGCTGCAAGGAAACGTTATATAGTACACATTTTATCTTCGCGAAACCAAACTGTCTCGGCTACAGCGTTCAGTGCGGTCGGGCGGGAAAATGGCGACTCGCAACAAGTGTAAATATTTTTGTAGTGTGTTATATTGTAAGTTTGGTATGATATAACATAAGCAGTGTACCTAAGTAGGATTAACCTTGGTACCTCATTGTAAAAATTCAGAAACAAGCCTAAGGTGTAGGTACGGAAAAAGAGGCGAGCTGTCCTTCTGTAAACTCTCTATTTTGTGGCCGTGCTAGGTAACAAAAGTGCAGTTCTCGCTACTATGTACACTTAGTAAAGTCAATTAAGTGCTACATAAAATGCTAGTTATTGCGTCGCAGAGACCAAGTCTTCAGAGAATTCCTTCTGCGATGGCTTGTGAAGACCAGACGGACCACTCACAAGAAATTATCAATAAATTGAAAAATGAGAAAATTTGAAATTTCATTTGTGACCGCTGGGACTTGAACCCGGGACCGTGAGGTACCGTCCCACTACTTTGGCAACTGAGCTACGGGCGCCTGGCGGACCCTGATGAATTTTTCAACATCTTGATGCTCGTTTCGAAGCGATGATTTATGCGAACTTTTCTAGTTGTTATCGAAGTGGGAACTTGTGGGGCTTCTGGTTTGAAAATTCATAAATACGGGGTGTTAGGGACGGTGTAACGAAAACTTTGCAGGCGTGCTCAGACCATCAAACTGAACAACTTTTACTATGGAGCCAATGGTGGGAAACGAAAAAAAATTTCCGACCTCCCATACAAAATTCACGATCAGCTGACTGAGTTTGTATGGGAGATCGGAAATTTTTTTTCGTTTCCCACCATTGGCTCCATAGTAAAAGTTGTTCAGTTTCATGGTCTGAGCATGCCTGCAAAGTTTTCGTTACACCGTCCCTAACACCCTGTATAAAAAAAGTCAATGTTAGGAAAACTTTTGGTAAACATTACGCACTAGTTTTGTAATCATTTTTATATCGATACATTTTATTATTCTAAACGTTAGATAACTAGCTAAATAAAATACCTACCTAGTGATATCAGCAGCCCAACAATTGTGATTGTTGAAATGGTTTATATGTCTTACAGTACCTAGAAAAGTGCTCCAACAGCAGATTATTTTTGTATGGGTCCAGATGTTTTTAATGCCGTGAGGTGCCGGCAGAGTAGTATAACACCACCCCCTCTCTTCCCGTGGGGGTCGAAAGAGGCGACCGAGGGATAAACCCTACCCAAACAGCCAGGGCCAACCGTATGGTGGCGGTTAATCCACCACAAAAGCATTCCCAATGAGGGTTGACGTCTGGTAGGCGGCCGGTCGTAAAATACTGCAAAATCCTTTTGCAACACGATTTTGTGTTCAACTAAACGTGTTGCACCGACCCCAAGTAATTGGGATAAGAGCAGGAAGATGATGATGGGTCCAGATGTTTTTAATCTTCGACCTTTGGTCCTAGCGGAAAGTTATTCAGTTTGACTTGTTGGGCTTAGCGTTTTTGGGGAAAATGGCTTGTTTTATACCACCACGTATAGTGTCAACTAGCATCTTTTAAGTCAACGTAGTACTGGTCTGTATAGTAAAGCAATCTTACATTTCACATCTTACAATGAAGTAAGAAAATATTTACTTTGCGGAAAAATTTATTAACTTCAACTATAAAACAAAAGTCCCTACACTATAAATACACCTACCTACAGAAATTAGATTCGAAGCCTAAGGAATGAAATATGTTTTCCAGGATTGCTGAATTGATACAGATTTATCGAAAGGTCAACCCAAGGTTAACCCGTTAACAATTAGCCGCAGGAATTCGAATTCGGGTTGACAATATTAATTGCTGACACATGAACCTACTCATTTTAGGGGTCAACTTATTTTGGCTTTTCTTGGTATTTGTGTGAAAAACCAGTCTAAGTAAGTCCCTTAATTGGGTAGATTGATTTGCTGGCGATAGTACCAACATCCAAATTCTGAGAATTTACTTTATTATAGTTACGTACCTAAACAGTTGGAAGCCAGCTTATAAAATCAATGTCCGTCATAAACTTATAAATAACATTTATACCTAGCACACAAAGATTAGAATTTTCTATTTCAGTACCAATTTAATTAGGGAATGCTTATATTTAGCTAACTTTGACTACTCGTTGGAAAACAAAGTAGGAATATTATACTTTATTTGGAATCAAAATCCTTGGGGAAAGTTGTTCGCAATCGTGTGGGCATACCAACCTCTATTGTTTCAAGGATAGGTTTGAAACTCTGCAGTTGCTTATTTATCTAAGTTTTTTGTTTGTACCATTCTAAGAGTAATCACTTTGTATTTTGTATAGTATTCATTTTACCTTCAGATAGTAATGACTGTGATGATTAGGTTTTATTCGACCAAGTGGATGTGTAGCTGCCTACAGCGTACTACGGTGTACCTAGATTTGTTGGCATAGAGTAGGTATTTAATTACTTTTTAAATTGATATATCGGGGGAAAAGTTTTCAATACACCGCGTAATACACGAAAATGATCAGACCTTGAAACTAAACAACTTCTACTATGGGGCCTATGCTGGGAAACGCAAGTTATGTTTTCGAGTTCATTAAATCTCGAATTATCGGGAGATCGAAAACTTTTTCTCGTTTACCACCATAGTCTCCATCTTTAGCTCAAGTCCGATCTTGCATGGAGTACTGCTGTCACCTTTGGGATGGCTCGGCTAAATACCAACTTGCTGCACTGGATTCGGTGGAACGCAGAGCCAAGAGATTAATAGGCGATAAAAAACTGGTGGCGACCAAGCTTCACAGCCTGGCTCACCGCCGCAAGGTTGCTTGCCTATCGGTCTTCTACAGATTGTACTTCGGAGAGTGTGCGCGTGAGCTGCATGAGCTCATACCACCGTCTCCTTTCTTCTATCGGACATCCAGACGCACGGCCGGCTACCATCCGTTCTTAGTTGATATACCCACATTACGCACTAAGCGCTTCAAATCATCTTTCATTATGCGCACGGCTAAAGAATGGAATTCCCTGCCTGCGTCTGTATTTATTTATTCCGAGTGCATATAACCTGAATCTCTTTAAGTCTAGAGTGAATAGGCATCTTCTGGGCAAGCTCGCTCCACCGTAGATCCCATCTCTGCTCTAGGGTAAGATTGGGGTCAAGAGTAAGCCCATCATAAATAAAAAAAAAAAAAAAAAAAAAAAACTGTGGTCTCCATAGTTGCTCAGTTTCATGGCCTGTGCATGCCTGCAAAGGTTTCGGTATACCGTCCCTAACACCCCCTATACTATAGACACTTGTAATATTTATGTCTGCACTCCCAAAGACATCAAAATACTTCGGATTACTCACTTCCCATTAGAAGGTTAAAAATGTTGCAACACCGAATAATTCTATTTTCGTAAAGGCGGATAGCTGGCTGATGGAACTTGACACGTGTGTTAGTGTTCCCCTAATCCGGCGGGAATTCCAAGTATTGCCAGATTTCCAACAGAATATTCCCTAAATTGGTGTAATGTGAGTGGGAGGTATCTACCGACTTAGACCCGTTGCCAGATTTCTGCCGAATATTTCCCACGTAAATTGGTATACCTAATGTGTAGGTGGGTGGTGTTGTGCCATGAGATGCCGACTTAGATCTCCATTTCTAACATCACTCTATTTATACTAACTGTCGTAAAAAGCTGCTAAGGAATAAATCTAGGGAATGGACCGCAGCGTTGCTAGTCAAGATGGATCATGTAGGTATATCAGTAGCAAATAAAGTAGGTTTAAGAGGTGTCAACTTCTTCGAACTATTGGGAAAACTGTTAATGTTTTATTAGTTTTATTACTCTATTATAATAACTCCCTGAAAAAATTATGTTTTGTGGTTTTGTGTTACCTGTGAGCTGTTTTTTTAGGAATGCAATAATCAAAGTGTAGTCTGTAGAGAAGCATAGTCTGGTATCACACGTCTTTATTAATAGTTAGTACAGCCAGAAATTAGGGAAACGGCGCCTATACAGATGGCTCACTCAGTATTAGCGACGATTTCGAAGATATCTGAGTTTAACTAGAATCTCAGGGGAATTCAAAAGATGGTTGACACATATTTCTTGGATTTAAAATTGGCTCAGATTCACATGACGTTCTTTATTAGATTATGCGGTTTTAATATTCTTATACATTGAGATTTTTAACATTAGTAAGTGATAATCACGAAAATTCTAAAAAGGGTCGAGTTAACCCTCTGTAAACTCTCTATTTTGTGGTACACCGTGTTCAACTTGTCCTCCCACGGTAAAACGTAAATGAAATGTGCATAAATTAATGTGCATCAGTTCACTACACACGTCGGGTTGGTTCGTCGTAACACACTTTAGTTTAGACTGGCTAGAATATATGCCCAGGCAGCGGTTTCACCTGCTGCTTACCGCAAGATATTTTCTATTGTAAAAACTACGAGTAGCTTATGTTTCTTTGAGGTGTGGTGATTTTGAAATTTGTCCAGTAGTTACGAAACTTATCGAATATCAAAAACAATTTCTCCTCTTTATAACAATAAATCAATGTAAAAGTGTAGAATAGGCTTGCCAACTCAACTAGCTTTTCCGTGAAAAAATGAATTCTGTCTGTGCAGTAAAAATGCCTATTCAGATTGCGTTTGAGCCATCTGATATGGTACTATCGCTAGCAAATCTACTTATACCCATCATACAAATACTTAGGAAAACCAACATAAGGTGATACCTTTAGGGCATAGACAAATGAAACCTTTTTCGCGCAGAATGACATTTTGGTGCTCTGTGCTTTAGGGTAAGTAGATTTGCTGATTTGCTGTCGAAAGCACAATTTTGCTAATTCCTTGTATAGTTGTATGTAATACAGCACATTCAGTCCATCAGTTTAGTGTCCAAATTCTTGCAATCTGAATGTCATTATGTCTAGGCTAGATCTACTTGATAATTATTTATCAATAAAAAGAAGAGATACTTTCATTAAGAAATAAGAAATCTATGAAATTAAAGTTGAATTTGAAAACTGACATTATAATTTAGAAATTTCGTAATAGGTGCACACTAATGAATGATATTATAATATATGATATTATAGACATCATGGTTCCTAAACAATATGTTTTTCAGATAATGTGATTCGTACAAAACGTAAATTTGCTAAGTGTCTAGATTTTTCTGGTGTGAAATGTAGATATCTAGCCAATCTGTAAAGTTTTGCAGGACGGTTTCGATTCACTATTATAAACAGCTTTTACTTTGTTGGCATCTCCGAAAACGCTTTCACGCCAATGCTTACCTACTGACTGAAAAATAGTCTAGTATTTATGACACACTGTTTACTCAAAGCTGTGCGTACACACATGCCTGTCTATGTGTGCATAAATAGAAGTTGTATTGCTGTGTGTGTACCTCGAAAGCACATTATAAATACTACTACAACGGATGTGGGCATTAAAATAGAAGAATTATGTCACTGGGTGGCGATTCCAAGCATTCTACTATCCAAGGTCTTTCGCTTCGGTTTATCATCGGATGCCATTGAAAGCAAATGTAGCGCCAGTTTTTCGTGAAACATTGACCGCAATTCGGGTAATAAATTCTCTTAACTTACCTGAAATTAACGCTGTCAGTTTCCGTCAAATAGGTTTAGAAAAGGACGGGAGATGACCACGACTAAAATTGTCTTATAATTTTATGCTAAATGCGCGTTGTTTGTCAAAACAAGGCGACGCAACGGTGGAAACAGAGGCGACTAAACTAACTAGACATAGCTTTAAACCAATTGACATATTTAAACATGAACAAACAGAACATACCTAGATATCTCCTATTATTCCTAAACATGTTTTCCAGAAACTGACAGCGCTAAGGAAAGTTTGAAAATTTATTTGCCGGGTTCCGGCCATTGGGCCTGTAATAAAGAGACCAACAGCATCACAGCATCTCAAACTTAATGAGCAGCTCATCCTTTAAACTATCCCGAGAAATTTGCTTCAACTTTATGAAGGAATTCTCGAGATGCCAGCTAAGGAGGCATCACCTTTCCTTGGATGTCGTAAGAGCTAACTAAGTGGCTCGCGAATTTAATTTTGCATTACGTACAGTGCTGAGAAGTTGGAACTATAATGCACTGTTTTCCGAGGTGCACCTGATATACCTATTTGTAAATGTGGCGATTCGATAAAGACCCTGCAAGGGTTACAGGCGTGGTTTTTGTGCTTATAATAGGTATGTACGGCTACATAAGAATAGCTTATGTAGTAAATGCAATGTAAATATTAAATTAAGCTGCTCTGCGAATGGTTAAAAAGCAATGGCGAACTTTGAGTTTTATCACGTGTATTTTTTTCTCGGCTGTAATATAACTGTGGCTGTCTTAAAATGTGGACTAATAAAGGACCTTAGAAAGGTAGTCATCGCCGTTGCGGTCCTTTACCTTTACAGTCACTACTGTCCACTGCCAGATATAGGCCTCCCCCTTCTCGGGGTTTATTGCCATACCTGCTCACCACGCTTGGCAGACGGATTTGCGAGCGCAGTATAAGATGTTATATTCAGAAGGAACGCTGCTGCCCATTCCCTGGATAATTAACCCTTTCGTCACTTTTTACTACAGTCACTGGTAGAATTGGGGTGATGCTGTTCTAAGCCGGCATCACACGAAATGTTGCGTTTTAAATGCTTATATAGGTGCTATCAGCAGCAACTGAGAGATCAACTTAAAGCTATACCTTGTAATGAGATGATGTTGGTTCTTAGTATTAATTATTAAAATCTGTTACAAGTGCTTGTCAATATCCTTGTAAGGAAAAGCTGAGTTGCAAGCGGAGTGAATTAAATTAAATTGCCCCAACGCCACAAGTAAAACTTTCCGAAACAAAATACTTAAATTAACTTAGCTATGTAGCCACTGAACAGATTTCCTTTCTTATGCTGCTGCGAATGTTTTCTTTTCCTGCTGGTGCGATTAGTACTTACCTACCTACCAGAAAGTGACTGTTGCTCTTATAAAACTGAAAGATTTTTCCGAAAAGAAAATATACATACTTGTTAGCTCTATTTCTGACTGGAGGCCAACCCAGCGGTTTAACCCGCTGCTTACCGTTTTCCCGTAGCAATAAACATTTTCCGTGATAAAAAGTAGCATTATGTTACTCAGGGACGTTGTAGCATTCTAATGGTAAAAGAATTTTATATTTTTTCCCCGTAGTTTCAGAATTTGTCGATTTCATACAAACAAAAATTTCCTTTTTCTTTATTTGATAAATGCTTGCTGTGTAGTGCAGACTAAAAAACAAATCACCCCACTTTTTTCTCGAGTGTCGTAAAAGACGACAAATGGTTAAACCCAAAGATTGGACACTTCCCTGCAAATAATTATAATAAAATGCACTCATTAAACAAATAGGGAGGCCCACTACAGGCCTATGTTCAGCAGTGAATGTTATGAATGACCATCATCAGCCCACATTCACCCACTGCAGGGTACAGGCTTCTTTTCTGTTGTACTAATCTCATCCATGACTATTGATACTCGTACCTAACTTAAAGTAGGTAGATATAATGTGTAAAGATTTACGCTTTGCCGACCCCGCAAGGGATAGGGGCGTGATATAATTATGTATGTATGTGAAGCCGAGCTGTTAAGTATAAAAAAATATTTGCCAATATTTTAAAGGGTGATCCAGTCCATGAAACTGAACAACTTCGTCTCAAGGTCGAAATATGTTTTTGTATCTCCCATACAAAATGTGTTGGCCGGCCGGGTCAGCTTGTATGGAGATCTAATTTTTAGGGTTCCGTACCTCAAAAGGCAAAAAACGGAACACTTTTAGGATCAATGTGTTGTCCGTCGGTCTGTCTGTCCGTTTGTCTGTCAAGAACGCGTAAAGATATCTATGGTGCCGTCATCCGAATAGGCCATATTTGACGTCTGTCAAAATCATATTAATGCTATGACATAAGGTCTATTTTTCTTTGTTGACATGTTTCCTAGTATGGGTTTGACAGACGTCAAATATGGCCTATTCGGATGACGGCACTCTAGTTGAAATTAAAACTATATACCCTAATGTTTGTTCGCTAGTAGTTGTAAAAAAATCAAGCTTCTAACTTCAAGTTAAAAATGATAGCCGTTTATGCTGTAATAACGCGTGTGTTTTACCCATTCAAGGGAATCAAAATTTCTAAATTAGTACTTCAAAACGAAGCTACTTTCCAAATTTCATTGTTTTAGGGAAGGGAACTACTTTCCGGAGACCTAAAACAACATAATGAAATTTGGCAAGTAGCTTCGTTTTGGAGTACGAATTTAGAAAATCTCGATAAAAATCATATTCATATAGATACTTATTTATGGTTTTTATGGGGCCAAAAAAACGAAATAAAAAAATTGCTTAGTAAGGAACCCTCGGTAGGCGAGTTCAACTCGCACTTGGCCGGTTCTTTTTACACCGACCTATATTCATAGAGAAAGTTGTTCAGTTTTGTGGACTGGTTCACCCCTTAAAATATTTGCATTTTTTTTACATTGTGTATAAGTAAACATCCCCATTCATCTCGTTAGTATTTGGGAGCAGAAAGGTGTCGGCATGAACAGGTGTCTAAAAGCTTCGTAACAACAAAGTTTATCTAACTGCAACTAACTGTATAACGTGACTACTGCTGCCATCTGCTGTCGCTCTCTACGCAGCTGTTTCGGACTCACTGCCGAGCTGGGTGTACTTGTTTACGCTTTAACCTCCTCTGCGAACCCAACTTGGCATATTAAGTACTATGAAGAACCCTAGAACCCTTTTCGCTCTATAACATGAACTGAAAGGAATACGAGTTTTATTCAAGCTACAAAGATGGCGTTTCGAATGCCTTTAGCATTTCCTTAGTAAAAATCTCGCCATTTACGTTTAATCCAAGATAAATTATTCTGGAAACGGAAATGATTATGATAAAGTATTCGTAAAGTACCTAATTTTAATTTCCAATTAAATATGCATCTCACTGGAAAAAAGGAGGGAAACCTTTGCCCACCATTGTACCTAACACTTTAGGCTAAAATAATAATAAGAATAAAAATGTAATTATAGGTAATATAATACAAGCAAGGCGATAGAGTAAGAAAATAACCTGCTGCTGCGAATTAATGGTAAATTGCTATGCGAATTTACAATCTGATCGTCCTTTTTTCTGACGGTCTTCATGAGTACGTACACCAGTACACAGCAAACATCGTATGGAAAAAAACAGCTGTGTGAATTTTTCTTATTTTTAACCAACTGCCTCAGGAGGGTTATGTTTTTACGTCGAGAGTATGTCCTATGCATTTATGTCTTGGACCAATTTATACAAAATATCGTTTTCACGTTCCAAACGGCTGGGTGGATCTTGACATGTGAGGTGTCATTAGATTCGTCTCTAGCTATATTAAAAGTTCATTAATTCAAGATGGCGCATTTTTATCGCAATATACAACTTTGAAATTACCGCAGTCGGGACATTTGCTTGTTGATAATAAAATAATAGAAGACGTGTCTTGACGTATATGAGAGGCAAATACTTTTCTATTGTATGGTTTTGGAAATTATGCGTTTATGTGGATGATCTTCCATAAAACAGAACACTTCGATTATTTTTAAATAAAATGAAAATATTTACTGAACAGTAATGAGAATGAGATACCAATACCTATACCTACTAATGTTACCTGCTAACAAAAATAAAATAAATAAGAAATAAAGCTGTTTTAAAAATTTCCTCTATTTATGGAGAGCTTTATAACTTTCTACCTAAGCTTAACCTAAGCGTTAACGTGGTACATGCTGGTCATTAGTTAGTGAATGATATACGTAACAAAATATTATTTTGTCTGGAATTGCTATTCCGAAACTAGAAACTCTATTCTAAGTACTTCCAGTACTACCTAGGTACCTATATTTTCATTCATTCATTTATTAAATAGTAAGATTATTACATTGTCAAATATTACAATTATATACACTTCATTTATATTTGATAAATATAAGCAAGTTTATACAATAGTCACAAAAAGTATAGCATTATTTTTATTAGATTTATAAGTACACTGAGAAAATCTGAAGTTAACCGAGGACCTTTTTGGCTTGTTTAACGGAATTTTATTTAGCATCAATCAAGTCTTAGCTGAAAACTCACAACTGTGTATGATTAAAAACAAACACGTCAACTTTGTTGAATTGTGTTAGTCAGCTACAGCACTGTATTTATTCGTTTTTAAATATAATAGTTATTATTCGCAACCAAACTTGACTTGATAAATTCAATTACTTTATTCAGTAGTTTTAGCAAGCAATATCTGTGATCTAAAATAAGTGTATGCAAGGTTGGAGACAAGTATCCATAATATTTAAAAATAAATTAGTTAATTGGTCACAACTAAACTAAATTCTCATTTAAAATCTGAAATACTTCTGTTTTTATTGTAGTTTAATTTTACATATGTAGTGTAATTAAAGTTGACCGATCAATCGATAACTGCAACTTAATTACTCGAGAACTAATACATACGTGTAATATAATTTTTAAATTAACTTGTTTGTAGTTTTTAACATATCATGTTTATTAAATACATGATGTGAAGTTTTGTGGCCGTGCGCATGCGCTTTACATACTTCCATACAGTCCTGAAACGCGGTATCGAAGTGTTTCCGCCGATCGCTATATATACAACTTCCAAAATGTCTGGTTGGACCAGTTTGTCCCTGGTCACACAACACCCGACCAGGCGGGTAGCTTAAGCCCTTAACCCTCCTCTGTCGTCACTCGGCCAACTGGCCTCATCATGGTGACCCTGACGTGATCAACAGCAACGACGTAACTCACATTGCAACACTCTTCAACGGTGCCACAAGTCATCATCATCAGCAGCAACCACTGCAATCACAGCATCTCCAAGAACCAAAGCAGCATCATCCCTGCCTGTACATGTCATCGACGCCTCGAAAACGTATATAGGTACAACTTCCACATGACCAGGCGGGAAGCTCCTCCTTTTGCCTCCTCATCACTCGGCCAGCTGGCCTCATCATCCATCACTCCTCCTAAAGTTTATTTTTATGTTCAAATAAAAAAGTTTACTACCAATAGCAAGCATACATTTTTTAACTAAGTAGTTCAATCACAGCTGCAATGTAAATCGGCTATGTCAATTAAGTTAATTATTTATGCAGGGATACATATCATATAGGTTTTATTTAAATGGGAAGACCTGCTATAGTTAACTTTGTTATTTGGCTATGAATGAATGAGGTCTTATGGACTTCTTTAAACCTAACTTGGTTACTTGTTTAGGTACTACAAAGAAAAATGGTTAGTTATAGGCCTAAAATTTGACAAAACTAGGTGGTTGGTTTTATGGAAGTATTTTAGCCATTTTCACTTATTTGTTTTTAGCAGTAAACTTTGCAAGCACTATATTAACAAAGTCGCTTTGTTGATTACAACAATAACTTATTTAGTTCTTAATATGCCATTTTCTCAGTGTAGGTATGTAAACGGTACCTACTTATCGTAAGATAGGTAATAAAATTAAATGATTAATCAGATAGTTAAATCGTCCATGAAGTCCTTGACACTATAGTAAGCCTTTTGGACAAGGAGGTTTTTAAGTTTATTTATAAATATCGGATAAGTTTTTGCGTCTTTTATTTCCATTGGCAATTTATTGAACATCCTTGGCCCCATAACAGACAATGACTTTGCGGTCTTCTCCAGCCTATGACGTGTAGGTGCCAGTTGAGCCCCTCTCCTAGCAGAGAACCTCATTGTGGCTTGAAAGTCAGTCATGTTTGTCCTAACATACTTGGCCACCTCTAGTATGTATAGGCAGGGAACTGTCAAAACACGAAGGCGAACAAATAATGCCTGAGCTGGTTCATCAGGAGGGACACGACACATCATTCTGATGGCCTTTTTTTGGAGGACGAACGGTCTGTCTCTGTCGGCCGCCAGTGCCCATAAGTCTATCCCATATGTCAGGAGTGAATGAAAATAACCATAATAAGTGGTCAGTAAGTTTTCGAATGTGAGTGTACGCGACAAGCGGGCGATCGCATAATAGGCCGAGTTCAATTTTGCGCACAGTGTGTCGATGTGCTTACCCCACTGAAGACCCCTGTCAAAGGTGAAACCCACAAAACGGGCACAAGGGGCACCCACGAGCTTAGTATCGCCCACAGAGACAGTCAAGGGGAGAGAGAACTTATCACATCTAAGTGTAAATTGCACTAAGTTGGTTTTGGCTACATTCAGTTGCATACCATTTGCTAAGAACCAGGAGGATAATTTAATAATAACGGCCTGTATATTATTCATTACGTCGTCTTCACTGCTACCTGTGACTATTGTGCAAATGTCATCCGCATACATGACAAACTCCGCATAGGATGATTCGTATGGTAGATCATTCATCAGTAAGTTAAATAGGCAATTGCCAACATTAGAGCCTTGCGGCACCGACCTGTCACCTATAAGACCCTCGTCAGATTTACTGCTCCCCACCTGGGTAACCTGACTCCGGTCCGAGAGGAAGGAGCTTATAATATCTAGACCCAAGCCCCGCACACCATAATGGGCCAACTTGGCAGAGACGAGCCCGTGATCCACCAGATCGAAAGCGCGTGACAGATCAAAGAATATAGCAGCAACATGCATTTTATTCTCTAAATGTGATAGGACAGAATTATGAAACGTGCGTGCAGCTGCCGTCGTCGACCTTCCCTTCTGGTAAGCGAACTGCTGGTGGCACAAGAGGCCATTCCTACCAAGAAAGCCGTTAAGTCGACTACATATTCCTGACTCAAATATTTTAGAGATAGCAGGGACTAACGAGATAGGTCTGTAGCTCTTTGTCTCTTTTTTGCAGCCCTTTCCCTTATATACCGGGGTAACCCTAATCCTTTTCAGTACTTCCGGGTACCTGCCTTCATCTATACTATTATTAAAAAGCTGGCATAGTGCGTTTAGAAAATTATCTGGTAAGTTTTTCAGCAATGAAGAAGGCATATCATAAATGTCTTTCGTGTTTTTACATTTTATTCCCTTAATTATTAAACGTACTTCCGATAACGTAAAGGGTCTAAAATAGAAAGAACTAGATACACTTGGTATTTCTGCACGAAGAAGATACATAGCATGATCGATATTGGGCCTAAGCGGTGTATTCTGTACTACAGATAGATAGTAGGTATTAAGCGCATGGGCCAATTCACGATCTGACCCGTTACTCCCGCATACCGCTCGTCGTAGGACCCCGAATCCATCTACTTCCCGCCCATTCTTATTAGTCTCCATCTTAGCAATATCCCATACCGCTAGGCACTTATTATCACTTGAAGCTATTATTTTGTTTAAAAAACTCTTACGTGTTCTGTTTAACAGAGAGTTATGTTTACATTTGTAACGTAGTAACAGTTGCTGAATCTCTGAACTATTAGGGTAATACTTTGACAACATATTGAGAAGTTGTAGGAACTCATTACTTTTAATAGTTTCCTGGCTTTTCCAAATCCTATTTTTTGTTCTAACTAGCATGTTCTTTAAGGGGCAGTTTAGATAAAAAGTTTCTGTGAAGATATAAATAGCCTAGGTAATAAAATAGGTGAAAAGTCAGTCGAGGATGCTGTTCAACTTTTTTATACAAAATTAAATGAGTGCATTCAATTATTCGCCCCCGTATACATACCTAATATAAACAGTTTCTATCCTATGTGGTACAGTAAAGCCCTCATTAAAATAATTAGAGAAAAATTTAAAAAACATTCAAAATGGAAAAAATATGGTAACCCCCGTGATTATGATGAGTTCTCCTTATTACGAAAAAGAGAAGAACAGGTACAAATTGAATGCTTTAATCGTTTTACTCAGAATGCAGAGAGAAACATTCGTTATTGCCCTAAATATTTTTGGAAATACGCAAAATCAAAAAGAGGTGGATCGAATTATCCAAAAAAATTTGTTCTTGGAGGTCAAGAGTTTACTGACGGATCAGATATTAGTTCAGCGTTTAACAAGTTTTTCGAAAGTGTCTTTATTAGTCCTATGTCATCTGGCGACCTTGACTTACAGCCTGATTTTGTAAGCACTTACACGTGTAACGACACTATTTCGAATATTGAGGTTACAGAAGAAACGGTACGTGGATTACTTTCCTGTCTGGACAAATCCAAGGGTTCTGGTTCCGATGGAATACCTGCTATATTCCTGGCATCCTGTGCGGACAGTCTTGCCCTTCCAATATCCATTCTTTTTCGAAATTCATTAAAACAGTGCACTTACCCGGCAGCATGGAAAAGAGCACAAGTGGTCCCCATACATAAAAAAGGGTCTAAGTGTGATATCCAAAATTATAGACCGATTTCAATTTTGAATGGTATAGGTAAGGTATTTGAAAAATTAGTTTACAATAGCATATACCCTTAATATCACGTGGTATTCCGCAAACACAACATGGTTTTTAAGAGGACGATCTACCACGTCAAACCTAGCTTTGTTCACAGATTATGTTCTTAAAAATATGGAAAAGGAGGGCAAGTTGACGTGGTCTACACGGACTTCGAAAAAGCTTTCGACCGTGTAGACCACGACATACTTATTAAAAAACTGCAAGCTCTGGGTATACATGGGGATTTGTTGAGATGGGTGCGTTCATATCTCACCAACCGTTCGCAAGCTGTCATTGTGGGAGGATATAGATCAGATTTCATATCTATCTCGTCCGGGGTCCCTCAAGGATCGCATCTTGGTCCACTCTTTTATAATGCTTATTTATTTGATATGGCTGACTGCTTCACTAACTCTAAGCATCTATTGTATGCAGATGACAAAAAGGTTTTCATGCAGGTAAGATCCGTTGCTGATTGTGAACTTTACAGCAAGATCTAAATGCATTATATAATTACTATACACGTAACAGGATCACGGTCAGCATCGGAAAATGCCAATGCATAAGTTTTACTCGAAAAAAGAAACCAATACCATTCGCATACCATTTCGATGGCGTCGTCATAGAAAGAGTCAATACTGTGAGGGACCTAGGCGTACACTTTGATAGTAAAATGCTTCTCTCTAATCATATTAATATAATCACTGATAGAGCATATAGGAATCTAGGCTTTGTTATTCGTACTTGCAAACCATTTACATGCCCTATTAGTCTGAAAGTAGTTTATTATGCATATGTGCGTAGCATTTTAGAATATGCAAGCCCAATTTGGTCACCCAACTATAATAAATACAAGACACAGATTGAGCGAATACAGAAGAAATTCATTAAGCACTTAAATTTCAAGCTCCACGTATCAGCTCCTTCAACATCATATACCTCAAATTGTCACAACCATAACCTGCTTACACTAGAAGAGCGTAGACTGTTGCTAGACATGGGGTTGCTTCATGATATACTGCACGGACGATTGGATTCCCTGATATGCTGGAGCGAATCGCATTTAATGTCCCTCTACGTCGAACAAGACACACTAAACTATTTCGGGTTCCATTTCACCACACAAACTATGGTCAAAATGCTGTTTTCACAAGACTTGCCAGAAGCTATAACTCAGAGTTTGATGATATCGACCCATTTGTTTTGAGTAAATCATCATTTAAGGACAAAGTCAAGGTGAGAATTATGGAAGTTGAGACAACTCAAAACGGTTCTTGATATCATAACTACAATACCTACTTACCTATTAAAATTATGTAATAGCGTGAACACACACACACACACACACACACACACACACACACACACACACACACAGACATACGCCCATACTCTCGTGCACACAAGCATGTACGCACATATTAGTTTTTTTTTAAGTAATGTTATTAATTGTTAATTGTTTTTCCTATTAAGTTCATTACCTACTGCTCCACACTATGAGTTTCATGGATACCTACCATTTAAGTACCCTCATGTAATCTGTGGACTGCTGTTATTGGCCTAACATAATTTATAACCAAAATGTAATGTACTTAGTATTTAAGGCTGTTGTAGTCCCAAATAAAATAAAATAAAATAAAATAAAAAAGCCTATTAATATCAATGTCGGCCGCCGTCATAGGCCAATCAAATTCACCTATTTGTTCCAGAAACCTCGCTAGATTCGCAGGGCTAGTTATCCTCCTACTTACGTGCCGCGTAGGCTCATTTATCTTAGGAATGCAAATTTCAATACAAAAACCCTTGTGATCCCCGATACCAGAATCTATAGGGAACGCTTTCGTACGATCCACTGGGATATCCGTATAAGCATGGTCGATACAAGTGCTCGATTGACCTTGAACTCGAGTAGGAAAATTTATAAAGTTTCTCAAATTACAGTAAATTACAGTAAATATTATAGTAAATTAACCATTTAGAGTTTGTTTAGTTAGGTACTATATATATTGTTTAATAATTAGATAAATTTTGCGAAAGCTGCTATCTTTCGGTAGAATCGCGAACTAAATTCATATTTGGCTAACTTTCCTTGTAGCTGGTAATATCTTGTCGTAGTGGTTTCATCATTGGTGAAACCTCAGTTTCAGTGCGCTCTGTAACTTTTTTCAGGCAAAAGAGATGTCGCTAGTATAAGCTCAAGGCCTTGCTCAAGGTGATATCCAAAATCCTGAATAATGTTGTCCCTATAAATAGATTGAGAACCTATTTTACCGAAAAAAATATCTAAATAGGTGGGTTGACGTGCTGCTATTACTTAGTAGGTAGGTGGGTTATGTGAAGGAGGCACAGGAGGGTTTTGTTTTTCGAGAGTATGTAGGTATGTATGTTTGTATGTGGACAAGAAAATTCTTTTGACGGGCTACAGCCCAAACGGATAGTTGGATTTTGACATACGAGGTGTCGTTAGATTCGTCTTAGCAGCGCGAGTGACAGTGGCTATATTAAAAATTCATAAATTTAATATAGTGGCTTTTTATCGCAAAAACAACTTTGAAATTACCGCAGTCGGGTTTATGTTTTTTAATATACAGGGTTATTTTTTAGTCAGTGCGCAAACTTTGCAGGATGTTTCTACTTACTGAACAACTTTTACTATGGGGCCACCTGCGAATTCGCAAAAAAAAATTTGGATGTTCCATAGAAAAATTTATACCTACTCGGCAAAAATGTATGGAACAACCAAAAATTTAGTATGAATTTTTCTACGGAATATCCAAATTTTTTTTTTGCGAAAACGCAGGTGGCCCCATAGTAAAAGTTATTCAGAATCAAGAGTAGGAACACCCTGCAAAGTTTGCGCACTGACTAAAAAATAACCCGGTATTTGCTTGTTTTACATTTTATTAACTAGGAACTACCATTGGTCGCTTCGAAAACTATGTACCTAGGTACCTACTTACATTATGGTACAGTAATGTAGATTTATCTTTTTTCTGTTCACATTAACCATAGAGATGCCTTGCTTTTTTACATGATAGCACTTTTAGAAATTACAATACACTTAGGTACATTATACCGTTATATATAATCTTCTATCAAAAATTTCGAATTAAGGCTTAGATTGTAGATTCTGAAAATTTTACACGATTGGGTTTATCAGAACCAACAAACTAAGCCCAGTAGAGTAAAATTTTTGATATAGGTTAGATAGATAGATAGATAAAAAAAATATTTGTCACTAAGGTATATAGGGAACTATCAAAACTTTCGGCGTGCTGTGCCGTCGCTCTACCTATAAACTATGAACTGTCGATTGTTCTAACCAGTTGAAATAGCCTTTTCAAGTTGAATTTTAGCCTGTAAATTTTGTTAGCATATGCCAAAACAGTTCTATGATGGCGCTAGACGCAAATACAGGAAGTTTGTTAAATATTTGTACGGTTTCCTTTATCCTGAACCCACCCTCAAGCTAAGGCACCAATTGGAATTAACACTAAGTAGACCGATTTTTATTTATTTATTATTTATTTATCTGCCAATTTACTAATTTTATTGTAGCGAACCTCGTATGATTTTCCCAGATTGGTTAGGATATTTCAGGTTTAAAGAAAAGGCTATTTGTCTGTAAGAAACATTTTTCTGTGCTGCGGAGGGCACCTTCAGCCATTGCAGTACAACAAGATATACAATTTTAGCAAAACTATCCCGGTAGATAGAGCCACACCACGCGGTAACGCGTTCTTGGCATAATACACTTGCATAACGTTTGAGGCACGGTAACTCAGTTGGTGATTCGCTAGTTACTAATAACAAAAGTCTCAGGTGCAAATCCTGCCTGTATAGTAGAAAATTTGGCCAGTTTTCTAGAAATCAAGTTTCACACCATATGGATAATAAAATTATAGCTTATGCTATTAGATAAATGAACCTGTATTCTTGATTGACTCGATGGCGTAGCGGATAGATAGGAGCTAGATTATTTACTACCTTGGGTAGTCTGTTTTGTAGCGGCTAAGAATTCTGCAACGTAGAGTTGTTGACCTCGGCTGAATATCTGTCGACTATGGTCAACCAATGTAGGTAACCACAATAGAACTTCCAAAGAGGGCTGACGTCAGGCAGGCGGTCGGTCATAAAATATAGCCAAAACCTTTTGTTACATGATTTTGTTTTCTAATAAAATTGATAAGATATAGGCAGGAAGATGATGATAATGGATAGGTGGAAAAAGGAAGGGGAGGCTTTTGCGCATCAGCGGGACATTACGGGATGATAATAATAAAATAATAAATCTGTGATTGCAGGTGACCTGGTACCGCAACGAGCGCCGCCTGCTGGAGGCCGAGCGCGTGTCGCTGGCACGCGACGGCCACTTCTGGTGCGCCGACGTCTCTGCCGTCTCCGTCGACGACGCTGGCCGGTGGACGTGCACCGCCGAGAACGCGGGCGGCCGCGCCTCCTGCTCCGCGCACCTTAATGTGCTCGGTCAGTCACCATTTATGCAACCAAAGGGTATACTTGTCAGCCCAAAAGGGGTCAAGGCGTGTGAGAAATAGAGGGCCTGAAATCGCCGATCAGCTGGTCGATTTAGAAGCGCGACGGCCACTTCTGGTGCGCCGACGTCTCTGCCGTCTCCGTCGACGACGCTGGCCGGTGGACGTGCACCGCGGAGAACGCGGGCGGCCGCGCCTCCTGCTCCGCGCACCTTAATGTGCTTGGTCAGTCACCATTTATGCAACCAAAGGGTATACTTGTCAGCCCAAAAAGGGTCAGGCTTGTGAGAAAAACAGGCCTCAAAATCGCCGATCAGCTGGTCGATTTAGAATTTGAGATACCTAAGCGCTGCCTGTGATACCATCACCACATTTCTTTCCGCAAATTTTGTCAATTGTTCTTTATGTATTTGTCATATGTGTTTTTGTGTGTACAAGAAACGGTTTAATAATACTTAAATGAACGTACGGGCACAACACGTGGTGAAAGAGTAGGTTTCGCTTGTAGCAAAGAACCTGTAGCCTTTGTAGCCAAGCGCCGGCTTAACGGGTGAACTTGTCTGAATTACCCTAAGAGAATACAGGGAATAAACAGCAGCATTTCCTATGGATACAACATTTGAAACTGCGCTCATAATTCGGCCTTCCAATCGTATTAGCAAAACCCCGTAATACTGGGAGGCCCATGCCCAGCAGTGATCTGTTGTGTCTGTTTATATTAATGTTCTCATATCTGTTACAGTTCCGAAGGCCTACAAGCGTCCAGAGTTCGTGGAGGAGCTCAGGGCGTTGCTGACGGAGCAGGGCACCGTCTCGCTCGAGTGCAAAGTGGTGGGGGTCCCTACACCCGTGCTCAGGTGGTTCAAGGTACGTTCCATCATCAGCTGACTGTCAACTAGAAGTTGGAGGAGCTCAGGGCAGTGCTGACGGAGCAGGGCACCGTCTCACTCGAATGCAAGGTGGTGGGAGTCCCAACACTCGTGCTCAGGTAGTTCAAGGTACGCTCCATCATCAGCTGACTGTCTGCTGGAGGTTGGAGTAGCTCAGGGCGCTGCTGACGGAGCAGGGCACCGTTTCGCTCGAGTGCAAAGTGGTGGGGGTCCCTACACCCGTGCTCAGGTGGTTCAAGGTACGCCATCATCAGCTGACTGTCTGTTTGAGGTCAAAGAAGCACAGGGTTCTGCTAACGGGGCAGGGCTCGGTCTCGCTCGAGAGCAAAGTTGTGAGGGTACCTACACCCGTGCTCAGATGGTTCAAGGTACGCTCTATCATCAGCTGACTGGCTGCTGGATGTAGCAGGAGCTCAGTGCGCTTATAACGGACCAGGGCACCGTCTCGCTCGAGTGCAAAGTGGTGGGAGTCCCGACACCCGTGCTCAGGTGGTTCAAGGTACGCCATCATCAGCTGACTGTCTGTTTGAGGTCAAAGAAGCACAGGGTCCTGCTGACGGGGCAGGGCGAGGTCTCGCTCGATAGCAAAGTGATGGGGGTTCATTCACCCGTGTTTAGGTGGTTCAAGGTACGTTCCATCATCAGCTGACTATCTGCTGGAGGTCGGAGGAGCTCAGGGTGCTGATAACGAAGCACAGCATGGTCTCGCTCGAGAGCAAGATGGTGGGGATTGTAGGGAACAATCGTGCTCAGGTGGTTCAAGGTACGAATTACGATCCATCATCAGCTGACTGTTTGCTGAAGGCCTACAAGCGTCAGAGGAGTTCAGGACTAAAAAGGGCACCAGTGCAAGATGATGGGAGTCCCTACACTCGAGCTCAGGTGGTTCAAGGTACGCTTCATCATCAGCTGACTTTCTGTAGGAGGCCAACAAGCGTCGGAGGAGCTCAGGAAAAGAAAGGCCCCAGTGCAAAGTTGGAGGTCTACAAGCGTCGTTCTCAGAGCGCTTCTGATGCACTCTCTATCATCAGCTAATTGTCTGTGAGGCCCGTTACAAGTGTTGAAAGGGCTCAGGGTGCTGTGAATACTTTCTGGCAGAACTAAAATACGTAGATCGGACATAGTCAGTAGTAATTTATGAGATGACGTAACCCTAAACTGACCTATCATTATCTTGCCTTGTTGATTAAATTGTTTTAAGATAAACTGGCACATTAGTCGTCTAGTAGGCTGTATGGTCATTGTAGACAGCCCTGCTATGTTCAGCGTATAAAGCAAGGCCCGATAGCGGTTTTACCCGCTGCAACTCGTTTTCCCACTGGAAATAGGCATTACCCTGGCACATGTTATACATATGAACCATTTATACTTTATCTATCATAAAATTCGCATCAAAATCTGATGTGTGGTTTAGGAGGAGTTAGCAATTTCCGCGACAAACAGACAGACAGATAAACATATCGACTTCATTATAAACTATTGATGTTTCTGGTGAAACAATGTACAACGGATTTAAGTTAATGTATTATTTGATTTTACAATTCCTACGTTTTGAGCTCTTTACTGAGCTTGCGGTCACGGATGTCTTCAAAGTAATACAGCAAGTAGCTATTTATTTTGTATGCTTTAGTAATACTTAGTTAAAATTTTATGTAGGGTCAGTAGTTGAAAAATTGACCACTCGGACACAATTGGTTAGGCCATATGGTCAGGCCCATATTTTCAAAACGCGAACGCTGTAGTTTAGTTCATTCATTATAGAGCTTTTGATGGTGGAACGGTTACTCCTCCGGCTTCCCTGTCGGCAGTGAGCTATGCCTAAGTTTTTGCGTGGGAGGTAGGGGAAATATTTAAAAATAGATGTAATAAGAAAAAAGAAAGTTGAGAAGTTTTTCTTTTCACTTCTTTATTTTCAGTAGTAGTTGAACCATTTTTTATTTTTCCTATCTATTTTTATTGTGCATCATTTGACTAATTTTAAACGTTTGAATTGCTAGTAATTTGAAAATTTTTGTCTTCAGGAGAAGGGTGTCCTAAATTTAACCAAACATATATGTCCAACAGTTAACCATGGTTAAATGTGTACGAGTGCGTGGTTCAATGTGTACTGCTTTTTTAGTTTACTGTTGGCTCGGCACAAAACGTCAACCAGACAATTTTTTGTATGTGCTCGCACATAAGTCAGTGAGAAAGGGACGTGTACAACTTCGAGGCAGAGTCTTAACCTTGCCTAACCCGCAATCAAGGCGTGTTATATTTATGTGACAGCCGATGTGGCGCAGTGGTTAGTATGCCTGCCTGCCACGCAAAGGTTCCGGGTTCAATTCCCGGTGGGGTCACTCACAAATAGGGAATGCAATCTCGATCTCGCGAGATCTCGAAATCACCGGGATCTCGAGCCATTTTTCGAGATCGAGATCTCGAAAAATGGCTCGATCGTGGCTCTTGTTGTAAGTAACACACCGCAACTTTCGGCCTAGAAGCTGAGATGAATCCCCAAGATGATTAATATTACAACAGCACCATGGCATGGCAAGAAAGTTTAATTTTGATGATCTCTGTATGAGATAAACAAATTCTCGATCTCGATCTCGAAATTCCGAGATCTCGACCAATAAATCAACGAGATCTCGAGTTGGTCAATCTCGAACCCTAAGATCTCGACCGAGATCTCGAGTCGTCAATCTCGGCACGAGATTGCATTCCCTACTCACAAAGTGGATATTTATCACTTTGTGAATTTGTTCCCAGTCAGGTTAGGACATTGTAGGCTGAACCACCTGATTGTCCGCAAGTAAGATGGTTCCGTGCTTCGGATGGGCACGTTAAGCCGTCGGTCCCGGCTGCTGTCTATGATGGTGCTCGTTACACAACCATGTCAGAGGCCTGCTACTTGCAGTAGGCGGTTGAAAAACTCTGACACCAGGGTGCATCGGGTCGTTGAACGACTCGATGTCCCACACGAAAAGAAGAAGATATCTATGTATGTAGGTATGTAGAAAACGTGGGCAATCTTGGAATTCCACGGAATCGTATTTAGCATAGAGCGTCACATTACAATATGCTTCAGGGTCGGACCCGATGAATTCACCCGATGATTCATCGGGTCCTTGGTGGACTCGGTGTCGCATACGGAAAAGAAAAAAAGGGTCGCAAAGAATCCACACGTTCAACAACTTTGTGCAACCATAACCATAACCATAACAGCCACTACAGTTCACTGCTGGACAAGGGCCTCACCCTATCGGGGGGTATTGCCATACTGACCACGCTTGGCAGGCGGATTGGCGAGCGCAGTGCATGATGTTGCATTGACAGGGAACGCTGCTGCCCATTCCCTGGATATCCCTTAGTCGCTTTTAACGACACCCACGGATAGACTTGGGTGAGGTGATGCTATTTGTGCAAACTGTTTCCATATAAAATGAATGAAACAGAAGAGCCAAAGGTACACCTGTGAGACGCCCCTCGCATCGATGACGGCTGACGATCACTTGTCTGACAGATGTCATCTTACGCCTCAAGTCTCACGTCTACTCAGGTGTCGGTCTCGGTTGCTGTTGCTGTCTATGATTGATTAATAAGTAATTAATACGGCTGTCATTAAACACACAACCATGACATAATAATATGCCGAGTGGTATTAGGTGTTCGAATTTCGATTCTGACAACAGGGTTCATCGGGTCGTTTGTTTACTCAGTGTCCCACACTTTTGAGCATCGCTAGTTTAGCTTTCCAGCGACTCGATGAACCCTGGTGCCAGAGATTTCAACCGCCTATCACTACTTACTATAGGCCTCTGACATGGTTGTGTAATGTCCTAATCAGACTGGGAACACATTTAAAATGTGATTGATAAGTATTAAAGTGAGTGCCCTACCGATAATTGAACCCGGATTCTTTTTTTGACAGTTGCACTACCAGTGCGCCTCCAGTGCGCCATTCCATGTGCCATCGATTTTTCTGGCTAGTCTTTAGTAAGCTAGTATAATATGACATCACAGATGCCTTGATTAGATTATGTGGCCAAATCTCATCGGCGGGGCAAGTTACTTGCTGTGTTCTGATCTCTCTGTTGTAAGCTTGGAGTATAATTAAGTATACAGGGTGGTACTGATCGACCCACTTTCTTGTAAACGCTAGATAAGCTAAAGAGGTCAAACTGAACAAATTTCACTAAGGACTAAAGATAAAAGCCTAATAAAATAGTTATGAAATTGCTCGGGAAGCAGAATATTTCGTATGGGTGGTTTAGTTTTTATTTAGGTTTTACTTTAGTCCATATGAAAAGTAGTTAAGTTTGACCCGCTGAGCTTAGCGTTTTCGGGAAAGTGGGTCCTTCAGTAACACCCTGTATAAGCTAGCTCTAGAGTGTGCCTAACCAGGTACGAACAGTTGGCACGGGTATATTGATACAACTTCTCTGTCAATAAGTAGGTAAACGTCAGTGACAACACTAATTAACATCGATAGTTTCTCCTCTATTTGACGTAGAACTTCTATTTAAGGGCCTGTTCTCCTGAAAAGTTGGTCCCTCTCATAATTGCAAAGCGCCTTAAAAAAACAGCCAATCATTTTGTCGGTCAAAATTGCAAGAATTTTTCGCCATAAAAGCTAGATAAACTATGTTGCAACGTTTAAATTAGAGATTTTGACCAGAAAATATTTTTTATGAATTATGGCATAAAAATTTTGTTATTTAGATATAAGTAATATTGAAAACACGTTTCGAATAGAGGTTACGTTGGATTTTTTTATCGAGCGAAGTTCATCTGATCGCGTTACAAAAGGCGAATTCCACTCTTAGATCCCCTACTTCAGTTTTTTTTTAGATTTTCGCGATTTTAATTTTCTGAATAAAACCGTATTTACCCGACTACCTCAAAAGGAGGGTTATGTTTTTCGAGAGTATGTATGTATGTATGTATCTGGACAAGATAATTCTTTTTCATGGTCTACAGCCCAAACGGATAGTTGGATTTTGAAATATTATGAGGTGCAGTTAGATTCGTCTCAGCAGCGCGAGTGACACTGGCTATATTAAAAAATCTTAAATTCAAAATAGCAGATTTTTATCGCAAAAACAACTTTGAAATTACCGCAGTCGGGTTTTTGTTTTTTAATACATCTGGTTGTTACAAACTGGCCTGCGCGGTGTTTTGGGAGAACGAGCACTTAAGCTGGAAACAATGGTCCGGAGCGAAACGTTCCTATAGCTAGCTGTATACACTAAGGTTGTAAGTAATTAACTATACAGAACAGACATACAGGCTAATTAGGCCCGCCAGCAGACCGCCCTGATTGCGAACATTGGGTAACACTAGCCGCGCCCATTATCGCACAGGAGCCGTGGTATAGTGATGGGAAAATTGTTACTCCGTTACCTAATATTCAAAAACTCAATACCTCAAGCCACAAAAGTACACTGCTGGACATGGGCATCCCCCAATACGAAGGAGGCCCATGTCCAGCAGTGGTCTCATCACTCATCATCATCACGCTTGACAGGCGAATCGGTGAGCGCAGGCCTTGTCCACCGCTTAACATATTTGCAGCCTATTTACGCCCTGTATTCTGTGTTATTAATATGGCTGGTTTGTAGCTGGTTTGGCTGGTTTGTAATTAGCGGCCAAATCTCAAGACGAACAAGAAACAAACTCTGAAAAATAACGCCTGTTATACTTTAATTACTTGGTATCAAAGTTACTCCCCTAACCCTGGTCAAATCATAGAAACCTAATAGACTTTGATTCTAAAATAGACCGCTCTACAGCTCTATATTTTCAGTCATACTCGCACCCACCAACCGCATACCTCGCGTCGAATTTTTGCTCTAAAATTAGGTATATCATCGTAACACCAACCAAATGTCCTTTTTAAAGAACATAAGTTAATGTACGGGGTGTATGGGATGGGTCTCCGAACACTGATACGGAGCATGCGACAATGAAAATAAACAAATTACCTCTAGGAACATACCTTTGTCCGGAAACGATAAAAATATTTCTGCCTTCGATACAAAATCACGATTTCTCTCTCTCTTCGTGTGGGACACCGAGTCGTTCAACGACCCGATGAACCCTGGTGTCAGAGTTTTTCAACCGCCTACTGCAAGTAGCAGGCCTCTGACATGGTTGTGTAACGACCGCCATCAGAGACAGCAACCGGGACCGACGGCTTAACGTGCCCATCCGAAGCACGGAACCATCTAGCTTCGGACAATCAGGTGGTTCAGCCTGCAATGCAATCACGATCAGCTGACTGCATTTACTAAGAAACAAAAAAATTATTAGGGTTTCCTGATTTTTCCAGTTCCTTAGATGTTATGTTAAGTTTCATGGTCTAAATGTAGGTGCCTTATATTATGATATGAGTATTCGGAGACCTATCCGTTACACCCTATTTTCTGTGATAACTTTTATTCTTAGGGTAGGTACTGCCTACGTACTTGTGGATTCAATGAAATTCATAAAGTGTATTTTCATCTACCTAGTTAGTAAGGTTATGTATGACATTTCCGCTTATTATTCAGGATTTTTTGTACACGGCAGCATCAAGCCGTTCCGCGACGTAAATTGACTGGATGTGGCCCGACATAAGTCTGTTGTTTTGGTGGAGTGGCTGTAAATACTCTCTGCATCTGCAAATGGACTGAACCTGCGCCTAAATGCATGGGGTTACCTTTAGGTTACCTACAGACCGAATTTCAGAAAGGCAGATGCTGTAACTACCTAAGAACATACGAGTGGCAGTAGGCACCTAACCCTTGATAATGGGAGCAGCCCTATGTCCAGCTGTGTATGTACCTATTTGTACAGAATATCCTTCGTTTAATAGTACTAGGAAAGTCAGGAGTGGTATTTTTTCCGGGCATATGTAGGTTTGTATGTGGAGAAGTGAATTCACACTGACTATAACATATTTTCCGCACACGAATTTCTTAGTTTTTAGTAGGTTATTATGGTTAACCTTAGATAGTGAGGCGCGATATTTATTTTAAATTTGCTTTTAACTTGCCCATGTTCGCTAAGGTATCGCATAAAAAAAGCAGAACGTAAAAGTTAGGAAACTTCGAGAAGTATAGGTAACTTTCAGTTCCACAACTCTGCGAAATAAGTTCGCCCTTGAGCATTAGAGTGAAGTTACTTTACTGAAAAATGCTATCTAACAAAGAATAATAATATACAAGGTGTAAGGGACGGTGTACCGAAATCTTTGCAGGCATGATCAGACCATGAAACTGAACTTTACTATAGAGCGAATGGTGGGAAACGAGATTTTTTATCGAATTCCCATACTAAACTTGCGAAATTTCCAAAGTAGGTATAATCAGTTTGCGAAAGTAGTCAGTTTCATGGTCTGAGCACGCCAGCAAAGTTTTCTTTACACCGTCCCTAACTTACACCCCGTATTTTTGTTCTCCAATACAGGACAGTCGAGAAATCAAGGCCGGAGACGTGTTTGCGTTGACTGCCAACGCCGAAGACCCCACCTCACTTGGCACCTACACATGCGAGGCGGTCAACTGCATGGGGCGAGCCTACTCCTCATCGAAGGTGCACGTCGTCGGCCGCGCCAGCCGCGAGGGATCAGCGAAACCCAGCTCTAGGTACTGATACTACTGACCACCAGCAATGGAAGACCCCACCTCACTCGGCACCTACACATGCGAGGCGGTCAACTGCATGGGGCGAGCCTACTCCTCATCGAAGGTGCACGTCGTCGGCCGCGCCAGTCGCGAGGGATCAGCGAAACCCAGCTCCAGGTACTGTCACTACTGACCACCAGCAACAGTAGACCCCACCTCACTCGGCACCTACACATGCGAGGCGGTCAACTGCATGGGACGCGCTTCTTCTCAAGGAAACCCAGCTCCAGGTACTAGCTCTACGAAGGACCAGCTAAGAGAGACCCCACCTCACTCGGCACCTACACATGCGAGGCGGTCAACTGCATGGGGCGAGCCTACTCCTCGTCGAAGGTGCACGTCGTCGGCTGCGCCAGCCGCGAGGGATCAGCGAAACCCAGCTCCAGGTACTGTCACTACTCACCACCAGGAACAGTAGACCTTCACCTCGCACGGCATCTACACATGTGAGGCGGTCAACTGCATGGGGCGAGCCTACTCCTCATCGAAGGTGCATGTCGTCGGCCGCGCCAGCCGCGAGTAATCAGCGAAACCCAGCTCAAGGTACTGACACTACTGACCACCAGCAACGGGAGACCCCGCCTCATTCGGCACCTACACATGCGAGGCGGTCAACTGCACGGGGCGAGCCTACTCCTCATCGAAGGTGCACGTCGTCGGCCGCGCCAGCCGCGAGGGATCAGCGAAACCCAGCTCCAGGTACTAGCGCTATGGAAGACCAGCAACGGGAGACCCCGCCTCGACTTCACGTGATCGATCTGACACGAGTAGTCTGATCATCATACACACACACTACACAAAAAAGCACGCTGTTTTCTCTATACACCCTGTAAGGGACGGTGTATCGAAAACTTTGCAGGCATGATCAGACCATGAAACTGAATAACTTTAATTATGGAGCTAATGGTGGGAAACGAGAAATAAATTCCAACCTCCCATACAAATTCAAGAACAGCAGACTGACTTTGTATGGGAAATCGAGATCTTGTTATTTACCACCATTATGTTCCATGGGGAAAGTTGCGCAGTTTTATGGTCAGAGCACGCCTGACAAGTTTTTATTACACCGCCCCCTTACACCCTTAAAAATAAAGAATTCTTCATCAGTTCGTGGTCAGTAGTTGTGGGCGAAACTCAATTGAGACGAATTTTTTCATGTCTTTATTTTACTACTTTACAAGAGTTTCCTCTGATACTTTCCCCTTTTCTTCTTATTTTTATTGTACCTACCGATGGCAACTTTACGTTTGTTTGCCTAGAATTCAGCTACCTGCAGTGCCCTATATTATCAAAGTACAGGCTAAGAAGTCAAATTCTTAGGTTATTGCGTACCTGGTTTAATAATGGGGTCGTAATGGCTAACCGGTAACGCAAAGTCCTTACATCGAAATTTGCCTGTAGACTTGTAACCTATATTTATTTAAATTTTTGATGCACTACTAACATTGCCATGTTATTTTCATAAACAAGAACCCGGGCCGAGTGCCACGAACCCCGGTAGACCCTTATTATGTTCTTCTGGAATATTCAGTTTAGCAAATATTAATTATGAACGATTTCATAGACGAAATTTTATACCTTCTATTTATTTCAATGTCTTGTTTTGTAGCCTGTAATGTTGTCAGCAAATCCACCTACCCATTTAAGCGATCAACTTATTCTGGTTTTTCCTAGTACTTGTATGAAAATCCAGTACAAAGTGGTCACTTAAATGGGTAGGTGGATATGCTGGCAAAAGTACAGTGGCTTCTAAGGTGCCATTATGGAAGTTTGTTGTGTTTCAGTATCACGGAACCGCCGCCGATTTTTACCAAAGAGTTGGAGAGCCAGGCTGTGAAGATCTGCGAGCCCCTCGCCCTTGCCTGCCAGCTGGTCGTTCCACCGTGGCCGAAGAGTGTCGTCTGGTACAACAAGGAGGGCAAAGTTGAACCCGGAGAAAGGTGGGCAAAAGACAAATCGTCACTTTGTGAGGTTGATCTCGGTTGGTTTCCGAGAATCACGGCCTTCTGCAACGGAAGACCCGTGTAGCTCGAAGCGGTTTGGTACTTAAGGGCATTGAAGATTTTCATTTTCGTACATTTTATCAGTAAATCGGGCTTATATCGAGCGATAGGTTTTATTACGTATTCACGATTCAGGTAAAGAATAAAGTTGATATTTATCGCATTGTGAATTCGTTCCTATTTTGGTTATGACTGCAGGCTGAGCCATCTGATTGTCTGAAAAGTAAGTCCTTGCGTGGGCACACGAGGCTTTCTTTCGAGCAACGCGGCCTTCCGAAGAGTGTGTTACTCAAATAATAATCTTGGGAGAATGCTTGCAGATACCACGTGTTGGAAGACGGTGTGGGCGGCTACCTGATGGAGGTGGGCAGCGCGGAGTGGCGCGACGAGGGCGAGTGGAAGTGCGTGGCCACCAGCTCCGGGGGGCGGGTCGGCATGTCCACTGCCTACGTCTCCATGGAAGGTATGGACCGTCAATGGTGAAGGTATGAGTCATCGGTGATGAGGGCGGCTACCTGATCGAGGCAGCTTGCGTCTCCATGGAAGGTATGGACCGTCAATGGTGAAGGTATGAGTCATCAGTGATGATGGCGGCTACCTGATGGAGGTGGGCAGCGCGGAGTGGCGGGACGAGGGCGAGTGGAAGTGTGTGGCCACCAGCTCCGGGGGACGGGTCGGCATGTCCACTGCTTACGTCTCCATGGAAGGTATGGACCGTCAGTGGTGAAGGTATGAGTCGTCAGTGATGAGGGCGGCTACCTGATGGAGGTGGGCAGCGCAAAGTGGAAAGACGAGTCCTGGGGGGCAGGTCGGCTTGTCCACTGCTTACGTCTCCATGGAAGGTATGGACCGTCAATGGTAAAGGTATGAGTCGTCAGTGATGAGGGCGGCTACCTGATCGAGGCGAGCAGCGCAAATTGGAAAAACTAGTTCCGGGCAGCGGATCGGCATGTCCACTGCCTACGTCTCCATGGAAGGTATGGACCGTCAATGGTGAAGGTTTGAGTCATCAGTGATGAGGGCGGCTACCTGATCGAGGCGAGCAGCGCAGATTGGAAAAACTAGTTCCGGGCAGAGGATCGGCTTGTCCACAGCTTGCGTCTCCATGGAAGGTACGAGCCAACAAAGAAAAGGAAGGTTGCAAGGCCCCACAATAAATTAGGAGTTCAATATTTATTTGTATTAATAACGTAAGTGTAGGTATGTAAAGTAAATAAAAATTATAAAATACTTACGTGCCCTATAAGACTGCAACAGTGCAGAAAGTCCCCAACACGGCTTGTAAGGCCTGAGCAGCAACCCTGTGGGGCCTTCCTAACCGACCTATTTCATGAATGAAATAGCGTTAAAACCAGACATACCTACACGAATATCAATGGAATGATAAATAAATCAACACATTCAACAATAATGTATGGGAGACCGGGGCAAAACCGTATATTTAACGGAAAACTTATGTAGCTCAGCCAATAATAAACATTGGGTTACCATTTGGCATATAACCTGGTACACATTGCACTGGTCATTAACTATTAAAATCAATAAGGAACATAAACAATCAGTCTCAAACAAAAAGTCATAAATTTCCGGTTTTACCCCGGGGGTGGACAAAACCGTATACCTCCCAATCCTTTGCTGGTAGCTGCCACCAGATTACCAGATGATCTAAATTTATTCACTCGGTCTTGCAGCATCGATTTCGGTATGACATAACTTTGTGTCGCTTTTAAATACCGGAATTCACCACCAACCACACTTTCAATAGCATTTCGCATTTTTTCTTTGTAAATGTATACAAATCAACCTGGCCGGTTTTACCCCATACGGTTTTGCCCCAGGTCCCAGTACACATACATCGAAGCTTCACTACATACACAAGTTTGATTTGCCGGCATAAACACTATGGTTATACAGTAAATACACACAGAAATACGTAAACAATTTGGTACTTGCCTACTACTCACTTATTTTATACAGTGAACGCATTTGTAAACGCAAAAATTAGATCGGAGCACCTTCAAATATTTTTTTTTCGATAACTCATTAACGCGTGGGCATGCATCGACAAAATGTTTGTTGACGAATTGATCCTGGTGGTAGCTGCTTTCAAATGGCGCGCGCGCGCGAAATTTAAAACGAATTCGGAGATAACAGTGGTATACGGTTTTACTCGGGTATACGGTTTTGTACGGGTCTACCCTACTAATAGATTATAGTATTTACTATTGAAAACTTACGTTTAGTGGGAGCGCAAAATAGCAAAAACACTGTCCGTGGCTGAAGTCATCGAACAACCGGGCGTTACTGGCACAATGCCTATTGGTTTATTGTACGATTGCTATGAATTTGGCGCCAACCGAACGTATTTAGGTTTTCTGCGTTAGGGCCTTCCAAGACTTGGGGCCTTACGAACTCGATGTACCTTAATTCTGCACTTACTTTACTATCAAAATTTACGATGTGCGTGCGCCTTAAGATGATTGGCTCTCTTCTAGTATAACTATTTCCTCGTGCCTGTTAATGATAGAGACGTCGAACTTACTAATCTACTATCTCTTTCTCAGTGCCCAAAAACTACCGTAAACCTCGCTTCATGGAGAACCTGCAAGCCGTGCTGACTGAGGAGGGGCTAGTGTCGTTCGAGTGCAAGGTGGTGGGGTTCCCCACGCCGGTTCTCTCCTGGTTCAAGGATGGACAGGAACTGAAGCCTGGAGACGTCTACCAGCTCACAGGCACCAACTCACTTGGTAAGCATCAAATGTTCGCGATGGTGAATTCTATTTTTGGGCGCGGATAAAAACGCCGTCCTAGTTTGACTTAGAAATACCTATTCCGATAGTCCGATCCGTCGTTGTCACTTTGGAGAACTTTTGAACAACTCTTCCCAAAACCAAAAATGTTAGATTTTTAGCTGTTTTAATTTTTCTGCATTACCTAAGTATAATAAAATAATACTTCTGGATCTGGAGTTATAATTTTTTAATACTCAGCACTGATTGCTCACTAGTAAAATTTCACCCTATAGAGAAGACCAACACGTGGTTATAAACTTCCAGTTGATACCCAAGAAAGTAGTGGTTAAATAGTGTTACTCAAACAGTAAATATTGACAACTGTTGTTTATTTATCCGCAATAATCATGTATGGTTTTCGGATACTTTATTTCTCAATAGAAATTTCACTTATATAGTTTCTTAGTATGCAAATAATACAGGGTGTTAGGAAAAGTACTGCGTTCCTTTTGAGGAATGAACCAGCCCATGAAACTGGACAACTTTCCCCAGGGAACATAGGTCGAAATATGAGAAAAAAAAATGGTCTTCCCATACAAACTGACCCGGCCGGCCGACACACTAAGTATGGGAGGTCCAAAATTTCTTTCCATATGTCGACCTGTGTTTCTTGGGGAAAGTTGTTCAGTTTCATGGGCTGGTTCATCTCTCAAAAGGGACGCAGTACTTTTCCTAACACCCTGTATTATTTGCATACTAAGAAACTATAAGTGAAATTTCTATTGAGAAATAAAGTATCCGAAAACCATAAATGATTATTGCGGATACATAAACATACAACAGTTGTCAATATTTACTGTTTGAGTAACCCAACCCTACTTAACCACTACTTTCTTGGGTATCAACTGGAAGTTTATAACCACGTGTTGGTCTTCTCTATAGGGTGAAATTTTACTAGTGACCGAGAGCGAAAACACAGAACTAACCGATTTGTGATAAGAAATAATTTTCCCCAAGGAACATAGGTCGAAATATGAAAAAATAAATGGACTTCACTCACATAGTAACTCAAATCAGCCGATCGGCAATAAAGTATGGGAGGTTCAAATATTTATTTTCATTTATCGACCAATGTTCCTTGAGAAAAGTTGTTTCATAACACCAGCTGGTTCTAAGATTTCACTATCGGGTACCCTTATTTTCCAACGTGTTTCATTTTCTCTTCCTCCGCCTTCCAAAGTCCTTGCGTCTTCTTCTGCTTTTTATCTGCCGCTGCCTTTTTCTGTACATGGTATATATCCTCGAACTCGTCGACAAACCAGTCGTCCAGCTCTCTCAAGTCTTCCATCGAGCGCAGGGTTTTGCGAGCGCTAGCGTCGTTCACTCTGATCATGTTCACCAACATGTCCGTTTCAAGCCAGTGGTTCAATATCCTCTCGTAAAACTCGTTTAATAGAGTCGGGTTCAGACGATCCAAGGGGCTGTTTCTAAGCGTACGCGCAATTCTGCACGTAAAAAAAAATCTTTTCGCCAAGCTATTAAACAATTTCGCCTGATCGTCCGTCTTGCTGAACAGAAATCCCATTTTATAAAGAGAATGCCAGTTGTATTCGCTGCGCAATTCTTGTATTATTGGCAAAGCATCTCTAGCCTCATACATTGTTTGTTTCATAAGTTCATACAACCTGGCTCTTAGATTGTAATAATCTCGATTACCTTGCGGATACGCCCAGGGTAATACTTTACCTGGAGGGTTGAAAAACCTTCTGCTATCATTTCCACTATTATTCAAAATAACTTCTTCTGGTATTTTCACTTTGTCGATATCAAAGTTTAATAGTTCGTCAGTAATGTCAATAATATCCATAACTTTCTTAGCAGGAGCCATGGTGCGTCTATTTTTCGTTAAATCTCTAGTCCTGATATAGTTGCTAATAAAAGTTTTCTTTAGATATTTTTCAAACGGTGGAGTGTTCTGGCCATCTGCATTGTCGCTTTGCTTATTTGCGTCAATTATCATCATCACGTTATGCAAAAAAATTGTAATAATAATACCTGAAAAGTGAAAAATAAATCGCTAAATCTGTCGAGTTATTTTTACCTTTTGACCCATTTATTGAGCTAACCATTACCATAACAGCCACAACAGTCCACTGCTGGAAATGGGCCTCCCCCTATCGGGGGGTATTGCCATACTCACCACGCTTGGCAGGCGGATTGGCGAGCGCAGTACATGATGTTGCATTGTCAGGGAACGCTGCTGCCCATTCCCTGGATAAGTATCCCTTAGTCGCTTTTTACGACACCCACGGGTAGAATTGGGGTGATGCTATTCTAAGCCGGCATGACACGACAATTATTATTGAGCTAGTTAGTTTGTTATTGTCTATAATATGCCTTTTTATTGGATTATTTCTTTTACCTGCAGATAGGGTTGCAAAATTACTTAATTTTACCGAAAACTCGGGTAAAATACGCGTATTTTACGGTAATTTATATAAATGACGGTAAAATTACCGGCTACTTATGTATGGTGTTGCAAGGCTATCGCAATCTAATAAGTTAGTAAAAGTAAAAGCCGCGACAGCGTAATACATCGAATAGGCCATAATCATGTTAATGCTATGACATGAGGTCTTTTTTTTGTTGACATGTTTCCTAGTATGGGTTCGACAGCTGTCAAATATGGCCTATTCGAATGATCATACTATCGTATGGCTTATGGGTGTATACTGGTTCCATCTGTTACACGGACTCGGAATCTTGTAGTAGTAGTTGAATTCGTTTCTTACCCAATCTTACCGTATTTTACCGTAAAATATAATATTTTACGTAAAATATCGTATTTTACCGAAAGTTATGAAAGTAATTTTACCGCTTTGCATCCCTACGGCTGCAGATAACCTAGTATAAGAGGCCTTTACTCCAATGCTCTCTAAATACACGTAGGTACTTACTGCGTTTATTCCACATACCTAGTTTAATATTTTGACAAATTAAACTAAAACTAATTATAAGATTTAACAGAGAGAAATCTTCTTTTCGTTATACAAATAGTATTTTTTTATTAAAAATAAAACGTTAAGTAATTTCCTATCTAACAGTGTTCAACCAGTATTAAATTTAATTATGTTTTATGATGATTTGAATGAACACTTAAACATGCAGATGTATTAAAAAACAAAAACCCGACTGCGATCATGGTTGTATTTTGCGATAGAAATCCGCCATCTTGAATTTATTAATCTATAATTGCTAGTGTTTTTGCTGTGCAGAGTAGAATAGCACCAACCCCTCTCTTCTCGTGGGGGTCGTAAGAGGTGACCGAGGAATAAACCCGACCCAAACAGCCAAGGTCAACCGTATGGTAGCACCACAAAAGCATTCCGAAGGAGGGTTGACGTCTGGTAGGCGGCCGGTCGTAAAATGAAGCCAAATCCTTTTGCAACACGATTTTGTGTTCAACAAAACGTGTTGCGCCGACCCCAAGGAATTGGGATAAGGGCAGGAAGATGATGCTGACTTTAGCTGCTGAGACGAATCTGACGACACCTCACATGTCAAAATCCACTCAGCCATTTGGACTGTCTCTCGCCAGTGAAAATGAATTTCTTGTCTACATACATATCATATGTCTACATACATATATATACATCTTACAAACATACTCTCGGAAAACATAACCCTCCTTCCGAGGCAGTCGGGTAAAAATGGAATGCAATAATAATGATATAAAACGCTGTAGGTTGTAGCTGAACATAATATCTTTCTAAGCATATTGGGTTTGTATTGTTTCATTATCGTTTTATGTTTCATAACATACCAACTACAATACCTTTAGGTATCTAGTATTTTAGTACACTTGCTCGATGTACCTACGATGAAGCATTTTTTGTTAATATAACAACATTATTACTGTGTTTATTACAGTACTCGTAACTCTAATAACTTATTATCTAAACCTAAATATACTAATGCAGGTTTTATATATCTTGTTCAGAAATTACTATGTCAATAGATATGACTTCTATTAAGAACATTCCCTATAGCCAAATTGTGATACAAACATTATTACCCTATCTTCTTTCCAAATAATGCATCAATATCAATACATAGTATAAAATTAAGCCCAGTTTGGCTTTTCTCTGTCTGTCACGGAATTCGCTAACTACTTCTAAACCACGCAACGGATTTTGATGCGGTTTTGTAATAGATAGAGTTATCCAAGAGGAAGGTTTGTATGTAATACACACGCTGGGAAAATTCCTTTTTCCCGCGGGAAAATGATTCGCAGCGATTGACCACGCTAACGGTGTAACTAGTGTTAGTATAATGTGCCTAAAATATTTTTACAAAATAAATATTTTCTCCAAAATTCCAATGCTTGTTCCCAGGGTCTTACTGCTGCATCGCTAGAAACTGTATGGGTTCGGCCAGCAGCTCGGCGGAGCTGACGGTGGAAGACATACAGAACCAGCTCAATGAGGAGGAAAAACTTCAGCTGTTTGCGAAGAACCAGGCACCCAAGTTCGTGCAAGGCCTCAAGAGTGTGGAAGCCAAAATCGATGAGCCCTTCCGCTTCACTATAAAAGGTAACAAAAATAACCGATAGTCGTAATCGTAACATTGGTGTCTTCAGTTCACCTCCAGCTTTGGGATTTTATTTAATCAATATTGTTTTCTTATAACTCCACTCAGGGTGTTTCGTAAAACGCGACGAAGAGTTTATATGACCTCGTCTGAATGTTTGTCGAGTTTGGTCAACCGCATGGTGGCAATAATACCACCTACAATATCATTCCCAGAGAAGTTTGACGTTGGGCAGGCGGCCGGTCATAAAACATAGCCAAATCCTTTTGCTACATGATTCTATGTTCTAACAAAACATGTTGCGCCGACCACAACTGATTGGGATAAAAGGGCAGGAAGACGATAAAGATAGTTTTTATTTTTATAGTTACAAACTAACTCCTTTTAGGGTAATGCTTTTCTGATTTACCTCTTTTTCTTATTAAACGTACGGCACTCAATACAATGTTGTGATTCTTGTTATTTTTTGTTATAGTTCAAATCCCGCCAGAACCTGCTGTGATGTGGTATCGCGATGACCAACCCGTGGATGAATCCGCACGCTGTAAGCTCGCCAAAGAAGATCGCGGAGTTTTCTATCTCGATATTAGTAATCTCGAATTCATCGACCAGGCTGAATGGAAATGCGTTGCCAATAACGATTTTGGTCACAGTGTGACCTCCTGCTTCCTCAAACTAATCATCCCACGTCACTACAAAAAACCACGCTTCTTAGAAAACCTTCAAGCAATTTTATCTGATGAAGGAGCGGTAAATTTAGAATGTAAGGTTATTGGTGTTCCTCAACCTGTGCTCAAATGGTATAAAGATGGCGAGGAACTAAAACCCGGAGATATACATAGGATAATCTCAGGTCAAGACGGCTCATGCTGCCTTGGGACGTATACTTGTGAAGCACGGAATTGCATGGGTATAGCTGCAAGTTCTGCTTCTCTCTTAGGGTTTGACGACTCCATGAAAGCCAAGAAGAAAAAAGCGGAAGAACAAGCACTCCAGAGAAATCTCTCTCTAAGTACAATACATGAAGAACGAACTTCACAAATGTATGATACACCAGTTGGAGATATTACTTTAGATGACAAAGGAGAAATCTCATTCTCATTTGATGGAAAAGAAGTTTCAGTATCCCTGTATGAGACTCCAGACTTGACAGAAGAAGAAGCTCTGCAAATAGTTGAAATGTATGCAGACCAACTTTCAGAAAACGTCACTGAACACAATGTCGTAGAATTGCCTCCTCTCAGGTTTGTCAAAGAAACATCTACCTCCGGAAATCTACTCATGGAAGCTATAATAATTGATGTTTCTCCTGAATATTTCGTTGCACCGGAAGAAGATTTGAGAACTGAAGCAGACGTAGAAGATATTTCAATAGCTGATGAAAATGGACCCCCTCAATTATCACTGGACGCTGACATTGAGGGTGAAGATTATCTAGAAAAAACAATGGCAATTTTATCGGAAGAACGATCAGATGTTCCAAAAGTTATACCCAGGAAAAAATCTGACTCTGCGAGAAGTGGTGATGATTTCTTTAGCTTATCCCGAGATCCTTCGCTTGTTGATGAGAAAAGAGACGATGACACTCAAGTTTCTGAAAGCTTTGCCAGTGCTCGAAGTGCCTCAGCAAAAGCTAAGTCAAAATCTTTCAGGCAATCAGACGAAGAGTTCAAAGACATATCAGAATCATCTGCGGCAAGACCAGATTTGGAACCAAGCATCGTTAAGGAAGTAACTCAGAAACATTCAGGTGAGCCTGAACAATCTCCTGCCGTTAAACCAAAACGTGAGCGTCGCAGTAGTCGAGGTTCAAGAAGGTCGAGTTCTGGTAGTGAAAAATCTTTGAGTAGATCTAAAGATGAACCACGGAAGTCAAAAGAAAAGGAGGAGCCAAGAAGATCGAAGGAAATGGAACTATCTCAGAAAATACAAGAAACAGACATTCAAAAGAAAGTTGATCTGGTATCTGATCCTAATAAATCAAAACATTCAAATTTGACTGAAGAACAATTTAAATGCGTTATTACAAACGTCAGTTCAACGTTATCAAAAATAATTAACGAGGTGCAAATAATCGAACGTGATATAATATTAAAATCCGAGCTCATGTCATCCGCGGCAACAGCATCAAGAAGTTTAGAAATCATAAGTAATCTTATAAAACCTTTGTCTGAAATACACAGTATAGTCGATGCAATAAAAGAATCAGAAGCAGGGTCTAAAGAAGTTACGAGTTCGTTATTCAAGAATTTACCCCAACCCCTTAAATTCTTACAACAGACTTTAACAATAATTGAAAAATGCATCGAAGTCGAAAGTGAGAGTAAAACGCTTATTAAAAGAACCTGTGTTGCCTTTGTTGAAGCATGTGGTAATAATATGCAGACCCTAATGTCGGAATTGAGCAACGTAACAAGCAAGAACTATGTTTTGATTGATGATAAAACTGTATCTGACATTGAAAACTTAACAAAGGATGCTTCAAATGTTCTGAAAAGTTCAGGAGATATTATTAAAAATAAAAATTTGTTAACTGAAGGAAGTGAAGAAAAAATGGAAGAATCTTCTGAAGAAACAAAACATCTGAGGGAAACGCAAAAAGCTGTGTTTGAGTTAAGAAGTCCTTTGAACTCCCTTCTTTGTATTGCTGAAAGTGCAGATAGTGGTAAAATGGTAGATGTTGCGAAGGTTAAGCAAAGCGAAGTTATACTTACTGATATGTCTGGATCTATTCAAGATCTTCAAACTGCACTGGAACAGATAGAATCACTCTCTGTAAAGGAGTCAACTACCTCTTTATATAAATATAACACCGAAATAATAGAAACTGTGATGGAGTCCGTTTTAAAACTGCGAAGTTCATTTGAGCAGTTGTCAACAGAGACAAAAAGTGATGAAGATTTTGCTGTATTGAAGCAAGTTATTTCTTCCATAAAACTGAATCTTAATGATATATCATCCCAAATTGATACCATTGAACGCAATGTTGGAGCATTTGATATTTTACAAAGTGAAAATAAATTAGAAGTCCTGCAAAAAATGGCTCAAATATTAATAGCTTTGGAGAATAATTTACAAAGGCTACACATTTTACCAGCAGTGAAGAACCAAATGGATATTTTCCACAAAAACTTAACAAAAGTACTAGAAAACGTGATAGAAAGTAATGATGCAAAGAAATATTTTATTCTTTTGGAAGTTTGTGATGCAGTTAATAGAATTAACAGTTCCATAAAAAATATAGACGTAGACAATGTCTTATCGTTGGCGAGTTTAGGCAACACACTTACAATCATTAGAGATTATTTTGTTAAAAATGTTTTTGAATCAGAGCTTAACTGCGCGATACTTACCAACATTGCTGATGTCCTAGTGGGGATACAGGAAGCTATAAATCATGCTGAAGAAAATAGTATGCATGTAGACTCTGAACACGTGGAAGAAATGTCAGCAAAACTGTTTGATGAAACCAAAGCTAATATTATCATTGAGCATATTGATCACACAATAGCAGCAATCAGTAACATTAAATTAATGGAAACAACTAAAGAATTAACAACTGCTATCACACCTGTTTTAGAAACCATTTTTCCTGTATTGGAGGATCTGAAACACTGTATAGCTTCGGTAAAACAGAATAAATTGGAACAGGATGAGCATGTATCAGAAATTTCAGAAGCATCTCTCGTTCAAACTCTAGCAACACCCATTTGTGAACTAAATCAAAACATTATCACGCTCAACCAAATAATTATTGAAAACTTGGAAAGCATAAAAGATAGTAGTACAGTAGTAATGACTGTTGCTGAACCTCTACATGAATTATATAATACTTTAGAAGTACTTCAGCAGGACGTGATATCACAGTATGGTGAAAATGTCGATAGTTATGAGGTGAGCGTGAATATTGCAAGTGCCGTACAAAATCTTCAGAGTTGCATCGTTATGATACAAGAACAAGCAGGAGTAGAAATCGTTGATGAGATGTCTACCTTAGAAGATATTTCCGGTATAAAAACGACAGCAGATACAATCCCTTCGGATCGTTTGGTTTTGCCTACTGCCGCGGAAGTAGCAGTAGAGCAAGCATTAAAACCGTTTGGTCAAGATTTTGCAGATTCTGCAACAGCACAAGCACTACAATCTCTCAATGAGCATATCACAGTCTTGCAAACGCCAGAAATAATTGATGCTTTGGATTCCCTTTCAGAAATAAGTGACTTTTCAAGTCTTAAATCTATTACGTTAGGATTGGGTGAACTTCACGCTGGTCTTGAAGAAATATTGCACCCACTAGTAATGGAAACTTCAGAAGACGTGAATCTCTTAAATACTAATAAGTTGACAACTATTGCAGAGCCAATGCAAGAACTTCAACAAAGTCTGTCTATATTAGACATGAGCAACATTCCAGTTTACGAACATATTTTAGAATTACCAACAGATAGGATACATTCCGTTTTACACACTATTAGTGAATTCAAATCGCAATTAGATAAGTGCATCACCGCCGTATTTCCTGCAATGGAAACGGCTGAAAAAACGATAGAAATATCTAACAAGGTAGAAACTCTTCGAGGAGTCTGTGAAAACTTGAAGGACATTATTAAAACATCGTATACCGTATCACATGAAGCCCCTGTTAATCAAGAAGTTCAAATATTAGAGGAAACTGTCAACAATCTTCTAGATGCTACTGATGTGTCCAAGGGAATAAAAATTGAAAATGTTAAAGCTATTACTGAAAAACTGTATGAAAATATTTTAAACGTACAGGAAGAGATTATTCAATATACACCTCAAACGCCAGAAAAGATGTCTCATGAAGCACAATTGGTTCAGGCCATAGACGAAATTGAGGGCAATATTGCTGTGTTGGAACAATATGAATTTGTTGATCTTTCGCGGGCTTCGGATATGACTTCTTGTACTACACCGCAGCTAGCTATGGAACTTGATTCGGAATCTTTGCTGCAAATGGATGATATTGTAGAGAATGCAGTTAACGTTGTACAAGATTCGACACAAGATACTCCCATGGCTGACTTGATGATAATAGAAGATTTCTTTAAGTCTTGCAAGAATGAATTCACAATTTTGAGATGCTTGATGACAAAACAACTTAGTCATAAAAAAATTATCAGAATATTGCAGGAGTTTTTACTACTACAAAGTACTATTAATGACTTTAGAAGTAAACGATCTGATCTTAGGTTATCCGAAGACATTGATTCATATTTGACCACGTTTCTTATCCACGCAGATGATTGTCTTAAAAATGTTCAACAATCACTTATTAAGATAGTTCAAACACAGTCAAATGTTCTGTTCAAAACACCAAAAGAAAACCTTCAAAATACTAAAAAAACTCTAAAAGACCTTACAAAAGGAAAAATTTCACCTCATATTGCCGCAATAGCAAAAAAATTTGACGAAGTTATTGATGCAACCAAGGAATTCGTAAATAATGCAGAAACAGCAGTTATAGAAGAATTGAAAGATGTCTCTAATGTTTGTCATACGCAACAGGCAAAAGAAATGTCAGAAAAATTAGAAGATATAACTGTATATTTAGAAGAAGTCAATATCAACACACAAGATATTGCAACAAAAGAAGTAGTAGAAAAGATTTTGAATTGTATACATAAGCATGAAGATTATAAAGAAGCTGTTGGTACAGGAAAACAACTGATTATTATAAAATGTTTGTCTGAATGCTCGGACGTATTGCAAGAATCAATGACTGGTATAAAACCAAAAATAACTGAACAACAGGTTGAAGAATGCAGCCTAAAAGGTGTTTTAACAGAGATACTTGAACCATTGCAAGCCCTTCACAGTCAACTTATCAGCGTTCAGGAGCAGGTTTTATCAGGAGTAGAAGAAGATTCATTATCGGTAGACCTACCATCAACAGAGTCTCTTGTACAAACCATGACTGAAATGCAGCAAGAGATCCAGCAAGTGAACATCGAAAAAGCAACAATCAACCAAGAGGAAATTTCTCTTATCTTAGAGGTTGATAAAGAAATACATTCTATTCAAGATAGCATACGATCTATGGCAGATATGCCACTTGCTCAAGTTGTGAAAGATATAGCTAAACCTATAGAAGCAATAGAGCAGTCTCTTCATGGCATTTTGTCTGCCGAGAAAATATCAGACAGCAAAATTAAACTTTCAGCAGGTAATTTAATTTTACTTAATTATTATTTTCTGCATATTTTATTATTTACTCTAGAATGAATTTTTTTGTAGATGTCAATTCTAACATTGATTCTCTGGAAACGGCACTTGAGCGTTTCTTACAATTAGAACCTGACATATTGGCACATATTGAAATTTTTGAGAAAAACGTCGATGTACAAGCAAGCTTACGAGTGGCTTCAAAATTAAAATGTCTTCTTAAGAAAACCACTGGAGAGTTAAAAATTATTGAAATCAATTATTGCATTTCAACGTTAATATCAATATTGTCAAAATTTGATTGGATTAATACAGAAGAATATTTAAAAGGAAAGAATTCATTCGAAAAAGAAAAACTGCGGTGTATATTTTTAGCAACATATCAACTTTTAGCAAAATTATACGAAGTCTCCGGACTAAACGACAATGAAGGTAAACTAGATACTAGGAAAAATGGCATTTAGTTCATCAATGTCAATCAATGTTAAAAAAATATTGATCCCCACACAAATCACAGTCATCGTACCAAAGCTTTGTAAATTGCACGAGTATAAAATATAATGTAGAAATCTAAAGAACTATCTTTCCCTTTTTTAATTCGTCTATGGTTTCCACAGATTTTAAACTATTAGAAAAAATTCATCAGATTAGATTTTGAATAAAAAATCACGTAAAATGTATTGTACAAAACATAAAACTATGCTAAAAAATTGTTTATCTGTAAAGATTAAAGGATGCAACGAAAAAATTATAGGCAACATTATTAATATGTAATCTTCGTTCATATAAAACATGGCGTCATTTAGTCAAGTTATGAAAACAGCGTCACTAACATCTTAATTGAACCTAACTTGTAATACTGCAATTTGTTGTATGAAACATAAGCTACTTCATAAATTCTATTTTGTTATTTCAGAGGAGTCCAAAAAACTTGTTCAGCATATCGATCAATACATAGAATTAATAGAAATTGTTGAAGAAGTATCGGCGGTCATAAAAATTGAAGATTTAAAGGAAACTGCCAATGTTGCCCGAGAATTACGTGAAAGTATTGCAGCCATAGAATCTGTACCAGAGGTTAAAGAAGACACAGAAAAAGAAATTGATGTTAGTTTACAACAATCTGACCTTGCACACAAACTTCAAACGTCTTTGTCAGCCTTACACGTACAAGTGACTGACAGTGCCCAAGAACTAGCACCATCTTTAGGCACAGATGTCTTGCTAAAGATGGCTCAAGTGACAGCTCAATTACAAGCTGATTTAGTTGCCGTTTCCGGAATACAAGTGCCAATAGAAACACCTTTAGAAATCACGGTTGCAGTGATGGAGCCATCATGTAAAAGCACAGATGAAATCATTGCAACACAAACTGTTGCTAACAAAAATTTACCACTAGAGACTGCAGTAGAAAGCTCTGAACAGCTTTATACTGGTGAGAGTGAAGGCTCTTTACAAACACATGTTGAAGTTAAAAGTGTTAGCAAAAAAGAGGCAGCTGCGCATATCACAGAAGAGCTGTCTGCTCCTGTGCATGATTTAACTAGCGATGATAAAATGGAAAACGCTACCATTGTAACTGTGTCAGAGATGGGAAAAGCAATTTCAGCGGAACCGACTGCTCCTGTTGGTAAGTAGTTAGTATTTTATCTGAAAGCATGTGATTTGATTCTACTATAACACATAGGATACATAATCATTTTGTTTTAAACTTCCGAAATTTTCTACCGGAGGCTGGATTTGCCTAAAAATTGTATGCCTAACACGAGAAGTGTTTTTTTTTTGTATTCGATACATTATTATTTATTTTTTTGATATAGTGTTTGGATAACTACTGCATTATTTTAAACTACGCGCTCAATAAGTTTAATAAAATTAAGTATGCCAGGCGTGTTAAAAATACAGGATGTTAGAAAAATAATGCGTTCCTTCAAATCACGCATTCTATACGTATAATTTTGAAACAGTGATTACTTGAGATAGTTGATATTTTAATATTGTAATCATGCTGCGCTTAAAGGTGTTCAGCGTATTTTTTTAAATAAACATATAATAGTAGTTAATATGCAACTGTCTTATAATAACGGAAGGCTTTAGGACGCGAGTGTCTGTTTGACACGAACATTCTAAAGCCTAATTATATGCAGTTGCATACGCTATTTTATCTTCACTCTACAAAACAAAACTATGAAAAATAATTCAAACCTCTGCACTGCACTATGGCGATTGCAAACCTTTCAACTGAACCACCAACACTTATTATTACAATACTTTTGTATTTAAGTAATTTTTCAACCAAATGCTAAAATGGAGGCTCATAAAAACAGAACAACTTTTAAATTTAAAAAGCAGTTTTTGGTAAATTTTGATTCGAAAAATCATTTGATACAGAGATTGAATTATAAATAAGTCCTCATAATTTCAAGTCTCATCCCGCCCAGGTGACATTTGTTTTTTTTTCATTGGCTTACTTTTGGCACAGTAACTAAAAAAGCGTCATATTCGTTTCGTATTTTTCCTAATACTTGAAACCAAGTTACTTTATGTAGCTGGTGGTGGTAAGAAAGTATTTTTAAAGGCTGCATATTCATAAAGCAGTTCATTACGAACCAGCATTCGATTCTATAAAAACCACCGTTAGTAAACGAGTGTAGATAAAATTAAAATAATACATCATTCTATTTCAGTGTCTTTATTGCAACACATTAAAGAGTACTTGTCCGTGAACATTATAGAAGCAGCTCAGAAATTATGCCAATCGTCAGACATGGAACCGCTTATTCAAACTGCTACTGTAGCTCAAAAATTACATGACAGTTTAAAAATAACGCATGAAGACGTAAAAGGACCAATAAGTGGTGATTTAACTACTGTTGATCAACAAGAACAAGCAAAGCGGTTAGAAAATGAGTTACAAAACGCCTTAAAAGTTTTACAGGTGGCAGTGATAGATACAGAATCAGAATTGATATCTGAAATTGATAGGATAACTTTACAGCGTGCACTTGAAGTGGTGTCTCAGTTACAAGAAGATATCAATGCCGTGATTACGACTTCTCAAACATCTGTGCATGAATCATCACTTAGCGCAGACAAAAGTGCTTTAGAACCACCAAAAGATCGAATAAAAAGTTTTGAAGAAGCAACCAATTTTGAAACTGAAGTTTCTACTGAAGATTCATTGGTTACAAAAGATGAAAATTCAGTTGCTTTAGAATTACAAGCACAAGATGCTGAATTTACTAACAGAATCCAAACTCAGAAAACTGCTGTAGAGACTATTGAATCTGTGGCCGCCGAGACTGCGAATATAGAACCAGTCATAGTCAAAGAAAAAGGTATCAGTCAGGAAGTTGATGCAGCAGCCTTGGAACAAGCAGTTTTTTCAGGTATGTTATGTAAAATATTTAAGTGGTAATTTGCTATTGGTAAATGATTTTTAGTCGGCATTATTTGAAAGTTGTACACCCAAAAAATCATAACAGTAAGTAGTAACGGCACATTAATACTCGGTTTATTACGGTAATTCAACATAATAGGAGTAATTTGGAAAAAATACTATATTATAAGGCATTGAAAGTCTTTAGACGTCACTGTATGGCAACTATGTTTGTCATGTTAAAATTTGTATAATAATCCCGTCACTAAATATATTCCATCTTAATACACAACACTTAATACACAATTACATATGACCACTCTGTACATTTCATTTCAGACACCCTTATACAACACATTGAAGACTTCATATCTGATGACCTTATCAAGTGGATTGATGAGTTATCTGCAATAACAAACGATCAAAATGTACAACAGGCAACAAAATTTGCCCAAATGTTACTAGAAACAATTGCATTTGAAAGCTGTGAAACAAAAATACCCGATAAGACTGATTATAGCCAGTTATCTGTTGTAAAAAAAGAATTTGAAATTGCCCAACACCTGCAAAAAGAATTGATACATTTGCAGAACGTGGTTTTTCAAAACACAGGAAAGATAATGGCGGCAACTGATAATATTACGACAGATAAAGTAACAAATTTAGTTGAACAGCTTCAAATTGATCTTAACACTATTGTTTCAGTAAAACAAATTTTAGTAGAGCATATTGTACCAAACAATTGTAATATTGAGAGTTTATCTGAAGATGATGTTTTCAATCAATCTGCTTTATCAGTTGAATCCCAAGAAATTTCAGCTGAAACTACGGAAATTATTACAACAATAAACCAAGATGTACAAAATTCTCAAGAACTGTCAATGCAAGCCGAAACTATGGAAATTGCTACAATTATAAACGAAGATGTACAGAATTCTCAAGCAGAGCCGAAGTCACCTGAAACTACGGAAATAGTCATAACAACAAACGAAGAAGTGCAGAAATCTCAAGAAGAGTCGAAGCAACCTGAAACTATGAAAATTGCTACAACATTTAATGAAGAAATGCAGAAGTCTTTAGAAGAGTCAAAGCCAGCTGAAACTACGGAAATTGCTACAATAATAAATGAAGAAGTTCAGAAATCTATAGCAGATTCAGAGCTAGCTGAAACGACAGAAGTTATTAAAACAATAAACAAAGAGGTGCAGAAATCTCAAGAAGATTCAAAGCCACCTGAAACTACGGAAGTTGTTACAACAACAAACAAAGAAGGGCAAAAATCTCAAGAAGAGTTCAAGCTAACTGAAACTACGGAAGTTGTTACAACAGCAAACAAAGAAGGGCAAAAAGCTCAAGAAGAGCCCAAGCCAGCTGAAACTACGGAAGTTGTTACAACAACAAACGAAGAAGTGCAGAAATCTCAAGAAGAGTCCAAGCCAGCTGAAACTACGGAAGTTGTTACAACAGCAAACAAAGAAGAGCAAAAATCTCAAGAAGAGCCCAAGCCAGCTGAAACTACGGAAGTTGTTACAACAACAAACGAAGAATGGCAGAAGTCTCAAGAAAAGTTCAAGCCAGCTGAAACTACGGAAGTTGTTACAACAACAAACGAAGAAGTGCAGAAGTCTCAAGAAAAGTTCAAGCCAGCTGAAACTACGGAAGTTGTTACAACAACAAACGAAGAAGGGCAGAAGTCTCAAGAAAAGTCCAAGCCAGCTGAAACTACGGAAGTTGTTACAACAACAAACAAAGAAGTGCAGAAATCTCAAGAAGAGTCCAAGCCAGCTGAAACTACGGAAGTTGTTACAACAACAAACAAAGAGGTGCAGAAATCTCAAGAAGAGTCCAAGCCAGCTGAAACTACGGAAGTTGTTACAACAGCAAACAAAGAGGTGCAGAAATCTCAAGAAGACTCAAAGCTAGCTGAAGCTACAGAAGTTGTTACAACAAAAAACGAAGATGTACATAAATCTCAAGAAGTGTCAAAGCCAGCTGAAATTACGGAAATCATTACAACAATTATCGAAGACGTACAAAAATCTAAAGATGAATTTAAGCCGGTTGAAACTACAGAAATTACTACAACAATTAACGAAAATGCACAAGAGCAGTCAAAGTCAACTGAAACTACGGAAATCGTTACAAGAAGAAACGAAGAACTGCAGAAATCTACAGAAAAGTCAAAGCCAGCTGAAACTACGGAAATAATCACTACAACAAACGAAGAAGTGCACAAATCTCAAGCAGAAAATACTGACTCACTTGAACATGGTAAATTAAAATATAAAATAATAATTTATTATTACATTAAATATAACTTTAATATACGCTTTACTTATGATATTTAGCAGTTTATGTACGACTAGCTGGTGCCCACGAACTTCGTCTTGCCAAGGGATGCTTGTGTGCCAACAGGCCCTCCAGAGCTGATAAAAGTTATCATCACTTATCTGTCATCGATTTTGATCAAGTTTGTCTGCCACCACTCCAAACATCAAAATACAAAGCTAAATTTTTAAGTGATAGATGCATACACAATCTATGGCAGATGAAACGGACGTTACGTTTGAGCCTACCATCAGTTCACACTACTACAGGTAGAATGACTTCTCTGCACCGCCTCACATAAGGTCGGGTGGGGTCACCAAATTTTTCTGCGCCATGGTCTTCTGTCTAGGGTTGTCGAGTTTACGAATACAATTCAACCAGATTAAGAATACAATAAGTACAATTTCCATTTAAAGGCGCATCGTTACGTCATACAAACGAAAATCTGAACTTCAGCCGAGTTAAACATGAGCTAAACAACAATTTTAACGAAAAAACTTTATGTGAAATTATGAAGACACACGTTTTGTTTCAAAACTACTTATGGTAAAAAATATTAATTATTTTCTCTACAAAAAAATTAAGCGTGTTTATTGCAACAGTAGCTCCATCTATGTTCATAAAGTGGCAAAACGGATTTTACAGAGAAATCTGATGGTTAAAAATATATTAATGTTTTATTTTGCGAAAATATTATAGAAGCACGGGACTTCCCGTCAAGTATTTTAATCATATTTTTGTCTCATTTAAAGACTTCACTCCATTTAAATGTTGCATGGAAAACGATCCACCTTAAAAGACCGAATTAAAATAAACAGAAAGTATTTACTTACTACAGTAATTAATTTCGTTTAAATAAGAAAAAATACCTTAATTAGGTACATACGGGTAGAAGTCCATATTATAAATAAATAATAATAAGCAAGGCAATCAATGTAAATAAGTGTAAGTATCCTAGGTGTTGACCAGGGCTAGTAGCTACGCACCACAAAGAGTCTCATATACACACACACGTACTATATTTTGGAAGATTATCGCGAAAAAACGAAAATGGGTAAAAAGAAAGAATATAGATATCACTGTAGGTTTTCTAAAACGCGGTATAGAGATGTTTTTTGAAATCTATCAATGGTTCTTGTACCCCGACCAGTTACGATTTTATTATATGTATTAAAGATTTATATACATCGTACTTACCTATTTAAATTAAATCAATGCTATTGAGCCGATTAGCAAACAAGTAAATGTATATTAATTGAACTTAGTTATAGTGTTGACCAATAATGTAAACTAAGGATTTGCTGACTGACATCCATAAAGAGAAACTGAGAAATATAAAAAATACACCTACAAACGATATCGACGACGATCAATCTTATTTTTATTATTACATTTAAAATTGGTGATAGTTTTACTATTATTGGCATTACATTTGTGTTCATTTTAATACACCAACACATTTCAGGTACACTATTACAACACATTGATGAATACGTTTCAAACGAGGTAGCGGAATTTGTTAGTCATTTAGCTACAGTATCTAACAACGGCGAGCTTATAAAGTCAATGAAAGTCGCTCAAGATTTAAAAGAAAGCATTATAGCTGGCGATACAATTATGCTAATGGAAACATGCGATGAATTGACAGACGAGAAGAATAAGTCAAAACAAGTAAAATTAGCACAACAACTACAAACCGCATTGATTTCATTTCAAAATCTGGTATTTCAAAGTGTATCAACAGCTGATGATGAACCAGTACAAAAAATTCTACATGTAGTACAACAACTTCAAAATGATCTCGATTTCATTGTAAAATCAGAGCAAAATGTGAATGAAGATAATTACTTGGATCAAGAAAATATAATCAACAATGTTACGATGCCCCTTAGTGATACCGAACTTTTAACCCAAGAACATTCTGAAAATATCATGCCACTTGAATCTCAACCTACTCTAGCGGAATCACAAACAGTTGAGGAAGTTAGCAAAAATGAATGTTGTAATGAAGTTGATTTTATTCAAAATAAAGCCCTAAAGCAGGCTGAAAATATATTGACTGACGAAACATCTAAACAAATATTAATGGAAGATGTAAAAACAATAACAAATGATACTCAAAGCAAAAACAAAGCAGAACTTACTGGTAATATACCTACCTCTTTTAAGTATTGTAATAGTATGCTTTCTAAAAAAATATTACCTACTAATAATACGAGGTGGTACCGAACGACTGCCTTAACAGGTCAAACTGAACAACTCTCCCCGAGGGCCTAAAGCCAAAGTTTAAAAAGTTTGACCTAATACAAGAAAAGCAGCTGACCGAGGAATTTTCAATAGGAAGTATTATTATTTATTAATTTCTGGCCATATAAATGTATGTTCTTTGGGGAAACTTGTTTTAGTTAGACCTACTGAGCTAAGCGTTTTCGGGATAGTCGGTTGTTCGTTAGCACCGACTGTCATTTTGTTATTACTGTGTAATTGAAACTTATTAATGAAAACACTTTTTTTTACACTTTTATAATTTGACAACCCATTGCAGATGTACTTTTAAAACACGTTGAAGAATTTATATCTGACGACGTAGTTGATAAGTTAGCTACGGTGGCAAATAGTGATGAATTGAAGCAGTCGATTCATTTGGCTCAAGAATTACGAGATAGCATCACAATCAATCATGGAGAGTTATCCACACAATCAACTGACGAGAAAAATATGATAAGGGTACAACTATCACAGCAACTTCAAACTTCACTTATTTCATTCCAAAATACTGCACTTGAATGCTTACATAATCAAAGCTCAAACGTAGATAACACTGCTATTGTTAAAGTTATTGAAGTTATAACGCTACTTCAGGATGATCTCAAAGTTTTTCAAACTGTAGAACAACACCAAACACACTCTGCAATGTTGACACAAACATTAGAACAAACAGAAGAGGGCATTCATAAAGAAGAAGATCCTGTAATTATAGAAAAAACTACGCCTCAAAACACTTCACAAGAAAAAGATGATAATCGTACCACCTTTGCGGGTAATGTGAAACTATTTTATTACAACTTATTACATAAACTCTGCCTTTGATTGCGTTTTTATAGCTACATTGTACATTTCAATACTTGCTACATTAAATTGTATCTTAACTAACTATATCATCACACTAATATCATTTCTTTACACAAGAGTAACATGTTTTTGGTTTTCACAAGGTTCCATAAAGACGTCAGTATTGTTTTTGGATGTTAATGGCAATAGCTGAGCTATCGATATTGAGAAGTTGTCTGTCAGCGACCACCTTGAATGGGATGGATTTCCAGGCAACGCCATCTATTTTGCTTATTTGCATTCAAAAATACGCCTCATTCACATTTAAAAATACTTACAGAATATTTGTATGGTTATTTTATGATTACTCTGTACCTAACAACTAATAATATGCATATCATACATGACATGACATTTTAAATTTTTATTTTAATTGTATTTTTGACTGTATTTTATTCTATTTAAGTATTTTTGTTTTTGTAAAGTATGGGGCTAATGCTTAAAAATAAAATGTTATGTTATTATTATTACATTATACAAATCCATTGAAATGTTAAATTAAATTAATAATTGACATAAGAATTTATATGAATAATACTCAACAGCTTCACCTACACGCATAGCATCACCATCAATAGTGTATTACTGAACTTTCATTGGTAAATAGTTGCAATTCTTCTCCTGGCTGGAAGATTAAGTGAGCGCAGTACAAGATTCTGCATTTTGAAATAGCACATCTGCTCATTTTCTCGGTGGTTTTTTTACTCATTTTTTATTACACGCGCTTGTCGCAAGTGATATTTCCCAAACAAAACTAGTCGAAATAAATAGTTCCGTTCATAAAAGAGCTTATAATAAATCAAAAATAAATAAATTTATTATTTTTCTTTGGTTGCAATAACTGTCCTTCCGTGGGTCATCCAAGGACTCGATAAGTTGCACCGCAAAAAGAAACTGAATTCTGAAACATAACTTTATTATTTTAATTATTTTTAGGTATTTTGATGCAGCATATCGAACAATTTATATCAGAAGATATTACCCAAGTAATAGATAAGTTGGCAACACCTGAAAATATAAATGAACTAAAACGATCTGTGGTAGTGGCCCAAGAGCTGCGAGAAAAAATTGCTGGTTGCCAAATTGGTGCCAAATCAGAGACAGCAGTAGAATTCACAAGAGAAGTTCAAGCTGAAAAAGCTCAAATAGCACATCAATTGCAAACTGCGCTTGCAACTTTACAACTTGTTGCCTTAGAAAGCACATTTGATCCTGCTCCTGCTGTTAGTGAAGACGATTTACAAAATGTCCTTGATGCGATTGCACAGTTACAAGATGATCTAGCTATTGTAGCTGCAATTGAGCAAGTAATAGTAAACAAAGTACCAACAGAAACAAAAGCTGTCGAGAAACCAGAGGAGCAGAAAGGCAAAGGAACAATGGCAGTTTTACAAGGTGAAGAAATGTACGTGAAAGAAGATAGTTTAGGTGAAAAGAAAGAGGGAGATACAATTACACAAAGGGTAGAAGAAGTTCAATCTGTAAAGTTTGACACCGAAGAGCCGGTGAAAATTGAAGCAGTAACAGGTATGTTTTATAAATTAAGAACGAACAATGGGCCATTCCGCTAAAAAGTTAGACGCGCGTGTCTGGCTAGAACATCTTTGAAAACCTTTATGGCACACGTACACGTCTAACTTTTTGTCGTACTACCCTTACTTATTATAATTTCAACTATTCTTTGTTTTTGGATTCTTTGCTGTTTCAAGCAATAATAGAGTGGAATCAGTATTTTTCTAATGATTCTGGTATCGTTGAATAGGTCTTGTTCAATCTTATAATGTCAATGTCCCAGTTCTTTTGCTAATTAGTTCGTTTTTAACTCTTATTTGTTCCAGCTGTAAAATATAAAATGCTAAAATTTGAACATGTTTTTTTTTGTTTAATAGAAACAAAATATTTAATTATTTAGTAGGATCACTGTGATGGTGGAACTCCTTTTACTAGTATGTCTGCCATGCCTATTTCCGTTTTCTTTCCTGAACGTCTCTTATTTTATTAACCAACTTAAATAATGATTTGAAGTATGATTTCGCGTTCACTATCATGAAATGATAAAATGATTTGCTCGTGGACATATACTCAACTACATAAAATTGAAAAATTAAATATGCCTTTTCCAAAAAAAGGCCATATAACCGGTTTGTACAATTCAAAACATTAACGCTTACTCGTATATAGTCTACTCTAAACTGCAGAAAATAACGACTACCTATGTCAACAAAATGTCTAGCTTTGCATTTCTCGTTATGTCATCAACAACGCACACGAACATACAGACTACAACAATCACTATTTTTAAACACATTACTTCATTCACATATTATTTCAGAACTTTTAAAACAACACATTGAAGAATTTATCGCTCAGGATATTAAAGAAGTAGTTGATAAACTGGCTGATTTAGTAAACTGTGAAGAATTGAGAGATTCCTTGAAATTTGCGCAGGATTTACGTGAAAACTTAGCGATTACTGATAGCATTAACGCGACAGAGATCGAGAAATGCGACGAAATATCCACTGAAAATAAGACAAAAATAATATATCTGTTACAAAATCTTCAAACTGCATTATCCGTATTCCCATCAATAGCTCTAGAAAATTGTAATGAATCAAGTAATATTAACGACATTGTGTTGCAAAACGTAGTCCGCATAGTGAATTGTCTCCAGGATGATTTGAATGAAATATCTTGTACTACTGAAATTGACTTTACACAACCACCTTTCTTAGAAGCAGAAGAAGCACAACGAAGTTACATTAAAATGGAAGAACAAGTAATTCAAATTGTTTCACCCGAAGTTGAGAAAGCGAAAATGCCCGATGAAGTGATGATAAATAATAATACACAAGCGTTAGGGCAAACAATACAAGAGCAAATTACTGTAGAAGATACGCCAAAATTAGTTGAAGAATCAATAGAAACTAGCGAAAAATTCATTGAGAGTGAAAGATTAAATGAAACACACACAGAACAGATTCACATTAAATTAGAAGAAGCAACAATACAAGCTCAGTCACGTGAAATTAATGCAGAAGACACCGCAAAGTCAGAAGACCTATTGACTAATAAAATTCTTCTGGAGAAAGAAAACGTGTCTGATGATATTAAAATTAAGAATACACAAGCTTTTGACCAAACGCTTACAGAACAAAGCATTTTAGAAATAAATGAAGAAGATAAAGCGGCATCAACTCAGAAAACAACTGAATATATTGAAAGTCACACAGGTCATATACAGCAACTTGATGCTGATAGATTAATAGAAACATCAGAACAAAGTCATAATGAATTGGAAGAAACAAAAATTCAGGTCAATTCGCCTGATGATATTACTGAAAAAGCAAGTTTGCTCGATAAATTAATAGTAAACAATACAAAAACAGTGTTAGAAAAAATACCCGCAGAACAATTAATTTCTGAAATTGGATCGGAAGAAAAAGATAAATCTGAAGATGTAATAGCAAACAAAGAACACAATGAAGAAATTGAATCTATTGATTCAGAAGAATTATTGGAACAAATCAGTATTAAATTGGAAGGAGTAGCAGTTCCAATACATTTACCTAATGAAGTTGAAGAAGCAACCTTGATTGATGAGGTATTAATAAACTATACACAAACGTGTGAGCAAACACCTACAGAAACAATAGTTTCTACGATGGAAGAAGTTAAAGCAAAAGCAGCCGAAAAAAGAACTGAAGACGTTGTAGCCTACAAAGAAAATATTGTATCGATAGAATCATTGGAATCAAAAGACACATCAGAACAAAGTCGTAATAATTTGCAAGAAACTCCAATTCTGATACCAGATGACGACAGTATCAATGAAATAAATTTACCCAATAAAACAACAATCACAAATATGCAAACGATAGAGCAATCACCTACAGATCAAATAATTCCTGAAATAGAAGTAGATAGAAAAACACTAGTTCAAATGAAGGATATTGAATCAGATAAACTAAAACAAAATCTCATAACCGAAATCTTAGAATCTTGCGAATCTGAAAGCAAATTAACAGAAGATTTAATATCTCAAAAACATCTTACCGCATCTAATGAAGTAGAGCTCGAATATGGCAAGGCACAGTTTGAAAAAAATGATCAAGACACTTCAGTTAAAATGGAAGAAAACATATGTATTATGGAACCAGATAATCAACTATCTATGGAAGTAGAAATTGTGAAAAAAAATAACACTCATCCAGAAATATCATCAAAAATTGATGTTGAAGCGGGAGAGAAAATAATCAATAGCGAAGACATTAGTAAAATAGAAAATGTTAATAAAAATGACACTCATTCAGAATTATCGTCAAAAATTGACGTTGAAATGGTAGAGGAAACTACCAATAGTGAAGATATTAGTAAAATTATTCCTAGTGATGGTACTGTAGATGCTGAAATTTCAATAAAAGAAGGCGATAAAGTACTGAAGGAAGAACAAAGCGTAGGTGATAAAAAAGTGACGACTCAGACTGAACCAGAAAATATCAGTGGTAAATAATGAATTCTTAATGATTGTGGGTAAATAAACTGTAACTAAACTAAGTGGCTTTGAATATTAATACGAGTAGATAATGGCGAATTATTAAATGTCTATCTATACACTAATAAATAGCAATACACTAAAACATAACACTCTTACAAATGCATAGGTATAATAATAACACAACGTCAGTAAATATTTTCTATGATCACATGTCTATCCCACTGCTGTACATAGGCCTCCATCTATTAATTAGGTATTCATTTGAAATATTCACCCCGCTTGGCAGGCAGATTCGCAAGTGTAGTGCAAAATGTTGTTTTCAAACGCTGCTGCCAATTATAAAGATTGTACAAGAGGGTAGACCAAACAGTGACGAAAAAAAGCCTAAAAGTAAGGCCAACCAGACAACTGACATTATACCATATGACAGATAAGGACCGATCGTAATAGGTGTCACCACAGACACCTTTTTCGCGCAGCGCTACTAGACACGCCTTTTGTCAAAATTTCATACAAGACAAGCCTGTCATTTTTGAATGTTTTTGAACGAGTTTGTCATTTGAGGTGATAGCTCATTTAACCGTTCCGTACGCGTCATATTTAGAAATTTTGTATGAAATTCTATGCCACTCAGGGTGCTGTGCGTACGGTTCGGAACAGAGTGCGTTCACCCTAAAGTGTTGCCACAACCGTCTTTTCAAAATACACATATCCGTCGCCAAAACCTAAATTTGGAGTGTATGAGATTGAATAAAAAAAGAGACTGAAAATGGCCCCTTTATCCCCTTGGTCCACCTCCTGGTCCACCTGGTGGACCACGGGTACCTTATTTTTTCCCTGTGGTCCAGGACAGGTGTCAGCTGTCACACAAAGAAGTGGTTTATATCGGAAACTATGCATGCTAGACTATTAGTTTCTTTGGAAAATTTGTAGGCCTTAACAAGATCTACATGACAGGTGTCAGCTGTCATACTAAAAAGGCGTTTAAATCAGAAACTATGCGTGCTAGACTATTAGTTTCTTTGGGAAAGTTGTATGCCTTAACGAGATCTACATGACAGGTGTCAGCTGTCAAACTAAAAGTCGTTTATATCGGAAACTATGCGTGCTAGACTATTCGTTTCTTTGGGAAAGTTGTAGGCTTTAACAAGATCTACATGACAAGTGTCAGCTGTCAAACTAAAAGTCGTTTATATTGGAAACTATGCGTGCTAGACTATTAGTTTCTTCGGAAAAGTTTTAGGCTATAACAAGATCTACATGACAGGTGTCAGCTGTCATACTAAAAAGTCGTTTAAATCAGAAACAATGCGTGCTAGACTATTAGTTTCTTTGGAAAAGTTGTAGGCCTTAACGAGATATACATGACAGGTGTCAGCTGTCATACTAAAAAGTCGTTTAAATCAGAAACTCTGCGTGCTAGACTATTAGTTTCTTTGGGAAAGTTGTAGGCCTTAACGAGATCTACATGACAGGTGTCAGCTGTCACACTAAAAAGTGGTTTAAATCAAAAACTATGCGTGCTAAACTATTAGTTTCTTTGGGAAAGTTGTAGGCCTTAACGAGATCTACATGACAGGTGTCAGCTGTCACACTAAAAAGTCGTTCCAGGGAATGGGCAGCAAAATTTTCTGTGAATACATCACCTTGAACTGCGCTTGCCAATCCGCCTGCCAAGCGTAGTGAGTATGGCAAATACCCCCCTAATAAGGGAATGTCTAGCAGTGGACTGTTGCGGCTGTTATATTTATTGTATCATAAGTATTAGAGTAAGGGTGATTTACAAACAAAATGGTAAAATTACAAATAACACGTGGGAGTCAAAAAAGGACGTCAAGTTCGAGAAATATAAGCTGGTGGCAACACTGGGAATGGCAATTCGGTAAACCAAATTGGCAGGCTATATTGCTCAAAGGGCGTCTCTATCGGGGACCGCGAATGACGTTTTGGTTCTCTGTGGGTGTCACCGAGTCTTATAGTAGGATTTTTATCCAGATAGACTAAACTGACAGCTAAGATTGGCCTTATGTTTTTAAAATGTTGCAAGCATCAGACTAGTGTTGTGGTTTGACTCATTCATTTTATTCATTGAACTGTTGTCACATGATTCCTCGATATATTTGATTTAGTAAATAAATATGCTCAATAAATTTTTCCGTATTTATTACGTACATACTTTACGTTACGTAAAAGAGTATACGTTTCGCGTACTTTACGTTTATACGCAAAACGGTACGGTACGGTATACGTATACGGTCTAGAAAGCAAAAATGAATAATATTGAAATTTAAAATGTAATGTTGAATAAATTCACATTAATGATATCAGACTGTTACTAGTAATGTTCTCATTAGCTTTCAAATAAACATTTCTTTTGACAGGAATACTTTAGGTATATTTAGTATTTTTTGCTTATACTGAGAGGTATCTGTCTAAGTTATCTCTATGTACGTTCCGAGTTATTCAGCTTTAAGAGTTGTTTAAGATAATTGAACAGGCAATACTTTTTCTTTATCATTTGTATGATGGACACTAAAAATTAAAGTTATTCTACAAAAACTACCGCTCGATCCTAGGTATAACATAAGTAGAAAAAAGAAACATTTCCTGTCAGATGAATATTTTCCATTTAATAAAATAACTCAGAAACTACAAAACGTGACAGGCATGCGCAATCTGATGGCATTCGGGGTATGAGGAGCGGGGAGGGGCGCACCTCCCCGCGTCACCCGCGCACAACGTATCTAGATCACAAAATAGAGAGTTTACAGAAGGTTCACTCGGCCCTATTTCATATTTTCGCGATTGGCTCTTATTACATAGCCAGGGCTACTTCTGTCAATAATTTCAAATTTTAAAAATATCAAAACACCAAAATTTGACAAAGAACGTCATATGATTTAGGGCCCATTTTCAACGAAATATGACTTCTTGTCAACCGCCTTCTTACGTTTACGTTACGACTTCCCCTGAGATTCCGGTTATTTTCAGTTTAATTCGTCCATTCGTCAGTGGACACATTTGTGCTTCTTCCTTACTTACATCTGTCATTTGTCACAATTGTAGGGGTAAATCAGTAAGCGTCAAAATTGTCGCTAGTACTGAGTGAGCCATCTGTATAGGCGCCCGGTTTACTTAAAGCTGCCATCAGATCGTGCGTGTACTGTATATAGGGGTGATTCGGTCACTTCTCAGAATAAAGGATTTTAATTTTATATTTCGTCTTCACTGTTTGGTCCACCCTGTCATTATTACGGCTTTGTTATCAAAGAAGATCTTTACTGAGCTTTTGATGTTGTTAAACATGATACACATACGTACAGAACAAAAACAATAACTGTTTAATTAATAAAGATAATCTATCACCATGTATGGCAACCAATGTGGCGCAATGGTTGTGCGACTGCCTGCGAGGCAGAAGGTTCCGGTTTTGATTCCCTGTAGGTCACTCACAAAATTGATATTTATCACTTTATAAATTTGTTCCCAGTCTGGTTAGGACATTGCAGACTGATTGTCTGCAAGATGGTTCCGTCCATATTTTGGAGGGGCACGTTAAACCCACAGATTAACTTATACCGGGAGTAACGGAAAGGGTATAACAAGAAGAAAGGACGTCAAAGTACTTATGAAACTGAACAACTTTCCCCATGGAAAATGTGTAGAAATATGAAAAAAATTTGGACCTCCCATAGTAAATCAACTACCTGATCGGCGGTTTTGTATGGGAGGCCCATGTTCCATGGGGAAAGTTGTTCAGTTTCATAAGTACATTGACCTCCTTTCGGCTTGTTGTACCCTTTCTGTTACTCCCTGTATAGTTAAACGGACGGTCCCGCCCGGTTGCTTCTATAATTAAATTATTTGGCAGTCGTTATAGGTACAACCATTTCAGAGGCCTGCTACTTGTTTGTAATGTATGATGTGGTTAAATAACTCTGATACCAGGGTTTAATGGATCGTTGGACGACTCAGTGTGCATACATACATTTATATTTATCACGCCTATATCCCTAGCCTTTCTGAGTCGCTTCTTACGACATCCACGGGAAAGATATGGGATGATGCTATTCTAAGCCGGCACCACACGGCACTCATTTCCAATGTCCCATTCGAAAAAGGAAAATATTAAAGACCAAATACTCGTATGTTTAATAAAGGGATTTGATGAGTCTGGTGGATACTTATCAATTCCAGTATGTCTTTACAGTCTAACTGACGCCATTGCATAAAATTATCAAACAATTCGTTCGGAAACACTTAATATTATATTACCTAGTGACGTGTATCATGTTGTAGTATAAAAAACTATATTTCTGTAACACTGCAGCGCGTGGCTAGTAATCTACACGTGGTAGCATACCTACTGAGTGAAAGGCCAGTTTCGTTTTATCCTTTATTAACTTTAATATTTCAGGACAACCTGGTCTTTTACAACATATCGAAGAATTTATTTCGGAACAAGCTTCAATAACTGATGAAATATCAGCGTTGGCCAATACAGAACAGTTACAGGCATCCGTGTCACTAGCCAAAGACTTGAAAGAAACTTTGGCCGTAATTGAAACACTTGCCTCTTCAGAAGATACAGCTTCTGTTGCAGAAGAAGCACGTGTTGAACAAATGAAGCAGGTACAGAAGTTACAGGAAGCGCTATCTACTTTACAAACGGAAGTACTTGACAGCACTCAAGATATAACACCTTATATCAATTCTAAGGCACTTGAACGAATTTCTGAAACAGTTACACATCTGCAAGAGGATCTTGCTGTAGCAATTGTTTCACATACTTCAGATGAAGTTAAGATTAAGCCTGGTAAGTAACAAAGTATTTATTTACACATATTTTTTTGGATTGTGTGAAGCAAACAATACACATCACAATATTTTGTTCACAGAAATGGATGAAGAAAACACCATGAAGCATTTGGAAGAACTTTTGCAAGAAGTGAGTGATAAAATTAATACGAGCGCATCAGAAAAAACTGTAGATGATACAGAAACACTACGTGATACTTTGGATGAAGTGCAAACCGTTATAATTAAACTAAAATGTGACTGTAACGTGGCTGGAAATGATACTCTCAATGAAACTCTTGATGATTTAGAGTGCAGTGTGAGGAGTGTCCAACTTCAGATTAATGAAGACAGTCCACCAGAACTTTTGAAAGAAGCCTGTGCAACTCTGCAGCTTCTTGCTAATAACATGAGTGACACGCAAGAAGTCCATATTTCCGGAACTAAAGCAACGGAAGTCAAGTCCGAAAAGGTGTTAGAAAAGTGTTCTCAGGAAGCCAGTGATACTGTAAAATTATTAGACGCCGTATCTAAATTAGACACTAAAGATCTTAGTCAATTGAAAGATATTGTGTCGTGCTTGACCACATTAAAAAACTCTCTTCAATCGCTTAAATCAAGTTTTTCTGGTGATGCTGAAACTTTAATAGAAAAAGGTGTAGATGTCGTAGAAAGCTTAAATCAGATTGAAGACAAAGTATTTTCATTGGAAAAAGATGTAGAAAATGAAAAAAGCTTAGGCTTGTCTACAAAAGAGAATATTCTGACGGCTGTGCATTCTATTTACAGCAGTATTTCTAATATGCGAAGTACAATATCTACTATACAAAGACAATACATGTACGAAAGTTATGGTAAGCCATCTGAAAGATTATTGCTATCAATTAAAAATATTAATGCCATATTGAAATCTGAAGAGAAAGACACAACAACAATAAATTTGAAAAAGGTTGCAAAGTCCATTAGATCCGTTCTGAATCATTTTGAAGATGTTAAATTTTATGTGAATCTTGATAAAACCGCAAGATTACCAAGTGATGCTGCATTTACAAAAGTTGTATTGGAAGAATTAAAATCAAACATTAGTGATGTGATTGTACCTATCGTCAGAAGTTCAAGTCCGATGGCAATAGGCAAATGTGATGAGACATTAAAATGTCTCCAATCCACATTGCTGAACATAGAAACAAAGTCAACATTAGATGTTAAAGAAAAAATACCTATTTTTAAACAGTTAGCGTCTTACGTATTGAATTTAACGAATCACATTAAATCAGAACTAGAAAATGAATCACATATTAAGAATGAAATCACTTCTAAAGAAAACAAAGACAAACTAGAAGAAAAAGAATTTGCACATGGTATGAGTAAGGCCGATGAATATTCCGTACACGAAGACAAAACAGAAGATATAAAATCATATGAACCTGTTCCATCAACAAGTAAAGCTGTTTTGGAAGAAATCAGTATAAATGAGCAAGAAAATGATGTGAAAGAAAAAGAAATCAAAAAGAGAGGTAGTAAAAAGAAACGCGAAGAAGAAAGACGTAAACAAGACGAACAAGCAAGAATTAACTTACAAAGAGAAGAATCTTTAAAAGCTGAGTCATCAATAAACATTATAGAAGACGACAAACAAGAAAAATATAATGCTGAAATTACACAATCAGGTGAAAGTGTGGAGACACAGGTAGAGACGCAAGAAAAGCAGGACCAGACCAAACTGAAAACATTACAAGAACCGCAACAAAAACAAGAAGAAAAAGTCATCCCCAAAGATAAATTAAAACAAGACGAAAAGCTAGATTTGCAACAAACTGCAGAGTCATCCGAAAATGAATGTCAAAAGCAAGCAAAATCTGATACTTTGAGCGAAAATAAACAAGTAGTGGATGACGCTAAAAGTGCAGAAAATAAAGCAAAAGAAGAAGAAATAATCAAAAACAAATTTGAATCTAAAAAAGGTAAAGAAATTGCACAAGAAAAAGCAGAAACTAAAGAAACCAAACCAGAAGAGGAAATCAGAAAAGAAGAAGATAAAACAGAACGTGAAAAAGAAAAGGAAGAAACTGAAAAGAGAACACAGGAAAAGCAAGCTAAACTCAAAACTGACAATGAAAAAGTTATATTAGAGGAAGAAAACAAAAAACAGGAAGAGGAGGCTAAACTCAAAACTGACAAAGAAAAAGTGAAATTAGAGGAAGAAAACAAAAAACTAGAAGAGGAAGCTAAAATTATAAAAGAAAAAGAGGAAGCAGTAGAAGTTAAGCCAGAGGAACAAGAAGGTAAACCGGAATCAGTTACATTAGAGGAAAAAAGAACAAAACAAGAAGAAGAACCTGAACCCACAACGAAAAAGGAAAAAGCAGTTAAAGTTAAGAAAGAAAAAGAAGAAAGAAAACAGGAAGAAGAAATTAAACTTAAAGAAGATGGAGAAAAAGACAAAACTGAGAAAGAAATTAGCAAAGACGAAAATGAAAAAGCTAGTAAAGTTAAATTAGAGGAACAACGAACGGAACAAGGAATGGAAGCCAGGCTCCAAACAGAAAATGAAAAGATTGAATTAGAACAAGAAGGGGAAGCGGGACTTCAAAAAGAAGCAAAACCTAAAAAAGAAGAAGAAGAAAATCTGAAATCTGGAAAAGATCAGCAAAAAAAGAAAGAAGAGTTTGTAATAAAAACTGAAAATATCGGTTTGGAGGAAGAAAACAAGAAACAGGAAGAGGAACCTAAACTTAAGACTGAAACAGAAAATGCAGAAAAAGCGAGATTACATGAAAAGAAAAAAATAGAAGAAGAAGAAGCAAATAATAATAATTTAGAAGCAGTAAGGGGGAAACAGGAAGAGGATGTTAAACTCAAAAAAGAAGAGGTTACAGAAAAAGCTAAAAAAATAGATGTAGAAAAAGAAAAAAGAGAACAGGAAGAACAAGCTAAACTTAAAGAAAAAAATGAGGGAGTGAAATTGAAGGAAGAAAAGAGACAACAGGAAGAAGAGACAAAACTTAAAAAAGAGAAAGAAGCTGAAATACCGCAATTAGAGGAACAAAATAAGGAAAAAGAGGATAGAGCAAAACTTGACGAAGAAAAGCAGGTAAAAGCAAAGATAAAAGAAGAAGTTCAACTAATGAAAGAAAAAGAGGAAGCAGAAGGAGCGACGAAAGAAGGGGAAGCTAAGCTAATAAAAGAAAAAGAGGAAGCAGAGAAAGTTAAGAAAGAAAAGGAAGCCCAACTTGAAAAAGAAAAAAAGGAAGCAGAAAAAGCAAAGAAAGAAGAGGAGGCTAAACTAAAGAAAGAAGAGGAGGCTAAGCTAAAGAAGGAAAAAGATGAAGCCGAACAATTGAAGAAGGCAGAGGAGGCTAAACTAAAGAAAGAAAAAGAGGAAGCAGAGAAAGCAAAGAATGAAAAGGAAGCCAAGTTAAAGAAAGAAAAAGATGAAGCAGAGAAAGCGAAGAAAGAAGAGGAAACTGAGGTGAAGAAAGAAAAAGAGGAAGCGGAGAAAGCGAAAAAAGAAAAAGAAGCGCAACTTAAGAAAGAAAAGGACGAAGCAGAGAAAGCGAAGAAAGAAGAGGAAATCAAGCTAAAGAAAGAAAAAGATGTAACCGAAAAAGCAAGGAAAGAAGAAGAAGCTAAACAAAAGAAAGAAGAAGAGGAAGAAGAGAAAGCGAAAGAAGAAAAGGAACTCCAACTTAAGAAAGAAAAAGAGGAAGCAGAGAAAGTGAAGAAAGAAGAGGAGGCTAAGCTAAAGAAAGAAAAAGAAGAAGCAGAGAAAGTGGAGAAAGAAAAAGAAGCCAAATTAAAGAAAGAAAAAGAGGACGCAGAGAAAGCGAAGAGAGAAGAGGAAACTAAGCCAAAGAAAGAAAAAGACGATGCTGAAGAAGCAAAGCAAGATGAGGAGGCCAAGCTAAAGAAAGAAAAAGATGAAGCCGAGAAAATGAAGAAGGAAGAAGAAGCTAAACAAAAGGAAGATAAAGAAGAAGCAGCTAAAGTGAAGAAAGAAGATGAAGCCCAACTTCAGAAAGAAAAAGAGGAAGCAGAGAAAGCGAAGAGAGAAGAGGAAGCTAAGCCAAAGAAAGAAAAAGAGGATGCTGAAAAAGCAAAGCAAGATGAGGAGGCCAAGCTAAAGAAAGAAAAAGATGAAGCCGAGAAATTGAAGAAGGAAGAAGAAGGTAAACAAAAGGAAGAAAAAGAAGAAGCAGCTAAAGTGAACAAAGAAGATGAAGCCCAACTTCAGAAAGATAAAGAGGTAGCAGAAAAATTGAAGAAGGAAGGGGAGGCTAAGCTAAAGATAGATAAAGAAGAATCAGATAAAGCGAAGAAGGAAAAGGAAGCCCAGTTAAAGAAAGACAAAGAGGAAGCAGAGAAAGCGAAGAAAGAAGAGGAGGCTAAGCTTAAGAAAGAAAAAGAGGAAGCAGAGATAGCTAAGAAAGAGGAGGAAGCTAAGCTTAAGAAAGAAAAAGAGGAAGCAGAGAAAGCTAAGAAAGAAGAGGAAGCTAAGCTAAAGAAAGAAAAAGAGGAAGCAGAGAAAGTGAAAAAGGAAAAGGAAGCCCAACTTAAGAAAGAAAAAGAGGAAGCAGAAAAAGCAAAGAAAGAAGAGGAGGCCAAGCTAAAGAAAGAAAAAGAGGAAGCAGAGAAAGCTAAGAGAGATGAGGAAGCTAAGCTAAAGAAAGAAAAAGAGGAAGCAGAGAAAGTGAAAAAGGAAAAGGAAGCCCAACTTAAGAAAGAAAAAGAGGAAGCAGAAAAAGCAAAGAAAGAAGAGGAGGCCAAGCTAAAGAAAGAAAAAGAGGAAGCAGAGAAAGCTAAAAAAGAAGAGGAAGCTAAGCTTAAGAAAGAAAAAGAGGAAGCAGAGAAAGCTAAGAAAGTAGAGGAAGCTAAGCTAAAGAAAGAAAAAGAGGAAGCAGTGAAAGTGAAAAAGGAAAAGGAAGCCCAACTTAAGAAAGAAAAAGAGGAAGCAGAAAAAGCAAAGAAAGAAGAGGAGGCCAAGCTAAAGAAAGAAAAAGAGGAAGCAGAGAAAGCTAAGAAAGAAGAGGAAGCTAAGCTTAAGAAAGAAAAAGAGGAAGCAGAGAAATCTAAGAAAGAAGAGGAAGCCAAGCTAAAGAAAGAAAAAGACGAAGCAGAGAAAGTGAAAAAGGAAAAGGAAGCCAAATTAAAGAAAGAAAAAGAGGAAGCAGAGAAAGCTAAGAAAGAAGAGGAAGCTAAGCTAAAGAAAGAAAAAGAGGAAGCAGAGAAAGCTAAGAAAGAAGAGGAAGCTAAGCTAAAGAAAGAAAAAGAGGAAGCAGAGAAATCTAAGAAAGAAGAGGAAGCTAAGCTAAAGAAAGAAAAAGAGGAAGCAGAGAAAGTGAAGAAGGAAAAGGAGGCTACGCTAAAGAAAGAAAAAGATGAAACCGAAAAATTGAAGAAGGAAGAGGAGGCTAAGCTAAGGAAAGAAAAAGATGAAACCGAAAAATTGAAGAAGGAAGAGGAGGCTAAGCTAAGGAAAGAAAAAGAGGAAGCAGAGAAAGCGAAGAATGAAAAGGAAGCCAAGTTAAAGAAAGAAAAAGATGAAGCCGAAAAATTGAAGCAGGAAGAGGAGGCTAAGCTAAAGAAAGAAAAAGAGGATGCAGAGAAAGCAAAGAATGAAAAGGAAGCCAAGTTAAAGAAAGAAAAAGAGGAAGCAGAGAAAGCTAAGAAAGAAGAGGAAGCTAAGCTAAAGAAAGAAAAAGAGGAAGCAGAGAAAGCTAAGAAAGAAGAGGAAGCTAAGCTAAAGAAAGAAAAAGAGGAAGCAGAGAAAGCGAAGAAAGAAGAGGAGGCTAAGCTTGAGAAGGAAAAAGAAGAAGTAGAAAAAGCAAAGAAAGAAAAGGAGGCTAAAATAAAAAAAGAAAAAGAGGATGCGAAAGAAGCGAAACAAGAAGAGGAAGCTAAACACAATAAAGACATTGTTAAAACTGCGGAAGAAATGCTTAAACGGGAAAAGAAGGAGGCTGAAAAGGCAAAATCAGGGGAAGAAAACAAAGAACAGCAAGAGAAACGAAAATTGACTATTGAAAAAGAAAAACAAAATGAAGAAGCTGATAAACCAGGAAAAGAGAAAATTGAAGTCGAAATTCAAACTGAAAATGATCAAACGGAAAAAAATAAGAAGGAAACTGAAAAGAAGCGTATAGCAGAAGAAAAGCGTAAACAAACGGAAAAACCGGCAAAACGCAGTCAAGATAAGAAACAAAAAGTGAAACTCAATGAAGAACAAGATCAAAAAGCAGAGAAAGATAAATTTGCTACTGAAATGATAACACAAGAAAAAGCGAGAAAGGGAACAGATGAGTATGTTACAGATAAACAATTTGAAGGAAAAATAGACGTACAACATGACACAATTGAACACAAACCAAAAGAAAACGGCGAAAGAGAAGTAGCTCTCGATAGAAGAAAACGTAGTGAACATGGAATTGATACTTCTACAACATTACGAAAAAGTAATGAAATTAAATCTAGACAAACAGACTCCACGGACCAACCACGAACTCGACGTGAAGAAGATTATGATTCACCTACAATGAGAAGAAAATACGAAGATAGAGAAAAACCAGCGTTCATAGAGCATAACCACAAAGATTATACTATGGAGTTTGCACGACCTTCTGGTTACAGAGAAAGGACATTCGATGAAAAACCGCCCGTATTCGAACGGGATAGCCGAACTCCAATTATTTACAAAGCCCACACGTTGGTTTTGGACTCACAGCTGAGGTCTTCGCTTCCACCAACTACAGAAGACATACCAAGAAGCCATTCCGAAAGACGTTCAGAAATAAGGCATAAAAGTAAGGCCGTCAGTGAAGCAAGAAGTGTGCTTTCTGAAAAACGATCGAGCATGCCACGCGACATAAAGAGAAAACCTGTCTTTTCAACTTACCTTACCGACAGAACTGCTGTTGAAGGCTCAAGAGTAAAACTTACTTGCAGTGTACTTTCTTCAAGTGACCCTACAGTAACTTGGTACAAGAATGGAGTACTTCTCGATAATAAGTTGAAATATAGAACAAAGTTTGCCAATGGATTGATAACCTTAGAGGTACTGAACGCTGTACCTAGTGACTCGGCGGAATATAGCTGTACTGTGGAGAATGAAAATGGGTCGGTCAGTTCATCCGCCAACTTAAAAGTCTATCCAAGTTTTGAAGCTTCACCTATTCCTCCAACGTTTACGCGATCCATTCGTGGTAAGTTAACGGTCACTCGCAGCATTCGCCGCCAAATGACAGTTGTATGGCGCTTCCTTTCTCACTTGAGTTTAGCACCAAGTAGGAAAGGGAGTGCCATACAACTGTCATTTGGCGGCAAATGCTGTGAGTGACTGTCTCAACTATAATCAAAAATAGGGTTCACCGTTTTGTCTAACAATGTTAAACCCTATTGAGCTAATATTTATTTAAAAAATCAGCACTAATATTTTTTTATTTGTCTTTTATTTAGACACGTATCATTTGGCGGAAAATGAGCTGGTGCTGGAGTGTCGGATTCGAGGGCAGCCGTTGCCAACGATAACTTGGATGAAAGACGATAAACAAATAACTTCCAACGAGAGATACGAGGCATTTTATCTAGCTGATGGGGTTTGCCGACTAGCTATCAGCCACCCAAATCCATCAGATAGCGGCAAATACACTTGCAAAGCTGAAAATTCTGTATGGTCCGATCAAATATCTCATGTAGTCAACTTTACTGGTAAGTGTTAGTACAAATAGGAATTATGAGGAATATGAAATCTGTGAATTCTTTAAATTGTAATAGAAAGTAACATTTTGATAATGAGGATCACTTGCAATAAGTAGTAAGTATCATCATTTTTATTTAGTTTAGGACACGATTTATATTATTTCAGGTAAAGAAAGTCGCCTCAGCCCTAACATAGCGACAATTGAACGTTCTCGATTCAACCGTCAAGCGATGGAATCACGCCGACCGCATTTCGCCAATGTACTAAACGACTACCAAGTTGCCAGAGGAGGAACTATCGGGCTTCAAGTGGAGATCAGAGGCGATCCTACGAGAGTTGAATGGCTCAGAGAGGGCCGGTCTGTGACGGAAGTCTATAGGAACGCGAAAACGTTCGTAGAACAGGACCTTTACACCTTGGCATTGTCAGATGTGACTGAAAAGGAGTCTGGCTTGTACACGTGCCGTGCATGGAGCAGCCACGGTACCGTGGACATGAACGCAGCCATCACTGTCGTCCAGCCGAACGAGCTCGACGGAAAACCTGCCATCATAGCTGGCCGACCTGAAAAAGAAGTACATATTTGCGTTGGTGAAGACGTGAATATCTCTTTTAGGGCTCAGGGTGAACCGAAACCAAAAGGTAGGGAATCGTGTGAAACATCATACATAACACTTACTAATAACAAGCAGATGCATTAAAAAAAAACCAACTGCAGTAATTTCAAAGTAGTTTTTTGCGATTTAAATCCGCGATCGTGTTTTTTTTTATATATTGGACCCTAAAATTTTAATATAGCCTGTGTCACTTGAGACAAACGATACCTCATAATATGTCAAGATCCACCAAGCCGTTTGGGCTGTAGTCCGTGAAAAAGAATTTCTTGTGTTTCCACATACCTACATACATGCATACTCTCGCAAAACATGACCCTCCTTCTGAGACAACCCTCGTTCATATGAAAGTGTTTTTTCTGTTTGCAGTGCTCCTGATGAAGGGCATGCGGGACATATCGAACAGCCAGCGGGTGTGCAAGATGACCTCGGACGACTACGTGAAGTTCACGCTGAAGAGGTCCGTGATGACGGACGCTGGGACGTATTGCGTCCTGGCGAGGAACGCGTACGGCTGCGACCGCGCCTTCGTCACTGTTGTCGTGAGTGTCGTAGCCACGTTTTTTTTTAACGCCTGTCTTTGACAACTATTTAAAAAACAAATTAGTACTCAGTAAAATAATCGGTAGTTAGCAACAGATGCACGCAAACGCTCGCAAGGTCCGTAACAAAACTAGCGTTCTAGTAATAGAGTGGTCTATAGACTACAGTGAAAAATCATAGATGATTTTTCACGTCAAAGAGATCCTTGATGGCGGACGCTGGGACGTATTGCGTCCTAGCGAGGAACGCGTACAGCTGCGACTGCGCCTTCGTCACTGTTGTCGTGAGTGTCATCGCAAAATTTTTGCAAGGATGCCTAGAATTTGAAAGCTATTTAAAAAATAAATTCGAACTTAGTAAAATAATCGGTAACTAGCAACAGATGCACGCAAACGCTCGCAAGGTCTGTAACGAAACTAGCGTTCTAGAAATAGTGTTTCTATGATTTTTCACGTCGAAGAGATCCGTAATGGCAGACGCCGGGATGTATTGCGTCCTAGTGAGGAACGCGTACGGCTGCGACCGCGCCTTCGTCACTGTTGTCGTGAGTGTCGTAGCCATTAGCCACGTTTTTGCAGTAGGCGCAAGCTCCACAGAGTAGACGTGAGACTTGAGACGTAAGATGGCATCTGTCGAACGAATGATCGTTGGAGAACATCGCGACGCTAAAAACCGTTTCAATATAAATTGTATGAAACAGAAGAAACAGTAATAAGCTACACATGTGAGTCGATCGTCGCGGTGCGGAAAATCTATTTCCCTGAATGTCCACTCCACTCGGTGCGGAAAGTCAATTTTCCTAAATATCTATTTCCCTAAACATACTTCCCGGAATGTCCAGTTCCCTGAACGCCTACTCAAAGGGCTTTAGGTTATACCAACATGCAACGCCTACATGCCGATTTTCAGCTTCATGGCTCAATCCGAATAGTTATAACCGGCTCTTGACGTTAACCTCTACGCTTCTTGGTATGCGGATTGGCGAGAGGTGTTTTATTTGTGCAGGTATTTAAAGAAAAGTCTGCAGCCCTTTCCCTAGAATTGTATCTTGGTCAAATTTAAGACACATTTGTTTGCAAAGAAAAGTTTCATTGTATATTAAATTTAACTAAGTATATCTACCTACATAATATTATCTATTAACCACCTATAATATATTATCTAGTACCTACTAAAACTTGGACTATACTGTTAGGTTAAAAAATACATATGGGTTTTTACTTTTCTGGCATTTACGGATTAAAAACTGGCTAACTTTGTCCCCCTATCTACCTACCTATGAATACCGCTCAGAGTTGTAAAAGCCTTTTACGTGATTTTACTATTCCATTTCCATGCCACTGATAAACTAAACCTTTTATGCTTCCGTGATTAATTTCGTTTCTACTTTGATGTAGAAATGAAATTAATCACGGAAGCATGAACATTTTAGTTTTCGCAATACCCTATGTATTGCACAAGCACAGCGCACACAAAATAATCCTGAAACTTTACTACCACCAGATCACGTTCGACGCAATTTTGTTCATACAATTATATAAGAAAATCTGCGTAGTAAAGAAAGGTTTATTTTGAGTTAGGACTGCAGTGCTTACAAGGGTTTAAATGACAAGCAGACCGACATTAACAACATGTAGCGCCCATTTGTATTGCATTTATGGTAAATAGTAAAAAATATTAAACCCTGTTTTAACGAAAATACTTATTATTTTCAGGTCAGACAAAGAGCCGATTCAGAAAGTTTTATATCGGATTGGAATTATCCTGCCGAAGACCCCGTCTCTTCAATAGCGGAACGACAATATAAATGTAAGTAAACGTTGATCTATTAGCGACCTCTATTCGCTAAATATTGGACGCGACGCCTCGCAGATCTATCTATTCAATCTATATTGGCACCGATCAGCTGGCACGCCTTCAACGCGCTGGCATCGGTGGCATCTCCCTTAAGGTCATTGTCGCTGATAATGAAACTTTTCAGCCGTGCCCGAGCGGATCCCGGCCGAGCCGAACGTAGTGGACGGCGGCAGCAACTGGGTGTCGATCGCGTGGCCCAAGCCCGACAACCGCTACGCAGCGCCCGTGCTCGCCTACAAGGTGGAGAGCTGGCTGCTGGGCAAGGAGGGCGGCGCGCGCTGGCAGGAGCTCGGCATCACGCCACTCAACAACTACGACGCGTACAACCTCAAACCGGGCGAGCAATACCACTTCCGCGTGACGCCGCGCAACAGATACGGGTGGGGCGAGTCCGTGCAGACCTCCCAGCCGGTCGGGGTGGGCCTCGCGGGGAACCAGCCCGAGTTCGTGGACATACTGCCCGGACAGTTGAAAGTGTTGATCGGTGAAACGGCGAACTTGAGTTGTAGTGTTAAAGGAGATCCGACGCCGGAGGTCGTGTGGATGAAGAACGGCCATGAGGTGGAGGAGGGCGACGGGCGGGTGAGCAGCTCGTTCAACGGGCAGCAATGCCGGCTGTCGATCGCGGGCGTGGTGCCGGAGGACGAGGCGCGCTACAGCTGCGAGGCGAGCAACGCGCACGGCCGCGCCTCCACATACGCGCGCCTCGCCGTCGTCAGCGACCGGCTCGTGTGGGAGGCTGATGCTAAGCTTAAAAGGTACCTAACTCATCGTATTTTGTAACCATATTTCGGATATTCCAGCGATGCGTTTGGAGGCAAAGTGATGAATGATAAAACTAAAGGTTTGATTGTATTTGATAATGAAAACAAAAGTAGTTGTTATTGTTACTCACATTATAAAAACTTATTGTCCTAGTAACAACCGACAATATCCGTTACTGTAAGAATTTAAAATTATTCCGAGCAAAGCGAAAGTGAATATCTAAAAACTTTTGGTGTAAAGCTTGTAAATGTAATTTCAGATAGTAACGTGTAGGTACTAATCTCTAAGCAAGCAAAACAAAATCATACCTATGTGAGCTTGGTGGGCAGCGAACGAAAAGTTTATTCATCCATGTTATGTTAGTAAAAGACGATGGATTTTAGATTTTGATACATTTACTTTTTGTTTGTACACAATCCTGACACAGCTTTACTATAATATGAAAGCGATGTAGGTAACATAAAATAGTACTTACATCGTAAGGAGTTTTTGGTAAAGCATTGTTAATACTGTTAGTAATAGTCACACACACCTATAGTCATAGGGGTTGACAAATGTTACAGGGCTAATAAACAAACACTTTGATGAATTACAAATAAATAAAATGCACTGCTCTGCCATTGCGCGTCAGAGATAAATGATTTTTAATCCTTTATTTGCCTGCGGGTTTAATTTATTTAATCAACGTTGCCGTATCTCTAATAGGTAAAACTACAAAGTATCATTATTTTGTACTTTGCCGAGTGAGTAAACAGTACTCAAAGGATGCTTTGCTCGTATATTTAACGCAATTAAATATATTCTTAAGCATTTAACATTGCTCTTTATGGAACCACATATGGAAATTATTCGTGTTCTTTTGGTACAGTCTCTCTTGTTAATTCATGACCAACACAAAATTTAAGGTTTCGATTTTTTTCAGACTGTCGTCACATTTTACAGCAATAAGTATGCATCAATATAAACTGATTTGTACTCCGTCTTGTCGGTATTAATCAGAAGAAAATCGAAATCTTAAAAACAGAATTGTTCATAAGTTAGCGGGAGAGACTGTTGTACACTCTCTCCCCTAGTGTAATTATTGTGCTTCGAAATCAATCAGACTTTTTTATAGCATTTATTTACTGTATATTATCATTTATCAGCATGAAGGTTCATCCTTCGCACTTTTTTATCTTGGACTTGGTATCTAATTATTTTTGATTTCCTGATTGATAACGATGAGTAGGTACAGGACTTGTTACGCCGACCCCAAATTATTGCAGCTAATGTCATGATGGTCGACAGGGAACGTTCAGCGGAGGTGGATGGGGAATACCCTCCACAATTCACCATGCGCCTCCGGGATCGGCGAGTGCAGGCGACGTACCCGGTGCGGCTGACGTGTCAGGTCATCGGGAAGCCGCCGCCGACCGTCACCTGGCTGAAAGACGCCCATCCTCTGACACTGGACGGTAAGGAACCCTTCCGGCACATACGAATCCTAAGAAGGTCGTTTTATAAGTGGAGGAACACTCCAGGTAAGGAGTTCACTAAATCCCGTTACGAAACACATCTCGCTATAACAATCCGGAAGGAGGTCAAGGTATTTCTGAAACTGAACAACTTTCCCCATGGAACAAGGGTCGAAATATGAAAAAAAAATGGTCTTCACATACGAACTCTCCGGTTACCTGATCGATTTACTATGGGAGGCTCATTTTTTTTTCATGTTTCGTCCTATGTTCCAGCGGGAAAGTTGTTCAGTTTCATGAGTACCATGACACCCTTTCGGCTTGTTATACAATTTTAGTTTCTCCTGGTATATCATGTATGGCACACCAAGACATATTACTTATATGGACACTCAATTTGAAAAAAAAATACTAGTGACGAATAACAAAATCTCTGGGAACACTTCGGTCGGTCCTGCTGCTGTCTATGATAATGACAACTTAAGGCCAGGATTTGCGGGAAAACGCAGAAAAGCGTTGCGTTCGATTCAATTTTTGAGCCCTTTACTGTGGTCACTGTGATCTCAAAAAAATGTACGACGTACCCAAAGAAATGTTCTAGAGCTATTAGTATTTATTTTTTAGGTTTGATTGATATTTTTTGTATAAAAAAATCGCAAAAACAGCAAAAATATTTTTTTTTGTTTCAATTTTTATGTAACATTTACTACTATTTTCCTTAAGTTTTTTATAGTACAAGATTCCTCATTTAATTCCCGAGCGCTATTAGTAAAGGGTTTTAGCTGATTAACTAACTTTAATTCAACAAACCAAATTTTATTCAAAAATTCGGACGGTCTTCGCGGTGAAACCAGCCTCCCGCTGACCTCCCGAGCCGCCCGCTACCCGCATCTCACCCCCCCTCAACCCTAATCTTGAAATCGTATTTTTCTGCGTGGATCCTCGCCTTAAGTAGATGACAATCCAGAGGCCAGGTAATTATTTTAGGAACTTTGACGCCTTGTTTGTAGGGTTGTTTGTCGATCCTTTGTCCCACTCGACAGAGGAAAACTCAGAAAGGAATGTCATTTTTATATAAATGAAGTAATGAAAGCTAGATCGCCGCGTAGGGCCGGCTTAGATTAGCATCACCCCAAATATTTCCCATACGAGATTTGAGAGTTGATGTGTATTGCAATTTCGGGCGACAGCCTCTCAGTATGGTGATACATAGTGTGAATGACTCTGAAACTTTTGTCAGACGTCGTGTAAGGGCCGTTTTTTGCAGCTGTTTACGCTCTGTTTACCCCGCAAAGGATATAGTCGTGAGATATGTATGTATGTATGAAAGCTAGATGAGACTGCTCTCAGTTTGTGTAGCGTCCAAATCGGACTAGGAAGCGCTACATTGTGTACCTAGTGCCCTACTTCATTGTAGTGCACCTCTAGGGATGCCATACGTCTAAACTGCTCCAAAGTTCCAAACAAATACAAACAACTCAGTTCTTCTGGGTGGTTTTCTTTAAGAGTTAGGTACTATTGGTTTATAAAGTTTGGTAGGAATACGTCATTTAGATGAAGAAGAGGTATCACTTCTTGACGGCCTTACGGCTTGACGTGTCCTTTGTAGCATGGAACCATTTCAACTTTCTTACGATAATCAGGTGCATTAGGCCGCTTTCTTCCTATCTCTCTCTATCCTCGTGTAGGACACCGAGTGTTCTAACGACCCGATAAACCATGGTGTCAAAGACAGCAATCGGGTTCGATGACTTAACGTACCTACTCTCCGAAATACAGAACCATCTCTCTTTTCGGACAATCAGGCGGAGTTGGTTCAGCATGCAATGTCCTCACCGGTCTCGGAACAAATGTACAAAATGTTAGATGTCAACTTTAAGATTGCTCCACCGAGTATCGAACCCGGAGCCTTGTGCCGCACTGCTACTGCGCCACATTCAGGCCTCTATGACATCGAGACAGTTGAATACCCAAATTTTAAAACACTTCCAGAGTTAGGTATACAATGGAAAACTTGCAAAATTTTCACCGTACCTTAACCACGCGTTAGTGGTCAATTCACTTGCTTAATTCGCGGGCTTGGAGTGAGCCGCTGTAGCCCAGTTGGTACTGATGGCGAAGATCGCTAGTTCAAATTCAGCCAGCGGTGAAAAAAAAATTTGCATGTTTTCTAAAATCGAGACAGTTGACTGGGAAGTGACAACCCTACGCACGCGTCCGTTATGTTTCGACGACTTGACGAGACGTGCCAACTATCAAAATAATAAGGTGGACAGTTGTTGTTCAACATCGACAAGTACATCACAACATTGCCAATGCGATATAAATTACTTATTAAATATTTAGTAGGCTATCTTAGCAGGTCTCTTTTATAATTCTACATGGTAGGCAGAACGTTACCAGCTGATATAAAAGACAAATATTTTGGGAGGTATATACAACCTGTTACATAACTAACCAAAAAAAAGAATATTTTTCATTATCATCGGTCGATAAAAAAATCACATCACTAGTCTAGGCCAGGTGCTACACTACCTGGCGAAAAGTCCGCTTCGGCATACATTGCTGGTTGACTTAGTTTCTTGTATTGTTGACATTCATGTAATAGCCAGCAATGTAAACCGAACTGCATTTCGCCGCGTCGGTAACATCATTTGAATTTTGAGCTGTCAAAATTAGTGCTGCGATGCTACGATTAAAAATAAGTGTAATATATTAAAAAAAAAATTTTTCGAAGTTTTCAAAAACGATACTACGGCTCTAAGATTTTGTAAATTGACTCTTTGCAACGAACCTTTCCACACCCTTTCAGATTTATTGGTTGTTTTGTAACACGTTGTATAGGGAGACGCCCGCCTGGAGAATAATAGTCACAAAATAGAGAGTTTACATTACAGACAGCTCACTTGACCCTATTTTGGATTTTAGCGATTGTTAATAGCCAGGGATGCTACTGTTAAAAATCTCAAAGTACCTACCTATAGGTAACAATAACAAAACAAGAAAATCTAATACATGAACGTATATAATTCTGAGCCAATTTTAATCCAAAAAATGTGGCGTTTAAGGCAACCGTCTTCTTAGTTACCTTGAGTTACTCCAGTTAAAGTCAGTAAGCAACAAAATCGTCGCTAGTACTGATTGAGCCATCTACAAAGGCAGCCCGCGCGCCGTTTCCCCAATTTGTGATACCTATGTGCTGTCCTCGTCTCTTTAAATTAATACCTCGATAAAAACGACACCTAATTTACAGGAAATCCACTGAGCCGGATCAGATTGAAGTACACTGTACAGGTACTGAGAATTATTACAGTGAACAACAGGAGGATTTTCTGGACTGGAACAAATTTAAGGACGGATACTAAGAATTATTGCAGAAAATAAATTCTAAGAACAACAATAAAAATAAAATCGTTCTTGCGTAGGACGTGGAAAAGACGTGGGCAAGAACTCTATCTAGATAGTAAAATACAGGGAGTAAGAACAAACAGAAAGGAGGTCAAGTTACTCATGAAACCAAACAACTTTCCCCATGGAACATAAAAAAAATAAAAATAAAAATGGGTATTCCGATACAAAATCTCCAACCAGCTGATTGATTGACTATGGGAGGTCCAATTTTTTTTCTTTTTGTTTTAACCCATGTTCAATTGGGATATTTGTTCGATTTTATGAATTCCTTGATCTCCTTTCGGCTTGTTAAACCATTTTTGTTATTCCCTGTATATGTGCCTGTTGAAAATCAAGAGAGTTATTTTGTGTAGGTACGCTGGTTTTCCTTAGTAAGTTCGTAGCTCTACGAGTATGTAGCTTAGCTACACACACATCTACAGTATGCGCGCGAGTTGCGAGCAGTACCTATAAGAATTTTTATCGCACTTGCCAGTATCTCGGCGTGTGCAACAAAGAGGCACATACTTCAAGATCAGGATGGTAATAAACTCGCGCGCGTACTATACCTATTATTTTGTTTTCGTTGCTAGAGTTTTATTTTATAAATTAAATGGGTTATTACCATTTTATGAAAACTGTCACGCTGTACACGCTGTCACTGTCACGATTCATGACAGTCTTCTAGCTGTATCATTTCAATTTTACTACAACAAATGTTGCAACAAATAGGTACGTAATAGAAGCATAAATAGAGAAATGCCAATTAATGTTCTCGGAACTGACTAGTTTCTCTTAATTAACGCCTGAATGATTCGATACTGTACAGTACTGTCACAAAATAGAGAGCTAACAGAAAATTCACTCGAGCCCTTTTTTAGGATATTTGCGATCATCGTTTGTTACATAGCCTAGTTTACTACGTATATCAAAACAGCAAAATTAAATCCAAGAAATGAAATATGACGTAGTAGACAAGTGGATAATACGAGATACAATGGTCTATCCATTCAGCCTATACTAGCCCACTGCTGGACATACGTTTCTTGTTTATTCAATCATACTATTCTCTACGATCTTTACACACCCCTTCTCACGCCTTACACACCCAAGATATTGGTACAGACTGGTTCACCACTTCAAATATTTGCAGTTTATTTTTACGTTCTGTTATATTCAGTGTAAATACTATCGCCAAGAAACATAGGACGAAATATGAAATAAATTTTGGACCTCCCATACAAAACTTGGTCGGTTGAACTCGACTGGTACTTTTGTATGAGAGTTCCAATTTTTTTCTCATTATGTCGACCTATGTTCCTTGAGCAAATTGTTCAGTTTTACGAGTAGAACACGCCCTGAAAATATTTGCACTGAATTTAATAGGACCTTATAGTATTTTTATATCGGATATCCCGGATATCCGATAGTTTCGGCTTCGGTTACGGAGCTCCATAACATCTCTCATTGGCGGTGTTGCATTACAATGTCATTGTCAGTTAAGTCGGTTCAGTTCAAGTTCAGTTAGTGATTGACTGACAGTCGTAGTGGCGCAGTGGTTAGTACGACTGCTTGCGACCCTGAAGGTTCCGGGTCCAATTCCCGTGGCGTCATTCACAAAGATGATATTTATCATTTTGTGAATTGGTCCCAGTCTGGTAAGGACCTTGCAAGTTCAACCACCTGATTGTCCGAAAAGCAAGATGGTTTGGCGTTTCGGAGGGCACGTTAAGCCGTACGTCCTAGCTGTCTATGGTTACTTAGTTGGCGGTCGTTACACAATCATGTCACAGGGCTGCTAGTTTCAGTAGGCGGTTGATAAACTCTGACACCAGGGTTCATGTAGTCGTTGGACGACTTGGTGTCCCACTCGAAGAAGAAGAAAGAAAGTCACAGAATATACAGTGTGCTACCGTGTTCATCGGGTCCATAAACGACTCGGTGCCTCACTCGAAAAGAAGAAGACCGCCAAGCGGGTTTAATCGAACTGGTCATTTTAGGAATGTACTTATATGCAAGTGGCTCCATATTTCATATTGCATTTATTACAATTCGTACCTACTTCATTTCTTATAAAAGACAAATTCTAAATTAGAATATAGTACATGTATGAGCCTGATAAGGCATTGCAGTATGTTAAATAGGTATAATTTACATTTTATGCATGCATAGTGTCTAATTTAATTAAACAATGATCATGAATAATTATCTTATTAAATAAGACCGATCACCTACTAAAAACACTATATTAATATTCTGAAAATAGATATTTAAGTGTTCCTTGTCAAATGTCCCCCTAATCATTTCTAATATATTTTAATTGCGTTTATAAAATCTTCTTCATATTTTGTAATAACATTTATGAATAAAGTTTTCATATAAACTATAATAAAATAAGTAGTTACGTATACTTAACGTACTCAACGTACGTTCCTAGAATCACCTGTTTGAAAATTCTTGCTTGTTATTAACACACTGTATAATTATTACTAGGGTAGTACGGTAGTACCAGAAATTAAAGAAATGGCGTGCGGGGCGCCTATACATATACAGATGGCTCTCTCAGTACTTACTAGAAACGAATTTGACGCTTACTGACTTTAACTGAAAATAACTGGAATCACAGGGGAAGTCAAGGTAACTTAAGAAATATTTCTTGGAGTAAAATATGCTCAGAATCATAAGACGTTCTTGTTGATTTTGCTGTTTCGATTTTCTTGATTTTTGACAGTAGCAACACTGGCTATGAAACAACTGACAATCGCAAAAATCCTGAAAAGGATCGATTCATCGTTCTGTAAATTGTCTATTTTGTTGTAGTACCAAAGTTAGTTCAGGATTTAATAAACTGAATGGCACAATATCACAAAGGGCTAAAATGCCTTTATGCTTTTATGCGTTGTCTGGCTTTGTCTACCAGCCAAACAAGGGACATTCCGATTATTGGTTCCAAGGCGGAATTGGGCATCGTACGAAACACCATTAACCTGAGAGCCGGCACACTGTATGAGCTAAGACGTAGGTGACCTAAATCCAAAGTGATGTGGTACATAAAGTGCAAAGAATTCTCAGAATCGGGGCTTCCTGTAAATCGAAGTTCCTACAAAGTTAATACTGCAAAGGCCTTACGCGGCCCACAGCACAAGTGCTTTAGTGGTAATCCGGACTTGTGAAACAGGACTTTCGTTTCCACCAATAACGCCATCTCCACAGCTACTATTACTCCGTGGGTTTGGGATTCTTCCATCACATACAAGTGGGCTGCCTCCCCGACTGAGCGGCCAGAGGCCGTAACTTTCTGTAAAAAAAGGCCATTTACACCTTGTCTGACAAAAGTTTAAGAGTCATTCAGAGGACTATAAATCATCATAGTCACAGGACAATATACGACAACTCCCAAATCCCTAAGTCGCTTTAATTGTTGCATGTATGAGCACTGAACTGAAATTTAGCACAGTTAAATAAACGTTATGGCAATCGGGCATATGTAGAGACTTTTTTGGTCACTAACCTTTTTATTGTAGGTAGGTACACGAGTTTGATAGAGTAAAAAGATTAGGCTTGTGAGAGCGGACGATCGATATTCTGGCTAGCACTACGTATACCTAGTGATTTAAAACATTAATACTTGAATAAATTACGTTATTTTTATTTAGCTGCTTATTTTCGGAATATCACCGTAATATAAGCTGCTCATTGCTAATAACTGGACGTTACAATATTAAATCCAACGTCCGGCTCCTATTCACCAAACATAGACACCGAGTCTGGGCAAAATTTTAATTTATTTTCATTATCGGAAAAGCTACCAGCTTACTTTTTCTGAACGTAATTTCTTTTTATCTTTCGCGACTCATTAGTTCATTACTGTTCATAATCGAAACTGATCTAAGCTTTTAAATTTTGTCTAATTAAAATGCTCTATTTTGAAAATAATTAGCATTACTTTTTTCTATATTGAATTCGGTATTTGGTCACTACCTCCTAGCTTAAGGGGTTATAGTCAAAGGGAGGTTTTCAAATAAATAAATGCGAGCTACTGCCAAAAGCCAGACATAGTCCCCAGATTCGGAAATGGTATTTTTACACACAACACAAAGGCAAAAAGGCGAAGTAAGCCGGATTCCTAAATCTGGGCTGACATTTGAACAAGTATTATTTAACAAAAAACAAAACCCGACGGCGGTAATTTCAAGGTTAGCTATATATATTTTTTTTAATTCGCCCTTTTGAATTTATGATTTTTAATATATTAGGTAGCCAGTGTCACTCGCGCTGATGAATCTAACGACACCTCACATGTCAAGATCCACACAACCTTTTGGGCTGTAGCCCGTGCAATCGAATTTTTTGTCTACATACATACCCACATACATACAAACTCTTAAAAAGCATAACCCCTCAGAGGAAGTCGGGTAAAAAGGCAAAGTAAGCCGGATTCCGAAATCGTGGCTGACATTTGAAAAATCCAGTCACTCTGTCGCTCTATTTCTGCATTTCCTATTAATGCACTGCTCGATGATCCTGTTATTTCATAATAGGTATTTGGTATACAGACACCCGAAAGCAGAATACTATTTTATCATTGAAACATCAATCCCGGCCGGGAATTGGACCCGGAACTTTTAGGCGCAAACTCCACAGAGTAGGCGTGAGACGTGCGACATCGCGACGCTTAAAACCTTTTCCATGTATAAAATGACGACTGACGATCACTTGTCTGACAGATGTAATCTTATGTCTCATGTCCAGGACAACCGATGTGGCGCAGTGGTTAGTATGAGTGCCTGCCACGCAGAAGGTTCCGGGTTCATTTCCCGGTAGAGTCAATCACAAAGTTGATATTTATCACTTGTGAATTTGTTTCCGGTCTGGTTAGGACATTGCAGGCAGAACCACTAGTCTGACGTTTAGACTTAAAACGCCTACATCGATTCGCCGGCCACCCTGTACATACTCTAAGCTTTAATCTCTTTGTTTAGGCCGGCGCACAGCGTCTCAAGACGAGCACTTCCACACATTGGAAATCGAGCGGACAACACTGGAAGACGGCGGAGTGTACGAGGCCACGGCTAGGAACAACAGCGGAGCGGTCAGCTGCCACTGCTGCCTGGTGGTGGACAAGGGAATCCGCGCCTACGTGGCACCTGAATTCTGCCTAGGGCTTGAGCCTTTGTACCGAGTGCATGAAGGTAAGTAACATCGAAAGCCTCTCGAATCAACCAGAACAAGAACGATAGTATTTTAGGCCACACTCGGCGGAGTGTACGAGGCCACGGCTAGGAATAACAGCGGAGCGGTCAGCTGCCACTGCTGCCTGGTGGTGGACAAGGGAATCCGCGCCTACGTGGCACCTGAATTCTGCCTAGGGCTTGAGCCTTTGTACCGAGTGCACGAAGGTAAGTAATCGAGCGGACCACATTGGAAGACGGCGGAGTGTACGAGGCCACGGCCAGGAATAACAGCGGAGCGGTCAGCTGCCACTGCTGCCTGGTGGTGGACACGGGAATCCGCGCCTACGTGGCGCCAGAGTTCTGCCTAGGGCTTGAGCCTTTGTACCGAGTACACGAAGGTAAGTAATCGAGTGGACCACATTGGAAGACGGCGGAGTGTACGAGTCCACGGCTAGGAATAACAGCGGAGCGGTCAGCTGCCACTGCTGCCTGGTGGTGGACAAGGGAATCCGCGCCTACGTGGCGCCAGAGTTCTGCCTAGGGCTTGAGCCTTTGTACCGAGTACACGAAGGTAAGTTACATCGAAAACCATTCGAATCTATGATAGTTGATATTTCAGGCCGCACTCAGTATTTAATTTGCGAATGTCGAGAGATTTTATCACGTTCTTACTTACTTAGGTATGGGGTCATTCGGAATTAAGTACAAGTATTTTGGAGTGTATCTACCGGCGAAATGAACATCTATTCTGTAGGAACATAATTCGAAAATAGGCAAAATCTTACAAAAATGGACAAAAACGATGTTTAATATAAACGGAAGTTCAGACTACTGCTCCTATTTGGATCTTTAACCCTTCGGTTCAGTTTAGTTAGGTTAAGTTTTACGAGTGGATTTTAAACTATCTAATTTTTGCATGTTTCTATCACCGTATCTTTTCTTCTTCGAGTTACCTATGTAACTAACCATCGTAATGTATGTAACCAACTACCACACAAAGGGCAAATGTTGGTTTTCTATTTAAATTAACTTCAGATACACTTAATAGTAACTTTACCGGGTCTTATCGCCATAGTTTTTTAGGTAAATAAGCGATTTACCTGGAAACCCGACGTTTAAAGGCAGACTAGTTAATCGCTTATTTACATATAAAAGTATCGCGATAAGACCCGGTAAAGTTACTATATTACGTACGTGTGAAAGTAATCGCGAGTGCTTAAAAAGTTATATAACTTCGGATAATTTTAATTAGTTAATGGCAATAAATATTTAGAGTGTAGGACGTAGGTAGGTAGACTGTGTGTGATACTACACCGGAAAAAGCATGCTAGCAGTACACGCGCGCGATCTGATAGCAGACACATGTTATATTGTCTTTACTTTCGGATGCCATTAGATCGCGCACGTACTACTTACCTAACTTAGTCTTGTAGAATACTTGGAGAGACGCTGAAGGTAGAATATTATGTAAAGCTAAGCTACGCCTCCGCGTATCCTCGTCGTTTTGACGTTAAAATCTGACTGCTGTTGTCTGAAATTTAAACCAAATTTTCGTCTTTTGTTCTGTCGGTTCCGCGAAAATACATTGCATTCGCAATTTCATGCAAGTAAATTTCTGGACACAGTCGTATCAGGCGATATCGACCCCCTAGGTCCCTGCTGCCTCACTACAACTGCCTATGCCATCGCAGTGTTTTTATAAGTAGTATTTTGTTAGATTGTAGATCATATATTGTACATACCATTATACATACAGAATGATCCCGAATGATCCTCGTTCCCAAAAACGCTAAGCTCAACAAGTCGAACTAAACAATTTTTCCTTACCATAGAAAATTGCTCGGATTTTAGGCTTTGGTCCTTAGGGAAAGTTTTTAATTAGATCTTTTAAACTAAGCGTTTTCGGTTAGGTGGGTGTTGTTGCCTGAAATGTGTAATAGTAATTATATTTCAATTAATGATTTTCGACCGCCAGGCGAGGAGCTACGGATAACGGCGGTGGTGGAAGCGTACCCGTCGGTCGGTGTGACGTGGTACCGTGACGGCGTGCGGCTGCGGCCGTCACGCCGCGCCGTCATGACGCTGGACCACGACGGGCAGATCGAGCTGGCGCTAGCAGCTGTAGCCCCGCGTGACGCGGGCGTCTACACCTGCACCGCGTCCAATGAAGTCGGGCGCGTCACTACTTCTGGAAAGGTACAGTATGCCGTCATGACGCTGGACCACGACGGGCAGATCGAGCTGGCGCTGGCTGCCGTGGCGTCTACACCTGCACCGCGTCCAATGAAGTCGGCCGCGTCACTACTTCTGGAAAGGTACAGTATGCTGTCATGACGCTGGACCACGACGGACAGATCGAGCTGGCGCTGGCAGCTGTAGCCCCGCGTGACGCTGGCGTCTACACCTGCACCGCGTCCAATGAAGTCGGACGCGTCACTACTTCTGGAAAGGTACAGTATGCCGTCATGACGCTGGACCACGACGGGCAGATCGAGCTGGCGCTGGCTGCCGTGGCGTCTACACCTGCACCGCGTCCAATGAAGTCGGACGCGTCACTACTTCTGGAAAGGTACAGTATGCCGTCATGACGCTGGACCACGACGGACAGATCGAGCTGGCGCTGGCAGCTGTAGCCCCGCGCGACGCAGGTGTCTACACCTGCACCGCGTCCAATGAAGTCGGGCGCGTCACTACTTCTGGAAAGGTACAGTATGCCGTCATGACGCTGGACCACGACGGGCAGATCGAGCTGGCGCTGGCAGTTGTAGCCCCCCGGCGTCTACACCTGCACCGCGTCCAATGAAGTCGGCCGCGTCACTACTTCTGGAAAGGTACAGTATGCCGTCATGACGCTGGACCACGACGGGCAGATCGAGCTGACGCCGTTGTCTACACCTGCACCGCGTCCAATGAAGTCGGCCGCGTCACTACTTCTGGAAAGGTACAGTATGCCGTCATGACGCTGGACCATGACGGGCAGATCGAGCTGGCGCTGGCAGCTGTAGCCCCGCGCGATGCCGGGGTCTACACCTGCACCGCGTCCAATGAAGTCGGACGCGTCACTACTTCTGGAAAGGTACAGTATGCCGTCATGACGCTGGACCACGACGGGCAGATCGAGCTGGCGCTGGCAGTTGTAGCCCCCCGGCGTCTACACCTGCACCGCGTCCAATGAAGTCGGTCGCGTCACTACTTCTGGAAAGGTACAGTATGCCATCGCACAGAGCCGTCATGGCACTGGACCACGACGGGCAGATCGAGATGCCGCCGGCGTCTACACCTGCACCGCCTCGAACGAGGTCATCCAGGTTACAACTTCTGGAACGGTAGAATACCATGATGCCTCATGACCCCCGTGTCGCCTTTTTTGTTACTGGACATTATGTTCTTAGCCCCTAGGCCATCAAAACTACACCTAACTATTTGGTGGGAAGCAAGGGCTCTACCGGAAGTGTGTGTCGGTGGAAATTTTTCTCGTTTTGCAACATTGACTCCATAGTAAAAGTTGATCAGTTGTATGGTCTGATCATGCCTGCAAAGTTTTCGGTACACCGTCCCTTACACCCTGTATATATGTAGGTATGTAAGCGAGCAAGGTACGAAACCCCTTATACGATAGAACAGAACGTTTAGATAAATTGAAAAATACTAAACGATTTATCTGCCTGAAAACTCTTAACTGCAAAAATAAAATACTTTTTCAGTATTTCAGTTCGTTCAGTTAAAACTGATTTTATTTTATCCAGGAAAATGTGGTTTGAATATTGCCTCGAGCGTTGTTATAGCCAGTCGGCTTCATTTCTTCTACAGAATGCCCTAGGGGGATAAAACCATCTCGTTTACAGGCCAATAATGAGCAATTGTGCATCCCGATAAAACTATATTTTGTATGAAATTCAATTTTGAAAATATTGAAATGTGACGTCATAAGTTTTTACTATTTAACTAAGGTCAAATCAATACTTTTGGTAGTCAATTTTAGAGGATTATTTTTTATTACAAATAAGATTTCTAGAGATGGTCCATACTACAAAACGGTCCAAATATATCCAAATGTCACCTAGAGTCATTCGGGGTAAAACTGCGCAGCGGGTAAAACTGCGCACCGTCGATATTACGGAATAGGGTGCAGGGCCAGGGACGCTGATTTTCTGGGAACACGTGTAGCTGAACCGCTATTTTAGGTCCAGACACTCTGTGCAGTGCGAGTCGATTTCCTACCTATTAGAACCAAAAATACCAAAACGTGGTTAAATTCGGACTGTATTCGGTGCAAGGAAAAGTTTGTGGGAGTGTGGATTATGATCACAAAGAGTTTGCTTCTACTTTTTTATTTTCTATACATATTGATGTTCTTTTTCAGTAGCAACATTTCAACCGTGCCTCAAAAGTGTCAAAGTTACAATTAATTGTTTTGAGTACTCATTGAATGTGGTAAAACTGCGGGGATAATAGTGCGCACATGACGTGTGTGGCTAGGTGTGCGTAGTTTTACCCCACTATAGTGATATTTAAAAACGCATTTCTGTACAGAAATACCTATATTTTATTAGATCTTTCTTTTTTTATTGTTTTAGACTATAAAATGCCTCGTAATTATAAAATATAAACATCTGATAAGACCTTAGTTATTGTGAAATTCTTGTGCGCAGTTTTACCCAACACACCGCGTAGTTTTACCCGCATCACGGGGAAGAAATGCGCACTCTGACTTAGTCACTGTTTTTTTAAATATATGAAAAACCGCACATTACATCGCAAGTTGTTTGTTTGTATTTGAGAGTCCATTAACCAAGCTATTAGACAGCACATACAATGTGCCTTAAATCGCAGTAGTTTGGGAGTTATGAAGTGAAATATCCAAAAGTGCGCACTTTTACCCCGAATGACTCTACATTCCAATTTATAACTATTTATACAACGTGTTACAAAACAACCAATAAAGCCGGAGGAGGTACTCGTGAAACTGAACATGGGTGATCGGATGGTACATTTTGTATGGGAGGTCCAAAATTTTCTTCATATTTCGACCTATGGGAAAAGTTGATCAGTTTCATGAGTACCTTGACCTCCTTTCGGCTTTATTCTTTGTTTTGTAACACCCAGTATGTATGTTCCATCCTTCTTTTTATTTTCGTATCAACGGCAAATCAAATTCTCTGTGCCACCCTCGGGCATAGTTTATACATATTCCATTACATTTGCAAATCATACCAGTTAATAAAATCCTCAAATGTTAGTCGTAATACCACGGCAATAAATTTCAATTGAATCACAAGCACATGTATAAAAAAACAAATACCCTACTGCGATAATTTCAAAGCTAAAGCGTTTCAAATCCACCTGTTTGAATTTATGTAATTTTAATATGGGTACTCACTGTCACTCGCGCTGCTGAGTCGAAAGTTGGGCTGTAGCCCGTGAAGAATGATTTCTTGCCCACATCGATACATACCTCCACAAATATATAATAGGGTTACATTTAATTAAGTACAAATATCTTGAGGGTGTGATCTCGTCACAAATCTGAACAACTTTTGTTTGAAACTTTTCTTCGAAATATGAAAAAGAAAATTTGGACCTCCCATACAAAAATGCTGAAAAAGTGTGTCACGTAGTATGGGAGGTCCAATGTTTATTTCATATTTCGAAGAAAAGTTTCAAACAAAAGTTGTTCAGTTTTTTAAGTAGATTACACCCTCAAGAGATTTGTACTTAATTAAATGTAACCGTATATATTCCTACATATAAACGTACTCTCGAAAAACATAACCCCCATTCTTCGTCGGGTAAAACACCAAATTAATACTTTGCAAACCACAAATTGCTGTTGGGGAATGTAAATCATTTATATTATTATGTATTTCGCACCGATAATAAATATTTCCGATAAAACAATTTTGATCCCCGTCGATAAATATTATTTCCGGGAGGTGACAAAATTTTAAACTTAAATGACCACATCGCTTCCACGAAATGTAATAATTTTGGTCCTACTTAACAAATATGGCTGAAATAAAATAAGTAGTTCCAATACTTCCAATAGAGCTTTATTTTCCTTTTTCAAAATAATATACATACGCACATCACATCACACTACGCCTTATTTCCTTGCGGGCTAGGCAGACCGGTACCGGCCGTAAAATATGATTGAATCGCCACGTTCGAAAAATCTCCGAGGACTTTATCAAAAAATCGTGTATCACTACAGTGACAGGTTGTCAGCCTACCGCCTAAGATTGTGATACACATGAAGCCCTAGAGTCCCCCAGTCGCCTTTACGACACCCGCTGTAAAGTAATGGAGTGATGCTATTCTGGTTCACGTGGAAATAACACACCTCCATATATATCAAGCCTATATAACTGCGGGGTAAGCAGAGCGAAAACGGCTGTAAAAAAACGACCATTTATACCACGTCTGACAAAAGTTTGAGAGTCATTCAGAAGACTGTGAATCACCATAGTGACAGGTTCAGTCTGTCGCCTAAAATGGCAATACACATGAACGAACTCTCAAATCCGTTAGTCGTTTCTTACGAGACCCACAGGAAAGATATGGGGTGATGCTATTTTAAGCCGGCGCCACACGGCACAGCACGGCTCCTGGAAATTAGTAGGTAGGTACAATTAATAAGCTTTTCATGAAACTGGGTTCCTGAAATCTCGGAATAACTACGATTATCAACATGATACTCGGAATAACAGCCGTAGCATGAGTTAGGGTGACGGCGCGCGGAGCGCCTTTACAAATGGCTCACTCTGTACTAGCGACGATTTTGACGCTTACGACTTTTACTGGAATGAATTGGAATCTCAGAGTTAACTAAAAGGTATCTAAGGAGATGGTTGCCACGAAATTGGCTCTTAATCATTTTACGCAAAATAAATGGCAACATTTACTACAAAATCCTGGATAATGGACAGGGAAAGTAAAATGCGGCTGATGCAGGTAAACAAACTACTTAGGTAAATAAATCAAAATCAAAAAATCAAAATCAAAAGCATTTATTTCTCAGTAGGAATTACAAGATTCACTTTAAGAAAGTCACATTCTAATTCAAACTTAAAAAAGGGAAAATTTGTAGTCCAAAATTTTCTCTTTTTTATAACAATTTGTGTTCCTACTCTAAACGCGGCTCGGGCGGGATAAAAAAAAATAAAAATAAAGGCACTGCCTCGGGGCTGGCCAGGCTAACCACACAGCATGTATCTTTATGCCTCAATGAATGACAAGTAAATGGAAATAATCACTAAGTCAATATTTAAAACAAGAAAGGTGTTACATGTGTATAGTTAGCGGCCATCATGATCATTACATGATGATTTCGTGGCAATCATCATGTAATGACCTACTTTCGTAATAATTTTGTCTGAAGAATGCCAGAAGTTCATGAATCTGTAGTTCGAATATTGAAAAAGTTATTTTGGACAGCTGGTGCCTTTTCTATAGAAGGTCAATTTAGTTTTTCCATTCCGACCTTTGTTTCATGTGAAAGGTGCAGCTGTACAGTTTCATGTACTAGTTCCATATACCCTTACCCGTACCCTTTAAAATATTTTCAGAAAACATTGTTATACCTTATATCTGTACCAAAAGAGCATCCGTATCTTAGATTATAAATAAGCAAGCTATAGAGTGCACGTATCGCCCTGCGCCGTACCATTATTCTGTGGCCATACTGTCAAACGTAAGCAGTTGTTCCATGAATACTATCATCAAATGTATGTGAAGTAATAGATGTTGTCACTGGCGTTTTGCTGCTGATGGACAGAGAGGTTGTGTTCTTACTACAGCTATCCGTCTATCCGTTGTAACTTTTTAGGCGCACTCTAGTATAGCTTGCTTATACTCTAAGATCCGTATCCACGTTCGCTATGAAGTTTGTCGTTATTTACTGCTCTGCCAGTCAAAGCGCATGCTTCTCGATGCGATGCGACGCTGCGAAAGGGCAGAGCTTGCAAAGGCGACACGTACTTACAGACAGCGAAGTTCAGGATTCAAATGCAAAGGTGAAGCAACTCTTTCGAGTGGAAATCAGCTCGCGATATTACAAACCTACTCCCACTGAAACTTCTTATATTAATGTTACATAGCTACAGAGTATGTCTGCAGAACATAATAATTTCTCTGTCGCCGACATAGTCGGCGATAAACAGGGTGGACTGTAGGTATAGTGACGTCAAAAGACCAAAAAGAGAAGTTTTTATGTGAGAGGTATCCGAATTACCGAAAAGGGGTCACACTTCAGTCAAATGTTTGTTAAAAATAGCTATCAGTAGAAAAACTTCTAAAAATTAAATTTGTTTCCCTGTTTTGTGTTATTTTGTGAGGCGCGGCGCGACCCACGCGTCACTTTTCTATACCAGGAACGATCATTCTCGTTTTGTATTTTGACGTCACTCTATCGTCCACCCTGTATACCTAGATAGATTTAAAGCAGACTCGATCTAAAACCTATTAACAACATTCTCGTAAGAATATTATTAAGTAGACAGTAAAATGAATTGAAAAATTCTTAGACCTCTCAAAGAAAACTATTTCCCTTTGAGAAGTCTAACATTTTTCTATGTAGAGAAAATTAGATTAGGTCAGTTACATTTATTATAATAAGATTGAAAGGACTTTGTTACAGTTAATTTGTTTTAGTTATTTTTAAGTGCCGTGTGGTGCCGACTTAGGATAGCATCACCCCATATCTTTCCCGTTGGTGTCGTAAGAAGCGACTAAGGGATTCGAGAGTTGATGTATATTGCAATTGTAGCCGTCAGGCTGACAACCTGTCATTATGGTGATACACAGTCTTCAGGATGACCCTCAAACTTTTGGCAGATGTGGTGTAAATGGCCTTTTTTTACAGCTGTGTTTGCTCTACCTAGCCCGCAAGGGATATAGGCGTGATCTACGTATGTATGTAGTGTGTTTGTGTTTTTAAGTTACATAATATTTTGTTTTAGTTGTTATTTTATGTCGAAATGCATTTGAAATGTTTCGTTCGATGCAAACAAACTTTAAAATAAACATTGCCGACGTGTTTGTCACACACCTCCTGCAATAACGGTGATCCGAAAAAATCGGGACTGACAACAAAGTTCAGGAAACGCTAAAAAAATCGGGTCTGGGAAAATCTGTCTGTACCTAGGTACATAAACTCCGTTTTTAATTTAGACTGTGGGACGCGGGTTTATATTGTGAAACGCACCCTTGTTCCATTTGAATTTTTACTAGTCACCGATAGCGAAAATGCAGGATGGGCTGGAGATAAGGAACAACATTCCCCAAGCAACATAGCTTGAAATATAAAAACATAAATGGGGCCGCCAATACAAAATTGCCGATCAGCTGATTTGAGTTATGTTCCTTGGCTGGAAGTTGTTCCTTATCACCAGCTGGTCCTGCTTGTACTATGTATTTTATAAACTAAATAGAAAATAAATTATAATAAGGATAATTTTGCAGGTGGAAGTAATCGGGGATGCCACAATGGAGAAGAAGAGGACTCCACCAATGTTCATCAGCCCAGATGTACCGTGAGTAAATTCATACATTCGTACATAACGCCTTTTGCCTTGCTGGGTAGGCTGAGCGGTAACGGGCGTAAAAATACGGCCTACGCACACAACGCCTCTCCCCTCCTTGCGGGGTAGACTGAGCGTTAACGACCGTAAAAATAGCAGTGTGGTGATGGCTTAGAATAGTGTCACCCCATATCTTTCCCGTGGATGTCGTAAGAAGTGTCGAAGGGATTATGAATTGATGTGTATTGCAATTCTTGGAACACTGTATTCTGAATGACTCTCAATCTTTTGTCAGCGTAAACGGCCATTTTTTACAGCCGTTAATGCTCTGCCTACCCCGCAAGGGTTGTAGGCGTGATATATGTATGTATGTATGTACCTATTGTGTCACAGGGTCGAAAGCAAGTGAATTAATACGATGGCTTCCTTCCATGATGAGCTTAGCTTATAACTTAAGCTTGTTGAGTATAATTAACGGGTATTGACACTGATATATTCAATTTTGGAATCTGATTCTGTATCTCATGTCTCATGGGTTAAACTTAGGTGTACCTACCTACCTCGCATGAGATATTGGCGTGGTATATGTAAAATGTACTGGTGACCTTCTACTGAGAGGTACCCAAATATCCAAATGCCCCCATGTATGTACCGCGATATTTTTTAGTTTTCGTGTTATTCGACTCGCTCAGGGTTTAATAGGCCCTTAAGGCGAACCATGGAGGAAGCATACCTAAGTTCCTAACTGACCCTACAATTTTGGCCCCGGGGCTATTGAATCTACACCTAGCTGTTTGGTGGGAAGCAGAAGGCTTATCCGGAAGTGTGTGTATTTGGTTGTTCAAACAAGCAACCCGATCGCGCCCTTTGGGCATGACTGGGCCTACGAGTAGTTCTGGGAATAACGGATCGGACTATATCTGCCCGGTATATACCGGTAGTTGCCAAAGAAGGGGTCGTCCACAAATTACGTAACGTACTTAGGGGGAGGGGGGGGGGTTCCGACCGGGCGTTACGGTCCCGTTACTATGGGGGAGGGGAGGGTCAGAGTCAAGCGTTACGTAACGCTATTTAAAATATTTTTTCAAGTATTTTTAATACCTTAATTCACACATTACTAAATTAATTGGATAACAAACTTTTATAACACTTCTGGTGTCAGTTTCAGGAATGCAATTCTTTAGAAATTATTTAAAAAAAAACTGCCAAAGGCAGGATTTGAACGTACGGCTATCGAAAGTAGTACTGACAATGCCTCTTCAAATTCAGTCTAATTGTAGAAAAAATTGCAAGTTTTCTAAAAAATGTTTCATTGCTTTATCACAGAAATCATCATCATCATCTGCCTGCCCTTATCCCAATTTATTTGGGGTCGGCGCAACATGTCTTTTTCTTCCATTCATCTCTATCACCAGTCAAATCCTCACTTACGCCTTTATTTTTCAAATCGTCTTTTATACAATCCATCCAAACTTTTTTAGGCCTTCCTCTTCTTCTGCGTCCATCCACATTCATGTTCATTACTTTCTTTGTTACATGCTCTTTATCTCTCTTCATTACATGCCCATACCAAGATAAACGATTCCCTCTCTTTTGCTCTGTCACTGTCGCTACTTTCAAACTCCCTCTAATATACTCATTCCTTATTTTATCCATCCTTGTCACACCACACATCAATCGCAACATTCTCATCTCAGCTACATGCAGTCTTTTTTCATCCGTCACCTTAGCTGGCCAACACTCTGATCCATACATGACAACAGGTCTCACCACCGACTTATATATCTTGCCTTTCAATTTGAGAGGCATTCGGCGGTCACACACTGTGCCTGTAACCTGTCGCCATTTCATTCATCCCGTATTTATCCTGTGCCTGATTGTTCGGTCTATTTCGCCATCACCTTGTACGAGCGAGCCGAGGTACCGGAAGTCGGAGCAGACTGGTAAGGGTTCGTCACTGAGCGCTACCGGAACAAAACTGGAGAGACCGCCGAAATCGCAAAACATTTGTTCCGTTTTGGTTCTGCTAATTTTCAAGCCAACACTCTCCAGCCTCTCCTGCCAGCTTTCCAGTCTGTTCTGCACCTCTTGTCCACTCTCACCGACGAGTACAATGTCATCGGCGAACAGCATGCACCAGAACATGCGTTATCACAGAAAATAAACTGAAAAATATTACAAAATAAGCGTTACTTAACGGAAAGGGGAGGGGGGAGGGGTCATGACCAAGCGTTACGGTCCCGTAACTGGGGGGGAGGTGGGGGGTCAAAAATTTGTGATTTTTGCGTTACGTAATTTGTGGACGACCCCGAAGGGGGGAAGCTACGGCCAGATGTAGACTACCTGTAGGCTGATGTAATGAGATAATAAGGTTGTTGTCGTTCCCAGGTATTCGAAGGAGCCGATGTTTATCCGGAAGCCCAGGTCCAGCGAGGCCCGCGAGGGTGACACCGTCATCATCGAGTGCGAGGTCATCGGTGACCCCAAACCGGACGTGTACTGGCTCCGAGACTTCCTGAAGGTGAGTCCCTTCATCGATGTTTATCCGGAAGTGAAGGTCCAGCGAGGCCCGCGAGGGTGACACCGTCATCATCGAATGCGAGGTCATCGGTGACCCCAAACCGGACGTGTACTGGCTCCGAGACTTCCTAAAGGTGAGTCCCTTTACAAATGGCCGACAGCAGTAATTTAAAGTTATATTTTACGTTTAAAATCTGCCATTTTGAATTTAAGTAAACTGTATTGTGCTGACGGCTTAGAATAGCATCAGCCCATATCTTAACCGTGGGTGTAGTCAAAAGTGAATAAGGGACATGAGAGTTGAAATGTATTACAATTTTAGGCGACAGGCTGCCAACCTGTCACCACTCTTCTTTATGACATTCAAACTTTTGTCAGACGTGGTGTATATGACCGTTTTTAGGGTTCCGTACCTCAAAAGGTAAATACGAAACCCTTATAGGATCACTGTGTTGTCCGTCCGTCCGTCTGTATGTCCTTTTCTAAGTTAATTTTACTAAAAGTGCCAGCGCTATTCTAAAACTACTATTTTTGACAGTCACATGGAAGACAGTCACACAATTACTATTTTTAATAGTCACTTATGGACCATTAGGTACCTACCTAATGCCCTCTTCAACTTACCTTCTATTTAGTGAAATCGCCTAGGTATTTTAAACAAATTTTCAGTCACTTTTAGTTAGTACTTCATGTTCTGTAAAACTTAATTTATGTTGAAATGCAGTACTAAGAAACTTGAGCATAGCGTATCACATTTCGTGTCTTTTGTCATGTAAATAGACCTCTTTAAGTTGAGGATAAGATTTACTTTTCCGCTAAGTAATATGATGAAAACTTACATCCTCGTCTCTTGGAGATGTAAGCGTGTGAAGAGTAATTCCACATAACCTCTATGCAAAGTTTCAAGTTCCTTGAGCGGTTTAAAGCGGGCGTTATGATGTTGTAACTTAAATAACCTTTCATAAGTCACTTTTCTTTTAAATGACTTTTCTTTTAAATGAAAATAAGAACTTGAAAAAATTGTCATGTGCCGACACCGGGACTCGAACTCGGGCCGCATAGGTTAACGCCCCACCGCTCTGCCACTGAACTATCGATGCACCGGTAGATGCCTGCCATTTTTTTTAATTTTTGATGCTTGTGTCTAAGCGACGATCTAGCGACATCTGTAGAAAGTATTTACAACTTTACTACCTGGTTAGTCCACATTACAGTAAGAATTTAAACCATATGATGAAGCTATTGCTCAATCAATCTGTCACCGGTCGGTGCATGACAAATTTTTCAATTTCTTATTTTCATTTATGAGAATAATACAGCACGTTGAGTGCATTAAAATCCCAATAGATTCACTTTTCTTTGTTACTGTGTATGGCTGTATGCTGTAAGTACAACTACCTAGACCTAGGTTTGCAACTATAACTTTGTCCAAGCGAACCTGTAATTATTTATAGACATGTAAGTTGGTCACTTTGAGCCTTGCAGCTTAGGGTTTTTGGGAAAGTCCGTCGTTCAGTGTTCAGAAGCATTATATAGTTACTTAGTGAAACATGATAGTAAATTGTATACAGGGTGGCCCAAGGGGTGACGTCTAAAGACAAAATGTAACTCTTATACTTCTTCGTTCGCAGTAGTTCCATTGAGATTAGTTCCATGGGGTGTCCGAATCCACCCCATGTACCTATGGTCCGCGATTTTGTTGTTGTTTCTGAGTTATTGTATTGAAAATATTTGAATGGTAAGTAGACATTTTTCTTTCCTTCTATAATCAGGTTTTTCAATTGGTTAAATTTGTAACCCAATCTTCATGATATTATGTTCTCGAATTTGCGCACAAAAAAGATGCTATCCCATTAGATTTTTTTCCATTCAACTTTACATGGGGGTGATTCGGATACCTCACTGTTGAAGGGATTTATATTTTGTCCTTGGATGTCACTCCTTGTTTCCCTAGATATTTTTCTCTGACTTCTATCATTTTCGAGCTTTAAGAAGTAATAATAAAAAAGTAATGGAGGTTTCAGCCAGGACTTATAACTGCTAGAGCAAGAGTCCAAACCAAAACTTTACAACTGTTTTTAGTAATTATCTCCTAGTAACCAACACCTACTTATTTCTAAAAAAAAAGCCTGTAAAGATATCAAATCAAGCATCCCTTTCCATGTACAAACCAACGTACATTATATCACGCCTATATCCCTTGCGTTGCGCGGCTGTAATAAACGGCCATTTATACCACATCTGACAAACAATTTAGAGTTCCTCAGAATACTGTGTATCACTATAGTAACAGGTTGTCAGCCTGTCGCCTGAAATTGTATTACACATCAACTCTCAAATCCCTTAGTCGCTTCTTACCTTCTTACGACACTTACAGGAAAGATATGGGTGATGCTATTAAGCCAGCACCACTCGGCACTCTAAGCACTCGCACGGCACACTTCGCTATTCTCCTTGTAATAAAATATATTATTCAATAATCGGATTCAATGTGTGGAGCATAGATGCTGAAAGGACTTAGCCAACATTTGAAGATGTTCCTAGAATCGATGCAGAAGCGCTTTACTGAGGCACTAGATATACTTATACCTAATTCAAATCTCTGGAACTTGTAAACGTTCTGTACCAACTAATGTGTGCAATTTACTTTATCGACATTTAACAGCCAGGCTTTTGTCGATAGTGTGCCATTCAATTCTGTTCTTTGCGATGTCTTGAAATTTTTAATACTTGTAAGACATTGACAGTTGTTTATAAAATGTGTGTTCTTTTTTAGCCGGACTACTACCGCGACGCCACACACTTCAAGAGAGTCGGCGCAGGTCCCGAGTACCGCTTCGAGATTCCCCACGCGAAGTTGGATTACACTGGCGCTTACTCAGTAGTGGCGAAGAACATACATGGTGAAGCGAAGGCCATCATTTCACTTCAGATCAAAGTCAGAGGTACGTAGTTGGTGTCATATACGGCTTCGAGATTTTTGGCGCTTAGTCTGTGGTCGCGAAGAAAATGCACAAATCAGTTCCCCCATTGAGTTCCCCACAAAGATAAAAGTAAACCGTAAGTAAAAACCATCACTAATAAATAACCACGGAACCTTGAAATCAAACACTTACTAAAAACAGTCTTACTAGTAATATTATTTATTGATCGATCAATAATCCTGTCCTGTCCCAGTTGTAATATGAATAATCCTTTTGCCGATGGAGAATTTCTAATGCCGTTCACAGTTTATTCAGAGTTCCACGAAGACGGAGCCTTAGTGGTCTCTGCCATAAAATAGACAATTACCAGAAGGACAGTTCGCCCCTTTTTCCGATCATTTCTGCCTATAATCTAGGGTTGCTACATTTTCTTTCTGAATTTTTAGTACCTATGCGGGACCTGGTTAACACATGCTTGTATATCAAACTCACACTAGTTATTTAGGCATAACCGAGGCATAACACATTAAACAAAAATATTTGCACTTGCGAGTAAGTAGTTTTTTGCCGTCTAATCGGCACCGTTCAAGTTCGCGCGCGACGGCGTGTAAAGTCCATTCGCAATCATTATGTCATGAAATGACATGACTAGCCTAAGCGGGAAGCCAAATAACACTGGTCGCAATACTTAGATACTACGCGACCAGCTTCTAGCTCGTCTAAGCTGAAATGACGCGCCCCACCATCGCATTACCGCACATAAGCGGTAAGTAAGTTAGGTAGTGGGGCGCGCCATTTCAGCTTAGACTAAGTCTACTTGGCCACTCGCTTAAGCTGGTCATGACACTATGATTTTGAATGGACTACCTATAGACGTGTGTGTGAGTGAGTGAAACATGAAAGTAGAATAAATTCAGTAGAAATGAGAGCGTTAGGAAGTATGATTGAAGTAAAATTGAGTGATAGGATTAGGAATAGCGTGATAAGGGAACGTTGTGGTATAAAAGAAGACATAGTGACTAGTATAGAAAAAGGAATGCTTAGATGGTTTGATCAAGTTGGTATGTCGGGATCGTAGCAAGTGGAAGGACGAAGTCTCTGCCTACCCCTCCGGGAAAGAGGCGTGATGTATGTATGTATGTATGTATGTATGTATGTAGGAATGTATGTGAGTGAGTGACGTTTCTTCAAAGCCGTCTATCTGTATTGGGCGCCTCCAATGCTTACTTTGTGTCTCTGTTGATATAATCCTATTAAACCAAGTCCTGAGCGTAGCCGTTTGTTGCCACAGGGTTTGCATTGAGGTTTACATGATACCGATGTGATGGATGATAGATGATAATTGATAACAATGAGAAACTGTCCATGGGCACGTTATTGAAAAAATAATGTAAAGTTGACGGCGCTCTTCACATGCTTAGTTCAGACGTTTTGTTAAATACAAAATCGGGTTGCATTGCAAAGGATTGGGCTTAATTTTACTACCGGCCGCCTACCAGACGTCAACCCTCCTTGGGAATGCTTTTGCGGTGGAGTAACCGCCACCATACGGTTGGCTCTGGCTGTTTGGGTCGGGTTTATCCCTCGGTCGCCTTTAACGACCCCCACGGGAAGAAAGGGTGTGGTGCTATTCTACTCTGCCGGCACCACACAGCATAGTTTAAACTTTTTCGTGCATTACTAAAAAGTTTAAAACGGTTCTATCAAAGAGGTAACATTATTGTAGTATTAGTAATAACTAAGCATGTGCAGGGCGCCATCTATATTTTCTCTACAATAAAGTGGCCCTGGACAGTTCCTCATTTTTATTTCTAAACAAGGTTTGAAAATAATCCGAAACTTTTCTTCGAAATAATATCATATTTATTTCGATGAATTATTTCATCATTTTATTTGTACTCTTAGAAAACTATTTTAATATTTACGAATATAAAAATTGGCCAGGGTGTTTCTTAAAAGGCGATGTAGAGTTTTTGACCATATGGCTACTGCCGACTATGGTCAACCGTATGGTGGCGGTATTACCACCCACGATAGCATTCCCAAAGAGGGTTGACGTCAGAGTTCAAAATTAAGCCAAATCCTTTTGCAACATGATTTTGTGTTTAACAAAACGTGTTGCGCCGACCTTAAGTAATTGGGATAAGGGCAGGAAGATGATGATTTATAAACGTGTTAAAAAAGTTCGTCACTTATTATGGAAGGTCCAAACTTTTTCATATATCTTGGCGTGTTGTACCTACTAAGTTTCAAATAAAACGTGTTTCTACTGCTTGCGCCTTGCTTTTCGAACGAGGGCTGTAATCTTTAAAATCACTTCATTGCAAAATTGCACTTTAGCAGATTGAATCGAATGATTGAATGAAGGAGATTTTCTCTCCTCTCTTTTGTACACCTGTCTGAGAAACTTGTACTTGGATATGGTATAGAACTGACAACTTTATATATGACAAATAAGTACTGCATGGTTCAATAAAGAATGGTATCATAATTGGCGGCGGTTCCGTAAGTGGGAGAGGGTTAAAAATTAACTTGAAAATTAACGCCTAGTTTATGTGAGAGCCTAAATGCAAGTGAGTAAGTATAACCAACGTCGGCGGCCCCTTTATGATTCCATTCTTTATTGAGCCAGGTAGTAAGTAGGTAGAAAGAATGTTTTTAAAGACCCGATCCGTCTACTTTAGACATACTTGCTGGGTACCTGCTACGACGCATGTAGGTAGCGCCTAAAACTTAGAGATTTGAATAGAGCAGGTGTAATTTTTATTTAACTTGTCAGACTCCTTACGGTTACGACTGACACTTAGGAGTTAGTGTTCACAAAATATGTTGCGCCGACCTCAACTGTTTTGGGATAAGGGCAGGTAAATGATAATGATGACGACTCTTACCCACAGAATATATAAATTGTCTTAACTCTTACTTCCTGGAATGATATTATGAAATAATCAATACAGTCTATCAGTATTCTACAGAGCAGACTACCTCATTAAGCTAGCTTATCGTCTGACGATTCTACAAACTGCTAAACTACCTAAATTCTCAGAAAGATAGATTATCGTCATATTTCCATACTAGCGGCCCGTTAGCGGTTTCACCCGCTGCATCTCGTTTTCCTGCGAGAAGAAGGCATTTTTCCCGGCATGTATTATACATATAAACCTTCCTCTTGAATTACACTATTTATTACAAAAAAAGCGCATCCAAATATGTTGCGTGGTTAAGGAGGAGTTAGTGAATTCCAGGACAGACACACAGACAGACAGAGAAACACAAAAAGCAACCTTATTATGTATGGAAAAGGTATAATATAGGTACCTAACGATCAATTCGCAGTCTGGTTGCATATTGTGATATAGGAAACTTCTTCTTTTTGCGATAGGTTTTTGATTTTCTTATAAATTATCTTTAATATTAGTGATTTTAACTTGATTATATTATATTTTTTGCAGATCCGGATTCGACAGAAGAACACAGCGTCAGTTACGGGTGAGTAAAGTAGATTGTCTTTAAGTTTCAAGTACATATATCTACATGTACTTATTTTTTTAAAGCCACACTGCCTGCGTATGCGTACACGGGTACTACTTGCGAAACGCCAGCAGTGTGCACTCATACACTCCAATTCATTACATCGGTACCTTGACGATCTTTAATCATGCAGAGTTGAATAAAAAATTATTCGCGTATAAATTGTCCTGCGAAGAAATTTTTCACTAGTATAATAATAGACAAATATCAATGCCCCATAAAAAATCATTTATATGGAATTAAAAGTACATAATTATCTTGCAATAACGAAATTAATAAATCTTGCGTTTTACTCCTTAATCAATTAAAAACTTACTGATCAAAATTTTATTCGTTGGACGATTTATTCGCGAATAATTTTTTTCCGAACTCTGTAATCATGTGCACACACCTCTATACGCGTAGGTACCCAGATAGTGTGCTTCGACCTTAAAGGTTCGTAAGTACCTAACTAAAATATTGTTATTTACTTTTTATTGCTATCACACACAATATAAATTTACCTACGCTACGTTATATTAAATACCATAAATTGCATGTTTTTGAAGTAAAACTAATTTCATAGAATTTACGCTATTAATAGGAACTAGTTTACAGCGATATTTTTCTGCGCTAACTAGCTCTATCCTTCTTGGAACAGCAAACAAATTAGTAAACACTTGTTTATTTTAATTGCTCGTTTTAAAAGAAATACTTGACTAAGTATTCGAACTTGAATGTTGCCGAAACCATGTTTATATTTCAAATTGATTGTCTAAGAAATATCTTATCGTTTTCAAAAAGTTGCGCTGTAAGGTAGTATACCAGAAGTAACTAATAGGGTATAACAAGCCGAAAGGAGGTCAAGGTACTCATGAAACTTAACAACTTTCCCTTTGAAACAGGGGTCGAAATATGAAAAAAATTGGACCTCCCATAGTAAATCAATCACCTGATCAGAATCAGTCCAAATTTTATTTTTCATATTACGACCCATGTTCCATAGGGAAAGTTGCTCAGTTTCATGAGTACCTTAACCTCCTTACAGCTTGTTATACCTTTTTTGTTACTCCCTGTATAAACCGATACTAGAGCAGCATGACATTCCGCTCGTTGTGCTTGGCGAAATCTTTATAACACATAGCATTGATCTTAAATCCCCACTTTTGGCCTAAGCCACGACGCCAAGCAGAACACGCCGCGGTAGACGCGTAGGTTCCATGCGGTGTACATGCCCCCGCAATCTGAAAAACTAGACAACTGCGCAATTTCTAGAATACGCATGTTTGTGACTCTGTCCTGCCCTTAGAGTATTATATGCCACCGAGAAATTACAAACACCGCTAGATTATAATATTTCTGTTTTGCATACGATGTCCAGGTTTCAATTTTCTACAAGAGTACAGTCAAATGCAGTGTTACCAGGACCCCTCCCACTAAAACGAAGATAATCTTTGACAGGCGTGTGGACGTGATACCGAAGTTCGAACGCGAAGTGACAGACCTGCTGTGCCACGACGGAGACGCCATCGAGTTCGAGTGCAGAGTGACAGGTCGGCCGGAGCCCTACATCCGGTGGTTCCACTATAACGAGGTGGGTCCTCTTCCGCCTTGTGTCTTCTTCTTCTTTCATCTTTTCACTGAGATGGCAAACGATTGGATGAACCCTGAAGTCAAAGAGTACTCTTAACGTAGCGAGTCGAGAGACTTGACGGACCTGTTATGTCACGACGAGAATTTGTGTACAAGCTTGTACTTTTAAATGCGGCCGCAAAACTTACAAGATATTTCGTGTCATGGTTAAGAAACACTTTTGATATAGGGCCACGCGCGTAAACGCAATAATGTAAATCAGGTCTTTCATACGTTCTGATCCAGAAGGTATTTAAATTTTTCTGTCTATAGCTGATCCGCGACTGCGACTGGCTGGACACGAGCTTCGAAGAGGGCACAGCTAGGCTGCGCATCAAGCAGGTGACGGCGGAGGACGAGGGCACGTACACCTGCGAGGCTGCCAACAACCTCGGCAAGGCCACCTCCTCCGCCTGCCTGGTCGTCTACCGTAAGCAAACACTGTTACACACCATGGAGTTTTCTTTTTGAAACGGTCAAAATCAAAGATTAGTTTAAGCACTTTCTGCAAGTTATCACCTTTAATTAAAGTTTTTCAAATTAATGTCTTGGTAATCTTTTTTGCTTGTCGTTAATTCATAATTTGGTTTTCCAATGAATTACGTGTGCAGTCAGTATATCTCTTTCACTGTGCGGCGCTAGTGTCGCTGACGTTGTGTCTTCATCATGATCAGCCCACATCCACCCACTGCAGGGTAAAGACCTCTTCACTATTGCACTAATCCTCACGGTCCTGTGGCAATCTCATCCAAAGAGATCCGACTTGCTGATCTACCGGCCTGATGGTCTGCCCCAAGATAGCTGACGAATATGGCCTATTTGAACTGGTTTACTTGTAAGGGTAGGCTAAAAGGGATGGAAGAGGGGTTTAACCACTTCCTACAACTGATGAATGGATGAAATGATTTACACGGCTGGTTGTCCACAGCGCCCGGGGAGCCGAACACTTTATCGCAGCAACTGCGACGGCCGCCGGCGCTGCTGTCGACTGTGTCCACGCCGCGGTCCACCCCCCGCTCCACCCCCGCCAGATCCGTCTCCAGGACTCCAGGTAACAAAAACGCAACAACCATAAAAAAGACCCAATAGGGTACTTGTCTGACAGGTCAATTAAGCTTCTTTTTAAAACGGTATTTGAAAAAAAATACTAGAATTTGACGTCATTTGCCAGTAATTTTAATGGCGTTAACTCAACAAATTTACTTTTATACTATTTTTCTATTTAAAAATTCTACCTTTGAGTGTTTTATTAAGATGAAAAATGTTAGATTAAGATGTTATTATTTTTATAAACAGTAGTTTTAAGCGTAATTGTATTTTTGTAGTAACCCAGTCAAGTTCCCTATTGCAGTAATTTCAAAATAATGTATCGCGTTCAAAAGCTGCCGGTTTTCCCAAGTAATAAAGTTATTGCAAGTAATAGAGTTACATTTTTAAACAAATTGATGGATACCTCGATCTATACGAATTTGATACCAAACTCGATGAAGTGGGTAAACTCAAACCCCTTTTGTTTGTGACGCGTAGGCTACTGGGAATATTTCAATAACCCTTGTGAATAAATATTTTTTGACTTGTTGTTTGTTAGGACCGGACCCCCGCCGCCTTTGCAGTCCACCAAGACAGATGGCACCGAAGTTCTACACTTATCCTTTCAATAAGGTAAGCCTTCACACTATCAACACTTATTAAATGAAAATTAGAATTTTATTATAAATGTTAAGCGTCGACCGGGGACTTAACCCGGTGCACTTGAGATATCGTCCTACTGCCATGCCATATACCGGGAGTAACAGATAGGGTATAACAAGCCGAAAGGAGGTCAAGTTACTCATGAAACTGAACAACTTTCCCCATAGCACATGAGTCGAAATGTTAAAAAAAAATTGTACCTCCCATACAAAATCGCCGATTAGCTGATTGATTTACTATGGGAGGTCCAAATTCTTTTTCATATTTCTGCCCATGTTCCATGGGGAAAGTTGTTCAGTTTCAGGGGTACCTTGACCTCCTTTCGGCTTGTGATACCCTTTCCGTTACTCCCTATAGGTATATCTGCCACTGAGCTATCGACACACCGATCGATACTTAAGCTACATGGTGTTAATTGAAATGCGTGCCATAGCTTCAGGATAGGTAAAGTATCGATTATGAATGCCGTAAAAAATATATATAAAAAAAAACTCGGATTTAGTTAAATTTTTTCTTTTTTGAGAAATCAATTTTTGACACTGTTGTTGTTTAGAGAGTGCCCATACAAGTACTGTCGTCTAAACAACTTTGAAATTTAACAATTTTTGGCTCAGATCTAAGAATTTGAATTAAATGTCAGCAAAGTAAAAAAATAAATTTGACTGGATTTCTTTTTCAGTATTTTTTACGGCATTCTTTATCGATACTTAACCTACCCTGAAGCTATGGCACGCATTTAAATTAACACCCTGTATAGACAGCACTGTGAGTGCCTAAAATCCCAATAATATGATACCTTACGATGTACCTATATAGGATAACCTGCAATACAAACTACCAACACTTAGGTATCCATTCAATGAAAACACACACACAATTTATTGGCTAACTTCCTATAGATGCACTAAAGCTTAGTGTTCCTGGAATTGAATAAAATCTAGGAAATACGTGAATTCGAACGGTTTCACAGTACCTAGATCACAGACTTAGTGCACACGTATCGCCCCAAAGAGGTGAGCTCCTTAGAGTAGTGAAAGACTTGCTTTCTAATTACAAAAAGGAGGAAAATCGACACCTCAATGCCTTGCGAGGTAGGCAGAACGTTAACAGCCGTAACAAGTAGATCGAGATGAATCTAACGACACCTCATATGTCAAAATCCAACTATCCGTTTGGGCTGTAGCCCGTGAAAAAGAATTTTCTTGTCCACATACATGCATACATACATACTCTCAAAAAACATAACCTTCCTTCTGAGGCAGACGGGTAAAAATACAGGCACTATCGCTACGGCTGACAAGTATTTGAGCGCCGTTTCAGATAAATCATGTACCTACTTATCTAAAAGTGAGCTACCTGTCGCCTTAATCTCTATTAGGTACCTACCTACACATAAAACCCTCATGTCCCTTAGTCGTATCTTGCAATACTGCCGGAAAGATACGCGGTGATGCTATTCTAACCTAGCATCACATCGCAAATAGATGTAAAAGTCTTGCAAGTTAATTTCCGTTTTAAGACTAGGTTATCATTCCCGTATCATTGGCTTCGTAGAAATTTTACAACGACTTTCTACTGAAATCTAAATTCAGTGCAGCAATAATACAATAACATGGAATCTGAAAACCCTCATATGGAGTAGGTACTCGTCTACCTACACAATACACATTCATTGGAGTAGATCCGGCTTAACGAATACCTATGAAAACGGAATTCCAAACATATTAATATCAGAGCAATGATACAATTCAATGAAATTTAATCTCCAATATGGTTACAATATTTTGTGCATGAAAACAAATACCTTCACTCTGAAAATGTCGAAATGATTAAACATTCATTTGAATTCACACGATTAAATTCCAATAATGACAATGTACTAATATAATTTTTCGTGTCCATTACGTACTACGCTGCGTTAAATCAACCTACTCGTTTTAGGGCATAGCTTATACTGTCCCATAGAAATCGATCTTAAATGAATTGGCCCCTTAAAAAGGTAGCTAAATGTATTGCTGATATCCTACGATTAATAAAATAAGATATTGTACAGTCTATTTGCACACAAAGAGTTTCTTCTAACTATTAAGTAGGTACCTAATCCAAGAAAAAAGGGGTTCCATAGAATATATTAATCACCTAGAAAACTTTGCAAGCTGACTTAAAAATAACCCTGGTTTAAGTTTCTTAGGTCTCAGCTTTCAGGGCCGCGCCGGTATTTTTATCTCCTGATACCTTCTCAGAAACAAAGGAGATATATTATTTTTCTTTTCTTATCAGGTGGTGGAAGAAGGCGAGAGTGTGACGTTCCAATGTGCGGTGAAGGGGCTGCCCGCGCCTTGGGCCACGTGGGACAAAGATGGAGTGGTGCTGACCCCGTCAGCTCGCTTCCACATCCGCGAGAAGGACGACGTGCTCAGGATCCTGGAGATCGACGACGTCACCCCGGAGGACGTGGGAGTGTACAGGTGAGGTGAAGAGGCTGCCCGCGCCATGGGCCACGTGGGACAAGGACGGAGTGGTGCTGACTCCGTTCGCTCGCTTCCACATCCGCGAGAAAGACGACGTGCTCAGGATTCTGAAGACCAATGACGTCACCGAGGAAGATTTAGGGGTCTCATGTATACTTGCTCATAAAATTTTATTTTCTTTGTGTATCCAAAGTAATATGATCCCAGGGACGAATCCATGGAATATGATGTGTGGCGACCGAGCTTGCATTGCTCTCTCCAACCCACCACCACTACTCAGGCGGCGGGCGATTCGATACTCAACCTTGTGTAGCAAACGGTTCAAAAACTCTGATATCATGATGTGGGTCATTCGTCGACCCAGTGTCTCACACAACAATAGATAGAAGCCTCAAAATGTTGGATAAACGAGGCACACACATTTTTCCAGAGCAGAAATAGTATTAACTGTGAAAAATTTAATTACGAGGGATATTTAATTGAGTTGGCAGGCTCAGCGAACTACACGGAAGTTCCATATGCGACTGACACGGCTGACGTGGGCCTCAAGCGCAAAATAGAGAGTTTACAGAAGGTTCACTCGACCCTAAACAGGATTTTTGCGATTGTCACTTGTTTCATAGCCAGAGTTATTACTGTCAGAAACTCAAAACTGAAAAATCTGTTACAAGAACGTCATATCATTCTGAGCAAATTTTATTACAAGGATTAAGACGTTCGTGCCAACCATCTTCTTAGTTACCTTGGATTCCCCTGAGATTCCAGTTATTTCCGGTTAAAGTCTGTAAGTGTCAAAATCGTCGCTAGTACTCAGTGAGCCATCTTAGTACCTATTCAGTGTAGAAGCGTCCCGCACGGCGTTTCCCTAGTTTGTGCCCCAAGTCTGCTAATTTTTAGCCATTGTAATCCCAGCGACACTTAACTGTCATTCTATCCCCACAGTGATTTTCCATACTAAAAACTGTTAACAGAATACGAAACTACTAAACCAACTATGAGTGCAAGTGGAGCTGTTTTTTCGCTGTGACTCAACTGAAACGATTTTTATTTAGTAAAATTCGGGCCGGAGGTGTCGATTTCATAAGCTGTGTAGGTATTTGTGTGTGAATGCGTAGTGTGAATCTGCCAGAGGTACACACATGCAATATGCATAGGTACATATATCACACCTATATCCCTTACCGGGTAAACAGAGCGTGAACGGCTGCAATAAACGGCCATTTACACCACGTCTGACAAATGTTTGAGAGTCACCATAGTGACAGGTTGTCAGTCTGTCGCCTAAAATTGCAATACACTCCCAAATCTCTTAGTCGCTTCTTACGACACCTACGGGAAAGATACAGCCGTACCAGCTGAAAATAACCCTTTACTTATTTTAATAAATATTATTAAATGCTTAATATTATGCCAATCATAATCGTATCGACTATGATTGGTATAATTCTCACAATCGTATCGATTATGATTAGCATTATTTGCAATAATATCAACTAATTTGAATTGATTGCAAATTCATCATACATTTTATTCAATGCAGTGAATAGGGTACAATTTCCTTTTCAATCCAACGTAATTGAACTATTTAAATTACGGCGGCTCGAATAAGTCCTATTTGACAGCTGTCAAAATTATGTTAACGCTATGACATAAGATGCCGTGCCGTGTGATGCCGGCTTAGAATAGCATCACCCCAATTCTACCCGTGGGTGTCGTAAAAAGCGACTAAGGGATAATTATCCAGGGAATGGGCAGCAGCGTTCCCTGTGAATTAAACATCTTGCACTGCGCTCGCCAATCCGCCTGCCAAGCGTGGTGAGTATGGCAATACCCTCCAATACGGGGGAGGCCCATGTCCAGCAGTGGACTGTTGTGGCTGTTAAGGTTAAGGTTAAGGTTATGACATAAGACCAATTTTCCTTCGTTAGCACGACTTTTAGCATGGAGTTGGCAACTGTCAAATAGGACTTATTAACGCAGCCGTACTTTATTTAGTTTATTAGTTGATGTTTTCTTTTCAAATTGCACTATAAAATAAACCGACTTCGAAGCCCGTTTAGAAATGTAAGTACTTAGAAAGATTGTAGGTTAGTACGTGGAAATGGTTATTTTTGTAACAAACCGTGCAATGTTTTCGTACAATGTTTCATTTTGTTGGGAGTTGTGTGATTGAAACACATTTTATTGAATGTCAGTGGTTAGTACGACTGCCTGCCACGCAGAAGGTTCCGGGTTCAATTCCTGGAGGGGTCACTCACAAAGTTGATATTTATCACTTTGTGAATTTGTTCCCAGTCTGGTTAGGATATTGCAGGCTGAACCACCTGATTGTCCGAAATTGACCGAAAAGCAAGATGGTTCCGTGTTTCGGGTGGGCACGTTAATTTCTTTCATTCAATTTATCGTGGGTTTTCATCCCTTTGGGTACATTGAATTCTGTAGAAATTAATTAGTCACTCGTCGCAAAACTATCCTGGTAGATGGGGCCCTGCCGATCGTTGTTAGCCAAGAAACACTTGCATAATTTCGCAAGCTAAGATTAAGCTGCGGTAGCTTAGATATAAGAAGAGTCACCTCGCCGGTAGGTACCCTCCGTAATAATGGCGGAATTCTCAGGTTCAAATCCTACCTGTGCCGTAGAAAAAGTATGCTTACATATGCCAAGTGTTGCAGGAGTCCAGCATTCCAGCAATAGACTTTGATGTAGATGTTGATGATGGTTATCATTTTGTTTAAGGCTTTTGCGACACTTTATTATGTACAGTCGGAGTCAAAAGAGCATACCTAGGACCGCCTCAAATGGTTCAAAATATCTCTAAAACTACATTACTTTTGTAAATTATTTCTTTTCTTGTCTATGCAGCTAGTTAAACTCTATTCACAACCCAAAAAATAATTTACAAAAGTAATGTAGTTTCAGAGATATTTTGAACCATTTGAGGCGCTCCTAGGTATGCTCTTTTGACCCCGACTGTATGTTTGTCCTGGGTCTACGCGCGGAGTTTTAGTCGGAAAACATGCGGATCTTTTTTCTCGACTTTTACCTACCGTTTTGTTTATCTGCCTTCTTACCTTCTAAGTAACCATTTCACGCGAAGACCCGAGACAAACATAATAAATGTGTTGATGGTTTGTTGCTAACTCTGCTAAGAAATTTGCCACCCATATTCTACTCAGGTTGTTTCGTTAAAGGCGATGTAGAGTTTTTAACCTTGACTTAAACATCTGCTGACCATGGTCAATCGAATAATGACGGTAATACCACCTACGATACAATAGCATTCCCAAAGAGTAAATCTTTAAATCGCCGACCTCAAGTAATTAGGATAAGGGCAGGAAGATGATGATGATGTTTGTTGCTAATTGTGCGTCATGTTGCAGGATAACCCTGGAGAACGACCACGGCCTGGTGGACGCGTCAGCGCGGCTGGAGGTGATCTCGCGCTCGGGCAAGTTCCACGCGGGCGTGCGCGCACCGAGCCCTTCCCCGCGCCGCGCGCAGCGACGCCGCGGCTCCCTGTCGCGACAAGACTGACGCTGTGAGTACTCAGCTAGGTGCCTGTGGGGCTCTCAGAGCGTCTGGAGGTGATGAGCCCTTCCCCGTGCCGCGCGCAGCGACGCCGCGGCTCCCTGTCGCGACTAGACTGACGCTGTGAGTATTCAGCTAGGTGCCTGTGGGGCTGACAATGCGGCTGGAGGTGATCTAGAGCTCGGGCAAGTTAGCAGCGACGCCGCGGCTCCCTGTCGCGACAAGACTGACGCTGTGAGTACTCAGCTAGGTGCCTGTGGGGCTCTCAGAGCGTCTGGAGGTGATGAGCCCTTCCCCGTGCCGCGCGCAGCGACGCCGCGGCTCCCTGTCGCGACAAGACTGACGCTGTGAGTACTCAGCTAGGTGCTTGTGGGGCAGCAGTGCAGTTGGAGGTGATCTCCCTTCCCCGCGCCGCGCGCAGCGACGCCGCGGCTCCCTGTCGCGACAAGACTGACGCTGTGAGTACTCAGCTAGGTGCTTGTGGGGCAGCAGTGCAGTTGGAGGTGATCTCCCTTCCCCGCGCCGCGCGCAGCGACGCCGCGGCTCCCTGTCGTGACAAGACTGACGCTGTGAGTACTCAGCTAGGTGCCTGTGGGGTAGGCAGTGAGATTGAAGGTGATGAGCCCGTCCCCGCGTCGCGCGCAGCGACGCCGCGGCTCCCTGTCGCGACAAGACTGACGCTGTGAGTACTCAGCTAGGTGCCTGTGGGGTAGGCAGTGAGATTGAAGGTGATGAGCCCGTCCCCGCGCGGCGCGCAGCGACGCCGCGGCTCCCTGTCGCGACAAGACTGACGCTGTGAGTACTCAGATAGGTGCTTGTGGGGCAGCAGTGCAGTTGGAGGTGATCTCCCTTCCCCGCGCCGCGCGCAGTGACGCCGCGGCTCCCTGTCGTGACAAGACTGACGCTGTGAGTACTCAGATAGGTGCTTGTGGGGCAGCAGTGCAGTTGGAGGTGATCTCCCTTCCCCGCGCCGCGCACAGCGACGCCGCGGCTCCCTGTCGTGACAAGACTGACGCTGTGAGTACTCAGATAGGTGCTTGTGGGGCAGCAGTGCAGTTGGAGGTGATCTCCCTTCCCCGCGCCGCGCGCAGTGACGCCGCGGCTCCCTGTCGTGACAAGACTGACGCTGTGAGTACTCAGATAGGTGCTTGTGGGGCTGGCAGCGCGTCACCGCCTCAAAAAAAGATCGCACGGGTCGAATAGCGCTCTACAGTATAATCTGTCTGACCAAAATAAGGGTGACACTTTGAACGAAATTTTCAAAATTAAATGGCAGCATTGGCGATAATATTCGTACAATAATATTGTACGAATATTTTTTTTTTTTATTTAATGTCATTTTAGTTTTATTTAATGTCAGGACTTTTTAGATAGACTCTTTACCTATTTTTACCTACACTCGTTTAATAATAATTGTATTACAAATTCGAAAGCAGTTAGATGCCTGCTCGAAAAAATTTGTTTTCATCTCAACATTAGCTTTATACTTTTAAAGTGTTTTTTATCCGGGTGTGTACGCCATTGAATAGAAGAATACGACTCTTTAATTGAAGAATCATTTGCCGGGATTGGTCTATAATTTTGTTGTAAGTTTTTAAAGTCTAAGTCCATATTTTTAGAGTTTTATAAAAAGCGGCATTATCAATTTAAACTATTTAGGAAATGACTTCCAGAAATAAATTTTATTTCCGGCTACAGCCATTTAAAAGGCCGCACAGAGGCAACTAGAAATACTCTTAGTTCTGGCAAAATGAAACGAATTGGGTGTCTATTTATTTCCTGTGCCAACAATAAAGCCTCCATAAAAAAGCAAATGTCACCGTACTTGTGTCATTGTACGTGACTTGATAGTTGTGTTAGCTCGAAATCGGACTTGTTTGTTTTATGGAATAAATTATAATATGTATGTAGAGTGTAGATAAAATAGTGTATGCAACTGCATAGAATCAGGCATTAGAATTCTCGTGTCAAACTATGAGAAGATACTTTCTATTGTCTATTATTATATGACAGTTGCATAAACTACGCTTAAATCAATATATTTAATTACGTATGTATTCATTTATTTCTTTTTGATACTAGTTTGTTTTTATTTCAGGAAATGAAAAGTTGGAGGAAGCAGGACCGAGTGAGAACAACATAGTATTTTGTTTTCTTCTATTTATTTTTGCATTTTGTATATTCGGCCTGATGTCATATAGTTTATAGTTTGTTATATTTTTTGTTTGGTCTAGATTATTTTTTCTCTGGCTGGAAGGCGATTATGATAATTTTATCAGTCCTAAAATAAGGGGTCGCCGACAAATTACGTAACACATTTTTTCTGACCTGGCGTTATCTTAAATAGCGTTACGTCCATCCAACTTCAGGAGAGGGTGGGTCGAAAATTCGTCAATTTTGTGTTACTTAATTTGTGGACGACCCCTAAGTTGGTCAGGTATTTCTGACATACCACAGCTAAACTTGAATCCTTGACCTTCCTAGTGTTATAATTTTCGAATGTATTATTTAAACTATTCGTGATTTTTACTTATGTCGAGCTTACTTAGAGGATCAAAGCGACTAGCGCAACCGGACTTGTCCAAGGAGTTATTAAAATAAAATATATGATGCGTTTATAATTGTTTTAATTGTCTCAACTGTTTTGTTCTTTTTTAACAAAATTACAATAAATAAATCTCGCAAAGGTATCTCTCAATAACATATTTCCGCTACAAATACAATAACAAAAAATCAGGTTATAGAAATACGCTACAAATACAAAAATAAAATACATTCATATTTTCGCTACAAATACAAAATTAATATCAGGTTATAGCTATTACATTCATGTACGCTACAAATACAAAAATAAAATACATTCATATTTTCGCTACAAATATAAAAATAAAATCAGTTTATAGCTTTACATTGATGTACACTTACAATCTAAGAACAACAACCTATACTAAACAATTAAATATTTATTTTCTATACACCGTGCTACGGAGGAAATACATTAAATTAGAGATTTTGTGTACGCCATCGTACTGAACATAAGTTTGAATTATTGACATTAAAGAAGTTACAATGTCCATACCAATTATAATGTCCTTAATTTATTGCAAGCATTATGCAATAGGTACTCCTTACTTAACTCGGTTTGCAACCTTGCACTTTTAACTTAGGAATTTGAGTCTTAGAAAAAGTTTCAACTAAGAACGTTTTATCTGAGTCGAAAACACTACTGTGGCTAAAACAAAATATTTATTTTGAAAAATTCTCAGTCTTTGTGCTAGATACAACATTACCGCCTCAAATTTAAAACGATTCCTGGTTGACTGCGATTCCCCTGTTTTTTAAAAGATGGTATATAAATAAATAAAAATAAAATAAAACGAAAAACACGCAAAAACGAGGTGAGGAACCGATTTTTGGAAAATTAAACCTATGTAGATCAACGTCATGGAACCCCCGAAACCCCCTACTTGCGAAGTTTAGTGAAAATCGTTGGACCCGTTTCCAAACTCTTGCTCATTTAATGGTGTAAGATAGAGACGCAACGACAAAGAGCCAATCAGACAGAGAATCAGAATCAGCCAGTTTTTGGCGAAATAGATATGAAATCTTCATTGGCGACAGTTCTGAAAAGAGAATGACCATACATACCTGGTCTATAAAATAGTTGCTCCCACAAAACAAATTAAACCAATAAGTATCATTATTTTAACGAAGAATAGCCACATAAATTGTTGCTCTAAAGTGGTAACTAATAAAATTTTAAAAGGTATTTTTTCTTTTGATAGGTATTATTACCAAAATTTTTACTGAAGTTTGAACCTTTTTAATTTACAATTTTAATTAGGCAATTACTTCTAAACAGGGGGTTTTTAGAACTTGGCCCGTTAATGAAAATTTTTCAGCACGATGGCATACGACGTCTTCAAATTAGTGCATTACGTACCTAACACGGTGTTTAAAGTAGAAAAATCTCTAAAAATATTTTAATAGATGAACTAAGTAGACAAAATAATTAAAATTATCTTTTACATCAATTACAAATGTCTTGGTATAAACCACTATTATTCTATGAGATGAGACTTGAAATATGTTGCAGACTGCCTGCGACGCAAAAGAGTCCGAGTTCGGTGGGTCAGTCACGAAATTGATATTTAAAATTTGTTTCCAGGCTGGTTACAGCTTTGCAAGTTGAACCGCCCGATAGTTCGAAAAGAAAGATGGTTCCGTAATTCCGAGGGTACGTTAAGTCCTGGTCCTGGTTGCTGTCTATGATGTTAATTACTTAGACATCGGTCGTTACTATGTCGTTACACAACCATGTTCCAGGCCTGCTACCTGTAGTAGGCGGTTGAAAATCTGGGACACCAGGGCTCATCGGACGACTCAGTGTCCAACACAAGAAGAAAAACATGAAACATTTTAGATTTTATTCTCTTCATTAATATTTGTACCTACTTACATAAGTAAATAAATTAATAATTTACCAAGTATCTCTAAAACATCCTGTACAGTACAATCATTCTTAAATATAGATTTATTTCTAGAAAAACTAACGTAACTATTAATATCATTAACTGGCAACAATATGATGCAGGTTCTTGCATTGTTAGTTTTGTTTATAAATGTCTTTTTATTATTTTGACACACACCGTATTAAACGTGGTTATCGTCTTTATATTATTTTAAGACACACGTATTAAGTGTGTTTAACGTCTTTTATAATTTTAACACAAACGTTTTAAACGTGGTTAACGTCTTTTTATTATTTCAACACACACCTCTTTAATGTGGTTAACGTCTTTTTTATTTTAACACACTCGTCTTTGATGTGGATAAAGTATTTTTTTTATTTTTGCACACTCGTATTAAACGTGGTTAGCGTCTTTTTATAATTTTAACACACACGTTTTAAACGTGGTTAACGTCTTTTATTATTTTACACACAAGTCTTTAATGTGATTAATGTCTTTTTTATTTTAGCACACACGTCTTAAACGTGGTTAACGTCTTTTATTATTTTACACACAAGTCTTTAATGTGATTAATGTCTTTTTTATTTTAGCACACACGTCTTCAACGTGGTTAACGTCTTTTGTTATTTTAACACACAAGTCTTTTAATGTGATTAACGTCTTTTTTATTTTAGCACACACGTCTTAAACGTGGTTAACGTCTTTTATTATTTTAACACACAAGTCTTTCATGTGATTAACGTCTTTTTAGGGTTTCGTTGTCTACTAGAAACCCTTATAGTTTCGTCAAGTCTGTCTGTCTGTCTGTATGCCGCGCCCTCATAACTCCGTCAGTTTTGGAGCTATTGACATGAAAGGACCCCGCACGATTTGTTCGGCAAGGGCCGTCCGGTCAAATTGGCTGAAATTTTGGGGAAAGGTAGTACATAATGCTCTTACCAAAATGTAAAAAAATCTGCGAGCGGAAATGACCAGTTTTTGAGATATAGCTATTTTAATGTTGAAGTCACTAAACATACTTTGATGTAAAAACGTAACTCGTTAAGTCATATGTCATATTCTTACTTATTTTATATGTTCATCTGTATAAAACCAACCCACGAGGTAATTATGTCAATCGGAAAAGTGTCTATTTCGGGTATGTTACACATAATATATCAGTAAGGCAAGCTAGATAAGCTATACGAGATACAGAAATGGCGCCAAAGCAAAAGTTGTTTAGCATGATAGGCCGCTTCTGCTGGCACATAGACACCAGGAGTCTGGAGTAGACCACCAGGACCTCATCTAGACCATAAAATATACAGAAACGCCTCTACAGCATAAGCTGTTCAGCATGAAGGACCGCTTAATCTGGTAACAGACTGACGTCGAGGTTTTATAATACCTGATGTAGACCACCAAGACCTCATCTTAACCATAAAAGATACGGAAATGCGTTTATAGCAAAAGTTGTTCAACAGTTAAGCCGTTTTTGCTGGCACTCTGATATCAAGAGTCTGGAGATCCTGGTGTACAACGTGCAATGATCCTATTTCTACGGGAAAGTGGGTAAGTAACAGTTCCAGTTATGAATATGTTGCGGCCAACTAGTCGCAAACGTACAGAATGTTCAAATGCACAGATTGCTCTTTAACCAAGCGGCGCCATTCAACCACACCACTGAACGTTCGTTACCTAAGTGGTTGAACACAACGTTCTTCAGTTCATTCCATTCCATGAAATGCCCAACTAAAGAATTAGATTTATGGTTGAATAAGGAGCTAGCTGTGATTTAATCACCCAGTTGAATTAGCCAAAGTGTTAACATAACTGTTGGTATGGAAGCATTTCCGTATCTCTTATAGTTAAGATGAGGTCCTGGTGGTCTACATCAGGTATTCCAGAACCACGGCGTCAGTCTGTTAGCAGAAACGGTCCATCATGCTGAAGAGCTTTTGCTGTAGAGGCGTTTCTGTATATTTTATGGTCTAGATGAGGTCCTGGTGGTCTACTCCAGTCTCCTGGTGTCCATGTGCCAGCAGAAGCGGCCTATCATGCTAAACAACTTTTGCTTTGGAGCCATTTCTGTATCTCGTATAGCTTAGGCGATCTAGCTTGCCTTGCTGATATATGTATTATGTGTAATATACCCGAAACAGACACTTTTCCGATTGAAATAATTACCTCGTGGGTTAGTTTTATACGGATGAACATAAAAAATAAGTAAGAATATGACATATGACTTAACGAGTTACGTTTTTACAGCAAAGTATGTTTAGTGACTTCAACATTAAAATAGCTATATCTCAAAAACTGGTCATTTCCGCTCGCAGATTTTTTTACATTTTGGTAAGAGCATTACGTACTACCTTTCCCCAAAATTTCAGCCAATTTGACCGGACGGCCCTTACCGAACAAATCGTGTGAAGATAGATCGTGTTGACCCAAATTTAGAAATGATGAGAATAAAATATTTCTAATGATTTTGGACCCTCTCCCATACAAGTGAAAGGGGGCAAAAAATATTTATTTAAATATTATACTCTGAAACAAAGTCACAAAAATATTTCTGTCTCGAGATATTTGCTTTTAAAAGGGGCGTTTTGAGCCATAATTTGTTCCAGCTGTAACTCCTAAAGTATTAACGCTAAAAATTTGAAAAAATATGAAATATACTTTTTAATCTGAAGTTACCATGAAAATACTGTATCACTAAAGTTTTAAGAGAAATAAAAGTTTTTCAATTTGCGGTTGGTAACCATACAGCTGCAAACAAACCAGCAACAAAATTAAGTTTGTAACTCTGAAAAACCTGATTTTTAAACGTTGACTACGAAACCCTATTTGTGGGCGTGTCTGACACGCTCTTGGCCGGTTTTTTTATTTCAGCACATACGTCTTAAACGTGGTTAACGTCTTTTTTTATTTTAACACACAAGTCTTTAATGTGATTAACGTCTTTTTTATTTTAGCACACACTTCTTAAACGTGGTTAAAGTATTTTATTATTTTAATAGACAAGTCTTAAACGTTTTCGTCTTTTTGTTAATTTAACACCCACGTCTTAAGCGTGTTGTCTTAAACGAAGGCATCGACTTTATGCATTATTATAATTTATACATTACATACAATTCAACATCGAACATTAAACATTTAGAGTATAGATCATTGAACAAACTCGTCGTTAAATTTTAGTTATTTCATTATATTTACACGGGTACCCTCTTAAACTGTTACTTTTTCATTTCGCATGCGGAAGTCAGCTACTATTTGTGCTCATATCAGACGTTGTATTAATCTATTCCAACATACTCAAATTTAACACGTAGGTATCATTGACGTTAAGAGTAGGTAGAATGTGTGATACTAGTCGTTGCGGACTTCCGTGCACGATTTCAAAAATCACCGTTTTAGGATATAAGCTCTATTATACTCTATTTATAATAATGAGCTTGTATCGCCACCTCAAACGCGGTTTTGCATGTGAGTATAAGGGACAATTACAACTATCGCCGCGTTTCTGCCTTTCTATTTCCTTTCTGCACGTAACTGAAAGGGGCAAATTACAGTTTGATACTAGCTCGTTATCGTGAACAGAGTATAAGTAGCAGTTATTTTTAGCTTATTTGCCTCGCTTTGTTACATACTTTTATATATTTTCATCTATGTATCGTAAGCACATTGTAGATTACCAACAAAATAATAGTCGTACCTAAGTACTTAATAATACTATCATTTTAAAATAATAGTTGCGTTTACAATTTAAACGCGGCAGTGTAGATTTTTAGGAGTAGGCGCACCTACTCTAATAAAATAAGGCACAAATGGTAAAAAAGGTATTTAGTAAAACAATGGCAGTGTCGTCCAAATTTAGAATATAACGCCAAATTTAACCCACTGGGCTCGTATGCGTCAAATCGGGACTGTTTGATTTTTGCAGAAGCGTTTATGATGTTGGCCTAATAGATCACCCAAAAGTGTGACCCCGAGTGTGACCCCGACCGCAACCTATATTTTTTGCATATAACCCTAAAAGCCAAGGTGTAGAAAAAACCCTCTGAGACGTTTTTGAAGATAAAAATATTTGCTATAATATGATATTAGTACTGTGTCTAAAGATCCTCAAGTTCCAGAAATTCTTAACAAGGGTGAACTTTGGAAGACTGTATCTCGGGAACTTGAGGGTTTTTACAGTCAATACTAATACCATATTGTAGAAATTTTTGTCTTCTTCAGAAGCGTCTCAGAAGGTTTTTCTTTACCCAGGACTTTAGGATAATATTTAACAAAAAAAAAGTAGATTTCGGTCGAAACTCGAAGTCACACTTTTGGGTGATTCATTATGTCAACATCATAAAAAATCAATGACACCCAATATGGCGCTTACGAGTTATGTTACCAGTTACTGGGTTAATTACCAGTGTAAAAAAAAACAGACTGTAACACGAAAACAAACCGTGTAAGTCCATGGGCTCATCTAGGCAATTACCTACGTCTCGTGAAATCAACATGAGACGCATGGCTGGCAGGGCGCAATGGTTGTGCTAAACAAGAATCAGAGAAATCACAATTCAGATTTGGCAGTAAGTTGGGAAATCCTCCACTTTCGTTACCAATTGTCGGGGTATGTCATATGAAATCATTAAGAAACTCATGGCAGCATTTAACGCCTTATTAGTAAAGAGTATAAACATAAGTCTACCTGTCTAAAAGATCGAGAGTATTTGGCAGACGGTGTTCTTTTTAATTTGTAAACACCGTCTGCCAGGTACTTCAAGCCATTTTCGGACATGCAGACTTATGTACAAATTCTTCACTTAATGCGCTAAATGCTTTGCCATGAGTTTTGTAATAATGATTTCATAAGGTGTACCCCCAACATTGGTACCGGAAGTCACGAATTCTTCAACTTCCAGCTAATTCCGGGTTATGATTCTTCAGATTCTTGCTTAGCACAACCTTTCCGACCAACTGCCATGCATCTCATCTTGATATGATAACAGGAAACTGCCTAGGTGGACGCATGGACTATTAAGAAAGTTACAAGTATTTTTCGTGTAAAAGTTGTTTAGTTACATAGGTCATATTTTTGGCTATAGATAATACAACGTAAGTACAAAATTTCTTTAAAGCGTACAGGATTCATATGATTCATAAGATATGACGCATTAAAATTTAGATTGAGCATTTTATTGGCAGTGAAATTGGTAAAAAGTTAACATTTAGAATTTTGCACATAGACTAAGCTCCCATTGACGAACTCTTACCTCTTAAGGCTACCAATCGGAAGTATGCTATAATGATAGATAATGTTTAGGAGGTCATAACCTTGTATGTTTGCCATCTCATTGACAAAGTCTTACATCTTACGAGGTAAGACTTTGTCAATGGGAGCTTAGTCTAACAGATGAAATGTGTAAAAGCATTTCATTGGCAGTGAAAAGTTGCAATTTAGAATATGGCACAGCCAGAGTACAAGCACAGCCTAAATGTGTATTTGAGTTGGCCTACACATACAGCCAGGTGGGGAATCGAACTTGGAGTTCGAGGCTTAGACTCTTATCACATTAGCGGTTTGGGAGCGGACGTCCGGCGGGTGCGTAGCGAATTCACTGCGCACCCGCCAGGTGTCCGCTTCGTCCTGAATGTGATAAGACTCTTAAAGGTGCCTCGAAGCAAAGTTCTGTTGTTATTCCCCTAATACGTCAATTCTGCCAACGTGTGCTTCTAAAATTGGCAGGATTGACGCAGCCCTCCCGTCGCCTCATACGACGCCCGGGGCTGCTCGGGTTGGGCCTATTCTAAGCCGGGCACCACACGGCGACGCATCACATACATACGTATATCACGCCTATATCTCTTGCGGGGTAGGCAGAGCGTAAAAGAATGTAAAAAACGGCCATTTACACCATATTTGACAATAGTTTGAGAGTCATTTAGAGGACTGTGTATCACCATAGAGATAGGTTGTCAGGCTGTCGCCTAAAATTACAGTACACATCAACTCTCAAATCCCTTACTCGCTTCATACGACACCCACGGGAAGGATATGGGGTGATGCTATTCAAAGCTAGCACCACACGGCGATGTCAGTCCACTGCTGCACTCGGACCTCTCTCTTTTAAGGGGTGATAGTATCCTACCTTCTCGCCAATCCTTAGGTAAAGGATTGGCCTGCAAGATAAAAGATATTTCATTAACTACATGGAGCGCTGCTGAATACTCCCTGGATTTTAGTCTATGTTTACGACGTGTATGGCATTACTATTTTTAGGGTCGGCTTACAGTCGGGGTCAAAAGAACACACCTAGGACTGCCTCAAATGATTCAAAGTATCTCTTAGCAAATTATTTATTTGTTGTCTATGTCGCTAGTTAAACTTTATTCATACAAGTAAAAAGCATCAATGTATACCTTGGTAATAAAAATATGTCTTGAACCATTTCAGACTTTCCTAAGTAGTGCTCTTTAGGACACTGCTTAACCGTACATCTATCAGCACAAATTTTTCGTTCCACCAACTCAAATACTAATTTTAAAATGATATATTTTATATCCAGGGGTATATTATGATAATGTTAAATGACTTACATGAAATTTAACAACAATGCCATTGTTACTGCTACCTATTATTTACTACCTGCGACCTCATTTCATTTATTTACTGTTTATGTTCATGATCATTAAAAATACCGAGAGTAAAATAAGGGTATACCAAGCCGAAAGGAGGACAAGGTACGCATTAAACTGAACAATTTTCTCCATGGAATTTCGAAATATTGAAAATCTCCAAGTAAATAAATGAGCTACACGGATTTTTGAGGGGCCCATTTTTTCCATATTCGACCCATGTTCCATGGGGAAAGTTGTTCAGTTTCATGAGTACCTTGATCTCCTTTCGGCTTGGTAGACCCTTGTTGGTACTCCCTGTATATCAAGTCTACATAAATCACTCTGTTTGATTAAAACCATCCTGTAGAACCACCATTGCAGCTAAAATTTATGCTATTTATGCAGCTAAGTTGAGTGTTACTATTAATTTACAACGTAACAAAGACCGATTAAGTATAGGGTGATTGGAAATTCGATGCATTCCCTGAAGGTGGTTAGAGGGGGGGCCATTTCCAACATATTCTTCCATGGAACCAGGGGTCGGAAATGATTGGTTACAAAATTATTAGGACTTTTGATTTTTTAAATAAAATTTCCGATTTCAACTTAAAAGTCATGCGAAAGCTAGCCAAACCGTTTTATGCATAGTTTTTTGACATGATCTCATAGTGAATGAATAGGACAATCATTTTAGTTACAAGTTTAGTTAGAAATACTCTTCTTTTTTAAAATACAGCGCCAAAACAAGAAAAGATTTTGGTGGAAAGGGATTTTTTCAACATTCATGGTAATCTACTGTAAAAAATCACTATGGAATAATCCGTAAAAACTTCATAACAGAGTTCTCTGTTTCATTAGCTAACCGAAAGGTACAATAATCTACAATCAAACATGTTTTCATAAAATAATTAGCATTAATGCAAAAAGCGGCGTGCGAAACAAGGCAATTGACTATGGTCGGTCGACTACGCCAAAGTCAGCAAATGCTGTTTAGACAACTTTTCAAGTATTTTCGTGGTCTAATGGGTGGAGCATTCCCTCAGGAGTCTCCAGGTTCGATTCCCGTGAGTTGACCTACAAGGTTGATATTCAACACTTTGTGAATTTTTCCAGTTTGGTTTAAAAAATCACGTTGAACCACCTGATTGTCCGCAAGAAAATATCGTGCTCCGGAGGGCATATTAAACCATCGGCCTCGATTGATGTCTAATAAACGCAGACGGTGGTCGTAACACTTCCATAGCAGAGGTCTAATACTTGTAGTAGGTGGTTTAAAAACTCCGACAAAGATTTATCATTTCAGTTTTTTAGGCTGTTTAAAGCTCAGGAGCTCCATTTCTGAATTGTCGTAATCCTAATCGTGCGAAAATCTGCTACTAATTGTGCTCGTATCACATGTTCTACTAAACTTATTAATTTATGCACACCTAATAAATTCACACAAACCCTTAACATTTAAAGTGTCGAGTAGTAGAACGTGTAATACGAATGGTTAGACCACTCGTTTTAGATTTCCGTGCACGGATTTGGATTACGACAATTCAGAAATGGAGCTCCTGAGCTTTAAACAGCCTAAAAAACTGAAATGATAAATCTTTGTCGGAGTTTTTAAACCACCTTCTACAAGTATTAGACCTCTGCTATGGTAGTGTTACAACCACCGTCTGCGTTTATTAGACATCAATCGAGGCCGATGGTTTAATATGCCCTCCGAGCACGATATTTTCTTACGGACAATCAGGTGGTTCAACGTGATTTTTTAAACCAAACTGGGAAAAATTCACAAAGTGTTGAATATCAACCTTGTAGGTCAACTCACGGGAATCGAACCTGGAACCACAGACTCCTGAGGGGAATGCTCCATCCATTAGACCACGAAAATACTTGAAAAAGTTGTCTAAACAGCATTTGCTGACTTTGGCGTAGTCGACCGACCATAGTCAATTGCCTTGTTTCGCACGCCGCTTTTGCATTAATGCTAATTATTTTATGAAAACATGTTTGATTGTAGATTATTGTACCTTTTGGTTAGCTAATGCAACAGAGAACTCTGTTATGAAGTTTTACGGATTATTCCATAGTGATTTTTACAGTAGATTACTATGAATGTTGAAAATCCTTTCCACCAAAATATTTTCTTGTTTTGGCGCTGTATTTTAAAAAAGAAGAGTATTTCTAACTAAACTTGTAACTAAAATGATTGTCCTATTCATTCACTATGAGATCATGTCAAAAAACTATGCATAAAACGGTTTGGCTAGCTTTCGCATGACTTTTAAAGTTGAAATCGGGAAATTTTCTTTAAAAAATCAAAAGTCCTAATAATTTTGTAACCAATCATTTCCGACCCCTGGTTCCATGGAAGAATATGTTGGAAATGGCCCCCCCTCTAACCACCTTCAGGGAATGCATCGAATTTCCAATCACCCTATAGTATTTTAATTTGTAATGTACACATATTGGTAAAAGCAAAAGAGGAGTGTCATACATAGTCCTTGTTGCATTAATATGTAAGTACATATTTATAGTCCAGTTTTGCTTGCATTATTTGAGGGCGTAACTTACAAACGTTCTAAAGTCGCTTATTTTTTTAAGATTGTATAATGTGTGTCATTAAAGCACGTATTTCATTCTGTGCCAATTTTTACGCTTGCTTAAATTTTTGATTCAATGTACTGTACCTGTAGCAGCTCATTTATAAAATGAAATTTAATTAAAAATAGATAAGAAAATATACCAGTATCGTCTATCTCTTTGATAGTTTACACAGTGTGTAACCTAGATTGAGTCGTTTTTTTTACTGAAAACAAAAGTATGAACATACATACAAAGCTACATCTAAAATTACACGAAATAGTAGGTTGGGTTCGGCTAGTAGTCCATAAACTATTATCAAAAAATAAACGACTTTAATACTTTTGAAACATGAAAACCTAGCTATACTGGACATTCTATTAGACATTTTGCGAAAAGGGCATTATGAGCTGAGAGGATTTAAAATTCCCTGTTGCTAGTTGTCACATGTCACCGGTTGACATAAATATTACCTACATCTACATACACAATATACCTACTTAGTTATTATAAGTTTTTCGAGATTCAAAATGACACTTCTACAATCCACCTACACAGAAATAGACCATTCATTCAACAGTAAGTAAATCCAACTTAGAAATTTTATAAAAACAGCAGCAGTGCGTCTTCAAGATATATTCGTCTACTAATCTCATCAGTTACCTTCTGAAAATGTAAATCGCCCATGGTTATATCGTAGCACTCGTAGCCATAGCAAATAAATAACTGTTAGAGCAGTTTCGTACTATGTCCGGTCCAAATCCGATCCGAACCCGTGAAATATGTCCGTCTCCGTCAACCGATATCGGACGGATGCAGAGGGACATGTTCACGGGTTCGGATCGGACGTAGTGCGAAACCACTCTTAACATGTTTAACAACAAGCCTGAAAACTACCCCCCCCCCCCCTCTCCATACAACCCCTCGCGTTCGACCTTCAGCTTTCCGCTTGAAACTCAGCTGCACCGATTGACAAGCGTTTCTTTTTATTCTAAGTAGGTATACAGCTAGTGAAACCGTCCCATTTTTCTACATTTTGCGATATTTTACAATTAACTAGAACGTACGCGTAGTAGACCAATGCGGAAAGTCGGCGAATTCCTCTTGATTTTTCAAACAAACCTGTTTTCACTACAAGTGTACACCTATAGGTATACACCATTACATTTCCATTGAACACATTTTGTGGTATAAAAAGGACAACATTCGCTATATACAAAAGAGACAACGTAGCAAGCTGTAGAGTGCGCATAAGAATTATAAGAACTATTCTTACTTAGCTAAAACAAATACAATAACGTTTTAAACTACCTACTTCCTTACATTTTAATTAGTCCATCATTTTTATTATATATTTGAGAATCTCGGGCCCATAAGAACCCGGTCCTTTTGAGGCATGTGTGGGGCCAAAGTCAATAGCACAGAGTCCCTTAAATTATTATTATCGTATTTGGAGATTGTCTTTATTATTATTCTTGATACACTAGCAGCTAGACCACTTATAGCACACACATACGAGTACAGTTATGTAGCCGGAATGCCCTGTAAGTTCACTATTGTTCACGTGTAGTGCAAAACAAGATTGGCTACTGCAGTCACATGAGGGCACACGAGCGGACAAACCAGCTGAGCCTCCCGCTCCTGATGCAGTCGCTGTAGCCGAAATCGGCTAAAATAGACATCACCATCATCATCACACTAGCAGCACTTTTACTGTATTACTTACTGTACACTGCAGTTGCAAGAACTAGTCAGTTCCTCGCCCTCATTTTCCGTGCCGTCTTGGCGACGGAATAAACTACAGTTCACAAATATGTCCATCCATCACCACCTGAAAAAAAAACTTGAATAAATTTCTATGACAAATTTTCTCAGCACTGCCGGTGACCTGTCTGCTTATCTACCTGATATCGAACACCAGGAGCACGGTTAAGCTAAATGGCTCTATTAGAAAAGTTGTGAGCATGATGTGTCGCTTCTGTTGGCACATACCTGTTGGCACATACCTCTAAGCATTTCTTGGCGAGACGAAGATCGCTGGCACCAGCTAGTAAATTATAAATTCAGTAAAAGTATTTCCAGCGGGTATTCTACCGTTCGTACTGCTGACATTTGTCAAATTCGCTCCCAAGATCGATCTCAGAGTTGACAGCGATTTATAAATTTAGAAATATGGTAAATAAATCCGGACCAGCCGAGGAGAGCTTTTTAACATTTTTGTCAATGAGGACAAATTTAATTCTTAATTTTTTCAAAATAAAATAAAAAAATTATGATAAATTGTTCACTGTTTCAAGTAGAAGATATCCTGAAAATATTTGTACAGTATTATAATTTAAAATTTCATGCGATCGCGTTGATGTCTTTTGTATCGGAGAATGGTTCTTACGAAATATCTGACTCAGTTCGAGGGAGATAAGACAAGAATTAAAAAATTTAAACAAATCAATTCATTGTGAACGAGTCGAAATTTAAGTTTAACAGGATGCCTGAGAGATGCTTATTTTCAGCGTTTTCATACATACGTATTCCCCTGTTTTCTTACCTGATTCCTATTTTACTTGTATTAAAATAAGGCCTACCTTATTTCTCCATAAGAAAATTATAAAATCGAAGTAGTAATACATGGAAAAAGAAGAAAGCACCTCTTCATTTTTTTAAATAACTTTATAGGGCAGGCCTCGTTTTTAATAAACGAATTAAAGGTCTATAAAATCTGGAGTACTTGACTGAGCAAGTACAAAACATATAAAATTAGTAGGTACCTACGCTTAAAACTACAGTAAATACAAAAAAAACTATAATATAATATTTATTTCACATTTTTCAAAACATTCCATGTTAGAATTTTATGCCAGTAGTATATTCATATGAATTATCGTTTTAAAAATAAGTAAAATTGACTTGTCAGAGAAGTATCATATTTTTTGGTAGTTTTTATTCTGTAGTGGCTACGAAAAGTCTTTCTCATGCCTATTGTAACGAATATTCCCAGGAGAGAGTTGTTCAATTTCACTGGCTGACGCATTTAATGAAAAGTTTTATTTGTGTTAAATAATTATCTAGGCCTTCATTATAACCTTGCCTCGTCCAAGTCTGGATCGGACAATGAAATTAACGAAAAGTAATTAATTATCAAGCTTAATTATTAAAGAAACAAAATCCCGACTGCTACTGTTTTCAAAGTTGTACTTTGCGATTAAAAGCCACAATCTCGAGTTTATGAAATTTTAATATAGCCAGCGTCACTTGCACTACTCAGACAAAGCTTCATGTCAAGATCCGCCCAGCCGTCTGGGCTATACCGTGAAAAACTATCTGGGCGACCGTGGAAAATAATTTCTTGTCCACATACATACATACATATACTGGGTGTAACAGAAAGTAAATCAATCAGCTAATCGGCAATTTCTTTTTCATCTTTCGGCCCTTGTTCCAAGGGGAAAGTTGTTCAGTTTCATGAGTACCTTGACCTCCTTTCGGATTGTTATACCCTTTCTGTTACTCCCTGTATACCTCCATCTAACGCAGTCGGGTAAATAAGATATATTCTGCCCGGGTTTTGTGTATTGTTTGAACGTCACAAATCCGTGCCTTTTACACGGAAATCAATAATTAAATATATTAAAGCTTTGTTACAGATCCGCTCTCTCAAAATTGTACGTTTTTTTTTCATAGTAACACCCACACACTCACGTCGACCTGGTTACAATGTATGTCATGGAAACATTTTTGTTCTGAAAATCAATTTTAAATATTGTTATTTCGTAGCTTGCCATGCATTGTTCTTAAATCAATTAATGTTTTATAAGGTGAAATTTTACTAGCGGCCGATAGCAAAAATGCAGGACAGGCTGGTGATAAGGAATAACTTTCCTCAAGAATGATAGTTTGAAATTGGTACCTTTCATTAAATTCGTATTGGTAATTTCTCGAGTGGTTCGGGGAATTACAAGTGTGGCTTGATGGAGTGCCTTGTAACGGCTAGACTTTCCCGGAAACGCTTTATGTTTAGCTCAACCTGCTAAACTGAACTACTCTCGCAAAGGCTAAAGATCAAATGAAATATATCATCTGAAAGGAGAAAATTTCTTACATATAAAACCTAATATTCTTTGGAGAAAGTTTTTCAGTATACATGCTGAGATTTAGTGTTTCAGAGAAATTCTGTTGGTCGGTGCCACTCGTTAACACGTTCAAAGCGGCGGCAATTTTTGGATTCTTTCCGTTACGGCGGGACCAGGCGTATTTCACCTGGAGCTAAACTTTCCGTTGTGGCGTTACGGGGTCTGCTAAACCTGGTAACGTTAAAAAAACTTAAATGCTTCTTTTGACATAATTTAAAATGAAAAACAAAAAAATATCATTTGACATCATAAATTATGAATTGATTTATATAAATCTGAAGGCGTACGTGAATAGCTAATTCGGTTTAGGAGCTGTAGCTAAAACAAAATACCAGATCTTTTACACCTGGTACCGCACTGCACACGGGAAGTTTTGCGCAAATTTTAGTGTTGGGAAATCAAAATATCGATAACGTTTTGTAAGATTTATTAAAAAAGCAATTAAGTAAGTTTAATGTTGTTCATTAAAACATGGTAGTAGGTACTGTTTTTCATACTCAACACATCTGGTAAATATTTTTAATTTTTTATCGGCTTCTTTGCGGGCTAGATTGGCTCTCAATTTTGCATAACACCCAACACAATTATTTTTTACGACATTTTTAGGGTTTCGTAGTCTACTAGAAACCCTTTTAGTTTCGTCAAGTCTGTCTGTCTGTCTGTCTGACTGTCTGTCTGTCTGTCTGTCTGTCTGTCTGTCTGTCTGTCTGTCTGTATGCCGCGCCCTCATAACTCCGTCAGTTTTAGAGCTATCGACATTAAATTTGGTGTGAAAATAAATCGTCTTGACCCAAATTTAGAAATGTAGAGAAAAAAATATTTTAATTATTTTTTGGACCCCCTCCCATACAAGTGAAAGGGGGGCAAAAAATTTTTTTTCTCTTGTAATATTGAGTAGGGTATCGTTGAATAGGTCTTTTAAAACTAAGTCTTTAAGTCACTCAAATGTATCTGTCTCGAGATATTTGCTTTTAAAAGGGGCGTTTTTGAGCCATAATTTGTTCCAGCTGTAACTCTTAAAGTATATACGCAAAAAATTTGAAAAAAATATGGAATATACTTCTCAATCTGAAGTTACCAGGAAAACTATAACGGATACTGTGCCACTAAAGGTTTCAGAATAAAAAAAGTTTTTCTATTTGCGGTTGGTAATCATACAGCTGCAAACAAATCAGCAACAAAATTAACTTTGTAATGCTGATAACCTGATATTTAAACGTTGACTACGAAACCCTATTTGTGGTTGTGTCTGACACGCTCTTGGCCGCTTTTTTTAAATTGATCTTTTTAGTCGTAGTCATAACGAAAAAAATAAATAACACATGCATTTTATCGAATACTTAGGTCGCGCGTGGTGCGGCACCAGGTGCTCGGGGAAACCAGGCGTATTCTACCTGGTGCCGCACTGCATTCACATTTTAATTCTTCAGTGCGGAACCAGGTCTAAAAAACCTAGTTATATGCTGACCACTTCTTCGAGCTCTACTTTAGTAACACATCGTAAATATATATTTGTCTCCTTCTCACAACGATCAAAGATAAAGTTATGCCCTCCGCACGATAGAGAAGTCTATACTTTTCTTAGCCGCACGCTAAGCAAGTCATAAACCACGTCTTTTTGGCCTGGTACCGCACTGAACGTGTTAAAACAAAAAAATTAGGGACTTGCCTATAGCAGGCCTTAACATAACAAAAAAGAATTAATATAATTATAGCTCTTCGCATTATTCGGAAAAGTACAGGGAAATACGCTTGTATGAAAAAGCTGAAAACACACTTGGGTATCGTCTTAATAGGTAATCTGTTGGGTTATAATCTGGTAATGTTTAATTACTTACGTCTCGTGGTGATTTTCGTGATGCTACGTGGCGAGACGCTGATGAGACTCCCGGTGGCTCACGCCGGTCATCAGTCGGTTGGCGGCTATCACTACGTTGCCGGCACGCTGTTCAAAAACAACAATCATCAATCATCATCGTCATCAACAGCCACAGACATCTACAGCTCGACATATGAGCCACAAAAATCCACAGCTGGACGTAATGATCCTATGAAACGAACACCCTTTTTGTAACTCCCAGTATAATACGACATTGCCTCCCTCCCCCTTATGGGGGAGTATTTATTTGTCTCTTGGCATTGGCAGTTTGGCGAGCGCACTGCAAGGTATCGATTTCACAAGGACCACTCACTAATGCCCAATTCTCGGATTAATCCAAATAAATTGGAAGAACATATGAACTGTTTGAACGGTCTACATAGCATTTTAAGTAACAAAAACCGATGAAATGCATACCAAAGATAATTTACAGGAAGGGGGTTTTAGTACGTGGTTTGCTGGGGGTCATCCAGCGGAGTGTCGTGAAGCGCGGGCCTATGGTATCTATGACCCCTGAAAAAGAAAACAGACAAAATCCACTGACCTGCCAGATCGCCTTATTTGTCTCCAAGTACGTCCGCATGTTCGCCCTCCACCGCTGGGTCTGGCCGACTCCGGTGTCCTCCACTGCGTCTGCCTGCATCCACCTATGCTGCTGAGCGGAGCGAGCCGTCAGCCGATCCTTGGGATCCAGCGTCAGGAGCGTCTGGATGAACCGCTTGGCGTCGGTGGTCACCATGTCGAAAGCTGGGTCGCTAAAGTCGAACGTCCCCTTTGTGATGGCAGCAGCGCGGTCGGCCCACGTGTCGCCGACGAAGGGTAACGTGCCTGACAACCTATGGAAACCACATGAGTTCAAGGCAACTACAAGGAATAGGACAAGAATCTGAAATATCAAATGCAGAACACGTTTAAAACAGACGAATTATGACTCGCTCTCAGCTAAAATTGAAAATTAAAACAATATTAGTCAAACTGCTTTCTAAATAATAATAAGAACTTCCTAAAATCGCATAGCCGCACATTTCCGAGCACAAAGTCGTTGAGGACCTGGAGGTCGTTCAGGCCTATCTAGTTACAATATTATTTAGAAATAAAAAACATTATTATACAACGTGTTACAGAATGACAAATAAAGGGAGTGGAAAGACAAACAAAACAAAACTAAATAAAATCGTTTAACAAAAAAATTAGAGACGAGGTGTCATTTTTGAAAATTACAAAACCAAATATTTTTTAATTAAATTACACATAATTATAATCATTGCATCGCGGCACTAATTTTGACAGCTCAAAGTTCAAAAATCACAGCGCAAAGCAATTTAATCTACATTGCTGGCTATTAAGTGGGTGACATCATTTACAAGAAACTCAAGTCAACCAGCAATGTAAACCAAAACCAAATTTGTTCGCCAGGTAGTGTAGTAGTGGCTCAGACTAGTAATGTGATTTGGTATTATTTTTACCCGACTGCCTTAGAAAAAGGGTTATGTTTTTCAAGAGTATGTAGGTATGTATCGTATCTATATAGACAGGAAATTATTTTGCACGGGCAACAGCTCAACGGCTGGATGGATCTTGTCATAATGAGGTATCTAAAACTCTAAGTTTATTAAAATTTCATAAATTCAAGAAATAAAACTTTAAAATAATTGCAGTCGGGTGTTTGTTTTATAATAATTACGCTTGTTTTGACAAATCCTGTAACACGTTGTATATAAAAACACTTACATAATATAGGTGACGACTCCCAAGCTCCACATGTCGCTTGCCGTTTGAATGGCTTCGTAGCTGAGGACCTCCGGAGCGATGTAGTCCCTGGTTCCGTATATCGCTCTCACTATGCCATTTTCCAGGACCCTCGACAGACCGAAGTCCACGATTTTTATATCGCGAGAGTTCCTGCTGGTGCAGACAACGTTCTCCGGCTTTATGTCCAGGTGCACGATGCTCTGGGCGTGCAGGTACTCCAGACCCTCGCAAATCTGTTTGATGTAATGCACGGCGGTCCTCTCTTTGAAGTTCTCCTCCTCGACAATGCGCTCAAAGAGTTCGCCACCCCATAGGCTAAAAGAAAATATGAAATAATGAACGTTCTCCAAATAAGATGAAAAAGAAGATTTGTAGAAAGAATTATAAATGAGCAGATAAGTATTAGCTATAAGTTCACTAAATGCATTTGTTATACATGGGTAGCAATATGCTATATTCGCTCGTCTATAGGACTTTGCCACAGACAAGGCCTACCTATAAAAAATGGCGCCACAGAGGAGAGGATAACCACTCGCAACGTTTTTCCTATTGTGTTTTACACGGAAACAATAGGGGATGCTATACTTACCCAATACCTACTACGCCAAACGCAACCAACCAACGCAACATACGCATGAATGAAATTAGGTACTCACTAATCCATGATCATGACCATTTGCTCACGACTAGTATAAAACGCGTGTAAACGAACAATCCGCTTGTGATTAAGACGCTTCAGTATCTCGATTTCCCTTCTCGTCGTGTCTCTTCGTTTCTCCGTCCGAGTCTTGACCACTTTAGCAGCTAGGAAGCTGCCTTCCCTGCTGCGCACTAAGTACACTGCCCCGTACGCCCCGATGCCTAAAGTGTCACCGATTGTTGTGTAGTTTTCCTTGAACTCTTCAATGGGCCCCGCGGGCACTTGGCTTGGCTCGTCGATCTCTTTGACTGGCGATGGTGCTGAAACCACAACAATATTCTAGTATCATTTTCATCAAGATAGCTTTTGTCTTTGGAATACCTGTGGATAAGCCCTATTCATTGTAATTAGTTAAGCAAGTATTTCTTCTTCTTTTTGAGTAGTACACCTACACTACGCGCGCGAGTTCATTACCATCCAAGTATGCGCCTCTTTGTCGCACACGCACCGATATACCTCTACTAGCAATTGCGATAAGGATGCGCATACTTCTCAATGGTAATGAACTCGCGCGCGTTCTTCAGTCGTCCAACGACCCAATTAATCCTAGTCTCAGAGCTTTTCAATCGCCTACTATACGTAGCAGGCCTCTGCTCTGACATTATTAAGTAACGATCACCGTATAAGTAATCATAGACAACAACCGCAATCCGAAGCACCGCACGGAATTATCTTCCTTTTGGACTATCAGGTGGTTCAGCCTGCAATGTGCTAATCAGACTGGGAACAAATTCACAAAGCGATAAATATCAACTTTGTGAAGTGACCTAAAGGGAATCGAATACGGAACATTTTGCGTCGCAGGCGGTCGGATTTCCTTACTTTAAGTACTTACGAATAACTAAGTCCTTTATGCCTGGTCCGGCCTTAATGAGATGAACCCTAAAAGTCATCATCCTCTCTGGCATGGGGTCCTGGAGGCAGATCCTTGGGGAGCTGCTTTTTCCAACCTTTTTAAACTTGCCAGACGGCTGTTTCATCTCGACTAAATACCAGTTGTCGAATCTAGGATCTCTGCCCTCCTCCCTGAAACAAAGTTTAGATGGTGTACATACATCATACATAGTATAAAATGAAGTCACTTTTGGCGTTTCTCTGTCTGTCGTGGAATTCGCTAAGGCGAGGAACACACGCAACGTCGGTTTGTGCGTCGTTTGTTCGATTTTTCACCTTATTTTTATACGAATACGGTTTATGTCAAACGATTTGACAGACAAACATACAACGTTGTGCGATGCCGTTTGACACAAACCGTATTCATATGCAGGTAGGGTGGAGAATCGAATGAACGACGCAAAAAACCGACGTTGCGTGTGTTCCTCGCCTAACTCCTCCTAAAGCACGCAACAGATTTTCATACGGATTTTTGTATAGAGTAATTTCCGTGGAAGATTTATATGTTTTACCCGCGGGTAAATGAGCTGCTGCGCGTGAAACAGCTACCGTTTACGCTCTGCCACCCCGCATGGAATAAAGGCGTGATATAATATGTATGTATGTATGTATGTGACAACACATCAAACTTACCACTCTATATCGATGGATTCTTCTACGCATTCCTTCTGGGCTTCCAGCCTTGTGCTGATTTCTGCGGTCAGCATTATGGGCCTCTGCTTGTATTTCTCCAACGTCACAAAATGCCCGAAGTCGTCTTTCAGTCTGAAGAAGGCACACTGGTTTAGCATTCGTAATTATGATCCACTAGACTTCTGGTTAATCTATCGTTTTACAACATACCGGAAGTAACATAAAGGGAGGTCGTACCAACCTACTCATGAAACTGGATAACCTGATCCCTAAGGAACGTGGGTCGAAATAAGAATATAATTTTTGGTCCTCCCATAGTAAATTAATCAGCTGATCGACATTTTGCATGGAAAGCCAATTTTTTTTATACTTCGACCCATATTCCATGGGGAAAGCTCTTTAGTTTCGTGAGTACCTTGACCCCCTTTCGGCTTGTTAAATACGCTTTTTGCTACTCCCTGTAGGTATATCTAAGTATATCTTGAATGAATTAGCTACATACGCGTCGGTCGGTACACAATTTTTCTTTGCGAAAAGTACGCGTGTAGCCCGTAGCAAGCCATCTAGGTATCTAGCACTGGCGAAGGGTCCATACATGCTGATTCTCATCAGCTTCCCTTTCAAGAATTTATAAATCCACATCCATCTACCTACTTATTATGTTTTTTTGGCTCCGAAATACCTTCGTTAAAATGTCACACTTCGCCACTGGTATCTAGGTATGTTTTAGAACCGCGCACGGGAACAGTATAATAGCACAAATTAGGGAAACGCCGCGCGGCGTGCCTAATAATGGTGACACAGAAATTATCCATAAGCTTTAAAAAAGCTAAACAGATTTATACGAACGAAACCCAGAATAAAATGGTTTTTACCTGCAGTAAATTATTTCTAACAATTGAGATGATGTCATGCCCAGCTCTTCAGGCCTTTTCAATGGCGTAGTATGCGAGGATATGCATTCCTGAAAAAGAAACTTTCGATTGGTATCGGTACACGCAAATTACCCTTTTCCCGTGCCGCATGATATTGCGGTTTTTTTACAGCCCACAATCAAATGGCGCGGATGCGTTATGGGGTCCTTGACGCGACGTGGTGCGCCGTCAAAATGACTGGTTTGTATGGGAATGCCAGAAAGACAGGGCGCACGCCGTGGTGTACCCTCCATACCATAAACGATGCTGTCACGTTGACGGCGCACTACGACGCCGCGTCCCCACGCTCTGTCTTTATTTTGACCTTTACGCAGCGCAGCGCTAGTACATACGTCTGTCAAACCGTTAGACACACATAAGTTTACATAAAACACGTGTTTTTTTAACATAGCTCATATACGAATCAAACTAAAATATTCGCTTGGCATTGCATTAAAGTTATCGAGTCTTTCGCTTATGCGCTTGCTTATATGTGTACCTAGTTTCTATCAAAAGACGTTTCTACTGAATAAAACCTTAGAACAACAAATAAAATTTTACTGTAATGGATATTCGTTTTCCTATTCTTCGATGCTGTACATCATTAAAAAGAATCGGTTGGAAGAAAACATAAGCAAACGTGCATAGGTCTACTTTCATGATATTTGTATTTAAATATAATTCAAAAAACATATTTCTAAATGCAACCGGGCTGCAATGCAAAAAGGGTATAACAAGCCGAAAGGAGGTCAGGATTCTCATGAAACTGAATAACTTTCCCCAAGGAACATTGGGTCGAAATATGAAAACAAATTGGATTTCTAAGTGAATGAGCAATGTGCTGATCGGCGATTTCGTATGGGAGGTCCGAATTTCTTTTTACATATTTCGACTCATGTTCCATGGGAAAAATTGTTCAGTTTCATGAGTACCTTTACCTCCTTTCGGTTTGTTATACCCTTGTTACTCGCTGTATTATTAAAGATCAAACTAGTCTTCGCAGTCGTGGTTTATAAGCTGTTCGTTCAGGTATTTTGATTTGACAATACCTACATAATATAAAACAAATCGCAAAAGCTTGCTTAGAAGTCTAAGGCTCTATTCAAACATGAGCGGAGCCGACGCGGTACGTCGCGGTATTCTGACTTTGTAGATACAAATTGCTTGTAGATACAAAGTTCGAATATGGCTTTAAATGGCATCACTCCACGTTCTTACTGTACTTACTGTACGAAACTATGAAAAATAAGTATATTGGGATGGGACACAACTTTGTCACAGTATAGAAATGTCAGATGAGCGCAAGCGAAGCCATTTTTTCGGTGTGACTTTGTTTTCTGGCAATCTTTCATTTTTGTATGAGAGTCCAATGAACTTTTTTTCACGTTTAGTGTAACCAGGTAATTCTGGTAACGACAAATTCGTGCGCAACAGTCCTTAGGGAAAAGGAAAGGCGTGCATCCGTGCTGTGCGCGTCATGTTAGAATGAAGTGCTACCTCGCCCCCCTCCGACTGTATCCCGTGGGACAGCCGCGCACGAAGTTTTCGAACAATAGTCACAACACAATCACAACACAACTCACCTCGTCTATTGTTTCAAGGCGGGCCGCTGCTTCGCTTTGCTTTCCATCATCATCGTCGTATTCTTGACCAGCGTCAGCGAAGGAATTCTCGTACACCGCGGAGGACTTGTTCCAGTTCAAGTCCACACGCACAGTCTTGCACTCCTCCAATTTATCATCCCCTTCCATCACTTCCCGAGGCACATTCATTAGATAGCACTTCGTTATTGCCACTTGAATGGACTTCTTTGTTGGTATCATGCACCGCAATTGACAAGACACCTCGCCCATCATATCCGGATCCAGTCTTGTGATGAAAATTGCAAAGACCCCATGATCATCGCGCATCAACTGTGAACAATGCATACCTATATTGTAGGTACAGTAAGCGAACGACTTCATGACCATCCTGAAATATACGCATCCTTGTGGCACACGCCAGTATCACAGCGAGTATGACAAGGAGGCGCATATTTCAGGATGGTCATGAACAAGTTCGCGTATCTATTTTAAGTATGTAGGTAACCTACTCATTCCTAGTTTCAGCCGCAACAAGAGTTGTCACTTTTTTTGTCGCATATGACCAAATAGTAAAAACTGTAAACTGCGTAAAGTTACCCTGAAAGGCTTTGCTTATATTTTACAAAGACTGTTCTCATGCCATACAAGTTTGTCATACTTAAAATTATGTCAGCTATTTGTTTTTTTGTTCTAATTCTAATTGCTTTCCACTTAATCAAGCTTTTACTACCTTGAACTGAGGTGTATCCCGTTCGATTTGATAGAAGCCAACTCTCCAAACAACATAAAATAGATAGTTCTTTGGCAGATCAAATTTACAGTAAAAGCACATTCTGATGCCGATATTGCCTATACAGTTGGTCAGGGGCTGCAGCAAGGCCACTTGAAGTACTGTGTCACGATCACGAGGTGCAACTGAAATACACAACAAATATGTATAATATCCACATGATCATAATTAGGAAGAATTAAACTATGCATGCTTATAACATTTACTCACTGTTTACGCTGAGGAGGCATTTGGTAATGGCGATACGTTTACTATGTCTCTGACGCAATATGATGGTGTAAAAACCAGTGTCTTTTACAGATGCCCTTTTTATATGTATTTTCAATCCGCGATTCTCAACATTTCCAAATATTATATTAGCATCTGCTTCTAATGCTTTCCCATCTTTGTAGAAAAATACGTCTGTACTAGGTAATAAAACAGCTTTACAAAGCATCGTGACCTCTTCAGTTTCTAATACTTCCAAATCATCTGGTAGGAATTGAATGAAGTATGGTTTGTCTGCATCAAAGAATCTCTCATCCTGCAAGTAGTCTGGCTCCATAATTACCACTTCAGCTGTACTGCTCACCATAATGTCGTCTAGTGAAATCACGACCGTGTATGTTCCTGAGTCCTGATGGTCTGTGTTATAGAGTACGTATTCAGCAAACTTGTTTTCTTTACACACCATCTCAATTCCTTCGTGACTCAGAGTCCGTTGATTTTTCAGCCATGTAAATACGGGTTGGACATTCGTGTGATTGTCGATCTCGACTCTCAACACGATTGGATCGCCTCTTCTTATTTTTAAGTTTTTTAAATGTTGAGTAATTTCCAAGGACGATGTCCATGTGAGGTATCGCGCGGTGCAATTCCTCGGGCAAGGTAATCCCAGGCGTTTTCCCGGCAGCACGTGCAGGGTCGCCTGGGATATTGCGTAATTCGTGTCGTTTTGACACACAATTGTATATACCCCAGTGTCTGATTTTTGAAGGTTACGGATTTTCAACGTGTACCAGGCGCGGCGGACCCTTACTTTAAAACGAAGATTTGGAACTATCTCCTCTCCATCCTTGTACCATTTAGTGCAATTTACTCTGCCGTCTATTTTTGCATCAAAAGTTACGTATCCTTGTTCAAATGCCACGGCATGCTTAAGATGTTCCTCGATGTAAGGGTCCTCTTCAGCCACGTCTGTTAGGTCTTCTAAAACTGAAAAGTATATGAACTCGATTAACAGGGCTTATCTACGTACGGTTCTTAATGAATGAGAATGGAATGCAAATTCAAAATAAGTTTGACGAAAACATTTGTGCTAAAATATACACAGCAATATCAATCAACATTTTTGTAGGTATATGTAATAGTTACGTACGTTCTTTTAGAGAATCCATTCTGTAGTTTCCTCATTGTACTGCTATAACGCTACATGATTATTGATCCATTTTGTTACTCCTTGTATGGTTTCTGTAACAAACAGTTGTAGGTTGGTAAGTCTGGTAGGTATTCTTATAATTATAAGCACCTATTTCTAAATCAGTAAAAATTCAATCTAAATCATATGCGCTAATTTTCAACAACAGTCCATACCTCTCTTATCCTGACTCGTACCAGTAGGTACTATCACCAGCAAATCCACTTACTAATTTAAGGAATAAAGTCTCAATAATGAAATCTTCGATATTAACCTATCATCACCTTTTTATCGACCAACATAGATTTTACAGAGTCATATACAGAACGGTCATATACAGAGTATTAACCAATACAGGGTGCTTATTTAGGCCCTGTCCGCATAGCGAGTTTCATTCGCGTACCATGATTTTTTTATTTTGTGTGAAAATGATATAAAAACAAGCGATATTATTTCCATCAGTGCGGAAACTTGCACAAGATTCAGAGGGTTACAAAAAAGCGAGAAAAATTCGCGCGAAATAAAATCGCTGTGCGGATAGAGCCGCGTGCCATCAATATGGCAGATGTATGCATAGTCACAAATTTTGATACTTTGTGCATGGAAGCAACGTACGAGTAACGTACTAATGTACGTAAAATTTTGAGCAATGTAACATACATATACTATTTTAAACCAGAGTTACTGAAAACAAAGTGAGCAGCCAACCTGACAGGATGGCCGGTGTATTCTCACACTAAACAAAATAACGACAACCTAAATATAATTTAACACCATTTACATAACAGATTTTATACAGGTTTTATATAAGGTCCTATTAAATTCACTGCAAATATTTTAAGGGTATGCGTAAATATATTTGAAAAACATCTAAGGCATTTAAAAAAAATCTAAACGCTCGATTTTTTTTTCGTTTTCAAACTGACTTTTTAATTAATTATGTGAACATCCTTTGACTGACCCGACTGACGTTCCGCCACGTAGACAAGATTCACTTACATGGCACGCACACTGATAACCAACCAATCACAACACCTTTTTTTTGGCGCGTAATTTAAATTCATCGAAGTGTGTGTTTCTAGGACAAACAGGGTGCACTTTTTTCGTTTTGTGTTTTTTTAGTTAAATGCAATTTTCTCGAAAACTAGCGTGTAGATTTCTCTAAAAATTTGCCTAGTACATGCTTATATTTTATTTGATCTGCCCCTAAAATATTTGCAGTGAATTTAATAGGACCTTATATAATATAATATAATTTTAATGAAGTAGATGTCTACTAAGGCTGTAGCTACACGCCACAAGAAGTTTCATTCGGATCCATTGCTTATTTTCGTAGATTAGCACGAACATACAGACACAAAAAGTTTTCTTAACCGGACTATCGAGATCATAGTCTAATAAAACATGGTCTTACATTCCCAGAGAAACACAAGCCTACGTCACTAGTATTGCCACTTTATTTCAATAAAATACGTTATGGGGTAAATTCAATCTCAGAAAAATGAGCTAAAATATTTCTTAATAATTCTATAATTTAGATTTACGTGTGTATTAACTTGAACTTTACAACAACACTGAAATTGTATTTATCTACACTTCATACATAATGTTCCTATTACAAATTCGAAAGCAAATGTATAAGCAACTGCTTTACAGCCATTCAGCCTTTAAAAAAAAATGTCGATATCACAAAGTAAAATGTCGATGTCATAAAGTACTTTTTTCTGACTTTATGATATCGACATTTAGCAGTAAGATATAATAAAAAAAAAAAATGTCACGACACAATCAAAGAATGGGACGACACTTGAAATTATGAGGACTTATTTATTATTAAATCTTTGCTTCAAATCATTTTCCGAATTAAAATTTACCGATTAATGCTTTTTAATTTTAAAAGTTGTTCCGTTTTTATGAGCTTCCATTTTAACGTTTAGTTAAAAAGTTACTTACGTATAAAAGTCGTTCAGTTGTTGGTTCAGTAGATATGCTTGCAATCGCCATAGTGAAGTGCGGAGGTATGAATTATTTTTCATAGTTTTTCTTGTAAAGTGTAGATAAAATAGTGTATGCAATTGCAATATAATTAGGCTTTAGAATGCTCGTGTCAACCTATTATCACACTCGGCTGCGCCTCGTGTGATAAACAGACACTCACATCCTAAAGCCTCTTATTATAAGGCAATTGCATAAACTACTATTATTATAGTTTGACAACTTCGTGCACGACCTTCCTGCGGGGTACAGACGGTTGGGGGGCGCGGAAGCACGTCATTTTAATATGACGTGCAGCGCGGATGCGCGCGTCACCCTTCCCCGCTACACCTCCCGCTACCCGCTGACATCTCGCCCCCCAACGTCTGTCACCCCTAGGGAAGGTCGCGCACGAACTAGCCGGACTATAGTTAACAGTATCATAAATGATTTACAAAAACCGGCCAAGAGCGTGTCAGACACGCCCACAAATAGGGTTTCGTAGTCAACGTTTAAATATCAGGTTTTTCAGCATTACAAACTTAATTTTGTTGCTGGTTTGTTAGCAGCAGTATGATGACCAACCGCAAATAGAAAATCTCAATTTTTTCTGAAACCTTTAAGGGTACAATATCCGTTATAGTTTTCATTGTAATTTCAGATTGTAAGCTATATTCCATATTTATTTCAAATTTTTAGCGTTTATACTTTGGAAGTTACAGCTGGAACAAATTATGGGTCAAAAACGTCTTTTTTAAAAGCAAATATCTCGTGACAGAAACATTTTAGTGACTTTGTTTCAAAGAAACCTCACCTTAGTTTTAAAAGACCTATTCAACGATACCCTACTCAATATTACAGAAGAAAAATTTTTTTTAGCCCCCCTTTCACTTGTATGGGAGGTTTTCACCAAAAAACATTTAATGTATTTTTTTCTTAACATTTCTATATTTGGGTCAACACGATCTATCTTCTCACCAAATTTCATGTCGATAGCTCTAAAACTGACGAAGATATGAGGGCGCGGCATACAGACAGACAGACAGACAGACAGACATGACGAAACTATAAGGGTTTCTAGTAGACTACGAAACCCTAAAAACATCATAAGAGCGGGTAATTCTGGTAACCCACAAGCATGATGGATGACGTAGGCTTATGTTAGTCACGTGGTTCACGAGTCTCGGAATGGAATACCAGGCGCAGTATCTTATTATACCATGATCGAGATGTTCTTTTCATCATTATCCTCACATGGGTACTGGACACAGGCCCGGGTGAGAATCCACCAGAGCTGTGCGAGGTAGCTAAGCGGTGTGCGAGGAAAAAATCCACCAATAGAATCACTTCATTTTCCTAGCCTCGCTTAGCTCAGCTCTGGTGGAATAGGGTTGAGCGAAGCGAGGCCATACTTCATACAAAACAAGCGAGAAATGTGTGCGAAGGATGTGTTGCGACGAATGTGTAGCGAGGAATGTGTTGCGAGAAATGTGCTGCTAGGAATATGTTGCGAGGTTTCCACTACATCGCATTCCCCCCCGCTCACACATTTCACAGCTTCGCAACGCATCCTCGCTCCGCACATTAATGCGCATTTTGACAGCTCCGCTACGCATCCTCGTACGACACATTTTAGGGTGAGAATCCACCAGAGCTGTGCGAGGTAGCTAAGCGGTGTGCGAGGAAAAAATCCACCAATAGAATCACTTCATTTTCCTAGCCTCGCTTAGCTCAGCTCTGGTGGAATAGGGTTGAGCGAAGCGAGGCCATTCTACATACAAAACAAGCGAGAAATGTGTGCGAAGCATGTGTTGCGACGAATGTGTGGCGAGGAATGTGTTGCGAGAAATGTGCTGCTAGGAATATGTTGCGAGGTTTCCACTACATCGCATTCCCCCCCGCTCACACATTTCACAGCTTCGCAACGCATCCTCGCTCCGCACATTAATGCGCATTTTGACAGCTCCGCTACGCATCCTCGTACGACACATTTTACTCGCACAGCTCTGGTGAAAACCCCTACACATTTCCACAGCACAGCTACACATCCTCGTACGACACATTTTACTCGCACAGCTCTGGTGGATTCTCACCCTTACTCGCACAGCTCTGGTGGAAACCCCTACACATTTCCACAGCACAGCTACACATCCTCGTACGACACATTTTACTCGCACAGCTCTGGTGGATTCTCACCCTTACGGGTATATTACACAGAGTGGCCCGCGAAGTGAATCCCTTATACTGAGGGGTATACGAATCACCCCCATGTATATTCCCCGGTTTTTTGTAGTTTCCTTCACCTGTTTTTTGCAGTAATGGCTTCAAAATCATATTAAAAAACTGAGTTATAAGGATTTACTTATATTTTATCTGTGGTACTTGACGTGAGGCTTTGTAATAAAAGACAACCGTTCGCGACAAGTCATGCTTTATTACTAATTAAAATCCTAATACAAATCGTATGCGCTTTAATGCAGCTTACGGTGCATTCTTCCGTCACTACATCTAATACCTAATTTTCTAAAATAAAAATGATCTTAATTATTTAAGAGATTATTTTATTTTCAAAAATGCTTCTTGACATTTTGAATCCCAAACGAATTTTACACTTTTACGACATAAATTATTTAATGGTATTGTTATTTCGCCAAACATGGGTATAAACTTTCTGTAATAATTTGAAAATGCAACGAATCTACGCACATCGTCCGCATTTCCGGGCACGGGATAATTTTGAATAGCCTGAATTTTTTCGGGGTCAGGTTTCACTCCTTCAGCTGTAACTACATGACCTAAGTACAACATTTCTTTTTTAAGAAAGTCGCACTTTTTCGGGTTTAATTTTAAGTTTACTTTGCGTAATCTTGCCAAAATATCCATTAAATTCTGATTGTGCGCGGCTAAATTTCTACCATGACAAATGTTATCATCCAAATAAACCATAACTTTGTCATAATTTAACCCAGACATGGCTACAGTCATAATGTGAGAAAATGCTGACGGACTAATTTTTAATCCCATTGGGAGCCGTTTCATGTGATAATGACCTGAAGGTGTTGAAAATGCTGTATACTCTTTGCTTGACTGTTCAAGTTCTACCTGGTAATAACTCTGATCAAGATCAAGATGACTGAAATACATGGAGCCTGATAAAGAATCTAATATATCGTTAATATTTGGAAGTGGAAATTTATCGTCAATAATTCGGTCATTTAATTTTCTGAAATCGATCACAAGTCTCCATTTTTTATTCTCGGCAGAATCTGACTTTTTAGGTACTAGTAAAGCGGGACTGCTCCACTCACTAGTAGATGGTTCTATAATATCCTCATCTAGCATCTTTTTGACTTGCCTATCTACTTCCTCTCGCTGTGAAAATGGCAAGCGGTATGGCTTGACATATACAGGGTCTACATTTGGTTTTAATCTAATTTTTTGTTTGTAAATATTTGTCGTAGACAACTTATCGCCTGGCAAGTAGAAAACATCGGCATATTTTGCACAAATGTTTTCAATTGACGTTTTCTCTTCATTATTTAAATGATCTAATTTTAATTACGAAAATAATTTTCTAACACGTTCTCCATCTACGTTACTTTCACTAAAAGAACATACTGTATATAGACTCAAACTTTCAGTTTCCGGTTTAAAGTAACTTAATTTTACCTCGCTGTCTCTCGTACTTAGTATTTGTATTTTTATTTTACCGTTAATTGGCTTACAAATTCCTGATGCTAGAAATACTTCTTGGCACAACTCTTTCGGAAATATGACACTATCCTCAGTCAAGTATGTACTTACTTCGAATATCTTTTCGCAACGGGGGGGAACTACTAAGTAACTATTCTCTCCCAATTGCCCAACGTCAATTGGTATAGTTAAACGATTCCCTTGCTTTTGCAACGTGAACGTATTTAACTCGTAATCTAAAAAGCATTTATATTTTTGAAAGAAATCCAATCCTAAAATACCTTCCGTACTACATGGTAGAGTTTCAAAAACATAGAAAGTGTGACTATAAGTTTCATTACCAGTAGTAAGATCCAAGTCAATATAGCCTAATGATTTTGCTGGACCTCCAATTCCGTTAATTGTTATTTTATGTTCTGAAATTGGTATTTGTAAGTGTTGTATAGTGTCATGTTTCACTACGGATAAACTTGCTCCGGAATCCACAAGCCAATTACATTGAATATTATTTAGCGCAAGTTTCACTGAATTGCAACAATTAATGTAGTAAACATGATTACAATCGAAAAAACTGATTATCCGTGCGATTTACTGGCTCGGTCACTTGAGCCGTACGCGACTCGGCTTGCGCTTCGTTATCGGCCGCATCAAAGTAATGTATGCCGCGGGTATAGTTTCTGTTCCCACGGTAACCTCTGTAATTCTGAAAACCACGGTTTGAGTTTCCAAAGTTGTTGTTATACCTACCACGCCAATTTGCACGTGTTGTTGGACCTGCTGGCCGTCGACCCTGATGTTGATACGATGTGTATCCAGACGAAAATGCTCTGCCTCCGCCACGGTGACCAAATGTTCTTTGAGGTCGGCCGCGAAACTTACCTTGACCTCTTTTCGCATAGAACACTTCACCCTGGTGATTGTTAGATGATGATGACGCCACTGACGATAGCTCCTCATCTTTAGCGGCTCGGACCGCGTCCTTTAATGAATCGTAATTGCGGGCCGCTAAAATGGTGCTCAACCTCCTATCTCTCAATCCGTCGGCAAAGCGTTTTATAGCTAATTTTTCGTTCAAAGGTTTTAGTACTTCATATGAGCTGCTTTTACCTTCGGCTTGCGAGATAGTTAGTTCAACAAATAGTTCTTCAATAGTTTTTGCATAGCTGTCAATACTCATTGAACCTTGTTTTTGTTCGATTAACTGAGTTTGTAAAGAAGTACTAGACTTTGTTGTAAGTAAATGTTTTTTCATGTCAGTGATAAGCGCTTTGACTGTATCGTAAGATGTTGAAAGGCGCATTTTAGCGCTCTCACTCAGCCGTGTTTTTAAGACGAATGTTATTAAAGTTTGCTGAGCGGTTTCTTTCAGTAATGTTTGGTACATTTCAATAGCAGAAATAATTTGTTTAGTAGTGGTTTCTGTATCATCCATTATTGGAATCAACCCAACAGCAGACTTTAAATCGAATTCGGCCATTTCGACTTCTTTTTCACTTTCCGAACTACTAGAACTAGATATTTCGCTCTCCGAGCTATTAGAAGTTAAATTCTCAGTTTCTAAGCTTTCCTCTACGGGTACTGATTCTTGTTTTGGTGGTGGGGTACATAATAATCTAATTTCTGCATACAAATTATAAACCCTTGTTACCTCTTGTATGTAAAGCGCTAGATTTTCAGCTGTAATATTTTCTTGTGCTAACTTATCATACTCTTGAAAGTCTATGTAAATTAAAGAAGCCTCTGTAAATCTCTTTCTACCAGCCTTACTCTCTAACCTTCTTTTAGGGCCAATTCGTACTAAATATCGTCTTATTGTCCATAGTCTTTCGTAAAAATTTCTTATCTCAGCGATTTCCATATAAAAAATAAAATATACGTTTGATACAGACCTACGTTTATCTATGAACTAAACTAAATAGTAAAAAAAATGTACCGACCGCATTACGTCATGATTATACCGAAATTTTCTCTTCTTCCCGGTAGTTGGCTGATGGAGGTTCCATTACGTCTTCACGCGTTTTTGGCAGTGCTGCCGCCTGTTTTCTCTATTTCACTTCACGTTTCAGTCTCTCTGGTACCGCACATCCTTCAGTCTTTTATATCACAGCGTAGCACAGCACAGCGCAACACGAACACAAAATCACAGTTCCAATCCGATGCACATCCTTCAGTTCTTTGCAAGTTGTACCGCACAAACACCTATAGTTCACACCGACGCAGTATGGTAGACACTTTCAGCTCCGAAAACACTGTAGTCACGGCGCGCGGCGAAATACTAAGGAAAATTATGGTAAATTTCCATCTTCACGACGACCATTATTTTCTTCACGACGACGAAGAGAGCGGAACCTCGCAAGACCATGTTCCACAATCTGTTGCTGCATCCACCGTTCATGGCACTTTTTGTAGACTTTGAAGATGATGTAGAGTGCTATCACGAATAATAATAAGCACGAAATCAGCATCATAACATAACGTTGGATTTGTCCATATGATTTCCAATGTCCTTCAAAATTGCATCATTTTTTCCTCCTGCAGCATTTTGTAACACGAACACATCTTCCTTTGCAACCTTTGAGTTACACATGTTGTTTTGTTTTTATATAAAAAGTCCAAAAAGTCCACAAATTTATTTTTAGAATCCACACAATGCTACTCCGAATCCGATGCTACTTGCGACAACGACGCGCAATTTGAGCCTCGTACCTCTGGCATGGAGTCGCCATGTGGTACTTGACGTGAGGCTTTGTAATAAAAGACAACCGTTCGCGACAAGTCATGCTTTATTACTAATTAAAATCCTAATACAAATCGTATGCGCTTTAATGCAGCTTACGGTGCATTCTTCCGTCACTACATATCTTTGGACGTCACATTAGTTGTAACTTGTAGGTACTGCGGTTGCAAAACCGCATCTTTAAGGCGCAAACTCCACCAAAAAGACGAAGGGCATAGGACGTAAGAATGACAGTTGGCAGACAAGTGATCGTCAAATATTCTTCTTAGTTTTTGACGCTAGCTGTCATAGATGCGACGCTTTGGCGACGCTTGTGTGTGCCTTTGTCAATACTTTTTCGTACATTTTGTATGGAAACGTCGCGATGTCAAACGTCAAGCGTCATGCCCTACGTCCTATGTCCTCTCCATGTCCTCTCTGTGGAGTTTGGGGCCAAGACGTAGTTGGGTGAATATCCCAAGCCCAAAAAATGAGTGTCCGGGCTGATAACGAGGGTGTATCGTGTCAATATCTTATGACGCAATTTTTTTTAGGGTAGAAAATGTCGTGGACTACCTGGTACAATAAATATAATTTTATTTGAAAAACTATAAATCACATTTAAAAAATCTTAAAGTGCCAATTTCTCATCTCGGTGGGTTGTCCGCTTTACATTTTTGGTCATGAAATACTTTGTTACGCCAAAGTGGTTTCATATTGATATGAAATTACAGCTATTTTTTATAAACAGTAAACCAATGAATCGATGTAAGTATCACCCATCTCTTTAGCTATAATGCACTACGTTTGAGAGACCTGAATACATGTGTCCGACGAAGCCCTTTCATTCCGGAGGGTAAAAACTTATGGCAGAATAGCTCCTCACTCCCTGCGCTTACGCACTCGGCTTGCACTTCGACGCGTTTTATTAGTCCCGCTCTAAAGCTCGGTTCAGATTCACGGGAGCTATGTCGCTTCGTTTTTCCGCCATTAACGAAAATATTTCATTTCCGTGGAGTGGCGACATTTTTTTCATCATTTCGGTGCCTTTTTTAACTCGTGTAGTGCTCATTCCTTTTGTCTCAAAATTACTGTGTTTATGTGCTTTAGGAACTGTTTGACTTAAGCGCTGTTGAATTCACTATAATCGATTTAGTTAAAAAAATATTTGAAATTTACTGTTCTATTTTCATTTCTGCGTTCTCATTTCGGAGGATTCGGTGGACTGAAATGTCTATATCACCCCTCAGAAATGATAACACCCCACGGAAATTTCGAGAGGCTCGTTGCCTTAGGGTTCCTTGTTGAATTCAAAGGTAGGGTTTGTTAATTTACGAAACTATTATCAAAACCTCGCTAGACAAATGTAAACTGCCCACACAATAATAGCATACCTATACCTACCCCCTATATATACCTACCTATTAGTAGGTAGGTAGGTCTCTAACTTACCTACTGACCAGATAATACGAAGGGGGATAGTGTTAGAGTGCGCCCCTACTAGTATGTGAGTGTGTTAGGGACCTACCTACTAGTAGGTAGGTGTGTTAGAGAGCGCGCATGCCGCGTACCCATCTACCTACTAGTAGGTAGGCGTGTAAGAGAGCGCGCATGCCGCGTTCCCATCTACCTACTAGTAGGTAGGTGTGTAAGAGAGCGCGCATGCCGCGTACCCATCTACCTACTAGTAGGTAGTTGTGTTAGAGAGCGCGCATGCCGCGTACCCATCTACCTACTAGTAGGTAGGCGTGTAAGAGAGCGCGCATGCCGCGTTCCCATCTACCTACTAGTAGGTAGGTGTGTAAGAGAGCGCGCATGCCGCGTACCCATCTACCTACTAGTAGGTAGGTGTGTTAGAGAGCGCGCATGCCGCGTACCCATCTACCTACTAGTAGGTAGGTGTGTTAGAGAGCGCGCATGCCGCGTACCCAACTACCTACCAGTAGGTAGGTGTGTTAGAGGGCGCGCATGCCACGTACCCATCTACCTATCTACTGATGCGAGCATGCTGTTTACCCATCTACCCACTAGTAGGTAGATGTGTTAGAGGGCGCACATGCCACGTACCCATCTACCTACCAGTAGGTATCTACCTACTAGAAAATATGTGTGTTATAAAGCAAACATACCGCTTACCTATCGACCTACTACCTACTTACTCTACTACCTACCTACTACCTACCTACTGCCTACATACTACCCATCTACTACCTACTTACTACGTATATACTACTTACCTACTTCTAACACCCTCAATCGTCCCACTCTGCTACAACTGCTGTTTCTTCACTCGTCCCACTCTCACTCTGCTACAACTGCTGATTTCTCACTCGTCCTGCTCTGCTGAAACTACTGATTCCTCACTCGTCTCACTCTGCCATAGCCACCAGTTCTTAACTAATCCCACTTTGCTGTAGTCACCAGTTCCTCACTCGTCCCACTCTGCTGAAGACACCGGTTCCTCACTCATCCTACTCTGTTGTGGTCACCAGTTCCACACTCGTTCTACTTTGCTGCACCCGCTACGTTGGTTCTTGCCTAATCCCTTCCCATACAGGCTTATTTTTGACTATTGGTTAAATCCAATCGCATTGAAAATTACCATACAGAAACAGAACACTACCTGCCTAGAGAGACTCGCACTTGACCACTTCATTTCGATGTACATATTTCATTTCGGTGCACACTTATTATTATTTCGGTGGACAATTATCATTTCGGTGCACACTTATTATCATTTCGGAGGACATTTTTCATTTCGGTGCACACTTATTATCATTTCGGAGGACTGTTTTCATTTCGGTGCGTTTTTCAAAATTCAAACTCGAATATCTCAGCTTTTGATTAAGATATTGCTACCATTTTTCCACAGTTAAAATAAATCACCATAAAGATTACCATTATGTAAAAAAAGTTCCAAAAAACGGAAAAAATAAAAAATCCTCCGAAATGAGACAAAAAACGCAGTTGTCGATATTCACCCAGTTCGGTTTTGCCACATCAGATCCAGGAATAAAGACCTAATTTGACAATACGTATTATAGGTGTTGCCGTCACCGGTTTGGACGACATGCATGATGATGAAATTCGTATGATATGACACATTGTAGATGGAGGTCAGTAAATCAGAACTCAGCTCTTGTCGTGCACATTGACTTCAATGCCGCATTGACTCTTTTTGTGAGCCTAATTTGTGAGAACTGTCATTATAAGGTGTAGCAGGGCTATTCTTTAGCTCCCATTCTACCGGGAGTAACATAAAGGGTATAACAAACCGAAAGGAGGTCAAGGTACTTATGAATCTGAACAGCTTTCCCCATGGAACATGGGCCAAAATAAGAAAAAGTAATTGGACCTCCCATAGTAAATCAATCAGCTGATCGGAGATTTTGTATGGGACGTTACTCCCGGTATATTATGCTTTCGGAAGTTGTGGCGTCTTTCGCAAATAGTTTATTTGTGGTAAATGTAACTGTAACTTAATGTAACTTATAATAGCTTTTATAAAAAACGGATGTAGATAATATAAGTGATTGCAATGAAATGACTGCCGATGTGGCGCAGTGGCAGTGCGACTGCCTGCGATGCAGAAGACTCCGGTTTCAATTCTTGGTGGGTGAATTTGTTCCCAGTCTTGTTAGGACATTGCAGGCCAAACGACCTGATTGTCCGAAAGAAAGATACTTCCGTGCTTCGGAGGGGCACGCTAAGCCATCGGTCCCGATTTCTGTCAATGATTACGTAGACGGTGGTCATTAATTACACAACCATGTTAGGTTAGTTAGGTTAGGGGCCTGCTACATGTAGTAGGCGGTTGAAAAACTCTGACACCAGGGTTCATCGGATCGTTGGACGTCTCGGTGTCTTACACAAAGAGAAAAAGAGAGAGAGGAACAGAAATAGAGAAAGATTACTGAGATAGGAGTAATAGGTAACCCCGCTGCACCTTAGGGAGGTATAAGTTTATATTTATGGCATTCGTATCATTCTCTTTAAGTGACCGTCGGGATATACTGTCAGCCCCATCATAAACCAGGAAGGGTGTTTATAATTATCATTTATCTTCATAATCATCTGTTTTGGCACAATTTTTTTATAATTTTTAAACCTAAAGTAATTTAGTTTTAAATCACATCTAGCACTGGTAATATTGCCGTGTAGTAGTGGCTAAGAATATTGCCACACTCAGGGTGTTTCGTAAAAGGCGACGTATAGTTTTTGACCTCGGCTCAATATCTGTCGATTGTGGTCAACCGCATGGTTGCGGTGATACTACCTGCGATTGCATTCTCAAAGAGGGTTGTCGACAGGCAGGCGACCTATGATACCCACTTACATGATTTTGAGCTCTAGCAAAAAATGTTGCGCTGACCCCATCTGATTTGGGATCAGGGCAGGAAAATAATGATATCAAAGAAAATAATAATCTTGATCATTTTGAACCATAGCCTACATATCAGTCTATGTGGCGCAGTGGATAGTACGACTGCCTGCGACGCAGAGTCCTGCCCGGTGGGGTCACTGACAGAATTCATATTTATCCCTTTTTTGTGAGTTTGATCCCAGTCTGGTCAGGACATTGCAGGCTGAACCACCTGTCGCGGTTGCTGTCTTATGATCACCTTGACGGCGGTCGTAACACAACCATGTCAGAGGCTGCTAAGTGCTTGAGGTAGGCGCTTGAAAAATTCTGACCCGTGTTCATCGGGTCGTTGGGCGACTCGGCGTGCCACTCGAAAAAACTAATCTATAGATGTGTATGTATTCGTGTGAAATTGTTCTAACATGCACCGCAATATTTTTCGTTTTTTTGCCACCGTTTTGATGTAATTGCAACAAAAAACGCAATCATCGCCGCATAGCCTCGCTATGTCTGAAAAATATCGCGATATCTTACTTGTTCGTGTGCGAACCATCTTTCGTAACCCTGTTTTAGTAATTTTAGAGAGTACTAGATGGCACCTCAAGGTTTTTAAAACGCGGTATCGAAATGTTTTCTTCGATTACATAACCTGATATTTTCTTTATTTATATTCTACGTTATATCCAGGGCAATGTAAATTTTGAAATCTTCTTTCGAATAATTTGTTAGGAAGAAGAAAAAGTACACAATTACTTCTATTAGACCATTAGACCATCAAGTTGGGTGTGTACACCGGTGAAAATGGGAAAATACGGCTGATGCTTATAGCCCGAGCGGCGGCTGGTCTCAACCATATCTCACAAATGAATATTTTAGCTATGTACGGGTAGAGGAGCTCTAGTACTTCAGATTGGTCGTGGTCTGCCGCGGCGCAGCTTGGCACGTTTGGCGGAGTAGCTAAAAGTTTGCCCTCTGAAAAAAGTTAAAAATATCTCATCGAAAAATACCTAGAATGAGACATGCGAGACATGGATGTAGGAGCAGTTTAGTAAAGAGTATAAATCTTGGTCTGCCGGCTGCTATCTTGGCACGTTTGGCGGAGTAGCTAAAAGTATGCCCTCTTAAAAAAGTAAAAAATATCTCATCGAAGAATAGAATGAAAATATATCGTACCGATAGCTTGCTTGAGTCTGCCTACATTATATACTGGTCTGCCTGACCACAGCCTGGCAGTTTTCCCGGTCCGACCACTTTTACTTTTTTTAGTAAAAATTTTATCTCTTCGAATAATAGAATAAAAATATGTGGCCCCGCCAAGTCGATTAAAAAGCGGATTTGCCATACCATATTTCTCTCGAAGCAATTTCGGCCAAAGTTGACACCCCTTAGTAGAAAACTGTAACGGATCCAGTACCACTAAAGTTTTCAGAAAAATAAATGTTTTTCTATTTGCGGTTGGTAACCATACTTATTATCTTTGTATCGCTGAAAAACCTGATATTTAAACGTTGACGTGTCTGACACGATCTTGCCCATTTATTAAAATATTTTGACTTGTCTTATTTGGGGAAAATTGTTCAGTTAGAACTGTTAAGCTTAGTGTTTTCTATTGCAACTCCAGAATTTCAGTATGTTTTTTTAAAGATTGTTTTACTAACGTAATACACCACCACATGTTCTTGGCATTCGAAGTTGTCAGTTGCACAAAAATGTACGGATAGCAAAAAAGTTCATTATATATGTTTGTAAGTATGGTTAACATTATTAATATCCCTGTCCGTCTATGTAACAATACGGTATGTAAAAAAAAACAAATGCAAATATTTTTAGAGGTGAATCAGTCCACGAAACTTAGCAACTTTCTCCAAAAACATAGGTTGGAATAAAATAAACGTTAGACCTCCCATACAAAATGTGTTGGCAAGCCGGGTTAGTTTGTATGGGTTCAGGGGTTCATCGGGCAGTTGGATGACATGGTTTCCACTCCAACTCGAGGAGAAAATTGGTATCACTGCCACCACCATGCCACTGATCAAAGTCGACAGTCATCAGTCAAATTCAAAAACTCTACGTCCACTTTACGAATTAAAATATTTTATAACTAATGATTGCCGACTCTTATTTCCATAGAAGAATAAGTCGGATATTGTCTCTCTTCAGATTTTTAACAGAAAAAATTTGAATTCTAATTTAAATTAAATTTCCGACCGAAAACACACTTTTATCATCTGTACAATACGGGTCCAAAAGTGGTATTAATCTATGTAACTTTCTAAAGTTCCATTGACCCTCAAGAGGGTCATTATTTTTTTGCCATCGCTACCGCACATTCAAGTTTTAGATGCATGCTTTAAAACAATTTCTACCATGTCGTCCGTCCTAGTCCGAGTCCGTCGAGATAATAAAAAGGACCCCGCACGATTTGTTCGACAAGGGCCGTCCGGTCAAATTGGCTGAAATTTTGGGGAAAGGTAGTACGTAATGCTCTCATCAAAATGTAAAAAAATCTGCGAGCGGAAATGACTAGTTTTTGAGATATAGATATTTTAATGTTGAAGTCACAAAACATACTTTGATGTAAAAACGTAACTCATTAAGTAAAACGTCATATTCTTACTTATTTTTTACGTTCATCTGTATAAACCCAACCCACAAGGTAAATATTTCAATTGGAAAAGTGTCTGTTCCGGGTATCTTACACATAATATATCAGCAAGGCAAGCTAGATCGCCTAAGCTATACAAGATACAGCAATGGCTAGAAAGCAAAAGTTGTTTAGCACGATTGGCCGCTTCTGCTGGCACATGGTCACCAAGAGTATGGAGTAGTCCACCAGGACTCCATCTAAACCATACAATATACAGAAATACCTTAATAGCAAAAGCTGTTCACCTTGATGGATCGCTTCGGCTTACATATTGACGTCGAGGTTCTGGAGTACCTGATGTAGACCACCAGGACCTCATCTTCACTATAAGAGATTTCCATAACAAAAGTTATGTTAACACTTTGGCTATTTCAACTGGCTGAATAAAGCATTAAATAACAGCTAGCTCCATTTTCAAACAACGCCATTCAACCCTACATCTAATTCTTTAGTTGGGCATTTCATGGAATGGAATTATGGAATGATCTGTTAAATGTTGTGTCAACCACTTAGCTAATGAAAGTTTAGTGATGTGGTTGAATGGCACCGCTTGATTAAAGAGCAATCTGTACATTTGAACAGCGTTTTTAACTAGTTGGTCGCAACATATTCATAACTAGAGCTGTTACTTCCCCACTTTCCCGTAGGTATAGGATCATTGCACGTTCTACTCCAGGATCTCCAAACCCTCGATATCAAAGTGCCAGCAAAAACGGCTTAACATTTTGAACAACTTTTGTTATGAAAGCATTAACTTTTGTTATGAGAGAGATCCTGGAGTGGAACGTGCAATGATCCTATACCTACGGGAAAGCGGGGAAGTAACAGTTCTAGTTATGAATATGTTGTGACCAACTAGTTCACTGCGGTGAACAGCTTTTGCTATGGAGACATTCCTGTATATTTTATGGTTTAGACGGAGTCCTGGTGGACTACTCCATACTCTTGGTGTCCATGTGCCAGCAGAAGCGGCCAATCGTGCTAAACCACTTTTGCTTTGGAGCCATTGCTGTACCTTGTATAGCTTAGGCGATCTAGTTTGCCTTGCTGATATATTATGTGTAAGATACCCGGAACAGACACTTTTCCAATTGAAATGGTTGGTTTTATACAGATGAACGTAAAAAATAAGTAAGAATATGATATTTGACTTAATGAGTTACGTTTTTACATCAAAGTATGTTTTGTGACTTCAACATTAAAATAGCTATATCTCAAAAACTGGTCATTTCCGCTCGCAGATTTTTTTACATTATGATGAGAACATTACGTACTACCTTTCCTCAAAATTTCAGCCAATTTGACCGGACGGCCCTTGTCAAACAAATCGTGCGGGGTCCTTTACTGTCCGTTTTTTACCGGATAGGTGGGAAAGCGGTGACCGGATTTCCGATATTTTTCGGATGGCTATATCCGACATCCGGTTACGGACCGGAGTAGTGGAAAAAGAGCCTGATGATTATGTCAAAAATCTTCAAAAACGTTGTCCAAATCGTAAATCGGTAGGTACTGGTTTATTGACTCAATAAATCGGTAGGTACCGGTTTATTGACTCAATAAACCGGTAGATTTGGAAGATTCACATTTTCACCAAAGAATATGCTTGTTTAAATCCAAATTGTTATTTAGTCCATCTAATATTTCGCTTCAAAACACCGCAGATTAGAAAATTCAATTGAAAAATATTCTTTGATTTTTTTGCATAATAATAAGTGTAAAGACATGGATAATGCAATCTATATGCCAAACATCTCTATTTTTATTTCTTTTTGTAACTTGAATAATTTGTGTTACAATCGGTAGAAGAGGGTTGAAACCGGTACTACCGATTTTCGGGTTAGCTCCGCGAAAACTGCATCGCTACTCTTTTGTTTTCATCGTTCAACTTAGCGTGGTCAAGCTGTACCTGCCTACTTACTTAGTTACAAGGCTATTATTGCTATTATAATTTAAGCTTTCCTAGAGTTTCTACCTAAAACCTAAACAACTAGAACAACAAGTAGATACCAAGGTGTCGAGTGAGTCATCGTGTCACATCAGCCTGCTACTGCTAACTCAGAATATATAAGGTCCTATTAAATTCACAGCAAATATTTTCAGGGTATGTTCTACTTGTGAAACTGAACAACTTTTCTTAGTAACATTTTTCCGAAATATGAAAAAAGAATTTGGACCTCCCATACAAACTCACCAAAAACTGACACATGTTTTGGATGTTTTTGTATAGGAGGTCCAAATTTCTTATTCATATTTCGAAAAAATGTTACCTACTAAGAAAAGTTGTTCAGTTTCAACATACCCTAAAAATATTTGCAGTAAATTTAATAGGACCTTATATTATAGTATAATAGGGCTGCGGTGCAGCATAAAAGGCGGGTCGAGGTTGCAACGTAAAGTAATACAAAATCGTATCGTAGTGTGGTGCCGGCATAGATTAGCATCACCCATATCTTTCTCGCCGGTGTCGAAAGAAGCGACTAAGGTATTTGAGGGTTGACGAATATTGCAATTTTAGGCGACAGGCTGAGATGGCATTATGGTGATACACAGTGTTCGAAATGACTCTCAAACTTTTGTCAGTGGTGTAAACGGCCGTATTTCTGCTGTTTACACTCTGCCTACCCCGCAAGGGATATAGGCGTACGATTCGCAAAATGTATACTCACTACAAAATGTCGCTTTCGCACATTGACGCTTTCGCATAATGTCTCTTTCGCATAATGTCGCTTTCGTAAAATGTTGCTTTCGCATAATGTCGCCTTTTGATAATAATTGGGCAATATCGTTCAGTTGATGATCCACTATAGGGTGTTAGGGACGGTATACTGAAAACTTTGCAGGCATGATCAGACCATCAAACTGAACAACTTTTACTATGGAGCCAGTGGTGGGAAACGAAAAAAATTTTCCGACCTCCCATACAAAATTCACTATCAGCTATATGTATGGGAGGTCGGAATTCTTTTTCCTTTCCCACCATTGGCTCCATAGTAAAAGTTGTTCAGTTTCATGGTCTGAGCACGCCTGCAAAGTTTTCGTTACACCGTCCCTAACACCCCGTATTATTACTAGGTTTCTGTCCCGCGGTTTCACTCGCGCATTAATATTTTTGTGTGCTGTGTGGATAACTGTCTTTAGATTTCTGAAGTTTTATTCTTATCGTCCTGAGTCCTAGCGCCTGATTGCTAATTTCATGTCCATGCGCTCCATATACCTACATCTATATAGTCTCCTGAAACGCGGTAGCCGTTCACTATACAGAGTGTTAATTTAAATGCGTGCCATAGCTTCAGAGTAGGTTAAGTATCGATTAAGGATGCCGTAAAAACTAATGAAGAAAAAAACAGTATTTTTTTTCGGATTTATTCAAAACTTTTTTATAACCTATTTTTGTCATTGTTTTAGTTTAGAGAGTGCCCATGCAAGTACTTTCGTCTGAACAACTTTTAAATTAAACGAATTCCGACTGAGATATAGGCATATCAATCAAATGTCAGCCAAGTTAAAAAAAATTGTGACAAGTTTTTTTTTCGTATTTTTTACGGCCTCCTTTAACGATACTAAACCTACACTGAAGCTATGGCACGCATTTAAATTAACACCCTGTATGCAGGATGTAAGAAACGGTACAACGAAAACAAATGCAGGCATGCTTAGACCATGAAACTGAACAACTTTCCCCATGAAACATTATGGTCGTAAACAAAAAAAAATTTCCTACCCTCTCTTAGAAAGTCAGTCAGCTGATCGTGAAATTTGTTTGGGAGGTCGGAGGTTGGCAAAGTTGTACAGTTTTATGGTCTGAGCACGCCTGCAAAGTTTTCATTACACCCTGTATAGCGAACGGCTACCACATTTCAGGAGACTGTATGGATGTATGTGAAGCGCGTGCACATGAAAATAGCAAGTAGGCGGTAGACTCTTAGAATGAAATTTAAAACATTTAAAGACAGTTTCTACATAGCACACAAAAATAATAAAGCGCGAGTGACACCGCGGGGCGAAAAGCTAGTAATAATAAAGTGATGATCAACTACACGATATTGCCCTATCATATCAAAAGGCGACATTATGCGAAAGCGACATTTTTCGAAAGCGACATTATGCGAAAACGACATTTTGCGAAAGAGTCATTGTGCGAAAGCGACATTCTGCGATGAGTATACGTTTTGCGAATCATACATTATGCGTCTAAAGGCCTGTGTTGGGTTGTTTTGTGAACCTATGGTAGGCTCAAACGTAACGTTGTTTCATCTGCCGTAGATAGTGCATGCCTGTATCACTTAAAAACTTAGTGATGTATTGTTGTTTGGAATGGTGGCAGACAAATGTCTTGAGCAACATCGATGATAGATAAGTGATGATGATAACTTTTATCTTATCTGAAGAGCTTTGTGGCACACAAACGTCCCTTGGCGAGACGAAGTTCACGGGCACCAGCTAGTTACATTATAAAAACAAAATGAGGTTTCCTTTGTCGATACTGAATCTACCCTATGGCACGCATTTAAATTAACACCCTACTTATATATTAACAAAGTACTAACATCAATCCTTCGCTGGACGTAATCCTCTCATAAAAAATTAGGGTTAGCAAAAGTCGACACTATCACAAAATAGAAAGCATCAGAAGGTTCACTCGACCATATTTAGGATTTTCGCGACTGACAAAATCTAATACAAGAAAGTCATATTATGATTCTGAGCCAATGAGGAACTGTCCAGAGCCACGGATTTGTAAAGAAAATACAGGATGTAAGGGACAGCCCTCCGAATACTGAAAGGGTGCATTCCAACCATGAAACTGAACAACTCCCGATAGAAATAAATTTGAGGAAACGTAAAAATAATTTTGACTTCTCATAGTAGGTAAATGCAATGCTGTTGATCGTGATTTTGTATGGGAAGTCGAAATTTTTTTTTTCGTTTCCTGAAATTTATTTCTATGGCAAGTTGTTCAATTTCATGGTCTAAATGCACCCTATCAGTATTCGGACACCTGTCCTTTACACCCCGTATAGATAACGTTTTTAGAAGCTTAGTGATAGGCATCTAAATAAACAACATTTACTATAATCACTAAAAAAATAGTAGAAGTTGTTCATTTCGTTAAGATGCCTAGAATCACTAGTTTGAATAAATGCCCGTTTATCGGTAACACTCTGTATCTACCTTTGATTAATAATCCTAGTAGCTGTCACAAGACCGACGGGTAGAATAGGTGTGATGCTATTCTCACCTCTCTCTTCGTGTGGGACACCGAGTCGTTCAGCGACCCGATGAAACCTGGTGTCAGAGTTTTTACAACCGCCTACTGCAAGTAGCAGGCCTCTGACATGGTTGTGTAACGACCGCCATCATAGACAGCAGCCAGGACCGACGGCTTTACGTGCCCATCCGAAGCACGGAACCATCTTGTTTTTTGGACAATCAGGTGGTCAGCCTGCAATGTCCTAACCAGACTGGGAACAAATTTACAAAGTGATAAGATAAATATCAACTTTGTGAGTGACCCCACCGGGGATTGAACCTGGAACCTGCGTGGCAGGCAGTCATACTAACCACTGCGCCACATCGGCTGTCACATTTTACCCAATAGTATTGTTTTGAAATAAATAAGAGCTTTCAATGAAAAAAACAGCAGGCCGAAGGTTTTATATCCAATTTTTTTTTAGGCTGCTCGCCCACGTCAGTCTTTTTGTAGGATCGATAGTCGCTCAGATTTTTCCTCCGATTCTTATGTCCGATTTTGTGACCGACTCAAAGCACACGTCCGTCTTTTTGACTGTTGTTAGTAGCACGTCTAGGGATTGCAATCCCGCAATGCGGGATCCGCAATCCCGCGGGATCTCGCGCTATTTTTAGCCTTGCGTGACCCTCACCTTCAAAAGGCGGATCCGCGGATCCGGCACATTGAAAACCCACGCCGAAAAATATAATAACTTTTGCTTCTGAATGGCGAAAACTCGACGTTCATTTCCTATGAATATGTCCTAACTATGAAAACATTCTTAATTATTTGCATAGAAGCTGAAAGAGCAATTCTTACTTTTGGTTATTTGAGACGCAGGCTGGGTGATACTCGTAAAACCATTAATATTCTTTGATTAAGAGTATTTTTCTATAACTTATTAATTATCTAGACGCTAGAGTTACAAAACTCTGACACCAGGGTTCCTCGTGTCGTTGAACGACCTGGTTATAATTTAGCGAGATAGATTATAATCCGTTGTTTGTAATTTTATGGTGACATTATGTATTTTGGTATGTAATTCAACTTGCGGATTTCCATTGCAAAATACAATTTTGAAACTACCGAAGTCGGGTAAGTGTTTTTAACCACTTCAACTTACCTATCCTTTCTTCTTTTTAATTCATGTCTTCTTGTCAAGTTTACAGTTTTGATACCATACTGAAAAGATTTTATTATGAAACTAATCTGAATTTGCAAAAGAGTCTTTACTAGAAAATAATAATTTGAAATATGTTGATGCTGCATATTGATGTGTACGAGAAATGCGACTCTCGAGATATGCCCTTCCCTAGCAAGTGCATGCGGCCGACTGTCGGTGAGTAGTGTGCGTTTACGCATACATTTCAGAGTGTTCCATTTTTCACCGGCAATCGGATCGGTCGAGATTCACCGATTTTATTTCTGACCTACTAGTTGTAGGATGTGGGCGTTACACCATTGCAATCAATACGTTCCATTTTTCTCCTACAAAAAAACCGGTCAAGAGCGTGTCAGACACGCCCACAAATAGGGTTTCGTAGTCAACGTTTAAATATCAGGTTTTTCAGCATTACAAACTTAATTTTGTTGCTGGTTTGTTAGCAGCAGTATGATGACCAACCGCAAATAGAAAAACTCAATTTTTCCTGAAACCTTTAAGGGTACGATATCCGTTATAGTTTTCATTGTAACTTCAGATTGTAAGCTATATTCCATATTTATTTCAAATTTTTAGCGTTTATACTTTAGAAGTTACAGCTGGAACAAATCATGGGTCAAAAACGCCCTTTTTAAAAGCAAATATCTCGTGACAGAAACATTTTAGAGAATTTGTTTCAAAGAAACCTCACCTTAATTTTAAAAGACCTATTCAACGATACCCTACTCAATATTACAGAAGAAAAAAAAATTTTTTGCCCCCCTTTCACTTGTATGGGAAAAAAAACATTTTAAATATTATTTTCTTAATATTTCTATATTTGGGACAACACGATCTATCTTCTTACCAAATTTCATGTCGATAGCTCTAAAACTGACGAAGATATGAGGGCGCGGCATACAGACAGACAGACAGACAGACAGACAGACAGACAGACAGACAGACAGACATGACGAAACTATAAGGGTTTCTAGTAGACTACGAAACCCTAAAAAACGGACACCAAATATCGGACGTGGGCGAGTAGCCTTGAAACTAATTTTTATTAATGACCAATACTGAAACCTCAGAACCGGCTGGTGATAAGGAACAACTTTCCTCAAGAATCATATGTCGAAATACGAAAAAAATTTTTGGACCTCCCATACAATATTGCCGATCAGCTGATTTGAGTTACTATGGGCGGTCCAAGATTTTTTTTCTTTCTCGACCTATGTTCCTTAGGGAAAGTTGTACCTTATCACTAGCCGGTTCTAAGTTTTCGCTATCGGTCATTAGTAAAATTTCACCCAACATGTTGACCTACTTACTTACTATGTTCTAAGGGAAAGTTGTTCAGTTTGACCCGAAGAGCTTGACATTTTTCGGTGGTTGGGTATGTCGCAGTACGATGGCAGAATCAGGTTTCAAAACCTAGGTTTTTGGCCAAAAGCCGGCATATGGCAAAATCGTAGACTTCTTTCGGCCATCGTCCTAAGCTGATCCAGGTTTTTGGCCAAAAACCTAGGATTTTGGCCAAAAAACTAGGATTTTGACCGAAATCCTAGATTTGTTTAGTATTATAGCTTTTTTTGCATTTCGGGGAAACTTCTTCTTGTTCGACTGGTACACCAAGTCGCCCAACGACCCGATGAACCCTGGTGTTAGAGTTTTTAAACCGCCTACTGCAAGGAGCAGGCCTCTGACAAGGTTGTGTAACGACCGCCGTCTAAGTGATCATAAAGAGCAATCGGGACCGACGGCTTAACGTGCCCGTGTAGTTCGGGCATACACCTCGAAAGGCAGGAGGTAACATTTGACGTTCTGGAGGGTGAGAGGTAGCGTCAGACGCTCTGGAGGGCGTGGGTAGCGTCGGACACTCTGGAGGATGTAAGATGACGGGCGTTGGATTTTCTGTGGGTCCGACGCTACCTCCTGGTCTCCAGGGCGTCCAACGCTACCACCAATCCTCTAGAGCGTTCAGTGGTACGTCCTGCTCTTATGGTGTCTGAAGCTCCCCCTGCCCATTAGGGAATCCGAGGCAATCCTGCTGTTCAGACTGTCTGATGTTACCCCCCCGTCCTTCAGGGTGTCCATTTACGGTGTCCAGGTCTACCCTCAAAAGATCAGAGGGAGGTGCATAAAGTACCTCTCCACTCCTCGTTCCCCCGAACCACACGGGTACGGTAAGCCGTCGGTCGGTCCCGATTGCTCTCTATGATCACTTACACGGCGGTCGTTACACAACCATGTTAGAGGCCTGCTACTTGCAGTAGGCGGTTAAAACTCTGATACCAGGGTCCATCGGCTCGTTAGGTGCTTTGGTGTACCACTCGAAAACGAAGAAGTTCCCCCGAAATTCAAAAAAAGCCATAATACTAAACAAATCTAAGATTTCGGCCGAAATCCTAGTTTTTTGGCCAAAATCCTAGGTTTTTGGCCAAAAACCTAGATCAGCTCAGGACGATGGCCGAAGGAAGTCTACGATTCTGCCATATGCCGGCTTTTGGCCAAAAACCTAGGTTTTTGGCCAAAAACCTGATTCTGCCATCGTACTGCGACAGGTACATTCCTGTATACCTACGCAACAAACACCTGCCTAAGTAAGTAGGTAAATCTTTTTCAATCGGTATGTACGCTATATGGTAGAGTTGTTCGTTGTTCGATAGTTAACGCCATCGACAGACTATCGGAAATATTTCGATAGTTCAAAATGCAGCAATAGTATCAACAGAATTGTTTCTCAACTCAAGTTCGAAAAGCTATCGATAGTGTGGATTCAGGCCTTTCTTGCTCTTGTCCCCAAATATTGGCTCAGCGTGGTCTATCGCTGATTTCACTATCTACTAAGTACATTTAAAAAAAAAATTATAGCTGTCAAGAAACGCTAATTAATTGATACAGTTGATTGGTTTTAAATCGATGCTGTATGGGAATTTTTTAATCAGTTCATTTATTTCCTACTATTTTTTATTTTCCGTACCTCATATCGGATACCTACGCCAAATCTATACCTACTTTTTAAGAACTTACAGTTTAGAAAGCGGCAACATTATACTTCGTGTGAATGGTCATGTCATGGTGTTGTATTAGACAGATGGACTCGTGTACCCAGCAAAAATCCTCTTCGCTACAGTTTGAACTATCTACTTATTCTATCGAATGTAGAGTTTTTCGAATGAAAACTATCGATAACAGTTCCTACTTTTACTATACTATTACCTACCTAACATTACTTATGTTAGGAGATGCCTATTATGGTGGATCGTTTTCCATAAAAAAGTTAAATGGAGTTACGTCTTTGAATGAGACAAAAATATGATTAATAAACTTGATGGAAAGTCCCGTGCCTCTATAACATTTTCGTAAAATAAACCAAATAATTTGTTTTATTTTTATTTATTTTAATTTTATAAAACAAATTATTTGGTTTTTTTTCTGTAAAAATGTTATAGAGTCACGGGACTTCCCATTTCTCCACTTTATGAACATAGATGGAGCTACCACGAAATAACACGTTTATTTTTTTGTGGAGAAAATACTTTATACTTTTTTACCATATAAGCAGTTTTGCGACAAATTTACGTGCGCCTTCATAATATCACATAAAGTTTTTTTGTTAAAATTGTTGTTTAGCTCATGTTTAACTCGGTTGAAGTTCAGATTTCGTTTGTATGACGTAACGATGCGCCTTAACCAACTTATCTTCTAAACTCGGCTTTTGTCGAGTTATCACCAGTGAAATATGTTTTAAACCTTTTAAGAATGTCCTTCGTGCGTTGGTACTCGGTAGATAAAGAACCGGTTAAAGGCGAAAGTTACGGTAATAGTGACCGTGGTCACGATTCCTCCGGTAGGATCGTCGATGCGTATTCTTATGAATCTGTGGTTGGTTATATCACTTGTTCTACCACTCGAATTTGTGCATGTCTGACAAATACGGGCAATAATACATACAAAGTGTTAATTTAAACGCATGCCATAGCTTAAGGGTACGATTAAATAACGATAAAGGATAACGTAAAACATATTTAAAAATATCCTGGTCAACTATTGTTTCTTTAATAGTAGCTGAAATTTTATTCAAATGCCTGTATATCTCAGACGAGATTCGTTCAAACTTAAAGACGGAAGTACTTGTATTGGCACTCTATTAACGACGAAAGTGTAAAAAAATATTTATTTCGAAAGTAAAACGTTTCCAAAATTTTGAGTGAGTAATAAACATTTTTTTGTTTTCTCATGACATTTTTCAATATTTTTTAACCTTTATCGATACTAAACCTACCCTGACGCTATGGCACACATTTAAATTTACACCCTGTATTTCATTTCATTATCTTACAGTTAATGGACGAGATCGAAGGATGAAAATGCACTTTCATCACGTCTTATTTTATTATGTTATCTGTAGTATTTTATGATTACTTTAGTTTTTATTTCATCATAATCGGTCTAATATAGCATCACAAAATCAACTACGCTTTGTTGTTTTGTTCTTATTGTATAGTCACCATTATTCATAACTGAACGACAATTTGAACTACTCAAACTGTATGGTGAAAACATAATTTCATATGGGTTAGGTTAGGTATTCTCACAAGTTAGGAAGGCGATCCGCGGAGCGCCTATATATTTACCCGACTGGCCCGACTGCCTCAAGAGGGTTATGTTTTTCGAGAGTATGTATGTATCCAGAAATTCGAGTACAGCCCAAATGGCTAGGCGTTTCTTGACATGTGAGGTGTCATTAGATTCGTCTCAGCTCAGCAGCGCGAGTGACACTGGCTATAACAAAAACACATACATTCATGATGGCGGATTTTTATCCGTATTGATTTTAATATCTACATCTGCTTGTTTATTATTATTTTTTATATCCTCATATGATCCTTCTATACAAGGAGTAACAAAAAGGGTATAACAAACCGAAAGGAGGTCAAGGTACTCATGAAACTGAACAACTTTCCCCATGGAACATGGGTCAAAATATGAAAAAAAAATTTGGACCTCCCACACTGAAAAAAATAATTTATTACTACAAACATTAAACTGCAATACATTAAAAACAAAGCGGATTTCATTAAGTCTAACTACCCATCAAAAGTAACACTTAATGTTTAAAAAACAGTAAAACACAAAACAGTAACTTTAACTGCAAGACCATTACATGTTACTGAAATCACCATACTAAAAAATCAGTCGCAACCATTAATGTAGTAACAGTTAGTTTTAATGGTTGGAATCGTATCGGTAAATGTACAAAGCAGTAAGATGAACTGATTTACAAAACTAAATTTATCATAGTGAAAACTAATGCTTGGAAGAGTAAAATTACATGATTGGAACATGATATTTAAATGGTATCACAATAGAACTAACTGACCACGACATTTCAAAAATTCGTTGTGTGAAAGCAGTAAATTTTAATGATTCGAACGTTAGTATCAAATGACCGAAACAATTTGTTTAATTTACTACACACAATAAACTGAGCAACATTAAAAAGCATAGCAGGTCATAGTAAGACTTACTAGTCGTAAATAGTAACAACTAATGTCACATTAACTGCAAGACCATTACATTTTACTGAAATCCAATACTAAAAAATCTGTCGCAACCATTACTGTAGTTACAGTTAGTTTTAATGGTTGGAATAGTATCAGAATATGCACAAAGCACTAAAATGAACTGTTTTTCATAACAAATTTTACCATAGTAAAACTACTGCTTGGAACAGTAAAATTACATGATTGAAACATGATATTTAAATGGTAGCACAATTAGAACTAACTGACCACGACATTTCAAAAATTCGATGTGTGAAAGCAGTAAATTTTAATGATTGGAACGTTAGAATCAAATGACCGAAACAATTTGTTTAATTTACTACACACAATAAACTGAGCAACATTAAAAGCATAGCAGGTTATAGTAAGACTTACTTGTCATAAATAGTAACAACTAATGTTTAAAACATAAAACAGTCACATTAACTGCAAGACCATTACATTTTACTGAAATCACAACACTAAAAATGAGTCGCAAGCATTACTGTAGTAACAGTTACTTTTAATGGTTGGAATCGTATCGGAAAATGAACAAACAATAGAACTAACTGACCACGACATTTCAAAATTCGTTAGTGAAAGCAGTAAATTTTAAAGATTCGAACATTAGTATCAAATGACCGAAACAATTTGTTTAATTTACCTACTACACATAATAATCTCAGCAACATTAAAAGCATAGCGGGTTATAGTAAGACTTACTAGTCATACTTAGAACAAAACAAAACGCAACTGTCGTTAGATGGCGTTGTTAAACACAGCGCCATCTATCAAATTTGACTTGACAAATTACTTACTTCAGTTCATTGCTTCCTAACCTTAGAGCGGTGCGCTATCGGTGCGCCCGCGCAGCTATTAGTTCTTACATATTTTAATAGATGTCGTGTTTAGTATAGTAGTTCACTAACTAACCGCTGACTCGGCGATGGCGGCGCTGTTGTACCTAGATTTAACTAATATTTTCTCTCTGTTCACGTCCGATCGACTTCCAATAAAGTCGCCTCCTTGATAAATTACATAAATCTTTTATTAGGTCATCCAAATTTACAGGCGTTGATGTCAATATTTCGGTTTTAATTATTAAAACTCGTATAATAAAGAATTTTGCGACTATAGAAATGTATTTTCTGTTTATTTCCAAAATATTGATATAATTCACACACAAACGAACATTGTGGCGTGCAAGATACTGATAGTAAATTTCATCTTTGCCTACATAGCCATACTGGCGCATTGGTTAGTCACTCGACTTTCATTCACGAGGTTCTTGGTTCGAATCCCGCATGATTTTGTTTTGTAAAAATATTCAAATATATTCTCTGCACTTATTTAAAACATATTTTGTACACATTGACATTTTTATTATTTAATTAACTTCTATTAAATATATTAATATATTCCGAAAGTACAGATTCTGTACTACAGAATGTCAAATAGACAAAATATGTTTTAAATAACTACAAAAAATATTTCTGATAAGGCCTAAATATTTCTAATTCAATCACGCAAAACTGCTGAACTGATTTGAACGAAATACCTTTTTTTAACGCTTCCTGCGTAAATACCTAACTTATTTTATTACTTATAGCAGTCAGTCGGAAGTCTAGTTAATAATATTTTTCCTACATGGCCACGGCGGTGATAATGGTTGCATAACATTCGTTACCGAAAGTGAGTAAGCACTAACCACTTGACCACGAGCGCTTCAATTATTCGTTATGTGAAAGCATTAAATTTTAATGATTCGATCGTTATATTTAACGAACGTTATGTGTTTAAAAGCGGCCAAGAGGGTGTCAGACACGCCCACAAATAGGGTTTCGTTGTCAACGTTTAAATATCAGGTTTTTCAGCGTTACAAAGTTAATTTTGTTGCTGGTTTGTTTAAAGCTGTATGGTTACCAACCGCAAAAGAAAAACAACCAACATTTCTATATTTGGGTCAACACGATCTATCTTTCATTATCACCAAATTTCATGTCGATAGCTCTTAAAGAATAAATAATAACACTACAGTGTAGAAATGAAACTCCTTTGTCTGACCGATCGTGGTGATCTTCTTATCGGCCGCTTGCGGCCGGCGGGGAATCGCCTACGGGCTGTGCCTCCTGGCGAGTGCCCGTCAGCCAGCGGCGGCTCGTTGCTTCTGGTGGGTCGTATCCGGTGGTTGGCTGCCTCATCCTCCTCGCGAGGTGGTCCCGAGGCAGCGGTCATATTCAGTAAGCGGCGGCAGCCGGGCATATCTGGGATTGTGCCCACGATCCTGACTACTCGACGTGGAGTAGTGGATGTGGACAGGTGAAGGCCACGTCAGGCTGTGCTGGACAGCACCACCTTGAGCAGCCTATCTGGGTCCCAGAGCCTCCAGTTCGCCCCTGGCGGCCGTGACCCCGCCGTATGACGAGATCAGGCGCTGGAAGCTCTTGTCTGGACTTCAGTGAGGGTCCTGATTGCACGTATCAGGACCTTTCTGTCCTCTTCTAGGACGGCTGCTCTTGTGCTCTCTTGACTTGAGGCCGATTGATGCTTCGGCTTCTCCCCTAAGGTGTACCCTGAGGGTGCCGACCGCAACTAATAGACCCGTGGGTGGCTCTTGACGTAGCTGGCCCGGTGCTTCTACGTCCTGAGGAGGCGGGGGCGATGCTCGCCTCCTCCGCCTCCTCCGCCTCCTCGGCTTCCGCTTCTTCGTCGGTCCGTTGGGGCTGTTGGCGGCCGCCATGAGAGAACCTGCCGCGTTGGTCTCTCCCCTGCGGTGCCGCCTCCGTCCTCTTCGGCTCGACGGGCTTGGTAAGGGGGCGCTGTGCCTGCTCGCTTGTTCCGTACTTCACGGCGCAGTACGGGGCAGTCGAAGCTGTTCGCCGGTTGCGCATCGCCACAGTTTGCACATATGGCCGGCACTTCACGGAATCGTGGGCAGTCCCGGGCGGGGTGTTCTCCGCCGCACTTCACGCACGCCAGTTTGCGGTGGCAGTGCCTGGAGTTGTGCCGGAACTGCTGGCATCTGTGGCACTGGGCGGTCCTTTTCTTCCCACGCCATCTCTCAATCTTCACGCCGGGCATACACATCAGCTCTGTGATGGTGTAGATGCCCAGGGTGAGGTTTGGCGTGTAAGTCAGCTGGGCGAAGTGGATGCACCCTGGGCGTCCTTCGCGAGCCTTGATGGGGCGCACGTAGTCCACCTCGTAGCCCAGGGTGGTCAGCTCCTTCGCGATGTCCTCCGGATCGGTGTTCACGGGGAGGCCGCGTATTGCGATCTTCAATGGTCTTTCTCTTGGTGGATCGTACGCGAACCAGAAAATTTCGGTCCCGGAGCCCTCCAGCGCGGTTAGGTAGCGCTGGTAGAAGCGGAACTCCTGTTCGGTCTTCGCTAGAAAGGGGAATCCGGTTGGTCCATAGGGCCGCACATTCGGGGCGTGCCCAAGTTGTTCTTTCAGCCTCTTGAAGTGGACACTCCAGTTCGGTAGTAGGTCCACAACAATGGGCGGCGGCTTCTTTCGGCATCCAGTCGTCTTCATGGGCGTGGGTGCCGGTTTCGGCATCTTTGCGGCGTCTACCGTAGGCTTGCTGGGTGCAGGCTTCGGCGTCGTCAGCGTGGACGCGTAGGAAGTCGAAGGTTGGTTGGGGGCGCTCGATGTCGTCGCTGGGCTGTCCACGGGACCCGGGCTGTTCAGCAGGGACATGGACAGTGGCGGCGTGACCCTCGTAGCCGAAACCGTGCGGGTCCTCGGCGGGGTCGGTGAGGCGGGGGATGTCAATTCATGGGTGCGCTTCTCTGCGCGTTGCGCGTTCTGCGCTCCTGCCTGCACGGCTGCAGCACTCTCCCTGAGGGCATCCAGGGCGGTGTGCCGTGCGGCGGCGCGCTGAAGGGCTAGCAGATCAAGCGTCTTCTTTCCTTCGGCTCACGGTAGCGAAGGCGGCGAAGGAGAAGGTAGTGGCGGCAGTGGGGCGCGTTGGCGAAGGCAGCAGTGATGGCTGCTGCGGCGGCCGTGGGCGGTGACTTCATTAGTGGGGTTCACAGATCCTGGTGTGGACGGAGGCGATTGTCGCGGCGATGGTCGCGACGGCGCGAGTATGTCGATGACCCGCTGGAGGGCGGTTTGGGGTTCACGCGGGCGAACACCCTCGACCGGCTCTTCAGCGCGGGGCGCTGTTGTCCCTTGAAGGGCATCTTCGTGATTCGGATTTCTTGCTGTTCAGCCTGGTGCGCGCGAAGCGTAGCCCGCCCTCGGGGCGCAAGACCCTGGAGTACCCCGGTGAGACCCGCTGGTGGGAGGCCGGGGTTACGGGTGCTCACAGAGCCCTACGTGGCTACCGAGGGCAGGCAGGAGCGATACACAAAACTTTCGCACGCGAGTGCAACTAGGCGGCTAATCCAAACCCTTTGTCTGTGCCCCAAAGCCGCGTTTTAAATACCTTCTTCCCCTCAGCCCGTAACGCCCCGCGCGCTCCCGCACTTTAAGCCAGGGCTGTCACGTGCTAATAGTTTTATTCCAAACTAGCCCGCCCGCCAAGCAGTTGCAAGACTTTCGGCGTAGTATGTTTACACACCTACGCACCCACCAGAGAATGAAAAATCGTGCAAATGCAAAGATTTGCGATGAATACCTACGTATGAATTTGTTTATTACCATAATCAGCTAAAAACAACCTTACTATAGTATGGTCATTCGAATAGGCCATATTTGACAGCTGTCAAAATCATGTTTATGCTATGACATAAGGTCTATTTTTCTTTGTTGACATGTTCCTAGTATGGTTTTGACAGCTGTCAAATATGGCCTATTCAAATAGCCATACTATACCTGAGGTAGGTATAATAGGTATGTCGGATTACAAAACGGAAACTATGTAGTAGTTAACGACTTGAGTAAAATAGGAGAACACAAAACCAATTACGTATTAAGAATGGTAGGTACCTATTTACTGTAACATCGTCATCATCTGTTACCTTGGCTCATCTTTTGGCAAATTAAAAAAAAATGAGTAGCAGAGTCATCCTCGCATCATTTTTACAGCCATAAGCACCATAGTCATTCGGCAAGGCTAAACTTTAGCGAAAAAACAAAATTTGACCCGCGCGACGAACGCGCCGCGACAGCCAGACGGTAGGCAAATATAATGACCTTGAGCGCGTCTGGAGCGGGAGTGGCATCTCTAGGTGTGTTTACTTAAACTGACGAAGATATGAGGGCGCAGCATACAGACAGACAGACAGACAGACAGACAGACAGACTTGACGAAATGATAAGGGTTTCTAGTAGACTACGAAACCCTAAAAATGCAGTAAACGACCATAACATTTTACTGAAATCACAATACTAATAAATTATAAGTCCGAAAAACTAGTAGGTAAAACTAGAATGCCAGTTCCTGTCTTCCGGCTTCATCATCAGTCTTTAAAACCTAATCCTCGTAAGAGTTCATTACTAGACCTTTCTACATACATACATAAAATCATCTATGTTTCCTTAGTACCTACATGTCTGTGTAGATAACACTCAGTCAAACAAAAAGAATCCCATCAAAATTACTGCCTTCCCCCTAAGTACGATGGCGTGATTTTATATTTTGTTAGTCTGTGTATGGCAACGCTTATGGTGAACGCACATTTACCTGCACCGCAGTCCCCGCAGTCTCCGCATTCGAATTCTTTATTCTTATACGTGTCGCAGGACGCGTATAACGCTTATACGCTTCATAACGGTAACGTATTTTATATGGAAAAATTTTTTTTTTACTTGTCAACGTCCGCCACCCTCTTAGAAGGGTATAAGTACATCCATACCAACAATACTTTATATGGCAGCTCCGCTCTAAAGTGTAACCGTTACGAGATATACGCTTCATAACGGTACCGGTATTTTATATGGATAATATTTTTTTTACTTGTCGACGTCCGCCACCCTCTTAGAAGGGTATAGCACATCCATACCAACAATACTTTATATGGCAGCTTCGCTCTAAAGTGTAACCGTTACGAGATAATACACTTTATAACGGAACCGTTATTTTATACGGAAAATATTCTTTTTTACTTGTCAACGTCCGCCACCCCTTAAATAAATAGTGTACATCCATACAAACAATATTTTATATTACAGCTCCGCTCTTAAGTTTAACCGTTACGAGATATACGCTTCATAAAGGTACGTCTAGTAGGTAGTGTCTTTCGCACCTATGTAGCGAACTCTAGCCCAATTGGTGACAAGTCGCCAATGGGTATTTTCTTGTCGCCGCGCCGCTGGAGGCCGTCGAGTAGCACAATTGGCGAATATATCACCCAATCTGGCAACACTGATCACGTGCGATGAATGCGAAGACTGCGATGCGGCTAGGTGTGCGGTGCGAGGTTATCAACAAAATGCGATGACTGCAGTGCAGGGACCGACTGCGTGCGGCTAAGTGTGCGTTCACCTTTAGTCGAATGATTAGAATAGAATTACATCGGGAGTAACGGAAAGCGTATAACAAGCCGAAAGGAGGTCAAGATACTCATGAAACTGAACAACTTTCCCCATGGAACATGGGTCTAAATGTGAAAAAAAAAAAATTTGGACCTCCCATACAAAATCACCGATCAGCTGATTGATTTACTATGCCATAGTAACTATGGGATACCCTTTCCGTTACTCCCGGAGTCCCGGTATTGCAAACGAACAAGGCAGTAAAATTTACTATTTAACACAGTAAGATATGAAGTACCTACTATTATTATTAGTAGCTAGCGGCCATTACCGCTCCGATTTCCCGCGCCGCCGTCGCGGATAGGGTTGGACACATGGCACGATAAGTCCAAATGAGAAAATGCTCAATGTATCCAAAATATGTGTTGCCGTAGTATCGATATTAAAACAATCTATAGTTTAGGTACATTGGTTGAAAATTACGTGCATTTTGGCAGAGTTTTATGATGAAAAGAAACGGTACCTATTAAAGTCGTTTATATCGGAAACTATGCGTGCTAGACTTTTGGTTTTTTTGGGAAAGTTGTAGGCCTTAACGAGATCTACATGACAGGTGTCAGCTGTCATACTAAAAAGAATGGGCAGCAAAATTCTCTGTGAATACATCACCTTGAACTGCGCTCGCCAATCCGCCTGCCAAGCGTAGTGAGTATGGCAAATACCCCCCCCTAATAAAGGAAGGCCTATGTCTAGCTGTGAACTGTTGCGGCTGTCATAGTACAGCATGTTTTATTGCATGATATAAGTATTAGAGGAAGGGCGATTTACAAAGTTTCACAAAGTTTTACTAAGTTTTCACAAAGTTTTTATTATTCTAATGGTTTTCATGTCTTCATAGTTGTCTGCTGGGCCTATTTTTATGACAAACTTGTCTTATTTTTAAATAAAACCAACATTTATTAAATTGTCGCGAACCGGCACCATATTTTTTTTTAGGAAAAAAAGTTTATCTTTATTTTGGTATATAAAATATAAAAGATTTGAGTTTAACTACAAAAATATAATTCTTATAGTTGTTTTTAATACTATAGTTAGTTGGCGCCAGCCAAATTATGGTTAAATGTACAATTTTGGATTTGTTATATTGTTGCCTGAACGCCAACTGGTACACGCTAAAAAAACAACTTAGTTAGCGGCCATCTCATAATCGTATGAGAAATAGACGGCCGCAATCAGACTCTTAAAAATTTATATGGTACTCTATTGCTCACACTCTTAGATGGGTTCCTGTCGCAGATGTCTATCACAGGACCCAAAAGAAGATCCCAAACCAAATTATGCAGCTGCTTTTGACTCCTTTATCTTGGAGCCCGCCAAAGCTCCGGCGTCTCCATCTGAAAAATAAAACAGTGCGGAGTGCCTCCGAGCCGACCGCATAATGGCCCGTGATTGGCTCTTGATGTGGGTGCAATGGAGTTTTCACTGGAGGTGGCGGACATCTTCCTCTTCTACTTCTTCACCGGTTCGGTTGGCTCATAACAAGTGTCGTCTGTAGTATCCGCTTCGGTTGTCCGATCTGTGCGGGTACTGCTGGCAGTGATGGCATTGGGCTATCCTGGCAGGGGAACACCAGGATAGCCCAATGCCATAGCTTTTCACGCCTCGCAATCAGAGAGCAGTTCCGTGACGTAGTAGATGCCTGTGGTATAATTACCGTGAAGGTTAGCTGGGCAGAGGAGCTGCACTCTAGGCGTGTGACCTGGGTGTCCTCCGTGCGCTTTGATCTGGCATTCGCCTCATTGCCCAGAGCAGTCAGCTCGAATTTCGTGTCATGCAACTGTGTACTGGCCGGGAGACCTATTTTGGCGTAAACAAATGTTTCCTTGAGCTCTCTCAGGTGCTGGGTCTAGTAAGATATTCCATCACAATGGGGCAGCGAGTTAGTTAGTCTTTCTGACGAAGGCCTACCACACGAAAGCACCGACGACTTGTCGGTTTTAGCCGGAGTGCTGCCGGCGGATTTGGAGGTGGCGAGGCCGAGCAAGCTGGATCAGTGTCGCTTTGTCAAACCTTGTGGCACCAAAGAGGGGCATATTAGTACCAGATGGAGAAAGGAAGGGATCTCTATCGCTTTTTCCTTAGCGTCCGGGACCGGGTGGCGCATAGGTTGGTAGAACCAGACTAGGCGGTCTCCCAGATGTTGACCGGTCACGGTCACTTCAGAAGGCGCCTACGTAATCTGAGTCTGCGGGTTCACCTGCTTTGTACTTGTGGGGAAGAGGACGAGTATAGGGACCACGTACTGTGGTCATGCGAGAAGTATAAGGGGAGGGAGGCGATGCTGGAGAGGCTGAACGTAGGCGCAGTCTTCTTCCTAGAACTGGTGTCTTCGGAGGCTAACTTCGCGCGATTCAAGAAGTTCTACCGTGGGTGGCACCAGAAGGGGAGACGAGATGAGATAGAAGAACTCGCGGAGATTGGAGGAGAGGAGTTCAAGAACTCAGGTAGAACACAAAGGAGATAGAAGAACTCGAGGAGACCAGGAGAGAGGAGGTTTACAAGAACTCAAGGAGAATTCAGAAGAGTTCGAAGAACTTGGGAGTAAACAAAGGAAAGAGCAATTCGGAGCAGATAGAAACAAGTCCCATCATGTGGTTGTGCAACCCCAGAAAGGAGAATGCATAATAGGGACACAAGCAGATAATTTGTAGGGACAGATGGTATTTTAGCGGGACGAGCTCAAGTCCCCCATGAAGTCTGGCGGTCCTGATGACCGAGAGGTTGGTATGGTAGGATCATAGGTTGTTCAATATTCCGATTGAAATACGAGAGCTACCGAATAAGTTATTTAAGACTAAATTGTATAAATGGCTCAATATCTATAATTTTACAATATTAATGAATATCTGCAACCAAATAGTTAATTAAGTACCTACTCTGTTTTTGTCATTGTTGTGAATGTGTTTCTTTTAAATAATATTTTGACATTAATTTAAATTTTATTAACAATTATTTGACAAATGTATAATTAATTTATCTTAAGAATGTAATATGAAAATAATGTGATATGCCTGCCAACTATCTAAATAATATTTGCATGCTATTTATCAAGATAGCTAAACATGTTTTGTACATTACTTAATTTTACCACCTTAACTACCATGTTTTGTTGCAAATAAAGTTTTGAATCTTTGAATTTGAATCTTTGAATCTTTGTGACTTTGTCACTTTGATATAGAATATAAGATACATCATTCTAATTAAAATAGCTGTCTTGCTAACATCTCAAACTTTGGTTATTGTGGATTTTTTTATATTTAAATATTTATTATAAAGATTTTTTTTTAATTGGTTAAGAAATGAGTTTGTATTTTGTATATTTTTTATTGCTAAAGGCCACAATATTAGGTGTAGAACTCATTAAGGATTGTATAAGATGTGTGAGAAGTGTGTAAAAGTAAAAAAAATATTAAATAATCGTTAAATGCTATAAAAAATCAGGCTGCCGCCAACTGACACGTACGTGTCGCCAACCGAAAAAACTTCTTTTGGGTTCTAAAATAATTTAAAATAAACTGTTACTCTATTTAGCAAATGCTTTCCGGAAATAATAATTATTTTGATTATATCTGCTATACTCAAACAAAAATAATCTACTAATCCACTAATAACAAATAACAAAACAAAAAATAACAAAAAAAACGGATCACTTTTTTCGCAGCTCTGCTACCATATTACAGTCCAGCAAAAAAGAGTAGACAAAAAATGAGGGCGCCACTTTGTATGAAATTTCAAAATTAAATGGCAACATTGACTATGAATGGCAACAATTTAGTATGAATTTTTTTTAGTTCCATTTTATTTAATAACTACTCTTTTTTGCTGGACTGTAACTTTCTATTATGCGACAAAGAAATTGAGCATGGGTAGTGATATGCAGCCTCTTTACAGTAAGATTAACTACTGTATTCTTACCTAAGACTTTTTTTTGTAATTTGTATTTTGTGATTTATCGATACTACCTAAATGAAAGTGAACAACCTAATGCGCCCACGCGCCACGCACGCCGTGACGCCAGAGCGAGCTCGCTCGCTCGCACACTTCAGTTTGTGTGTGCCCTCCGCCGTAGCAGATACTCTGACCGCGTCAGTATTCATCAATATCATGAAGGAAGTAGAATCCCTACTTTTAAAGTGGGGATTCCAGGCATACGTCCACAAATTTGAAGGTATGTAAGCTTAATTCATTAATTTCTTGAAAAACTGCCGGTAAACCACTTCTCCATCTTTTATTTATGTCGGTGCCTATAAATGGATAACTTTTTTTCTTTCCCATGGACAGTAAAGTGTGATGTGAGGATGACATGAGGATACTTTACGTGCAGTCAGTTCTATTACGAATTGAGTGAGTAGCAGGTACCTGAGATAGCGGTACCAACTGTGATTGTTTCGTTTGTGTGTAACCTAAGCATGCCTTTGGCGATTTTAATGGTTTTGTAACGCATACTTAGTATTAATCTGGTGTAATCTGGTGTAAAACCAGTCCGTCAACCAGTCAGTCGTGCAGTCCTCAAGGTTAGGTAGCCGACCTTGAGAAATACAGGATGAGGCTAGCGAGATGATGATGAGATGACATAACGAATTATTGAAATGGTCAACGACGTGGTCAGTAAGATAAATTGTGCTACCATTTAAATATCATGTTTCAATTATGTAATTTTACTGTTCCAAGCAGTAGTTTCCACTACTACGTAAATTTATTTTATTTCTAAATCTGTTTGCAGAGGTGTTTGTTTACGTATGTTTTGTGTATGTATGTTTGTAAGTTAGGGGCGCTTCAGCAGTTGCAATGTTGAGGGTCTGATGATGACCAGAAGGCCGCATATGGGATCTTATTCTACATGCTTTTGGTTTCTGCATTTCATAGTCCCATATGGAATCTCGCTTATTTATTTTTGTTGTTGTGGTGTTTGTTTGTTTGTGGATTGTGTTTGTTGATTTTGTTAGTAATTGTTAAGCCCTAACATAACCATGTTAGGGTCTAACTTTGAAAGGCTCAAGCTGCAAGCGCAGCGTGCAGCCCTAAGTGCACCCTTACACCCGCATGCCTTTACCTCGGCTTAGCTCCAGCCAGTTTTTATGTTCATTGCTGTTTTCAGAGAATGAAGTGGACATATGCGCTTTGGAACTATTGGATGATGAGCAAGTGATGGCACTCATTCCTTCCATTGGTCCGCGAGCTAAATTTAAGAAAATCTTGTCAGACTGGAAGGTAAAGGTAACAAAGTCAAGAGTCGAATTCAAAAATCATATCTAGTTGTTAACAAATGTTTAACTTTGTCTTGTAGGCAGAATGTAAGGCAGTGGAGGATCTCATATCAAAAAAAGATGAAGAATTAGAAGAGATTATTTCAAATTTCAAGAAATTCAGCCAAGGAAGCCCAAGTACCTCCTCGACAAGATCAGAGTGCTCAATCTCTCTGTGTTCACAAGAAACCCAGTATGTAAGTAGTAATTCATTTATTGCAGTCATATGTTTTACATGATCTTATTCTTATACTATTATCACATTGTAATCTTATATGATATATTCTTATATGATCTTATTCTTATACTAGTATCACTAGGGCACGGCAAAATTAAACTATAAATTTTGTCTTAACATTAAATGAACTTAATTGTACATTTTCATTTATAAATGTACAATAATTAATTCTTGTTATATGTCACTAGTCAATTTAATAAAATAAATGTCAATAATAACCTACATAAAATAAATAAAATAAAATAACTAAAAATAAAAATAGCCTTTATAAAACAAGCTACAAATACTTTAAACAACATACAATTACAAGCTCAAGTGGAATACTTTTTTGTCATCAATCATTAAATTATTTTTCATTTTATAACACAAAATTGCTGATCAAATAAATTAAAATAAATTAGAATTAAATTCAATACACTTCCACTTTTCACAATTTGTCACTTTGTAATTGTTGTCTTTCGACAAAGGCCTCCTCCAACCCTTTCCATGTTATTCTGTCAGTGGCTACTCTGCTCCAAAGTGGCCCCGCAGTAAGTCTCAACTCATCTTCCCATCTTCTGTTTGGTCGACCTCTTTCTCTCTTCCCACTTCTTGGGTACCATTGTGTAATAATTTGAGTCCATTTTCCATTTTTTACCCGACTGCCTCAGAAGGAGGGTTATGTTTTCGAGATGTATGTAGGTATGTATGTATGTGGACAAGAAAATACTTTTCACGGTCTGCAGCCCAAACGGATAGTTGGATTTTGACATATGAGATGTCGTTAGATTCGTCTCTGGCTACATTAAAAATTATACATTTAAGATGATTAGACCGTGTGATGCCGGCCTAGAATAGCATCACCCCAATTTACCCGTGGGTGTCGTAAAAGCGACTAAGGGATAATTATCCAGGAATGGGCAGCAGCGTTCCTGTGAATTAAACATCTTGTACTGCGCTCGCCAATCCGCCTGCCAAACGTGGTGAGTATGGAAAGACCCCCGATACGGGGGAGGCCCATGTTCAGCAGTGGACTGTTGCGGCTGTAAAGGTAAAGGTAAGATGGTGGATTTTTACAGCAAAATACTATATTAAATTACCGCAGTCGGGTTTTTTGTTTTTAACACATCTACTTATTTACGTACAATTTATTTACCCATTTTTTCAGGATCTCGCCTTGCTCTTGAGGAATACCTGAGATACTAAATTGCTACTTCCGCATGATGTACAAAAGCCACTGGGGAACAATATCGGATAATTTTAGTACGCGCCATTGCCAGAGAGATTGTGAGAAAAACCCACAGGCGCATGTAACTTCAGATATTTATTAGGATTGGTTACAAAAGATAAGTAAGTAAGTACCTACCTACCATCTACAATAATTTTTCTCGATACTTGTAATGAACAGACTTCCATTTTGGGGCGCTGAATATGAAAACGGCTGAATATGAAAACGACATCCATTTCGAGCCCTGCCATAGGATTACATATAGTTAATACGTTTTTTCCAGAACTTTTGTTTCCGGCAGAAAATCTTGAATGTTACTATACCAAACCGAAAACAGGGTACACCGAGCACACGGCCGACTCTTCGACGCGGTGGTTAATTTAAAAGCTAAGTACCGAAGACACAAAGTATACCAACCGCGAGCACGACGCTCTCTAGATAACACCTTGACTCCATCTTCAAGTAACCAGGGTTTCGAAGAAACCACCACGCAAGAGGAAGAGGAGTGCATGGAGTGGTTACGTTGCTCTTCTGACGATTATGCTTTGTGTGCCGAAAAGTGGGAAAAACCAATAAGCTACGCAAGAAACGAGTGCACTCCAATGAAAAACAGTCATATCTCCAAGAGTTCCCATGTCTGAAGCGCTCCTTTGGATACGAATTGGTAATTATTAGCATTTTAAACAGGCTTCCAAAATATCCGATAATAATATATATCAAAATATCAGATATTTATGATAGATATCAGCCTTTCTGATTTTTTTTATGTATTGTGTGAGGGCCCACCCTTATCACAGATTCGATCAAGCCGCCTCTGGAAGCCCTGCAGACGTGGCATCACGTGAAAATTACTGAACCGATTAAGATAAAATTTGGTACACAGATAATTCTACTTAGGATGGACGAATGTTTGTTATTCAATCAATGACTAGAAAACCACTGTATTGGTTTGGTTAAACGTAGTTTTATCATCAACTTGATATAATTATATCATTGAACCCTGATTTTAAGTATTACTCAAGTTGTAAACTATTACGGTTTTTAACTACCTATGTATTTCGTTTCTAGCTTATTGCAGACTTCGATACCTGGTATCCCGAAAATAAATATAATTTTGAAAATAAACTACCACTACTGAAGAGCAAACTGCTGTCGGCATCTGAATCCACATCAAGACGTTCACCATTCGTAGAGGAACTGAAGCAACTTGCGCAAGGTAAATATTAGCTAAAACATTCTACCGATGCCGACCTAATTGATGAGTTACCCTCTTTTGCGTCGGGTAAAAAGGAACCGTTATGGTGGTGCAACTTTGTCTCTCTGTCCGTCTGTCACAGCTGGACATCTGATCTGATCATATTTTTTTTTGTTAATGGTGGATAAAGAATTTCAAAGGGTTTTACCTATCTTGAAAAATGTCCAGTGCTAGATATGTCTTCTCTTAGGTGCGCCACTAATTTCGATACTCATCTAGAAATATAATTTGACCATTTGTCTAGATTCTAGATCACTAATTTTTCGTTTTTATTGCTTGACAGAGTTTAAAGATCTCGAAACAAGTAACCTCGCGGCGCTACTTCTTATTCCGCACTTGATTGGACCAGTTCACATAAAAAGGAAGAGACACTCTGCGGCGGAAGTGCGACAAAGCTTCATTTTACATATTGAAGAGGAAAGACAGCTGCTTGAGGAAATAAAAAAGACAGGATAAGTACAAAGGTTTAGGCATAACTATCCAACCGTATGTAGTAGTGGCAGGTTCTCTGAAAAAAATAATTGCACTAAATAATTAAACTGAAAAAAATAACTGCACTACATTTATGATTTTTTACTGATGAGGGCGCTCGCGTGCACAGGGGTTGCCCTTAAAGGCTAACTACCGAAGACACAATGTATACCAACCGCGAGCACGACGCTATGTAGATAAGACCTTGACTCCATCTAGGAGCGCTTCAGACATGGGAAAGAATTTTGTCGTTATTGTGTCCCTCGTTATTGTATCTTTACACAACGCGCGACTGTGTTGTTTTATCTTCGAGTTTATTATTCCCGTTGTTGTTACCGCAGGCCTAGGTGCATTGGTTTCCAGCGACGACCACGCGGATTCCTATGATGCCAAGGTAACATCAACACTTAAGAGATTCCGTGGTCGGGAATCCTGTCACCTCTTTGAAGTTATTAACAGATGGTACCGGCCGTAGTTTCTCAGTAGGTACAGACAGAAGGTTCTTCCGAGGTACGGAACCTTAAAAATAGGAACGTCCGAATCAATTCCAATAAATTTGTATAAATGAGTTTTTATATTATTGTCATTTTCGTGGCATGTTTGGGAATAATTAAGTTTTTGTCAAATATATATAGAATACAATCTTCAAAATGACTAAATATAAAAATAAAACATTAAATTTTAAAACCTCTTTGACAAACTGGCTGGCTGGTGGTCTGGTCTGAACGTCCAAATCAGTTCCAATTATTTTGTAAAAATGTCGCAGGAAAATAGTAGAATCAGGCATTCCGTGGAATTCCTAGGATTCCATGGAATCCCGGAAGATAGTAGAATGGTCGATCGATTCTACCATCTTATGAAAAATCTAGTGAAATGGCGGAATGGTCGATTTTTCACTAGACTAGTCTAGTGAAATGGTGGACAAGGTGATAAAAGCCCTGTGGGAGTCGAAGAACGACCCGATGAACCCTGATGATAGAGTTATTTAACCGCCTCCTTCTACAAGTAGGCCTCTGATGCGGTTTTATCTAGCCATTGCAGGCCGACCCACCTGATTGCCGAACGAAACATGACTTCGTGCTTCGGAGGGCAGGTTTCTGTCGGTGTGAACTAAGTCGGTGGTAGTTACAAAAACCTTGTCGGAGGCTTTTCCACACTTTGAACCCTTAAACATTCTAACTATTTAATCCTTGAACAATTTGATATTGAGGTTCAAGTCTCTCATAAAACCTCAATATCAAATTGTTCAAGGATTAAATAGTTAGAATTTTCAAGGGTTCAAAGCGTGAAAAAGCCTCTGACAAGGTTTTTGTAACTACCACCGTCTTAGTTCACACCGACAGAACAGCACAAAACCTGCCCTCCGAAGCACGAAGTCATGTTTCGTTTGGCAATCAGGTGGGTCGGCCTGCAATGGCTAGATAAAACCGCGTCAGAGGCCTACTTGTAGAAGGAGGCTGTTAAATAACTCTATCATCAGGGTTCATTGGGTCATTCGTCGACTCCCACAGGGCTTTTATCACCTTGTATATATACAAATCGACCAATCCGCCATTTCACTAGATTTTTTCTGTAAGATGGTAGAATCAATCGACCATTCTTCTATGTTCCGGGATTCCATGGAATTCCTAGGGATTCCACGGAATCCCTGATTCTACTATTTTCCTGCGACATAAATAAGTCTTTATGTTATTGGCATTTTCATGGCATGCTTTGGAACAATTAAGTTTTTGTCAAATAGATAAAGAATACAATCTTCAAAATGACTAAATATAAAAATAAAACATTAAGTTTATATCCTCTGTGACAAACTGGCTGACTGGTGGTCTGGTCTGAACGTCCAAATCAGTTCCAATTATTTTGTATAAATGAGTTTTTATGTTATTGTCATTTTCATGGCATGTTTTGGTATAATTAAGTTGCACACTATAATATTATAAATTCTAGACAGAGGATTAATAGTCTAAATTTGCATTAATGTAAGCTAAATTGTAGCTCTATAAACCCCGTAGGGACTTAGTTATGGTTTGTCAAACTTATTTTATTTAAGTGTGCCACCACCACCACCGCGCCACTGCTCGGTGTATATGCTTTTAAGCACAAAACGGTGAGAGTAAAAGTTGTGTAAAAGTTAAAACTAGGTACTTTGTTTAATAAAGAATTCAAAAACGCAATTTTGTGTTTATTTTAGACTTGCTATGTAGCATTACCTTCTTTTCACACAACTACTGTGATTGCACATTCAACTACACTTAAATGTGCAATCACAGTAGTTGTTACTGCAGTGCACGGTAAGAGGTACTGTGCAATTACAGTACCTCTTACTGTGCAATTACAGTACCTCTTACTGTGCAATTACAGTACCTCTTACTGTGCAAGTACAGTACCTCTTACTGTGCAAGTACAGTACCTCTTACTGTGCACTTGCAGTACCAACTACTGTGATTGCACATTTAAGTATACTGTGCAATTACAGTACCTCTTACTGTGCAAGTACAGTACCTCTTACTGTGCTATTACAGTACCTCTTACTGTGCAAGTACAGTACCTCTTACTGTGCACTTGCAGTAGCAACTACTGTGATTGCACATTTAAGTATACTGTGTAATTACAGTACCTCTTACTGTGCAAGTACAGTACCTCTTACTGTGCACTTGCAGTAGCAACTACTGTGATTGCGCATTTAAGTATACTGTGCAATTACAGTACCTCTTACTGTGCACTTGCAGTACCAACTACTGTGATTGCACATTTAAGTATACTGTGCAATTACAGTACCTCTTACTGTGCAAGTACAGTACCTCTTACTGTGCACTTGCAGTAGCAACTACTGTGATTGCACAATTAAGTTAACTGTGCAAGTACAGTACCTCTTACTGTGCACTTGCAGTAGCAACTACTGTGATTGCACATTTAAGTATACTGTGCAATTACAGTACCTCTTACTGTACAATTACAGTACCTCTTACTGTGCAAGTACAGTACCTCCTACTGTGCACTTGCAGTACCAACTACTGTGATTGCACAATTAAGTTTACTGTGCAAGTACAGTACCTCTTACTGTGCACTTGCAGTACCAACTACTGTGATTGCACATTTAAGTATACTGTGCAATTACAGTACCTCTTACTGTGCAAGTACAGTATCTCTTACTGTGCAAGTACAGTACCTCTTACTGTGCACTTGCAGTACCAACTAATGTGATTGCACATTTAAGTATACTGTTATTTACAGTACCTCTTGCTATGCACTTACAGTACTAACTACTGTGTCGGCATATTAAACTATACTGTCTTTTACAGTACCTCTTACTGTGCACATACAATACCAACCACTGTGTCTAAACATTAAAAGTTACTGGAATGACTGTATCTTTGACTGAGCTGATGCATTAGAAGATACTGTGCCAAAATAGTAGAAACTATCGCTCTTCATTTACTGCTTAAAACATTAAACTATATTAATGTTATCGACATTAAATTATTTAAATGTTTCAAACAGTAAATTATTTAAATGTTTCAAACAGTAAATTAATTTAATGTTTTAAACAGTAAATTACTTAAATGTTTTGAACAGTAAATTACTTAAATGTTTTACACATTAAATTATTTTAATGTTTAAGACATGAATTACGTAAATGTTTTAAACAGTAAATCACTTAAATGTTTTACACATTAAATTATTTTAATGTTTAAGACATGAAACTACTTTAATGTTCAAAACATTAACATATGCTTTAAGATGTTTTATGAATTTCAAGCAGTACAATTAACTGTCAAAACAGTAGCATGTTTTACTGTTTTCGGACCAGTAAAACTTATTGTTTTGGTTAGTTGGCTCATATAGTATTGCGCAAAGCAGTACAAACCAACGTTTTTTCAATTATATTTAATGGTTTTTTTTTTTCAGTGCATACAAAATCGCCGATTAGCTAATTGATTTACCTACCCTTTCCGTTACTCCCGGTATACTTATCCTTCTTTTGGGTGAAAAATGAAAGGACTTTTCTAAAAGATCTTTTATAGCTTTTAGAAACAGTACCCCGTGAAAAACTTTTCGCGTTTTTGCCCATCAAACATTTTGGTAACACTTTTTGGATATGCTCGATATTTTTTTTATATCGGAATATACTCGTATCCGCTTTGCTGTGATTCACTTTTCCACTTTTCCCAGAGATAAACGTATTCGTTAAAAATAAAATGATATAGTTATTCCAGAAACCAATAGTTTCAAAATAGAAACCGTATTTTAAGCTTCACCAACGTTCCATCAATCTAAAAAAGGAAATATTGACTTAGGTAGGGTAGGTATATTAGTAAAACATTTTTAGAAAATCAAGTAAAAATACATATATCACGCCTATTTTCCTTGCGGGGTAAGCAGAGTGAAAACATGTGCAAATAACGGTCATTTACACCACGTCTGATAAAAGTTTGAGAGTCATGCGCATCACCGTAGTGAAAGGTTGTCAGCCTGTCGCCTACAATTGCGTTACACGTCAACTCTCATATCCCTTAGGCGCTTTTACGACACCCGCGAGAAAGATAAGGGGTGATGCTATTCTAAGCCAGCACCACGTGGCACTGCCTGCCACATCATTTGACATCATTATAGATTTGGCGAATTCTTTGCCTGGGCGATCTGCTTCGCCTGGGTCTCCCTAAATGTAAATGAATAGAAAAAAGCTGTTTTAATAAACGCTGCCACAAAGGGTTTCGCAAAATCCGCCATGGGTTGGAAAACAAGGGCCCTGATTGAAACAATTTGCATGTATATCTATTTTTAGAGCGCGAGATAGTCAAGCGCGAGCCAAACTTACTACTATCACAGAATATACAACGTGTTACATAACAACAAAATAAAGCCGAAAGGGTGTGAAAATGTCCATTATAAAGAAAATATTAACAAAATTATATTATAGCCGTAGTATCGTTGGTGAAAATATATATTTTTTATTTAATTACACTTTATTTATAATTGTGGCATCGCAGCACTAATTTTGACTATTTACAGCTCAAATGAAGTTACTAACGCGGTGCAGTGCATTTCGGTAAAGGTGCATAGCTGACTGGGTGTCATCAATGTAATCATATTTATTATTTTAACGACTAACCTTGTTAATTTAAGTCAAAGCTAATAGAGTCTCGACGTTTCGGTGCATTAAGTGCACCATCATCGGGAGTCCGACAGGTCGCTCGCGCGCGTTACCAGCGCCCGCCGGGTGAGGTTAGTCGTTAAAATAATAAATATGAGTTATCCTTGTTCTTTTAATAATTTATCAATGTAATCATTAGGTAGGTACATGAAACTTAATTCAATCGGCAATGTATGCCAAAGCGAACTTTGGTCGATAGTGATATGATTATTTCATCGGGCGATGATAATGAAAAATATTTTATCTACACTCATTTCGTAATATTCGTTTTACAGAATCGAAAGCAGGTACGTAATGAACTGCATTAAGAAGTATGCAGCCTTAAAAAATAATTTCCATACTAAAATTTGAATCGTAATGGAACGTAATGTCTATAGTCCGACAAGTTCGTGCGACCTCACTGCGGGGAACAGACGGTCGGGGGGCGAGGAAGCACGTCATTTTTATATGACGTGCGGCGCGGATGCACGCGTCTCCTTTCCCCGCTACACCTCCCGCTACCCGCTGACATCTCTCCCCCCAACGTCTGTCACTCCTAGGGAAGGTCGCGCACGAACTTGTCGGACTATAGTGTTTCAAAAAAACGAAACCAATATGCCGCTTTTTTATTTCCTGAGTCAACACTGGCCAACAGTAAGACAAATAAAAAACAAACTAATGTCACCCGGGCGGGACGACACTTGAAATTATGAGGACTTATTTATTATTAAATCTTTGCTTCAAATCATCTTTCGAATTAAAATTTACCGATAAATGCTTTTTAATTTTAAAAGTTGTTCAGTTTTTATGAGCCTCCATTTTAACGTTTAGTTAAAAAGTTACTTATAAAAGTAGCTCAGTTGGTGGTCAGTAGATAGGCTTGCAATCGCTATAGTACAGTGCGGAGGTTTGAATTATTTTTCATAGTGTTTCTTGTAGAGTGTAGATAAAATAGTGTATGCAACTGCATATAATTAGGCTTTAGAATGCTCGTGTCAAACTATTATCACACTCAGCGAAACACTCACATCCTAAAGCCTCTCCTTATAAGGCAATTGCATAAATTACTATTGTTTTTTGGTTCTTTATGTAACTAAAGGTTGTTACTATCCAGTTCGGGTCAAGTCGGTCCGGATTTAACCCGGCCGGAAAACGGTCAAGTACCGTGTGGTTCATGTCTTTATTGAACAAGTGTTTTTTTTTAAAGAAAGAAAAGAAAGAATCATGCCCTCTAGTATGGATGTTCGTCCATTGCTTGCCTCACTACTTGCAGGCCTCGCATCAAAGCCAAATTTAAATAATTATAAAGTCTAATTATTGCTTAACATTTTGTAACTGAAAATTTAATTATGACAGGAGTTCTGAAGTTATTGAATATTAAAGTTGGGTATCGGAAGAGACAAAAGTTCTAAAGTTTGGCTGTTTATCGAGTATTTCGTTCTTAAATAGTTATCGTTAGCTATACCGTAGTAAACAGTACAAAAAAGGTTCACACCACAGTAACATCTTTGGAAACGGTAGAAAGACATTGCAGTTAAGTTAGTTTCAGTGTTTTGTACAACAATTGCCGTAGCTATTCTTCATTAGAATGAGGGATATTACATATTGCTTTAATTTTCGTTTTGAGGCGAGACAATTTCTTAGACCAGAAATGGGCAATCTCCTTTATTTGATGCTAAATATATCTGTTTTTTTACTGTAGGTAGTAAAAGTAAAGTTTATTGTGTGCAGCAGCATGCAACAGATGTCATAATGAGCCCTCCGAAGCGAAAAGCTCGGACGGAACCCGACCTGTTGCGATTTCCGCGACAACCTGCACACATAGACAGCTCGCTCGGCTATTAACCGCCACCATACGGTTGGCCCTAGCTGTTTGGGTCGGGTTTATCCCACGGTCGCCTCTTCAAAAAGAAGGGGTGGTGCTATCCTACTCTGCCGGCACCACACGGCAGTTTGAGTTTGAACATATACCTAATAGCCGAGATTAATATTAATCGTTTGATTAAAATTTAGGTATAGTGTAAGAAAAATGGAATTTTTCGACTTGTTTTTTTACATACTTTAGCGATACTTAAACTACCCTTTAGCTATGGCACGCATTTAAATTAACACCCTGTATACGGAGAAATTTTACAAGTGACCAATAGCGTAAACGCAGGATCGGCTGGTGACAAAAAACGGACAACTTTCCCCAAAGAACATAGGGCGAAATAATGAAAAAATTTGACCTTCCATACAAATACATACGCGGAATAAAAAGTTTCAGTTTGTAACCAGGTTACGAACAAATAAGAAAAAATCTTTATTTGTAACTGGTTACAAAACACAGTTACATACGCGGCCGAAAGGAAAATTTATAGTTAGATTTAATCTGTTAAATGCCGATCGGTGCCTATATCAAAATCTAGATCTAAGGCATAGCAACAATGCCGTCTATCCCCTTTTTCAGGGGGGCCGAATGACCAACGATTTCTCTCAAAGGTGCGCGCGCCACTTTCTAAGGGTGCTTTTTAGAGTAAAAATTTGAGCTCGCTTCGCTCGCTATACGACTTTCTTCGTCTACGAATTTTATCCTTGTCCTTTTTATTCGCGATATCCATTATTTGCTGGGAAAATGTTGGTGAAAAAAAAGCTGCGTGAATTTTTCTAATTTTTGGATTGGCTTATGGTTTTTATGATATTTCGCCAAACATCAATATTTTTAGGGAAAAAATAGGTAAACCTGAGTTATTTTTGAAATGACTGCGTGAGATTTTTTTTTTATTCGATAAACAACACTACATTTAATAAAAACTGATGAAATAAAAAAACATTCTATGTCTAGTTTTTTTGTTATAGGGATTGAAAGTATATTTTGCTAGTCGTCCATACATACTTTCAAACACATATAACAAAAAAACTAGACATAGAATGTTTTTTATTTCATATTTTTTTATTATATGTCATGTTGTTTATTGGATGAAAAAATAAAAAATAAATCTCACGCAGTCATTTCAAAAATAACTCAGGTTTACCCATTTTTTTCCCAAAAATATTGACGTTTGGTGAAATATCATAAAAACCATATGCGCGACAGAATATGTTTGTATTGCAAAAATGTCGCCTAATAATCTGTTAGTATATTGCAAAAGTAAAAAATAACTGTTTTCATGGTAAAAAAGTGACAAAAATCGACTTATTTGAAAACAGGTGAATTTTGCGATTTGTATGGGAAGTCGTCTACATAAACGCCATTATCTCCAAAACCAGACATAGAAAGTGTTTGCCTCTCACATATTTTTGCAAATCGTCACCCGGCAGTGAAAACCTCGTAAAGCACAAATTCGCGATTTTTTTATTATTTTAGTTTTGGGAAGAAGAACTCGTAAGGCACATTTCCGACGAACAACGGCGTAGCTACGATACTGGCAACACTTTCTATTGATGAAAATGAAAACCTCGGTATCGAACGACACGCACGTTTTATCAAGTAAAACCTCGTATTTACTAAGCCGTGTTTTATGTTGTGTTCTAGTTTGTTGCGAAAAACACGTAACTGCTTTTACAAAAATATTCTATTAAAGAATTAGTATGATAATCTCGCATGTACGGTTGCAAGTTATTTAAAGCCAGAACGATTCTTATGAAAACCTCGTATTTACCCGTTTACGAGGTCTTCAGACTAATAGAATTACACAGAAATGTGGTTGCAAGTTTTTCATTGATGACTGCGATGCATTAAAAAGTATTGTAATAAATACTTTGGCGAGGTTTTCGTTATTATCTAATTTCATTTTAAATCTAAATGATATACTGTTCTACGGTACCAGAGTGCTGTGGAATGCCTTGCTTGGAATAGCATAAACCCTGTTTGTACCCGTAGATGTCATAAAAAGTATAAAGGTTGGGAGTTGACGGCAGGTTTACCTACAAATGCAATACTTTGCATCGCGCTTACCAATCAAGGCAAAGTATCTGGGCGTTATTTTGAACTCACTTACTCCGAAGACAGGAGGATATCTGGGGCGGCACATAGGCTCTCCTTGGGTCTAGTCTTCGTAAGTGTATGTAGGTCCACCTTCAGGCCACGGTGAAGTCGAACCAGCCGGAAGATTCCCTATCGGGGATGCAAAGCTAGTTGTCCTCTTGTTGAGGTCCGGTAATGGCCTACATCATCCTTGTTTTGTCTCTCCACGTTGTCTTGTGTTCTAAAAGTTCACAATCCTAACTACTAGACAGGGAATAGTTGATGTTGATAGCTGTTCGTCACGTTAGTATTACGCTGTGGCAGACTTATCTGATTCAGAGAGCCTTTAGTTTGCCTTCGACTGCAAGGACCTCGCCGTAGGATGAGACTAGATCGCTAAGGCTCCTTTTGACCTCAATTGAACTCCTGATTGGTCAGGACTTTTTGGCATATTCTAGGACCGCTGCTATTTGACTCTTTTGTCTTGCAGCCCGCTGACGCTTTGGGATCTCTCCCTGAGGAATACCGGTAGTGGCATCTACCGTATCAAAAGGGGCCATTACTTGGCTCACGTTGTGGCTAACTCGAAGATTCCTCGTTCTGTAAGAAGCGAGTTTCCTCCGCTACCGCTTTGTTTCCATCGGTCAGGTCGGTTCAGTACTTTACGGCATGATTTGATTGACGTAGTCAGCTGGATGCAAGCCCCCACAGTTAGGAATGTGGTTGGCTGCACATACAGTCGTGAGAATTCGCAAGCAGTATGCTGCTTCCTGCACATCACGCAGTTTCTCTAGATGTGCCGGAACCGCTTGAAGAGGTGGCCTTTAGTTGTTTTGGCTGTCCTGGTATTCCCACGCTATCTCTCCGGTCATGCAGAGCTCCAGCTCCGGTCTCCTCCAGAACACCATGATGGATGTCATAGATGCTTAGAGTGAGGTTTGGCATTCGAGTCAGGTAAACAAAAAACATGTGTCCTCCGCATGCCTTAACCTGGTGTAAATATCGCCACGTCGCCAATGGTGGTCAGCTCCGTTAATATCTTTCAGCCGTGTGTTGTGAGCTTGTTTAGGATCGCTCTTGGGCGGCTAATTTTGGAGCCGGTGCCTTAAGCGCTTTAAATTAGCGCTGGTATACCCAGAATTTCTCCTCCCTCTTGCCAAGCTCCTCAAACTCCGACAATTTATACGTCCTCACGTTCCGCGCGTATCCGAAGCTCGCTCAGGTGTTGTGTCCACTCAGTCATCAAATCAAATCTCAAACTGCCAGCCAGATAGCTCACTAGAGTCAGGTGTGGTATTCCTTAAAGCCGGTCAGTTTCCCAGGTGCAAGAGATCCTATCGGGTGTGCTATCACCTCCGAAACCGGGTACTTTCTCAGCGGTGGTATTGTCGGTGAGGTAAATTGGAGAAGGAGAAAGATCCTCCTCAGTTTTAAGAGTGCCACGGAAGTTTTCGTCTCCGTGCAGGCATCCAGGGCTTTGTAGCAAAAGACCGCGTGTAATTGGGTAGCGCGGTCTTGCTGCATGAAAGGCTTACGATGGATTTCGGTAGCAATGAAAAATTATCCAGCATCGGCAAGGATGGTGCGGTAAGAAAGGCAGCTGTAGTTGCTTACTTTAAATTGGAAAACCTTGTATTTTATACGAGGCTACACCCTAGCCACACTCTTATCAGTAGGAAAACCTCGTAACTCTATTTTAATCTATTTTCACTACTAGAGTTTGTGTATTTCTACTACCCCTTAAAATATACTCATTTACTGGTAATAAAACAACAAAACTTGGATCTACTCTTCATACATTTTTTTTCACCAGACAGTTTTTACTGCCTCCTGTAAAATTGTGGTATTTGCCTTTACGTGGTTTTCACTGCCGGGTGACGAAATACGCTATGATACGTAACATATCCAAAAATTAGAAAAATTCACGCAGCTTTTTTTCACCTACATTTCCTGCGGTGTACTTTAGAAATGTTGAGAAAAAATTATTTCCCCCCATACAAGTGAAAGGGGGACTAAAAAATTTTTTTGCCCTGTTATATTGAGTAGGATATCGTTGAATAGGTCTTTTAAAACTAAGGGGAGGTTTCTTTGAAACAAAGTCATTAAAATGTTTCTGTCTTGAGATGTTTGCTTTTAAAAGGGGCGTTTTTGAGACATAATTTGTTCCAGCTGTAACTCCTAAAGTATACACGTTAAAAATTAGAAAAAAATATGGAATATACTTCTCAATCTGAAATTACCATGAGAAAACTATAACGGATACTGTACCACTAAAGATTTCAGAATAAAAAAAGTTTTTCTGTTTGCGGTTGGTAATCATACAGCTGCAAACAAACCAGCAACAAAATTAACTTTGTAATGCTGATAACCTGATATTTAAACGTTGACTACGAAACCCTATTTGTGGGCGTGTCTGACACGCTCTTGGCCGCTTTTTTTTTGAGTGATCTCGTTTTTTGAATACGTTTTATGATTGTACTTGTGTTAGAAAGTTGAGCAGTCTTGGTCTAGGTGGAAAGAGTAAACATAGTTAAAAAAACTTAATGCGCTTACTTTACTTTCCAAAAGGGCCCCCCCGTATAGTACGGATCCCACCCAAAACATAAATGTGAAAGGCTGCCAAGTTCGATAATATTGGAATGCTTCGCCTATAAAAGAAGTGAGATCTAAATAAGTACCAAGTTCCATACACAGACCTCAGTTAAAAATAGTTACAGGAATGCACACTTGATTTTCCGCAGTTTGGAAAGTAGATTCTGAATAAATATCATATTAAATACCTAAAATTCTAATACTTACAAAAACGCAAACCTGTTTTTTCAGCAGTTTCCTTATAACATTTTTTATTTATTTTTTCTGTACTTTTTAATGATATAACTTGGCAAACTTGGCCCGAAATGGTTCGTGTAATATAACCCACGGCCGGTGTGTCGGGCTCGAACTTGGCGGACACACTGCCGTGTGTCTAGATTGAGACGGCCCTGCATAGCACTGCACAGACACGTCGAGCTATCCTTTTTAATTTTTTTGTTTTGTAATGACATCACTTTTGTGTAGGTAAATTATTACCACCTTACTAATTGTAACTAATTTTCAAGAGCTTTTGAAACATTTTTACTCTGCCGTACCCAAAGGCTGAAAATGGAACCATATTATTACTGAGACGTTGCTGTCTTTATATGTATAAGACAGTAGGTAAAAGACATTGCCCAAAATGGACCAAATAGCGACCAGCATTGAGACATAGTGCATAACGTTCCTAAGGCTAATACTACTCTGAAACCCAAACCACATCAAAATCCGTCGCTGGAGTCTTGAGAAAAATGACATTATATTTCTGGTTTCCCATCAACGAAAAATCACAGCCAACAGATTATTTCTATAATAAAAGATGGTCTTCATAGAATCAATCAACCACTTTAATCAGTCTATTACTTCCTGAACAGCTATTACCACCAGTGTTACTCAGGGTGTCGTTTTATCCCCTTTTATTTTGTACGGCCGTTGAACCAAGTAGCGACCTGCATTGAGACATAGTGCATAATGTTCCTAAGACTAATACTAGCCTGAAACCCAAACCCCATCAAAATCCGTAGCTGGAGTCTTGAGAAAAATGTTATTATATTTTAGATTTTTTATTAACGAAGAATCATTGCCAACAAAAAACTTGTTTCCATAATAAGAGATGGTAGTCATTGAATCAATCAACCATTTAAATCAGTCTATTACTTCCTGAACAGCTATTACCACCGGTGGTGTAACTCAGGGTGTCGTTTTATCCCCTTTTCTTTTATACGGTCGTTGAACCAAATAGCGACCCGCATTGAGACATAGTGCATCATGTTCCTAAGACTAATACTAGTCTGAAACCCAAACCACATCAAAATCCGTCGCTGGAGTCTAAGAAAAAAGACATCATATTTCAGGTTTTCCATTAACGAAAAATGAAAGCCAAGAAATAACTTGTTTCTATGATAAGAGATGGTAGTCATTGAATCAATCAACCATTTAATTCAGTCTATTGCTTGCTGAAAGAACAGCTGTTATCACCGGTGTTACTCAGGGTGTCGTTTTGTCCCCTCTTCTTTTGTACGGGCGTTGAACCAGGTAACGACCCGCATTGAGACATAATGTATAATGTTCCTAAGACTAATACTAGTCTGAAACCCAAACCACATCAAAATCCGTCGCTGGAGTCTTGAGAAAAATGACATTATATTTCAGGTTTTCTATTAACGGAAAATTATAGCCAACAAATAACTTATTTCTATAATAAGAGATGGTGGTCATTAAATCAATCAACTATTTTAATCAGTTTATAACCTCCTGAACAGCTTTTAACACCTGTATTACCCAGGGTGTCTTTTTATCCCATTTTCTTTTGTTCGGGTGTTGAACCAAATAGCGACCCGCATTGAGACATAGTACATAATGTTCCTAAGACTAATACTAGCCTGAAACCCAAACCACACCAAAATCCGTCGCTAGAGTTTTGAGAAAAATGACATTATATTCATTTTTTTTCATTAACGAAAAATCATAGCCAACAGCTTATTTCTAGGTTAAGGTTTCAGACTAGTATTAGACATACATACATACAGACGCATTGAGACATAGTACATAATGTTCCTAAGACTAATACTAGTCTGAAACCTAAACCTAGAAATAATCTGTTGGCTATGATTTATCGGAGTCTCCTGATACAGGCATCCTACTTGCTTAAAAGGAGACTACATCACTTAGTTAGTATGTAAAATTATTGTTAAAGAAAATAAATATTTTTGATTTTTGATTTGATTTTTTGATCGTTAATGGAAAACCTGAAATATAATGTCATTTTTCTCAAAACTCCAGCGACGGATTTTGGTGTGGTTTGGGTTTCAGACTTGTATTAGTCTTAGAAACATTATGCACTATGTCTTAATGCGGGTCGCTATTTGGTTCAACGCCCGTACAAAAGAAAAGGGGATAAACAACACCCTGAATAGCACCGGTGGTAATAACTGTTCAGGAAGTAATAGACTGATTAAAGTGGTTGATTGATTCAATGACTATCATCTGTTATTATAGAAATAAGTTATTTGTTGGCTATGATTTTTCGTTAGTGGAAAACCGGAAATATAATTTTTTCTCAAAACTCCAGCGACGGATTTTGATGTGGTATGGGTTTCAGACTAGTATTAGTGTTAGGAACATGATGCACTATGTCTCAATGTGGGTCGCTATTTGGTTCAACGCCCGTACAAAAGAAAAGGGGATAAAACGACACCCTGAATAACACCGGTGGTAACAGCTGTTCAGGAAGTAAGAGACTGATTAAAGGGGTTGATTGATTCAATGACTACCGTATTTTTTTTAGAAATAAGCTGTTGGCTATGATTTTTAGTTAATGGAAAAACTGTAATATAATGTCATTTTTCTCAAGACTCCGGCGACGGATTTTAATGTGGTTTGGGTTTCAGACTTGTATTAGTTTTAGAAACATTATGCACTATGTCTTAATGCGGGTCGCTATTTGGTTAAACGCCCGAACAAAAGAAAAGGGTATATAACGACACCCTGAGTTACACCGGTGGCAATAGCTGTTCAGGAAGTAGTAGACTGATTAAAGTGGTTGATTGATTGAATGATTACCGTCTTTAATTTTAGAAATAAGCTGTTGGCTATGATTTTTCGTTAAAAGAAAACTTGAAATATCATGTCATTTTTCTCAACACTCCAGCGACGGATTTTGATGTGGTTTGGGTTTCAGACTACTATTAGTCTTAGGAACATTATGCACTATGTCCCTATGCGGGTCTCTGTTTGGTCCAAGGTCCATACAAAAATGGGCAATCTCCTTTAAAATTAAAAAAAAATATAAGAGGGGCCGTCATACAACAAACGTGATATTTAAATACACAATAGGCACTAGGGTGCTTCTTATTTATCGACTTTTAAAAAATTACTACGTCAGGCCGCCATTCGGTGCTTACACCTAAAAAACTAATCCATGAATTTTTTTAGATTTTTTAAACGAGTTTTAGGGGTCGCTACCGCATGTCAAAGTTTTGAAAATTTGTTACATTTTTTAAATTTTTCACTCAATATTATCTGTATGCCAAACGGTTTAATTCAACATTTAAACGCGTTATTTAGTGTTTACGGACATATCCTAAAGAGGCAACATGCTTTTATTACTTTTCCTGCAACCTAGCATAGTAGCATACCCATATGTCATGTCCCCATCACTCACGAGTTAGCGGAAGTTTGGTGTCAGTCGCTTCAACGATGTCTCCGTGATCCACCGAGTAAAAACCGGAAACAATCACCGAATGGCCAGAGTCACATTGAACATAAACGTCAAACTAGAGCGGTCTTGCCTAGCGAAGTGTACGCTCCGACCATCTGCGACCCATATTCAGAACCCAGAAAGCTTTAAACTGGAACTCACAAATCGCTTTGCTTACCTAGATTGCGATTTCGTGGACGTTCTTAAATAACAGTTTGGTGGAAACTGTTCACAAGGTCGGTTCCAAGTTCTTCAAGCCCTGTCGAAAAACAGACCTTTAAAACTAACCGATTGAACTCTGCAACTCATGGCTGAAATGCGTTCTATGACTCTGCAGTCCTCTGATGACACGGAGTCATATAGGCAGCTCAACAAACAGATATGCCAGTCCCTGCGGTGCGATTTCGAAACTTTAATACTATAAATATTATAGAAGCGATTGAGCAAAAGAAAGGCATCAAAGTTTCCGCCAGGGACCTGTCTATTGGGCAGAGCCAGCTGATAAAGCTGAAGACCGAGGGCGGCAGTGTAGCGTCCACGAAGCCAGAAGTACTGAGGGAGATCGGGCGGTTCTATGGACAGCTGCTATACACTTCAGTCCTATAAACCTGTTAATAGCTCAATACACCTGGAGCAAAGCTTATCCGACACTATACTGAGGCCTCAGTATAGTGTCGGATATCCCGGGTATCAGCTTGTATGAGATTAGGACGGCCCTTGAACAACTGAAAAACAACAAGCCGTCGTCGGGCGAGGACGGAATCACATCAGAGCTACTGAAAGCGGGTGGAACACCAGTATTTAAATTCCTTCAGAAGCTTTTTAACTCTGTCTTTTTCCAAGGTGTAACGCCAGAAGCATGGAACAGAAGTGTGGTGCTTTTCTTTGAGAAAGGTGATAAGATTCTCCTTATAAATTATAGGCCCATCTCGCTTCTGAGTCATGTTTACAAGCTGTTTTCGAGGGTTGTTACTACTTGTTACGAATCGCCTAGCACGCAGGTTTGACGAGTATCAGCCTCTCGAACAAGCCGGGTTCCGAAAAGGTTACAGTACCATAGATCACATTTTTACACTGCGGCAGATTGTACAGTAGAACAAGGAGTAAAAATCACTAAGAAATCTTATCTAAGCAGAAAATGGTTGCCGCACTTAAGAAGAACTAGAGAAGAAGGTTCGGACTACAGCCCAAAACGAATAAGCTTGGACAACAAATCATAATAGGTATTATTGCTGAAAAAAATACAGAGTATTTTGTATTCTCGAACACCCTAAGGTTTTTCAGTATCCTTGGCATTTAATCGGCATTTTTGCAAGAAGACCCTGGTTTATGGAACGAAGACGAAGTTTAAATAGCATCAAAAAGTATGATACGTGCAATGAAAGTAGTTAGGAATGTTGCTGAACGAGGTGTGGCATTAATTGAAGAGTATAATAAGCTAAAATCACAACAAATGAAGACCAGAAGCAATATCTTCTTTTGGCAGTAAAAAAATTCAGTCGAAAATACCCAGATATGAAGAAAAGTACATTATTATAATAGTTTTCTTACATTTTTGTTGGCATTTTGTTTATATTATGTAACATACTGCTCTTTTGAAAATATTGCAAACGATTTCTTTTGGTAACTTTTTGTTTTTTTTTTTACTTGCCCGGTAGCGACCCCTAAATGATGCTTAAAAAAATTAAAAAAAATTACATAGTGTTTTTTTGTATACTAGAACAGAATAAAACCATGACGCGGTACAAAATCAAAAAAAAAATTTTTTAAGTCTTATAAGAAGCACCCTAATAGGCACCCTTCGTACGCGAGTCGGACTCGCACTTAGTCGATTTATAATTTTATTGTGAGAAAAGGTTTTTTTATAATTGGTCTAACTAAACTTTCTTAGATAAATTATAGACTCGAGGGCGGTAATTTTTTTCTCTATGCGAAAAATCAAAGTTAACATTATCAAACACAATTTAGTAAAATGGTAGCGTGAGAAATAAAGGAAACATTATGAAACACAATTTCAATAAAGTGGTGGCCCGAGATATAAAAGTAGACTTTTTAAAATACAATTAAAAAATATAGTAACGAGAGAAATCAAGTTAGACAATATTAAACACAATTTTAAAAAGTGGTTGCGCGAGAAATGAAAGAAGACATTATTAAACACGATTTTGAAAAGTGGTATCGCGAAAAATCAAAGTAGACATAATTAAACACAATTTAAAAAATGGTAGGGCGTAAAATTAAAGAAGACATTATTAAACGCAATTTTAAAAAGTAGTAGCGCAAAAGCGCGTGAAATCAAAGACGGCATTATTGAACGCAATTTTAAAAAGTGGTAGCGCGAAATTTCAATGGAGATATCATAAACGCAAAAAAGTGGCAGCGCGATAAATCAAAGAAGACGTTATGAAACGCTATTTTAAAAAATCGAAGCGTGAAAAATAAAAAAAAGACTTAATTTAACACAAATTTTGAAAACTGGTAGCACAAAAAGTCAAAGAATACATTATTATACGCTATCTCAAAAAGTTTTAGCGCGTAAAATCAAAAGAGACATTATTAAACACAATTTCAAAAAGTTTTAGTTCGAAAAATCAAAGAAGACATTAGCTAAAGCTAAAAGTTTTAGCGCGAGAAATCAAAGAAGACATTATTAAACGCAATTTTAAAAATTGGTAGCGCGAGGAATAAAAAAAAATACATAATTAAAAGCAATTTTAAAAAGTGGTAGCGCAAGAAAGCAAAGAAGACATTATTAAACGCAATTTTTAAAAGTGGTTGCGAGTAATTAAAGAAGACATTATTAAACGTAATTTAAAAATTGGTAGCGTGAAAAATCAAAGAAGACATTATAGTACGGCTTGTTAGTCGTGAGTACAGTCCCATCCGGAAGATGCCGTGAAACTTGGCATGCACGTAGCTTTCACACGTATAATTAATAATTTCGGGGGGGACAGGCTGTCAAATGAATGTTTCCCCCCCTCTCCCCCCCTTTTGTGTCCCTAATTTCAGTTATTTTGCTTTTATTCGAAAACGGTTAAAGTTACATGAAAACTTCGAAAGAGTAAAATATTCTTCATTAAATTCTGCACTACAATTGTCTTTAAAGTACGTTAATAGGACTTATAGTTTACAAGTTATGCTTCTGTGAAATTCATCATTTTTTTGAAGTTGACCTCCAGCTCTGAATTAGCCATAAGTACTTTGTGACAGAATATTCTATAAAACTTGGTATTGGCGTTTGTTAGTTAAGTAGTCTTCAAAGGAAATCCATAGACACTACACTTCATTCGTGCCTGAGAGGGTGGGGGGAGGGGGTCAAAGTTTATTTTTTTGGAGCTGAACTTGAGGACTTCTGACTACTAAGGTACATATGAGAGGATAACTTTGGTATCATTTTCAGGTAAACCAAGGACGGAGTATTTATTTCTGGGAAGGATTTTGGTACCTCCCATACAAAAATATGTATATATTAGGCAAAACAGAAAAAAAACTACATTATTTTTCATTTAAACGCTGTTTTCTCCTTGACCTTGGGACATATTCATAAGAAAATAGCACATGCTGGAAGCCACACTCACCCAAATTACGAAACCATATTTGATTTTCGAAATAGTAAGAAAATGCTTAGCCTACAGGAGCCTAAACATTTTTACAAAGTTATGTTTGTAGCTGCTAAACTCTCAAGCTCATCCTACTAATATTATAAAGGCGGATGTTTGTGTGTGTGTTTGTTACGACATCACGCAAAAACGGCTGATTAGATTGACATGAAACTTTGCAGAAATATAAAAGGGCATCAGGAATAACACATAGGATACTTTTTACCACGGAAAAATGTCTCATTCGAACGGGATCACGTATTTTCCAATATTTTTGAATAGGTGGCGTGACTGAGCCGATTCGCGTTTTAATTAAACGTTTTCGCCGAAAACTAACAGCGACATCTCTTGGCGAATAATGCTTTTTTCCCGCGGAATAATAGGTTGCAGCGGGTGAAACCGCTGACGGGCAGCTAGTTGATTTTATATGCAAAAATAAGATTACCAACCGCAAAATCATATTTCTCAATTGTCGCTAAACCATACCAGATAGGGAGATGCCTTCATAGCAAAAGTTGTTCATAGTGATAGGTTGTCTTTGCTGGCATATAGAAATTGAGGATCTGGAGTACCTGATGTGGAACATCAATAGCCCACCTGTAACATAGTTTAACTGGACTGTTGATGTTCCACATCAGGTACTCCAGATCCTCAATTTCTATATGCCAGCAAAGACAACCTATCAATATGAACAACTTTTGCTATGAAGGCATTTCCCTATCTGGTATGGTTTAGCGACAATTGAGAAATGATTTGCGGTTGGTAATCTTATTTTGCATATAAATCAATGAGCTTGAGAGTTTAGCAGCTACAAACATAACTTTGTAAAAATGTTTAGGCTCCTGTAGGCTAAGCATTTTCTTACTATTTCGAAAATCAAATATGGTTTCGTAATTTGGGTGAGTGTGGCTTCCAGCATGTGCTATTTTCTTATGAATATGTCCCAAGGTCAAGGAGAAAACAGCGTTTAAATGAAAAATAATGTAGATTTTTTTCTGTTTTGCCTAATATATACATATTTTTGTATGGGAGGTACCAAAATCCTTCCCAGAAATAAATACTCCGTCCTTGGTTTACCCGAAAATGATACCAAAGTTATCCTATCATATGTACCTTAGTAGTCAGAAGTCCTCAAGTTCAGCTCCAAAAAAATAAACTTTGCCCCCCTCCCCCCACCCTCACAGGCACGAATGAAGTGTAGTGTCTATGGATTTCCTTTGAAGACTACTTAACTAACAAACGCCAATACCAAGTTTTATAGAATATTCTGTCACAAAGTACTTATGGCTAATTCAGAGCTGGAGGTCAACTTCAAAAAAATGATGAATTTCACAGAAGCATAACTTGTAAACTATAAGTCCTATTAACGTACTTTAAAGACAATTGTAGTGCAGAATTTAATGAAGAATATTTTACTCTTTCGAAGTTTTCATGTAACTTTAACCGTTTTCGAATAAAAGCAAAATAACTGAAATTAGGGACACAAAAGGGGGGAGAGGGGGGAAAACATTAATTTGACAGCCTGTCCCCCCCGAAATTATTAATTATACGTGTCAAATCTACGTGCATGCCAAGTTTCACGCCATCTTCCGGATGGGACCGTACCTTCATACAAGCTCGAGGCTAAGAAGCCGTACTATTAGTTAAAGCAAATTTTTAAAGTTTTAGCGCGAGAAATCAAAGAAGACATTATTAAACGCCATTTTAAAAAGTGGTAGCGCGAGAATTCAAAAAAGACATTATTAAAAGCAATTTTAAAAAGCGGTAGAGCGAGAAATCAAAGCAGACATTATAACACGCAATTAAAAAAGTGGTAGCGCAAGAAAGCAAAGAAGACATTATCAAACGCAATTTTTAAAAGCGGTAGCGCGATAAATCAAAGCAGACATAATAACACGCAATTTTAAAAAGTGGTAGCGCAAGAAAGCAAAGAAGACATTATCAAACGCAATTTTTAAAAGCGGTAGCGCGAGAAATCAAAGCAGACATTATAACTCGCAATTTTAAAAAGTGGTAGCGCAAGAAAGCAAAGAAGACATTATTAAAAGCAATTTTAAAAATTGGTAGCGCGAATATTCAATGTAGACATAAACGCAAAAAAAACATTGTTGAATGCAATTTTAAGAAGTGGTAGAGGAAGAAATCAAAAATGACATTATTTTGCGCAATTTTAAAAAATGGCAGCACAATAAATCAAAGAAGACATTATCAAAAACAATTTTAAAAAGTAGTAGCGTTAAAAACCAAAGGAAACATTATTAAACGCAATTTTAAAAAGTGCTAGCGTGAAAATCAAAGAAGAAATGATTAAACGCAATTTTAAAAAGTGGTAGCGCAAGTAATTACAGAAGACATTAAAATGTTTTTTAAAAAGTAGTAGCGCTAAAAATCAAAAAAGACGTTATTAAACGCAATTTTAAAAATGATAGCGCGAGAAATCGAAGAAAACATTAATTAACGCGATTATAAAAAGTAGTAGCGCTAAAAAAAACAATAATAAACGCAATTTTTAAAAGTAGTAGCGCCAAAAATCAAAGAAGACATAAAAAAATCTAAGTTCTAGCGCTAAAAATCAAAGAAAACATTGATAATCGCATTTTCAAAAGTGTTTTTTAAAGTGGTAGCGCTAGAATCAAAAAAGTTGCGAGTGATACAGTTTTTCAAAAAGTTTACCTTTATTTAAAATACACATTTATGAAAATCAATAATTTAAAATACCCCTAAAGGAAATAATTCTCGTAAAAAATTCAAATACCTAGGTAAGAATTTAGTAAATGTTATTAAATGTTTAAAATAACGGGAAACGGTGTAAGTAAGTACAAAATACAAGTTTTATTTCGAATCACAAGCAACACACCAAAATTCCTCACTCAAAAAACCGGTACTTTACTAATTGTAAAAAGTTGACTATTCTATTAATTAAGCTCACCAAAGTTGTCGCGCGCGCCACGGTCAAGAAAGTTTTAAAAACGAAGCGTCCAACCGGTATGTGCACGTAAATTGTGTAACCAAATCACGACACATGCCACGCAACTCTTTGATAACATTGAAAACTGTGAATAAATATTTTTTTGAATGTTTTCATATTATTTAAAAATGTGTAAATTACTTACTGGGTTGGTTCCTTCCCGGAGTCGGTCGCTGGATAAGTTAGAACCGGGAATATAAAGTCGCGGCGCACGCGTCCGTCTCGGCGGCTATTCGCGGGCAGCCTGCTGCACACGGGTGCACAACAGATGCATCGGACTAGCACTGACTGACTGCCCGGAGAGAGCCTGGTACGCGATGTAACCAGACAACTTCTCGCCCAGAATGCTGCGAGTTACAACTGTACCACTGCTGTAGGTCCCACCTACGCTACGGTTGGGGTCAAAAGGGCATACCTAGGGCCGCCTCAAATGGTTCAAAATATCTCAAACTAGGTTTTTTTTTGTTGTCTATGCAGCTAGTTTTATAGAGTCTATGTAGAGTTTATCTATTTACAAAAGTAAAAACCATTATTGTATACCTTTGGAATATTATAAAGATATTTTGACCCATTTGAGGAGGTCCCAGATATTCTTAATGCACTTTTGACCCCGACCGTTCCTTGCTCGGTTGGTTTGCAAAAGTTATGGCCTGCACTTTCTCAATTTTGATCGCTTTTCAATTCGCCACATCAAAGAAAGGATGCTACTTCGCATCAACTAACTACCTGTTGTTCTAAAATAATGGGTTAAGGCCAGCGAAACCTTTCCATCTAGAGTGTATTATCCAAATAAGTACCCTTATTTGTTACTTTTCTGTTTTAGGCGCTTATACTTATTGTTATTTAAAAAGCGTTCCGAGAAAATAGAAAATACGAGCTGAGAACCAGTCTATGAAACTGAATAACTTTCTTCACGGAAGTTTGTAGTAGCTTATAAACGGCGTTAATTCGCATTTTCCTAAAACTGCAATAGCGCAGCGCAAAAGTAACGTCAAAAGTTACGTTATGTATGTAAAGCGCAGGTTAGGTACCAATTTTTACTAAAAAGAAAACTTGTTCAATTTCATAGGCTAGTTCGGCCCTTGAAGTACGAGTATCACCAGAATTTTTATAACTTGTTTTTATTTTGGACGGTCTTCGCCTGGTAATCATTATCCTTTCAACTGGAACCGTGTTTGGACACTTCCAGACCTCCCTGCCGCCTTCTCACCAGAACCCCCTTTTGTGGTATCCTCCTCATTGCGTGGGGTAATTACCTGCGGCACAGATATGGATTCAAAGTATAAAATGAAGTCGCTTTTTGCGTCTCACTGTCTCTGTCTGTCGTGGAAGTCGTCCTAAACCACGCAACGGATTTTGATGCGGTTTTTGGTAGTAGAGAGAGTGATTCAAGAGGAAGGTTCAGATATACTGGGTGTTACAAAACAATCAATAAAGCTGAAAGGAGATCAATGTACTCATAAAGCTGAACAAGTTTCCCCATGGAACATGAATCCAAATATGAAAAAAATAGACCTCCTGTACAAAATAAACTCAATTTGTATGGGAGCTTTATTGTTTGTTTGATAACACGTTGAATGTATAACACATGCCGGGAATATGCCTTTTCCCGTGCGAAAATCAGCTGCAGCGGGTGGTCCTTATGTTACATTTGATTTTTGGTCCTTATGTTGTTCAGTTTAACCTATTGAGTTTAGCTTTAAATTCACACCGTGCGAATGAAGTCGTGCCGTGTCATGCCGGCTTAGAAATAGCATCACCCAAATTCTACCCGTGGGTATCGCAAAAAGCGACTATGGTATAACCATCCAGAGAATGGGCAGCAGAGTTCCCTGTTGTAGTTAACCTGCGCCATGTACAATTGTACAACGTATTACAGAACAACAAATAAAGCCGAAAGGAGGTCAAGGTACTCATGAAACTGAACAACTTTCCCAAAGAACTGGACCTCCCACAGTACCTCGAATTTTTTATGGAATGCTCAATTTTTTTTTATATTTCGACTCATGTTCCATGGTAAAAGTTCTTTTTCACCTTGACCTCCTTTCGGCTTTGTTAGTTGTTCTGTAACGCCCAGTTTAATAGAAGATCTGTACAAGATCTGTGCTTACTGTATGTACGGCTGCATGTTCCGTGGTCGTCTGGGCCGGTTGCTGCATATTGGTCGACTTGCCGCCGCCACCTTCTTCGTCTTCGCCATCTTTGCCCATGTTCTTGATCAGAGCATGGATCACGTGGCTGTCAAATCATTATTTTTTTAGGTAGTCATTTGTTCTCAGTCTGATACGAGTCGACTCGATGAAGAAGAAGAAGAAGTCTGATTATGACATTGCAGCAACCATTGCATGCTGAACCATCCGTTTACCCGAAAAGTAAAATGGTTCCGTGTTTCATAGGATTTGCTGTCTGAATTATTACATTACAGTATTTAAGATGGTCACAATTCACAAAGCAAAAGTTGTTTATGTATCTTCTGAGGTATATGCGTTGAACACTGCCGCTAATGATGGTCCATACAAATTGTATTGCGAGCGATAATTTGGAGCGCACTTACGGGGCTAGCCTTACAGATAAGACGTGCGTCGCGAGACATAAGATGACATCTGTCAGACAAGTGATCGTCAGCCGTCATCAATATTCGTCTCCGTTCCATGTCTTACTTCTCGCCTATGGAGTTAGTACCTACCTAGCTTATATCGGGTGTAATTTTACTAGTGACCGATAGCGAAAACTCATAACCGGCTGGTGATAAGGAACATAAACAGATATAAGAAAAAAAAATTTTACCTCCCATAGTATCTCAGATCAGCTGATCGGCAATTTGTATGTGAGTCCCATTCTTTCTTTTTTCGACCTATGTTCTTTGGGAAAAGTTGTTCCTTATCACCAGCCGGTTTTAAGTTTTCGCTATCGGTCACTATAGTAAAAAATCCCCCTATAGAGACTCTAAAGTGCCTACCTACCCATAATAGGTTTCAATGCTCACCCAGCATATTGGAAGCCGAGGTCCTTCATCGCGTTACGCTGGGCGACCGTCATAGTGCTCGACAGCTTGGAGTAAGAGTCCAGACGTTCCACCATCGATTTGTTCACGTAGTTGGTGTCTTGGCGCCTCAGCACCCTGTAACCATGGTCACAAATCAGGGAGATGGCGCGCGGCGCGCCTTCACCGAAGGCGCACTTACTGACGTTTTGCAATGAACTGGAATCTCAAAGGAACTCAAGGTGACTAAGAAGAATTCGGTGGATTTGCATAGAGATTATTCGCCCGAAGTTCGAATTCGGTCTAATCCACATTTGGTCCATCACTAATAAAATTGCTTACCCAGAAGATTATTTTCTATACAACTTTAAACGATGAATAGCTCGAAAACTACATATATAAAACGGCCAAGAGCGTGTCAGACACGCCCACAAATAGGGTTTCGTAGTCAACGTTTAAATATCAGGTTTTTCAGCATTGCAAACTTAATTTTGTTGCTGGTTTGTTAGCAGCAGTATGATGACCAACCGCAAATAGAAAAACTCAATTTTTTCTGAAACCTTTAAGAGTACAATATCCGTTATAGTTTTCATTGTAACTTCAGATTATAAGCTATATTCCATATTTATTTCAAATTTTTAGCGTTTATACTTTAGAAGTTACAGCTGGAACAAATTATGGGTCAAAAACGCCCTTTTTAAAAGCAAATATCTCGTGACAGAAACATTTTAGTGACTTTGTTTCAAAGAAACCTGACCTTAGTTTTAAAAGACCTATTCAACGATACCCTACTCAATATTACAGAAGAAAAAAAAATTTTTTGCCCCCCTTTCACTTGTATAGGAGGGGGTCCAAAAAACATTTAAAATATTTTTTTCTTAACATTTCTTTATTTGGGTCAACACGATCTATCTTCTCACCAAATTTCATGTCGATAGCTCTAAAACTGACGAAGATATGAGGGCGCGGCATACAGACAGACAGACAGACAGACAGACAGACATGACGAAACTATAAGGGTTTCTAGTAGACTACGAAACCCTAAAAAGACGTTAACCACATTAAAGAGTTAAAGTAATAAAAATGCAATGACGAGATTTAAGACGATATGTGTTAAAATAATAAAAAGACGCTAACCACGAGTGTGCAAAAATAAAAAAAGACGTTATCCACATCAAAGACGTGCGTGCTAAAATAAAAAACCGGCCAAGAGCGTGTCAGACACGCCCACAAATAGGGTTTCGTAGTCAACGTTTAAATATCAGGTTTTTCAGCATTACAAACTTAATTTTGTTGCTGGTTTGTTAGCAGCAGTATGATGACCAACCGCAAATAGAAAAACTCAATTTTTTCTGAAACCTTTAAGGGTACGATATCCGTTATAGTTTTCATTGTAACTTCAGATTGTAAGCTATATTCCATATTTATTTCAAATTTTTAGCGTTTATACTTTAGAAGTTACAGCTGGAACAAATTATGGGTCAAAAACGCCCTTTTCAAAAGCAAATATCTCGTGACAGAAACATTTTAGTGACTTTGTTTCAAAGAAACTTCACCTTAGTTTTAAAAGACCTATTTAACGATACCCTACTCAATACAGGGTGTTAGGGACGGTGTAACGAAAACTTTGCAGGCATGATCAGACCATCAAACTGAACAACTTTTACTATGGAGCCAATGGTGAGAAACGAAAAAAATTTTCCGACCTTCCATACAAAATTCACGATCAGCTGACTGACTTTGTATGGGAGGTCGGAAAATTTTTTTCGTTTCCCACCTTTGGCTCCATAGTAAAAGTTGTTCAGTTTCATGGTCTGAGCACGCCTGCAAAGTTTTCGTTACACCGTCCCTAACACCCCGTATAACAGAAGAAAAAAATTTTTTTTGCCCCCCTTTCACTTGTATGGGAGGGGGTCCAAAAAACATTTAAAATATTTTTTTCTTAACATTTCTATATTTGGGTCAACACGATCTATCTTCTCACCAAATTTCATGTCGATAGCTCTAAAACTGACGAAGATATGAGGGCGTGGCATACAGACAGACAGACAGACAGACAGACAGACAGACAGACAGACAGACAGACAGACAGACAGACAGACAGACAGACAGACAGACAGACAGACATGACGAAACTATAAGGGTTTCTAGTAGACTACGAAACCCTAAAAATCGCGGAACATACATTCGGATACCTTTCTATAAAAGCAATTTATTTATATTTTGTCTTTCAACCTGTACAGTTATTTTTTATGCGGCGCATCTGATTTGGGGACCAAATAGGATTGGAACCTGCAATGCAACCTTCGTCATCTGTGCTGCCGACGCCACTACCGACTGGGCTACCGCGGTTCTATCCTAGCTTGCGAATTAAGTAAGTAGATATGTGTTGCTTGGCCATTAACGCGTGGCTGGGCTCTATTCTATCTACCGGGATAGCTTTGCAACCAATTCCAATTCATTCTATGCAAACTGCATAAATTTTGCAAGTTCTCGAAAAAAGACTTACTTGTTACGACGGCCACTTTCGACGGGGTCGCCGTGGTCTTCCTGGTCCTCCTTCCGGTCGAGGCCCGCCAGCTCCGCGATCTTCTTCTCCAACTGGTCGAAGTAGAAGAAGGACACGTGCGTCTTCACGTCAAGCACGAAGATGTCGAACTCACGTCTCTACAGGTGGTAAGGTAAAACCAAAGTGACAGGGCGTTTGTGCACTACAAGGAATTTTACTGTCCGGCAATCCGATTTTTTACGGTCCGGCATGGCACAAGGGCGTTTGTGCACTACAAGGAATTTTACTGTCCGGCAATCCGATTTTTTACGGTCCGGGATGGCACGCCATTAATCTAAATACTAGCTTGTGCACTATACGTAATTTTACTGTCCGGAATTTGCATAAGCCAATTCATTGGTTTTTCCGTGTCACACCGGACCGTAAAAAATCAGAATGCCGGAAGGTAAAATTCCTGGTAGCGCACAAACGCCCTTTACAGAATCAGTGCTAGGGCGCGTTTGAACAACCACACACAAATACCGGGAGAGCATTCGCTTTCCACCAAATACTTAATCAAGTGTAGGTTTGATAGCATCGGGCCCTAAACTGGAGAGTAAACAAGCAGAAGTATTTTAAATGCCAAAACCCGGCTGCAATAACGTCAAAGTTGTATTCGTAAATCCGCCATCTTGAATTTATTTTCATTAGCGTGTCACTGGCGCTGCTGAGACAAATCTATATAACGACATCTCATCTCACACACACCTCTAGATCCGCCCAGCCGTAGCCAGTGAAAACGAATTTCTTGTCTACATACTCTTGAAAAACATAGCCCTTCTTCTGAGGCAGTCGGGTAAAAATCGATAATGTTAGGTATGTATGGTACTATGTACCTTCGAGTCATTAATCGTCGCTTCGAGACGAGCATGAAGAGGTTGAAAAGTTCACCAGGGTCCGCTAGTCGCCCGTAGCTCAGTCGGTAGAGCAGTGGAACGGTGATCCACAGTCCCGGGTTCAAGTCCCGGCGGTCGCTGGTGAATCTTTTCTCATTATTTAATTTATGACTATGTACGATGTAAGTACCTACTTACAAATAGACCCGAAACAAAAACTTACTTTATCTTCTAAGATTTTAACATACTCGGGACTCCTATGGAACCGCGCAAGGACAGTTTCAAAGTTCTCTTTGTAGAGCTTCAAACATTCCGCCCCCACATCGTATTTGCGGTTCTGATACGATTCTGGTACTGAAACATAAATTATACACCTCAGGCGCTATCTCCACTCGTGAGACGTAAGGCGTGAGACGAGACACAGTGCGAGGTTTGAAACAGTTTTTATACAGGGAGTAACAGAAAGGGAATAACGAGCCGAAAGGAGGTCATGGTACTCATGAAACTGAAAAATTTTCCGCACGGAACATGGATCGGTATAGCGGTATGAAAAAAAAATTGTATCTCTCATAGTAAATCAATCAGCTGATCGATGATTTTGTATCGGAGGTCCAAATTTTTCACATTCCGACCCATGTTCCATGGGGAAAGTTGTTCAGGTTCATGATTATCCTGACCTCCTTTCGGCTCGTTATACCCTTTCTGTTACTCCCGGTATAAAAGAGTGAAATGTTTGAGACACCGTCTACACCCGTGCGTGAGACACGTGTCTCATCGCCGACGGCCGGTGTTACGCCTTGCTCACGTGTGTAGATAGCGTCTACATTACATCACCGGTGGTCTTCTTCTTCTTCTTTTCGAGTGAGACACCGAGTCTTCCAACGACCAGATGAACCCTGGTGTCAGAGTTTTTCAACCGCCTACTACAAGTAGCAGGCCTCTGATATGGTTGGGTATTTCATCATAGACAGCGACGACCGTTGGTATTATACTATGTACTACAATACTAATAATACGACTCTACACAGTTTACCATAATATTTCTAAAGTATAACTTACTAATAAAGCAAAATATACACAATATTTGTACAAAATAACGCGTTGTAGTGCTCTCTACCATTTTTTGCGACTTTATTGAAATAGGCTATTTTATAATCGGTCGTAAAATGTGTAGGTATTTTATTACAATACGAACGAAAGTATAAATCTTTGTGAAACATTATGCCAAAGCAGTGTAATGTAAACTATAAACATGGAGGAAATAAAATCATCAAAATGTGCTAAAAAATATCATCATCTCGCCATGCTTCTATACAAATTCGGCACTGGGTCGTTAAACTACTCGGTGTCCCACACGAAAAGAGAGAGAGGCACTATCAGAAACATCTATTTTCATAATTAGACCGATTGGAACTAAGTTTAAAATTACGCGTCTTGTTCGGTGACTGTGCGTTCTAAAGTGTTTTATGTTTTACTGGGAGTAACAGAAAGGGTATAACAAGCCGAAAGGAGGTGAAAGTACTCATGAAACTGAACAACTTTCCTCATGGAACATGATGGGTCGAAATATGAAAAAGAAATTGGACCTCCCATACAAAATCTCCGATCAGCTGATTGATTTAGGTACTATCTATGTGAGGTCCAAATTCTTTTTCTTATTTCGACCCATGTTCCATGGAGAAAGTTGTTTGGTATCATGAGTACCTTGACCTCCTTTCGGCTTGTTATACCCTTTCAACTCCCGGTAGGTAGATGGTCCTTCCTTGCTATAAAGCTAACCTCCTGGGTTTTACGAGAACCGCGGATCTTTCGTCCCGCTTAGGTCGTTGCTCGATGTATTATTGTAATGCCAGTGAATGCCAGCGAACTATAGTTCTGTATTAATGCTGAAGCCCCTGTGGGTTTGTAAATTCTTCGTTATAGCCCTTCCCTACCAGCATGTTATGCCTAGCTGCTGGAAGATGATACTCAATTATTATTTATATTCAAGTTTTAATTCAAGTTAGGAAACAATCAATCTGTGAATCAAATGGATTTCGAATCCCGAGTATGCCCGTGTCCAAACTCTATGCACTAAGCTATGCACAGAAGTAGGTACTGGCCTGCACTGTCATATACGTGACAAATTGGTGACAAATATGTGACGGCTTATTTTGCACAACTGTCTTAACCATAGTTTTCCATCCGACACATTTTTTATTTCAATGTAAAAATTTGCAGAAAATTCTAAGTAGTACCAACAAAATGGAAACATTGCGACGAATTTCTTTAACCTTCGACGAGATAAAAAAAATCACAAGCAACAAGACCAGTCCGGAATTTGCACAGGCGCTAAAACGAGACTTACAAATCCTGAGTTCAGAGTTGCAGATACTTAGCCAAGAAAATCATGAACTGTTCATCCGATCACTCGCTATGGAAGCCTATGTTACTCTCCTTACGGTAAAATCTCTACCCATGAACATCCACGACAAGCTTAACATTCTGTACAGCAACTTTGAGAAACTGAAACCGTTCAAGATGCGGGAAGAATGTCTGTTCATTTTCCTGAGAACCCAAAACCTTCTGTGCTACTACCTCATTCAGTTGGAAAAAATCGATACATGCCGAGACATTCTCGAATCAATGGAGGAGCTGTACGACAAAACGACCAAACACAGCACGACACGGTTCATCGACACCGAAGACCTTTTCTCCTGTAACGACCTTTCAAACCTCAGGCAGGTCAGCCTCGATAAGATTGACCGCGTAATCACAAACAATATAGAAATGCAGGCATTTGTGTACAACAAGATGAATATGCCGGAGAAATATGCGCTCTACTACCACACGACACTGCGGCGACAGCTGGAGATGAAGGAGGGCACGCCGCAGGACTGGGCGCAGCGCGCGGCGCGCCTCGGCAGCTACTTCACATACCTCAACCAGATGACCAACGCCCGACATCACCTCTGCGCTGCCTACTACGTACTTCGAACCTGCCACGACAGATGCAAACTCGTCCCTGAAGAATTCATAGCACAGAAGGCCACCTTTGAGACGCTTTTTCTAGATCTCAGCCATCATTGGGTCAAGTACGGCCTGCACCTCTTCAAATTATCTAAAAAGAAAATACTAAACCGCTATTTCAACCAGACGACGGATGCGGTTACGGGACCTGATTTATGGAAAACAGTTGATTTTGACGAAGAGAAAGGACTATGTGATGCTAGCTTTGAAGATGAAAATTCGAAGGATTTGGGTGTAGAGAAAAGTGGTAAAGGAGATTATAATAACACGCAACTGTTTATATTTCCGACCCTCAACTTGAGAAATATGGAGGCGAAAGTACCTTGTGAGTTAGTTAGCGACGTGGAAGAAGCGCGCCAACTGTTCATGTTCACGCACAAGTGGCTGATGCGCGCCAAGCGCTACTACAACTTCGAGTCTCAGACGACGCAGTACACCTCGTGCGTGCTGCAACTCGCGGAACTGTTCGAACACTTGGCATTCTTCGAGGACAAAATTGATAATCAGTACAGTGTCCAGAAGCGGCGTGCGGATGTTCTAGAGAACCTGAACTCGCTGCTGAAGTCCAGCGACCACATGATGACCGTGCAGATCGACGTGATCCGCGAGCTGTCGCAGGTCCAGCTCGAGCTCATGGCGCTCAACTTACAGAAGCTGTGGTGCGAAGAGTCGCAGACCAACATCCTCCATAACGACAACGACGTCGAGTCTATTGCGCACTCCTTAGACACGGTCTCCAACAAAACCTTGACGACGAAAAATCTGAGCATGTCTTCGAAGAACTTGTTCTTGAGGAAGATGGAAGCCGCTGTTTCGATCAACAATCGGCTGAGTCAGCTGGCTACGCTGGCTCCAGAGGCATTAAGCAAAAATTAGCCTCATCAAAAAGTGATTCGTGTGATAACTTTTCTACATTTCTTACATTCACCAGTTAGACTCTTTTGCAAGTAAACAAAGACAAGTAATTTAGTAACCTTATGCATGTCGCGGATGCAAAAAAAGGAGTGGTGATCTATTGGCACTCAGTCGCTAGCTGCAAATTATATTATAAGCTAAAATGATTGATGCTGTGAAAATAAAAGCACCACCACCCTCAACCAAAACCCGCGTTGTGATTTCAACCTGTGGCCTAGCAGAAGTGTTCAAACCATGTCCAAGTCTAAAAAACGATATACCTAATTGATATTTAGCAAGTATAGATAACAGAACAATTCAATAAAATAAATAATACAAACTAAAATAAAATAACTTTGCCCAGCAGTGGGACACAATAGGCTATTAATAATAATAATAACAAATTAAATTAAAAAATTACAGTAAAAAATAATTTAATATGATCAGAAGTTGTAACTTTCGTGTCAGACATCAACATTGATAAACCTTATCAAGCTTTAGAAGAGCCTACTGGGTGAAATGTAAGAAATGCATTATTTATACTATCGCCAGTAAATCCACCTACTAATTAAGGGTCCAATTTATTCTACTTTTTCATACAAATACAAAGAAAAACCGGTATAAGTTAGTCCCTAAAATCTATTTGCTGGCGATAGTGATAGTACCGTTGTTGTATTATTTGTACCGTTTTGTTCGTTCTGTGTCGATTGTATTTACGTCTAAATGATTTTGTTAAAAATAAAATGAAATAATATTGGATCGTGGAACCCCGGTTATTTAATTGAATATTGAACAAAAATATGAAAAATCTAAGTGTCGCATTTAGTTAGGTACCTAACTTAGACAAAAGTAAAGAAAAAAAAAATTACAATTACTTTCTTGTGCTCACTCAATCCACACATTTTTTTACGGCCTATTTCTCACATATCAACTTCAGAATATTTTTTCTTTATTGTATTTTTAACCGACGACAAAACAAAAGAGGAGGAGGTTCTCAATTCGTCCCGAACTTTTATTTTTATACAAAATCCTATCTCCTATCCAACTATAACTGGACATATAATATTAAAAATATTCTGAAATTAATTCGTGAGAAATAGGCCGTATGAAAGTGTGTGGATTGAGTGAGCACAAGAAAGTAGGTAATTGAATTTTTTCTTTACTTTACTATACGATCAGTAATTCAAGCCACTTGTAAGACCATTGCCAATTCGCAATGCCGCCGCGAGTTGCAAGCCAGCCTAGCCTTAGCCGGCAATGTCTCAGCTCCACCCATGCCGGGTATATGCCATGCCATGCCAAGCCAGCCGAGCCAGCCAAGCCGGAGCTGAAGACAAGCCGCCGTGGTTCACAGAATGAGGCCTCATTCTGTGTGCTAGCCAGCCAGCCGGCCTTCGGGTCTCAAATATTTGAATTTTGTTCGAACAACGCTTGTAAAACAAAAGACAGTAGTTTTCTCTCTTGCTATTTAGTTCGAGAGCCCAGGGGGTAAGTGGCTATCTCATAAGGTACCACGATAGGCTAGGTTTGGATCGTTAACCAAGACTTAAACAAGTCGTATGACCCAGGTCTGCCAGAGCCAATCCTGCCGAAACATAAAAATAATCGATATTTTTCAGAGTCATTTTTTCGTAAAAAATATGTCATAAGGTACCACAATGAAAGTGCTGGCATCAGTTAACCATTAAAAAATGATGTAAAAAAAGCTTGGTCTGCCACTCCGCACCCTGCCGGAAGTGCTTGCCAGACCTCTCCAAAGATGCCCTTCCGACACCCCTAAACTATCTCATCGGGTACCACGACGCGACCACCACAACATAATAGCCAAGATCACTCTGACAATAGATCACAAGGTCTGCCAGGCCTAAACTTGCCGCATCCTAGTGTTTCAGACATTTGAAGTTGTAGGTCCAGTGTATGAAAAATGACCTATATCTTTTTCCCCCCGTGTTTGATTTTGATGGTGCCTTAATACGAAATGCTCTCCATAATAAGGAGCTTCGAGTCATATAGGACAGTTGGGTGGAGGGTTTCAGTATTGAACGCAATCCTGTCAAAAAGTTTGAAATGGAGGTTTGGTCTATGAAAACTGGCCTATATCTTATTCCCCAGGTTTGATTTTGATGGCCCTTAATATGAAATGCTCTCCATAACTAGGAGCTTTGAGTCATATAGGTCAGTGAGGAGGAGGGTCTCTGTATTGTACACAATCCTGTCAAAAGTGTGAAATTGTAGGTAAAGTGTATGAAAACTGGCCTATATCTTTTCCCCCACTGGTTTGATTTTGATGGTGCCTTGGTATGAAATGCTCGTAATGATTAGGAGATTCGATTTGTATAGGTCAATTGGATAGAAGGTCTCCGTTCTGTGCACAATCCTCCTAAATATGAAAATATTCGATAACTTCTGCAGATTTTATCAGTTAAAATTGTCATATCATAAGGAACTCGAATAAAAGTGCTTGCATCAGCTTACCATTGACAAATTATGTTAAAAAAACTTGGTCTGCCACTGCGCACTCAGCCGGAAGTCCTTAGATGAGATAGGTTAGGGGTGTCGGAAGGGTATATTTGGAGGGGTCTCCCAAGGACTTCTGGCAGAGTGCGCAATGGCAGACCAAGTTTTCTTTACTCAATTAATCAATGGTAAGCTGATGCTGGCACTGTCATTCGGGTACCTTATGAAATTACTATGTTAACGGAAAAAATCTCAATCCTGCTAAACATGAAAATATTGGATATGTTCTGCAGATTTTTGCCGTTAATATTGTCATATCATAAGGTACCCGAATAAAAGTGCCGGCATCAGCTTACCATTGATAAATTGAGTTAAGAAAACTTGGTCTGCCATTGCGCACTCTGCCAGAAGTCCTTGGGAGACCCCTCCAAATATACCCTTCCGACACCCCTAACCTATCTCATCTTAGGACTTCCGGCTGAGTGCGCAGTGGCAGACCAAGTTTTTTTAACATAATTTGTCAATGGTAAGCTGATGCAAGCACTTTTATTCGAGTTCCTTATGATATGACAATTTTAACTGATAAAATCTGCAGAAGTTATCGAATATTTTCATATTTAGGAGGATTGTGCACAGAACAGAGACCTTCTATCCAATTGACCTATACAAATCGAATCTCCTAATCATTACGAGCATTTCATACCAAGGCACCATCAAAATCAAACCAGTGGGGAAAAGATATAGGCCAGTTTTCATACACTTTACCTACAATTTCACACTTTTGACAGGATTGTGTACAATACAGAGACCCTCCTCCTCACTGACCTATATGACTCAAAGCTCCTAGTTATGGAGAGCATTTCATATTAAGGGGCCATCAAAATCAAACCTGGGGAATAAGATATAGGCCAGTTTTCATAGACCAAACCTCCATTTCAAACTTTTGACAGGATTGCGTTCAATACTGAAACCCTCCACCCAACTGTCCTATATGACTCGAAGCTCCTTATTATGGAGAGCATTTCGTATTAAGGCACCATCAAAATCAAACACGGGGAAAAGATATAGGTCATTTTTCATACACTGGACCTACAACTTCAAATGTCTGAAACACTAGGATGCGGCAAGTTTAGGCCTGGCAGACCTTGTGATCTATTGTCAGAGTGATCTTGGCTATTATGTTGTGGTGGTCGCGTCGTGGTACCCGATGAGATAGTTTAGGGGTGTCGGAAGGGCATCTTTGGAGAGGTCTGGCAAGCACTTCCGGCAGGGTGCGGAGTGGCAGACCAAGCTTTTTTTACATCATTTTTTAATGGTTAACTGATGCCAGCACTTTCATTGTGGTACCTTATGACATATTTTTTACGAAAAAATGACTCTGAAAAATATCGATTATTTTTATGTTTCGGCAGGATTGGCTCTGGCAGACCTGGGTCATACGACTTGTTTAAGTCTTGGTTAACGATCCAAACCTAGCCTATCGTGGTACCTTATGAGATAGCCACTTACCCCCTGGGCTCTCGAACTAATTGAAGTTTGGTAATAAAAAGTGGTTGTTCCAGCATAAAAGTATTTTATTTAGTATTTAGTGTTTATACACTATTTACTATGAGTTTTTACGAAAAACTGGTATGCAAGCCTCATATGTAAACTTGATACATTTTCACGCCCAGGGGGTTGTCTGTGAGGACTGAGTGAGCACACATTATTATTATTTATGATATGTTTTACCTTTTTACAAATAGAGAGATTTATTTAACAATTGTTTTAGAGCTTTTACAAAATAATTATAACTAGGTACCTGCTAAACCTTTTATTTTAAAGTGCTCACTCAATGCGCACGCACACGTTATCATCAAGTTAGAATTAAACAAAACTATTCTTTTTTTGGGTTTTTTAATGCTTCGTAAACAACATCAAATATATAGACATTTACTTAGCCTAAGGAGCGGATATTCAACAAAAAAGTTCTTACTAACTAAATATAATATTAAAAACAACATTAGTCAAAACCACATAATCTATCGTTGCCGACAACGCATTTTGAAAAGGTACCATAGGTACTGGAAACAAATAATATCCTATCTCTTAAAAAAAATAAGTAGTTACGTAAAGTCATTGTCAGGTATAGTACGGAAAAAAATATCGGAAGTACTTATATGTAATTTAAAGAAGACGCAATCATTAATTTTACCCTTTCATTAAATGAACAGGTTACAGATATTTTCAAATCAAACGCGAGGCAAGACATTTCTTCTCATTTTACTGACGTCATTCCTGTGGTATGTATTTCAAATATGCATTAATACGTAATTTGATGCCTACTGTTATTGAAAAACACCACCAATACCGGTACACATTTGAAATAATACCGCGTAACCACGTAACACGCCGGAACCGCTGAAGTTCGTATTCTAATCGGGAAATTTACTCTCTGTCATAGCTTTACTCACTCCTCAAAATATTTTTATAATATTTTCACATGTAATCACAATATCACAGAGCACAGTGGTCACTTGTGTCGCAGATATCATTCGTGCACGCGCATGATGACTTCTCTGGTCTGTGCACCTTTTGCGGTGTGATAAGTTGAGTAGGTCTCACTTTTACCATTACCCATTGTAGTGGTAATTCAGGGACAATATTTTTGTTACACCCTTTGAGAGAAATTCTTGCGGGCCAACCGGTGCGAGACCTTTGGGCCTATGGTAGCTCGGTTGGAATGAGCATCGCTGTAAGTGTAGACGTTTAACATTAAGCTCTCAAATTTCTTGACACTTTCTGGTGCGGGCCCAATGGTGCTTTGACCTTTGGGCCTATGGTAGCTCGGTGGAATGAGCGTCGCTATAATTGTCGACGTTTAACATTGAGCTGTCAAATTCCTTGACACTTTCTGGTGCGGGCCCAATGGTGCTTGGACCTTTGGGCCTATGGTAGCTCGATTGGAATGAGCATCGCTATAAGTGTAGACGTTTGACATTGAACTGTCAAATTTATTGACACTTTGCGGTGCGGGCCTAATGGTACTTGGACCTTTGGGCCTATGGTAGTTCAGTTGGAATGAGCATCGCTATAAGTGTAGACGTTTAACATTGAGCTGTCAAATTTCTTGACACGCGGTGCGGGCCCAATGGTACTTGGACCTTTGGGCCTATGGTAGCTCGGTTGGAATGAGCATCGCTATAAGTGTAGACGTTTAACATTGAGCTGTCAAATTTCTTGACACTTTCTGGTGCGGGCCCATTGGTGCTTAGACCTTTGGGCCTATGGTAGCTCGGTTGGAATGAGCATCGCTATAAGTGTAGACGTTTAACATTGAGCTGTCAAATTTCTTGACACTTTCTGGTGCGGGCCCATTAGTGCTTAGACCTTTGGGCCTATGGTAACTCGGTTAGAAGAAGCTTCGCTTCGAGAATAGATGTTTTACAGGAAGGTGTCAAATTGAGAGATTGGAGCGGGCCCAATGGTGCTTGGACCTTTGGGCCTATGGTAGCTCGGTTGGAGAGCATCGTTATAAGTGTAGACGTTTCACATCGAGCTGTCAAATTTCTTGACACTTTGCTATGCGGGCCTAATGGAGCTTGGACCTTTGGACCTATGGTAGCTCGGTTGGAATGAACATCGCTATAAGTGTAGACGTGTAACATTCAGCTGTCAAATTTATTGACACTTTGTGGTGCGGGCCTAATGGTGCTTGGGCCTTTGGGTCTTTGGTAGCTCGGTTGGAAAGAGCTTCGCTTCAAGTGTAGACGTTTAACATTGACCTGTCAAATGTCTTGACACTTTCTGGTGCGGGCCTAATGGTGCTTGGACCTTTGGGCCTATGGTAGCTCGGTTGGAGAGAGCTTCGCTTAAAATGCACTTTTTAATTTGTCTCATTCGTTAACATTTTTCGGAGTGGGCCTAATGGTGCTTGGACCATCGGGCCTATGGTAGCTCAGCTATACATAGAGCATTGTTTGACAAAAAACAATAGCAGATCCAGTACAAATTCTAGCCGCTGTAGCAACATTTCGCTAGCATCGTGTACTTATCATTTTACTCTTTCTATCTCAGACTTGTGTGATGTTAACAGTCACAACAATTATTTTATTACATATTTGTTCACCCTCATAGTTGATAGGTTTCATCGACAGTATAGCCATGTAGACAACACAACACTCGAGCTTGCAGTACCTACAATATACTTTTTTTTACTCTGATCAAAAGTTATTTTTAGGTTGACCGTCTTTTACATGCTAAAAGTATATTTTATACACAAAAATGTAAGCAGTATCAGAATTAATTTTTCATATTGTTATTAATAAATGTTTTTAGCAAATCCTTCGTTAAGCTTAGATTGTACTATCAGCTCGTACAAAAATACTATTATATTTAATACGAAAATATATACGTATCATACCGTATATTAAATATAAATAAGTATGTTGAATTTTTGTAATTTACGTTTGTATGCAGGTACTGATCAATCAGTTTTCAGTCTCATTCTAAACACACCACTTCAATCCCTTAGCTATGAACACAAAGGATACTCTTTTACAATTATATTAAAATTTAAAATATAAGTGAATACAACTAACCAGACAACGTAAAATACATTATATAACAAAAAAAGTGACTGGATAACCGAAATCTCATTTTGTAAGTAAATCTGAATAAAAACACAATGTACGGAATTAAATTTGGGGAATTAATATTCAAACATCAATTACTATATAACACTAACAATAAATATAATCTCACTATTATGTCTTTTCATTTAATAGTTCTTTTTTTATATCTAGGACATTAGTTCTAGTTTTAGCGTCAAGAAGAAAGACAGTAAAGATTTGAAGAATAAAAGCTGTTTGATCAGGGCGTAGTGGTTGGTAGAACATAATCATATAACAGAAATGCATAAAGGTGGAAAAAAATCATAAACTGATTATACCGTCAGGTTAAATGATTCATCAGTGGCGCCCTCTCTTGTGATATAATACACTAAATCGTGCATTCGCTTTTCTGGTATTAATTTCGTCGTGGTTTTCACGAACTATCGTAACTGCTATCAGCAGGCTTTCTAAATTATTTTTTTCAATGCTTTCACAATTTTTTTTAACGGCTGGCAGTGTTAAAAAAAATTGTGAGGAGTATCACGACTCTACAAAATTATTTTAGCAGGTAATTTTATAAATGCCCTGATGTGTTTGATATATGGATTGCTATTGTCGACGATTTAATGTGCCTTTCGGATACGTTTATCAAACAGCGAAAATATACTTTGTTCTGCTAGTTTTATTTTTACCCGACTGCCTCAGAAGGAGGGTTATTATTAAATGAGGGCACCATTGGCGTGTCGCTTCACCTTAAACACAAACAAACGAAAGACTAAGCGAACAACCGATAATTAACAGAAATGTGAATGGAACGTAAAATGTATAATTGTAAGGTGCGAGCTCACTATACCTACTTTTTTTTACAGGTGGAACCGTATTGCAAGTGCGCCTCACTGAGCCACACGGGCGCATTAGGAGTTTTTGATGGTGTTAAAACTGCCCTTGGTTGCAGTGCAGCCCTCTCTAGTGCGAACGCACCTTGTAAATATTATCTAGGGTGGACGTAGCGGTAGGTACTCAAAAGAGTCACAGGCCAATTTTACTCAGAAAATGGTTACCGTTGATATCGTACCCGGTTGCAATACTGCGACCCCTTAGGGACTCCGGGTGTTTTATGAAAGGTGATGTAGAGTACTTGAGCGCGGGAGGACCATGGTCAACCTTTTAATGGCGGCGAACCCTACGATGGAGGCTTTTTAAAGAGGGTTCGCTAAGCCAAATATTTTCGTAAAATGATGTTGAGTACAAATGTGTCGCGTCGACCTCAATCGAATCCGGATAAAGGCAAACAGATGATGACGCCTGAGTAAAACTTAGGCTTTTAGAATATGCTAAATATAATTGACATTTTTGGTTCAGTATTGGAGCCAACTGGTTTTCGGGACGTCCACCCTAAAACATTTTAAAAATTCCTAATTCATGTCAGTATCAGATTCAATTTGAAACAATAAATGCCCGAGTGTATTGCAACTTGCATTCGCAGCCAGATGAAGAGGAAAACTAGGAACCAAATGGCGCCCTTTCGACTTCTATAAAATTTATTATTTATTGAATTATTTATTTATTATTTGTTATTAAATGTTTCCAAGACAATGTTTTGTGACTTCTTATTCGAGCGCTTAGGCAAAGTCGCATTTCTACAATAAGTTTTGCGTTTTCCTCTCCATTCGTGATATAAACTCCACATTGTGAATGTTTAATTACAATAAGAACTTGTGATGGTTTCAATTTGTCATTCGGTTTGAAAATTACATTTAAAATTACAGTCTAACACCAGATAAGTTTACACCATTGCACTGTCTTCGGCTCTGTATTAACATCAATACCTAGTACACAGATAAAACACTACTACATTCAATATTGCTTTGCAAGACAATTTTGACATTGAAATACTTGGTATAGCTGGCTGGGGCAAAAACCATGGGGCAAATGCAGCTTAAAGTCTGTTCTTACTACTTCTTACCTCGATACCATGAGATCAGACGCGGTGTTTTCAAACACGTGATAGAATAATCATCCCTCTGTATAATAACAAACTCGATTTGACCCATATTTGTCCAATAATCAAAAGCACACTATAGTTACATTCGCCCCCTAGTTTCCTAAGTGCTTAAAAATCACTGCAGGGTTCGCAACGGCATGTTTTCGTGCTATCATGGCTACTACGGAATACTGAACAAGGGTGATCAATTTTGCAGCAGTTATTTTGTTTGTTTCACAGGTTATGGGTACCCAAAAAGGTTATGGAACATTATGTCACGGTGTTTGACCCTTAGATATGCAGTATTTTTTAGAAAGGATTAGCCAGTCTACGTCACTCACTGCTGTTGGTCCGGCACACAACTAGCGATTGGGATTCAGAAGAAAGTTGCAAATGTACTGTATCGTAATAAACAAAGTATTTAGGCGTTTTATCGTGGAACGGCTTGCGTCGACTCTCAAGCCGTTCGATCTTCCTTCACCGACTTATTTCGATCCTGATGCAGTTTATTTTCAATATGGTGGGTACTAAAAGCTATGCCGTGCACCGGTCCTAAGCACATCATTCATGCAGACTGTCTTGGGGTGCGCCGAACACAGTATTTGTAAATGTGTTACGTGTGGAGGCTCCTTTCATGCACTCATACTTGGGATCCCATGTAACAGTATATTTGGGGTCAAATCACTTCTCGACACGATGTGAAGTGAAACTAAATACCAATTATTATTAAGGATTCGTACGTTGTCCTTAAAATAACCGAAGGAATATATCGAAAACATCTAAAACGGTTGATGAATTGTGCTATTTATTACAACACGGAAACATGCCGTAGCAAAGGCAACACACTGAATCAAGTGGGGTGAGGTAAATATATAACTAATCACTCTAGTTCAAATTCGTTTTTTTTTTCAATAAGCGCCATTCTAAGTTGTTCACGTCCTGCACATTTCCTATCCAATACTCTATCCGTTCTAAAAAAAAAGCATCTAAACTAAAGTAGTAGCATTAGTTACATTTGCCCCACTCCACTAAATTGAGTACGTCGGTGGCTGCATGCAATTCGTTTTAACTGAAACATGAAGAATTACATAAATGTGAACTCTACTTGTGCCACCATTATAATTTCTACTGTCTTCATATAAGTACTAAGTTGAACCATGACAATTCTCTAGGGAAAGGAATAGTCAATTTTCTACTGTTGGTTTTTCTGTTCTTGGGATTATTTGACTCGAACCATTGTAATGTTATGTTGATCTGACAACTGTCAAATAGGGCTCGTGACATGAATCATTATGACTATGCATTGGACGGATTTCCCAAGGGTGTGTTCGACGTTACACTCATTTATGTACATTCGTCATTCATTGTACAGATCTTATTTAAGTAAACACCAAACACCAAAATTTCACGACCAATCAAGTTATATCTTTGAGTGTAATCTTTGCTGCCAACAGTGTCCCAGATATTTAATGGATAAAAAATATCTGTTCTCGGATCTGAGTGTTCTTTCTACTTCAATGCATGTCTAGTGCATGGAATTCCGATACCAGATACGGGGCTATTTTGACATTTATAAAGGTATCAAACGGCCATACAGTTAAATTTTTTCACACATATCGACAACTACTAGTTAACATTCATGTTTTTCAAAATAATCACATCTATATGTACAGTTACATTGTATTTGTGCGTATTTCCATCGGCTTTCTTAATTTTTATATTATGGTACTGACTATTGGCTTATTAAAACATGGAGTTTATTTAAAAATTACCTAAAATGACCATGTGTCTGTGTGTTTTCTGACTGTAAAATAAATGAACACTGCCGTTTGATGAATTTAGATATGGAACAGTTATGTATGTGTATTTAACGACTAGAATAAAACGTAAGGTGTAAAAAAATATCCGCGTCATAATGGAGTTCAGTAACTAAAGGAGATATTTTACTAGTCACTAATTTACATTGCATCTAGTAAATTTTCCCATTTTGTTTCTCATCATCATCGATTCATCATCCTCAGCCCACATCCAGCCACTGCAGGGTATAGGCCTCTTCTCTACAGCGCCAATCCCCGCGGTCCTATGCCAGACTCGTCCAGCGAGGTCCTGTAGCTTGATGATATCGTCGGACCATCGAGCAGTTGGTCTGCTCACTGAACTTTTCGCTCCTTCTGACTACCACTCTGTAACAGCTTTTTTCCACCGATCGTCACTTCGTCTTGCCAACCATCAGATATTTTTTTACACCTTTCCACACATGTGCGAAAAAATATCTTACATCTAACCGCTACATCCCTGTAGGTATTAACTTATTCTAACTCCTTTTGTATTTCAATATTAGCTGCCAATGCAAGGGCTTCACAAAATATCGGAATGGAATCCTGTTGCTTATATAAAATATTAATAATCAACAAATATTTTAAGGTGCGAACCACTCCATGATCCTGCAAAACTTTTCCCAAGAAACATAGGTCGAAAGATGACAAAAAATTTGGACCCATCCCATACAAATTGATGCGCCGTCCGGACAACACGTCATTTTGTATGGGACACCCAATCATTTTCATAATTTGACATGATGTTCCCTGGGGGAAGTTGTTGAGTTTTGTGGACTGGCTACCACTTAAAATATTTGCAGTTATTTTTTTTTCATCCTATATATACGACAAAACATCGACATATTACAAGGAAAGGAAGAGATGGAAGAATAAATATGGAATGTTAAAGTCACGTAAGTTAGCACAGAAAAAGGTTATAATAATCAATTCCTAGGCTTTGCAGAATATGCTTTCGCTTCGGCCAGTAAAATAATAAAAGGTCTAAGGTTGCTTTATACCAGTAAGGTGCAGCGGCACTATTCCGACAAGGGGCAATTCCGACATGGGGCTAATATAACTCCTATTACTTCCGCTTTGTCTATAACTCGATTTTTATAACTGTGCGTTTGGAGCTGTCATGGGTCACTTTGTATGGGTTTTGACAGTTCAAATGTCAAATCGTATAGAAAGTTTGACAGCTCCAAACGCACAGTTATAAAAATCGAGTTATATAAGCTTTTAACAGTTATGGTGTCTGCCACAAATAAACTATTTGCAATAGGTGCCACAACTGTTAAAAGTTTAAAGAACGGAAGCTACGAGTACAATCATCTGGCGGGATTGCCCCACGTCGGAATGGCTCCGCTGCCCTTCTACTATTTCTTTGTAGATATCACCACTTAGTCCTGTGAGATCCACTAGGTGTTTAGCTGTCTCTATTGGGAGTCTAACGGTCTTTGCGTCGCTCGTAGGATCCTGAGGACCCCGGTTCGTTTCTCTTGAGGACATACAAATTCTAATCACTTTTCCAGTTTCAGAGGCCTTACTGAAACTGTAAACATTGGCTGTTGGAAATCTCTGAGACCAGTTTTCATTGGGTCATTATCATAGTGTCAACTCGGGTTCCCAACCATGATGATTCTGTTGACTATGTTCAAACAGGACAAACCCGGCTTGTAAAGGCCTCCTGATATATAGTAGGCGTTTTTCGGAGAAACTAATGTGGCAGTATTCGCCGTCACAGACTAAATTGGAATAACTGTCAAAGACAGCTTATCCAGCAGACTCTATAACGGCGTACAACGCCATCTCGCGTATTAGGTTCTGCAAAAAACGCTTTTTCTTTTATGGTCGTTTCGCAATGCTTACTGTAAAACTAAGGGACAAATAAAATAATAACTTTGATATACATATAGACATACATATATATGATATAAATGCATGTTTACATATATATGACAGGTACGGTGCGCGCGCGAGTTGATAACCATCCTGATATATGTGTCTCCTTGTTTACGACAAGGAGGCATTTATTTCATAATAATAATGAAATCGCGCGCGCACTGTATCTGAAAGTCGATCTGTTTACGTTACGGAACCTGTATGTACGTACATGCAAGTTCAAAAACGTAAACAGACATACAAAAGTGTATGTACTTTTAAGTAACTCTAAATACTTACAAAGTACTTACTATACTTATACTAAGTAATAAACAAATGTCTCAGCCGCTTAAGTGTGTTACATCAAACTTATTTTCTTAAACATATTAAGACAATAAGTTTAAAGTTATGCACTTATCTATACTTTTGAATCTCGTCAATGTAGGTGTTTTGTTTTCAGGCAACTCAAGTACAGTGCTCGGGCAAGTTCGTGGCCATCCTGAAATATGCAGTTGCAGCTCCTTATCGCACATGCCAGGATCACTGCAAGTGCGACAAGGAGGCGCTTATTTCAGGATGGCCATAAACTCGCGCGCGCACTGTAATCTAGCAGCAATTAGTGTGTATAGTTTTATTTATATTAAAGTAACTAAAGGATGTCCTGGGTGCTTTTAAGACACCCTTTAAGTTTTATTAAATGGCAAGACAAGGAAACAGATACTGTAGCAATGTTTGATTTGTATTTTCGTAATCACTGTGCACTATTGTTTAATTTTTAGTGTGGATCAGAAATAAGTAGCTTCAAAACCAGACCGAAAGCATTTTTTTCATGCTTTCCTATTGTCTATTTTGGTATTTTTCGTGAACTATGTTTTCAAACAAAATAGAAATGAATAAAATATTCTGACCGGAAAACTCAATTGTTCTTTTTTCTCATCCTGATTGTGTAAGTTTGAGAGTTTTGTACTATGAGTAACAAAACATAAAACAGATTGACGGGACTCAAAAGTATTGCCTAATTTACACATAGATTACATCTAATTGTAATGCTATATTATATTAATTACTTAAGCGATACGAAAGATCTCTCGTAGCACTTATTAAATGTAAGACTGGTAGTCAAATATATACACTTAAATGCTACCAATTTATATAAAAGTCCCTTCATCTCTTATATAAAAGGGTAGATGTACCTCCTTATCTAGAGCTTATTGTTTATACACATATATGATTAATATATTGATACCTAGCTTCCGTCCCGGCGTTTCAGGACTTCGTAAAGCACAAGACTAGAATCCACGTCACTCTCTTCACTCTGCCATTTCTGTTCGGCTAGCAGCGACGAACCTGAAAATGAAACGCATAGGATTTATTTTTTATTCTATTTGGGATACTCATCTTTCTTTTTGTGTGGGACATCGATTCGTTCAACGACCCGATGAAAACTGGTGTCGCAAATTTTTTAACCACATGGTTGTGTAACGAACGCCATCTAAGTAATCATAGACAGCATCCGGGACCGACGGCTTAACGTGCCCTCCTCCACGGAACCATCTTGCTTTTCGGACAGTCCGGTGGTTCAGCATCTTGGACAAATCAACCTCTGGACACGACTCGACGACATTTTACCGCATACCCCTCCCCTCTAGCTTTGAACTTTGGTAAATACCAAAGTAAACAAACCGAAGCTGTCAGTGTGACTTTGGAGGAACGAGAGAAATGGGAAATTGATCCCTTTTGTTTTGTTTGCCGTTTTTCCCTGGTCCTGGCCGGCTGGTTGACGCAAGTTGACGCATGTTGACGCATGTTGACAGCTGTCAAAGACCCACCTTCCTCATGCCGCGCGTCCTGATGGGTCTCCCTGGTCCTGGGCGGCTGGTCGAGCTGGTCTATCGCGGCCACGGAGCCTGCAACTGCTCTGATCACTAGCAGCTTGTGCACCACGTGGCCTGCGATGCCCAGCAGGCACAGAGGCAAGCCGATCATGTTGATCGCGCTCAGCTGGTCACCGGTGACTTCCACTGCCAGGACTAGGATGCACATCTCCTGGAATTCGAGAATTTTTGTTTCAATAAGTTGAATCAAAGTTAGGGGATGCGGAGTGCGACGCGCGATTTAAGATAAAAAGAAAAGAAAAGAAAAGAAAAGAAAAGAAAAGAAAAGAAAAGAAAAGAAAAGAAAAGAAAAGAAAAGAAAAGAAAAGAAAAGAAAAGAAAAGAAAAGAAAAGAAAAGAAAAGAAAAGAAAAGAAAAGAAAAGAAAAGAAAAGAAAAGAAAAGAAAAGAAAAGAAAAGAAAAGAAAAGAAAAGAAAAGAAAAGAAAAGAAAAGAAAAGAAAAGAAAAGAAAAGAAAAGAAAAGAAAAGAAAAGAAAAGAAAAGAAAAGAAAAGAGCGATGGTTTTAGCCTAGGCGCCTCCCGAGGCGGGAATTCCCGGGAAATTTGGCCTTTGTCGGGACGGGAAAAAAAGGATCGATTTCCCGGGTATTCGAGAAATAAAGTAGAAAAAATTAAATTATTATTTTGACGACAATTTCGGTATAACTCAGTGTTATTTATTAAAAAAATATATGTGTATTTGCTCTCTCCACTTTTACTAAGTGTTTCGTTTGTTTAGATCAGTCACTCGGAAAAATTTGACCGCATTGATTTTGTCGGTGTCCCTAGTGCAAAAGTGTTGTGTGGTGATTGAAATATCAGCCTTAAATTATATTAAAACTTAATGGTGTATTCTTGATTTCATAACTGATTAATGGAATAAATAGGAAAATCATCATCATCATCATATCAGCCATATGACGTCCACTGCTAAACATATGGCCTCCCCTAAATATTTCCACCTTGTCCGATTGAAGCGGCCTGCATCTAGCATTTCCCCCTGGACTTGGCCAAATCGTCTGTCCATCTCGCGGGGGGCCGTCCTACGCTGCGCCTGCCGGTACGTGGTCTCCACTCGAGAACTCTCCTGCTCCATCGATAATCAGTCCTTGGAGCAATGTGGCCTGCTCATTGCCACTTCAGCTTACTAACTCTCTTAGCTATGTCGGTTTACTTGGTTCGTCTACGGATTTCTAGTTTCTGATTCGATTATGTATGTAAAAACCGAGAATAGCTCTCTCCATAGCTCGCTGAGTGACTCCTAGTCTATTTAGGAGGCCGGCAGATAGAGACCACGTCTCGGTACCGTAGGTCATCAGCATCACTGGCATGACACACTGTTTAAACACTTTCGTCTTGAGACACTGAGGAATTTTTGACGTGAAGACGCTGCGTAACTTCCCGAGTGCTGCCCAGCCGAGCTGGTATCGCCGAGTGACATCTTTCTTAAAGTTAGATCTTCCTAGTTGGACTGTTTGTCCTAGATAGACGTTTTTGTCCACCACTTCGAGTATATCGAGCTCCCTACTGATATTGGGGTGGGCGCTACATGAGAGTTGACCATGACTTTCGTCTTGTCCATATTCATCTTGAGGCCCACTTGTTGGAAAACCCGATTGAGCAAATAAACATGAAAATCTGGATTGCATTGATTACATATTTTTGGTATTTTCATTTACTCACAGTTGTGCATTATTCTCATAAATTCTTAAATTATGAACTCGCAGATCATAACCACAATATTTATTCCAATTATTGTAGCATAAAAGGTATTATTTTAGGTAATTTACGAAGAGAGACTAATTAAACTGTATATATTATTGATTACTATTTTTTTGTTTAATTTTAAAATAATTTTTATGCTTTTTAACGAGGAGAATTAAATTCCCGACTTCCCGGGAATTCCCGGGAAAGAAGAGGTCGGGAGTTTTGGTGTCCGGGAAATAAAAAAGGTCGGTAAATGAGAAACCCTACGATCGTAGCACCCACCGACACCTTTAACATAGAATAGATCGACACAAGGAGAGGAGAAGAGACTACACAGTACCTTGAATATGCCCGCGATGGACAGCGTAAGACTAGACGTGTAGGTGACGACTAGGAACTCGCTGATCTCCATGGCGAAGGTGATCGTTGCACCTACCGACACTTTGGCATAGAATAAATCTACACAAGGAGAGGAGACTACACAGTACCTTGAATATGCCCGCTATGGACAGCGTAAGACTAGACGTGTAGGTGACGACTAGGAACTCGCTGATCTCCATGGCGAAGGTGATCGTTGCACCTACCGACACTTTGGCATAGAATAAATCTACACAAGGAGAGGAGACTACACAGTACCTTGAATATGCCCGCTATGGACAGCGTAAGACTAGACGTGTAGGTGACGACTAGGAACTCGCTGATCTCCATGGCGAAGGTGATCGTTGCACCTACCGACACTTTGGCATAGAATAAATCTACACAAGGAGAGGAGACTACACAGTACCTTGAATATGCCCGCTATGGACAGCGTAAGACTAGACGTGTAGGTGACGACTAGGAACTCGCTGATCTCCATGGCGAAGGCGATCGTAGCACCCACCGACACCTTCCATCATAGAATAGAACTACACAAAGAGAAGAGAGGAGACTACACAGTACCTTGAATATGCCCGCGATGGACAGCGTAAGACTAGACGTGTAGGTGACGACTAGGAACTCGCTGATCTCCATGGCGAAGGTGATCGTTGCACCTACCGACACTTTGGCATAGAATAAATCTACACAAGGAGAGGAGACTACACAGTACCTTGAATATGCCCGCTATGGACAGCGTAAGACTAGACGTGTAGGTGACGACTAGGAACTCGCTGATCTCCATGGCGAAGGTGATCGTTGCACCTACCGACACTTTGGCATAGAATAAATCTACACAAGGAGAGGAGACTACACAGTACCTTGAATATGCCCGCTATGGACAGCGTAAGACTAGACGTGTAGGTGACGACTAGGAACTCGCTGATCTCCATGGCGAAGGCGATCGCAGCACCCACCGACACCTTCAATAGAGAATATTATAGACCTTTACAAGGCGAGGAGACTACACGGTACCTTGAATATGCCCGCTATAGACAGCGTAAGACTAGACGTGTAGGTGACGACTAGGAACTCGCTGATCTCCATGGCGAAGGCGATCGTAGCACCCACCGACACCTTCCATCATAGAATAGAACTACACAAAGAGAAGAGAGGAGACTACACGGTACCTTGAATATGCCCGCGATAGACAGCGTAAGACTAGACGTGTAGGTGACGACTAGGAACTCGCTGATCTCCATGGCGAAGGCGATCGTAGCACCCACCGACACCTTCAGCATTGCAGGCACCTGCTCTTCCACGCGCATCGAGTAGATCTTCTCAAAACACGCCGCTCCTGCAACACATGATTGCTTATTTATATTTAATTGACTATGTGGGCGCATTTATAGAAGCCGATAACCTTTTAACTGCGTAAGAGCCAAGAGTGGACTTTGCCGTTTTTTCCGAAACTGCAAAAAAGTCAAGAATTGGTTCCAAAATGTACAATACAAAACAATATGCCTTTACTGTACACCAAAAGGTTTTGAAATAAAATACAGAACACTTCAAATTAAATCACCGATAAATTACATTACAGTTTCATGATCTGAATGCACCTTCTTCAATCATCTTTTTCCTTACACTTATTATGAAACGAACTGAATCGCGCATTCGCCGCGCGAAAGCAACACCACATTTTTCTTGTTTTCGCTTCGTCTAACTGCAGCCTAAGCATGTATGTAGGCATGCATTTCATCTGAAATACAATCTTCAAGTTACAACCTTAATTATCATCTGTACATGTTCAACAATTCATAGGATATAACGGACAGGACATATGTATGCATTTAGAAACAAAAACATAGCTCTATTTACAAGCTTTACTGGAGATAAAAACAGGGGAATACGTTTGTACGATTTGTATGAAAACATGAAGAAATTACGGATTATAAACTGTGATGCGATTATTTTACTCGTAATTAAAAGTTTAGACAGGATGTAATGAAAACTTTGCAGGCAGGCTCATACAATGAAACTAAGCAACTTTCCACGTGGATCATATGTAGTTATAGAGAGAAAAATTGTCGACTTCCCATACGAAGTCAGTCAACTGATCGTGAATTTTGAATGAGCGGTCGGAATTTTTTTCATTGGCTCCGTTATGAAAGTTGCTCAGTTTCATGTTCTGATGCCTGCATAGTTTGGTACACTGTTCCTTACACCCTGTATGTATGATTCGTGCAAGAAAATTGTGGTCTTATTCTCACGGGAAAACGGTTATTAAAGGGGCAAACCGCTACAGACCGCAAGTCTAAAATAAAGGTTGTTATTATTTACAATTCATCTGTTCCAGTCTCGGCTAAAGTCAATATCCGAAAACATTGGATACAATTTTAATCATGTTCGAAATCTACAGGATGTTGTCGCACCGTACACTTATTGACGAATACAGAAGTTTATATCAGCTTGACAGTGGCCTATACTTTACTAAGCATAAGTCTATTTAATTATCAGGAACAAAAAATCCGACTGCAGTAATTTCAAAGCTTTATTCTACGATTGAAATCTGCAATTTGAAATTCATGAAATCTAATATAGCCAGTGTCACACGCACTTTTCTAATGACACCTCATAATATCGATGCCTCCTACGTATATTATCGTAATCCACAAAATGGTCATTTTCGTTTTATCAATGCAAACAGTCTAATTTCAGCTATATTTTCGGATGATTAAAACAGAAATATGAAATTATGGCATTTTCATGGTTTTTCTAGAAGTATATTGTCGTAAGTATGAATCATTTACAACGTTTAAAATCGTATGTGATGTTTACACTTGTTTACTTTGAGTCGATGGAGTACTAGTGTATCGTATGTACTAGTTACGATAATCATCATTGGAAAGTAACGTTTTTTATTCCTTTATTGGATTAAATATAATAAAATAATTTTGTGAGGTAATTTTTATAACTAAGCATGTCTCAAAACATTTTAAATGTACAAAAATGAAAATGGTGCATGATATAGTTTCAAATGCCGTATAATTCAAATAAAATAAATTATCCCAATGATCGACTTAGCTTTGTAGACATTTTTGCAATGAATTATAATGTGAAGTTTCTGCAGATAGACATCGCTAAAGTATCTGCAGATAGACTTAGATAATACAATAGTATAATTTTGATGAATTTAAATATATTTCGCATTTATTTTTATATTTTTTCTTTAATTACAAACTAAAGTATAGTATCTACTACATACGATAATTTATGTTGGATTTCCTCACAGAAAATGTATCGTAACTACAATATACAGTAGTTTACTTGGGAATTCAATTGACGTATTATATTGTATGTGCTTTATACAACAATTAACGTCGGAAAATAAAAAACAAAATCTATAGTATGTATTACTTATGATAAGTTACGTCGTACTATATTCTAACATACGATATTTTCATAAATATTAAGTTTTAAAAATCAGTTATATTTAAATATTATAGAATGTTTTTTGTCACCAAATGGAAGTGAAAGGACAAGCAGCAATAAATAAAATAACACTCAGCTTTAAAAATGCTGTTTGGGTCGAAAATCATGTCACGCAAGCAGACAATTTTTCGGATGTGGACTTTAAAGAATGCAATATCAAACGGAACATAACATTATAACATGGGCCTTTTCAAGGCAAGAGTGAATAGGCACAACCTAGGCAAGCATGTTCCAACATAGTCAGCATCATCTCTTACCAACAGGTGAAATATCAGACACATACAATTTAAAAAATGCTTTCAGAGTTTTGAGTTTTGTATTATTTAATTGTCTAAATCTTCTGTTCCATTTGACATAAATTAAGAGATCAAAATAATTGCAGCCATTTTGTTGGAAAATTATGGTTTATTTTTATATTATCTTTAAACCCAACATTTAGATCCTATTCGGCATGATTGAGAATTCATAAAGTTTGATAAAATTAACATTTCGTCATTCATGAGACCTGATTATTTATCATGAGGTTAGTATGTGATATGATAAGTGGAGAATTTACATCGAAATAAAATAAAATTATTTTTCTTTTGTCTGTAGCTTAATGCTTTCTGGAACATACAATATCGAGGTCATATTTGATCGTCTTCAAATTTTCAGAAGAAATTAATGTAATACTTTATTAGATGGTACGATAATATCGTTGAACTTACAGGACCTTACCGTACAAGACTGGCCCAGCACCGTGAAGATTGGCATTATAAAGAAGAGGTCTAATATCTTGCAGTGGGTAGACGTGGTCTGAAGGGATGATAAAGTTGATGTGTAGAAATATTTTAGCTGCCAATTGGATATAGGTAAAATGTATGTCTAGTGTTATTTCCATTCCAAGAATTCGTTTAGGACTAAACAATATCAGAAAGATAGAAGTTTAAATTATATTTTAAATATTAGTACTTAAATTTAAGCATCATATAAAAGTAGAGGTCTTAGGTATTGTTATATAAAATAATGATGCCTTAAAGAAGAAGAAGATATACATCTACTTGCCATTGGATATCACTCATTTGCAAGACATCATTCATTTTATCTTGTTCTTTTGATTATTTAATAAAGTTGTTGAGTTGGAAATAAGGGTGATCTAACGATCTAACCTATATCACGGTGATAGAAATGTTCACACACATAATATTGTTTATATTTTCTAAGCTACTTCTACTTTTAGCAACGGATGCAATACTTTCTGTGCAACCGGACTAAGGCTAGAAAAGCTTTTTATGGCATGTGAAACATGTTCTAAATCAAAGAAAGTTTTAATAAAAGTTAAAAGTGTTCAAGATATTGTTGCGTTTGTCGTACAAAAAACGTCATAATTTGATTAATATAACAGTAGGTATAGGAAAGTTATAGTTGTGTGCAATAATCGCAATTTATAAAATTGTTTGTCAAAATTTAAAAGCAGCATCCACTGTTGTTATTTTTATGGTGAAAGTCTATGGTGCGCGTACTATAAGTTTCCCAAGCGAAATGTAAGTAGGTATGAGACATTTTTTAAATATTATTATAATCAGTATGATTGCTTCAATACTTTAAATTACGTAGCTATCATAAAATTAAAATATCTTTCGCACTAGGCGTAAAAAAAATAAAAGATAATTATTTTATTCCGTTTGCATCGACGTTATACGTTTTGAAATTGTGTAATGATTTATAACAGACGGAATATTCTGATTGCCTTAAAGAGAAGGCTATTATTATTGTGTGTATATTAAGGTTAAAACTACAGTTTTGTATTAAGATACGATATCGAATTGCTTTCTTTTTTGAATATATTCCTACGTATTTTGTATTATGTGGCACTTGCAACACAAAATTATCGGCGTACATTGTAGTATGTACTATATACAATATTTTTCAAAGTATTTTTCACCACGTTAACTATAGTAACAGCATTATCTTATATTATCTCACGAATTACAAAATATGAAACAAATTAATCTATGTCTTTATATAGTTCATAACTCAATTAAAATATATTCAGAATTTTACATAAATCCGTTGAATAATAAAAGAATTGTGCAACATTGAAACTTTAAAACGCTCTGGTGTAAACTTGGCAATTTGGAGTTACGATAACATACGTAGGAGGCATCGATATGTTAAAATCCGTAAATCTGATGAGGATGCTGGAGCCCGTGAAAAAAAAATTACTTGTCCACATACATACATGCTATCGAAAAACAAAGCTTACCCTCCATCTAAGGCAGAGGGGTAATAAACGCGAATCGCCTCCTTTCTTTATTTCTTCTGTCGTGTGGAACACCCAGTCTACGAACAACCCGACTTTCACGCGAGCACATTTATGATGCAATTCATTCTCTAATTTGGTATTAAAATCTACTCTACTGCTGCTGCTATTTTCTATTTCATTTTAGCAGTCCCAGGAAATATATCTAGAAAACATCTCCTTTTGCTGTAGAACACTCTGTACAACTTCGATAGCATAATGCACACGACGCGACGGATGCGATGTAATGCCGTGACACGCAGCCGTTCCGTAATACGTGAAAACAAACACGGTCGCGATGAAAACCCATTTCAATATGTCGACAACCATCAATGCGAGATTCGAAATTAATTACATTTTCAGACCGCAAGAGCAAGTACTAACACCAAAACATCGATTTATCATTTATGGGATCAAAATGAGTAATTCAAGGTCTTGATGAAAGTACCTGCTAACAGGATCCTTTTTTTGTTTGTGAGCCCAGCGTCCAGTGTGATGGCAGCAGCCAAACTTTCTGCGACGTCCGTCTATACATCTTGGTGTTGGATCTGCATGCCGGCTTATCTTCACTTGTGATCTCGTTGCCTTTTTAACGGTCTTAGGTCCCTTGCTTCTCTTCTGGTCGTAACTTATTTAAATCATTACATACGATTCCGTTTTATAAAAAAACTGAACCGTAGATAATGAGATACTTCCTCACATCATGGCATCACACAAATAACAAAATATAAAAGAATCAAAATAATGACGTCCTCAGTTCCTACTTCAATGTGTGCTATCAGAATTTGTATTTCAGATTCACGGTCGAGCTTTTAAGACGAGTTTGATGTATGAAGCTAAAAAACTACGACTTCGAAGCGCATGATTGATCAGCAGAAAACACTGTATATCTGTACATTGTACACTGTACATTGTACACCTACCTACCCTATTCTATTAATAGGTATTTCTATAAGCTTCTGAGCTTTGGTATCCTAACTAGAAGTTTAAAGGAGTAAGCGACTTGCTAAAAGTATTGACAGAGCCTTTGTCGAAGCTTAGAAAGGAAATAACAATGTCAGTCGCAGAACCCTAATCTGCTATCATCTTATACTTACGTCTTTTGACTAGTTTAAAATAACTAGATAGTATTAAACTATGACACGAAGAAATTCCTTTTTCAAAAAACTCAACTTATATTTCAATAGATCAGATGAAGAATTTCGTTTCGGGCAGCAATCGATACCATAGAAATAAAAGGACTTAATACAGGAAAACAGTCAAAAACATACAAATTGTACCTTTAGATTTTTAAGTGAAGAGTATTTCTGTTTGTGTTTGAAAGTATTCACATGCAAACAAACTAAATGCGATATTGAAGAGCCCTACAGTGACATCTCCAAGCTTTTTACAGTGCATTCAAGATAATTTGAGCGAAATGTTTTCCGTCTGAATTCAAGCACTTTTCCAAGCATCTTGCCGTTTTCCTGGGCACAGATTGATGCAATGAAGTAAAAGCATTCGAGTGACTATGCTAAGTGGCGCTAGAATTTTTAATAAGAAATGAGCATATCAGAACTGGAAAAGTTTTTGAAAACTTTGTTCAAAGTCTTCAAGTTCGTTGGTTTCAACAACTTTGACTACTTTTTTCTTTATTAAGGCTTACACAGCCAGGAAGTGGTTTAACAACAACCTTCGCTGGGAGGGCAGTCAGGGTGTAGTCGCAAGCCCTTTACTTAGCCTACTGCTTCCGCTACGCAAAATTATAATTAGGGTAAGTCCGGGATATACGCCCTAGCGGGATATGTGCCTCAGTGCAGTTGTGTGAAAAGTAAAACACATACAAAAAAAATTACTTTATTATACAATTGCACACCCTCCCCTCTTCAGCCTGCCACAAAGCGATGGCGCGTGCGGATGTGCGTAGGAGTATTTTAGACGGCGACGTGACAAGTAGTCGGAATTTTACTTAATGGACGAATTTTGGCCTTTAATAACTTTGGATTTACCGGGTAAGTGCACTTTCTTTTTACGTACAAATAAGGACTAAAGTGTGTAGTTTGTTAGTAAGGCCATTTTTTAAATAAAATATTAGTATTTATATTTATTTTTGATAAAGGCAAATATCCCCGTGAAAAAGGATATGTGCCCCGATATGTTTTGGGATATGTGGCCCTAAGGGCATATATCCTTTGCCTTAAGGGCACATATCCCTGCCCTTACTTTAATGTTTGTCTTATATTTCATATTGGAAATGACCCGCAAATATAAGCGTAAAACCGGCGTGCAACCGCGAATTATTGCTTGGACCGAGGATGCACTGGCTGCATTTATAGCAGATATGACAACGTGCGTTAACGTATATGGTCAAAACAATTGCTTTCTTTTTGAATTGAAACGTTGTAATACTTAATTAAAAAAATATATTGTTTGCTAAAATAATAAATTATATTAATAAATGTATGGTTATATGTTCAAAATATCTGGTTTCTTGCCTAGGGCATATATCCCCATCAAATAAATCGCTCTGGGGCAAATATACGGCATATGGGGCATTTATCCCGGTTTGCAGCTTTATTTTTTACTTGAAATATACAGTTCAGGAATAGAATTGTTTTCAAAAAACCATTCAGAATCAATAAATAATGGTCCAAAGTTTAGATATTTATGAAAATCATGTGCTTATTATTTATAAACGAAACGATATGAAAAAAATAAAAAAGGTTGGGCATATATCCCGGACTTACCCTATTCAGCTAGATTTTTCCTCAAGTTAGCCCGTGGTTTAAAAATATAAGGATTTAATAAGACTCTGTAGTATGTACTATTTGCTGACAGCTACTGAAAACAATTTGATGAAGTACCTACTTTTTCCCAATAAAGACAATATTTTTAGCGGCGCCACTGAGCTGTTGTTGTAGTTACAATATTCTTATTCATCATTTTTTCTGTGTAAAATGGTATTTGTATCGACATAGTTAAATCCTGCGTAATTGGTGGGAAAAGAAGTAGAAATTCAAAAATCCATTAAAGGCTGTCGCGTATTACCTATGCAAGTCTGCCCTGAACTTACCTAATTGTTAGATGCCAATTATAACTGCTTTCATAAATAAGGTGGAGATAATCGATACCCGATGTGGAACGAACATTTTGTGTTGGTGTTTTATTTGGATTTCACAACCTTTTTACGGTAGAAGTGTGGTAGAAGGCTGAGTTAAGAGGCTTTGTTTTCGTTACAGGTTATGTTTTACGGAAGTATATAGAGGTAGATTGCTTAAGGGTGACGTAAGTTTCACGAGAAACTTGCGTCTTTAAAATTTGCCATTAGCGATTATAAACTAGGGGTGAAATATTATCCAGTAACTTTGTTGCCTGACATATCGGAAGATAAACATCATAAACAAGTGCGAAAAAACAGATGCTCCTGATTGTACGAGTTTTGTATAAAGTTACTGTGTTAATGAGATTGCGGGGCCACAAATTAAGTATTGCATTTCGCGAAGCTTGGAGTGTACAGTAAGAATCACGACAAACAAGATAAATTAAAAGTTGATGTCTGAAACCTTGGTCAGTAAAATAGCCTCTATTATAAGAACTTTAAGATAGGTGTCGAGGTTTATGTATGTGGGTGTCAGTATTGTTACTGTTTTAATCTATTTACGGATTAAAGGGAGTAAAAGCTTTTAGACGTAGTTATTGATGAAGCTTTTTGTGCTAATAAGAAAATTAATTTTGTCATGAAAAGAATCCTTCGTTTTAATTTAAAAGTCGTATTTTCGCGGTTGATAATTAGTAGAAAAACGGGGTAGGGACTTCGCTAATTAGTGATCGAAACTGTGTAATATCGCCAGCATATCAACCTACCCATTTAAGTGACCAACTTATACTGGTTATTCCGTTTTTCGGTTTAGTAGCTGTATGCCGACTTTTTGCATTTTGACGACTCTGACAATTTTTCATAAATAGGTATAATCGCACAAAGCAAACTTTTTTAATCAAAGCAAGCATATTATCCTCATATTATCGCATCATTTCGACAATCGCATCGAGCCGACTTTATGTCAAAGTGTATTGTTATCCTAGACCCAGTTGCGTCCTAGGTCTGAGGCTGAGTTTTGGGTCCGGAAGTCAGGACTAAAGATTCAGTCGGAGGTCCCTGATTACTTTGTGATAGTTAACTATGTCAGAGGTTGTTTGCTGAAATCCATCGGTTCCTTCGTTGCACCATCGGCAATGACAGATAGCCAGCTCAAGTTACAATGTCCATTTACATTTGATTTAAAGCTGGCGAGCGGACGCCAATCGATCGGCACGTCCTCGCCGACGAGAATAGTGACAGGTCAGACTGAATGCATCTCGACAGGTCAGACAGAAATGCATCTCAGCCTCTAGCATTCTTTCTTTTCGTGTGGGCACCGAGTCGTTCAACGACCCAATGAACCCTGGTGTCAGAGATTTTTCAACCGCCTACTGCAAGTAGCAGGCCTCTGACATGGTTGTGTAACGACCGCCATCATAGACAGCAGCCGGGACCGACGGCTTAACGTGCCCATCCGAAGCACGGAACCATCATACTTGCGAACAATCAGGTGGTTCAGCCTGCAATGTCCTAACCAGACTGGGAACAAATTCACAAAGTAATAAATATCAACTTTGTGAGTGACCCCACCGGGAATTGAACCCTGAACCTTTGCGTGGCAGGTAGGCATACTAACCACTGCGCCACATCGGCTGTCAAGCCTCTAGCATAGAAATCGCCTCAGCTGGACCTCGGCCGGCCTAATCTGGTCTCGCTGAGAACTGGAGCAAACATAGCACCGGGCCAAATTGAGAATGACTCAAACATAGCCTGGCCTAGCGATACTGCAGGTCGAAGTAAGTAGATCTATCTAGTATATCAATAAATGGTATTTATTTACGGTTCACTTCGCTATTGAAATTGCAGGAATCGAGGAAACGTCCAGCAGCAAACAAACACGAGTGGCTAAATCATACATATACCTAGGTAGTTTGTGTTGTGGTGACATTTGGTAACCTCGATAGATTTAATAGTTAATTAATTATTTATTTAGGCGGAAATATCTCCAAATATTGGAGTTTATCGTAGGTAAAGAGTTTTCAAAGATTTCCGTGGTGAAAAGTAGCCAATAATGTTGGGAATGTTGAAGATACAGCGGTATTACTACCTTTTTTCTTTCTTTCTCTTACCATTTCAAAGCTTCAACATCTAAGTTTAACTTAAGCTACATCATCATAGACAACATCATATCACCACGAAAATTAGCAACACTGGAGTCCCCCAGGCTGTCTTGAGGTCTAAAAATAAGGAGTGAAATTGTGCCACCCCGTCGCCACGCCGACTCGGCAGGCACTCTCGGATACAGACACTTGTTGAACGAGGCCATTCTTGTCGAAAAATAATAATAAGGAGTGAAATTAAGCGGCCCCGTCGTAACGCTGTCACGGGACTCTCAGTTATAGCCCATTCGTAATCATAGTGTCATGAAATGACATGACCAGGCAAAGCGGGAGGCCAAGTAACGCTGGCCGCAATACTTAGATACCACGCGACGAGCAAAACTTCGTCTCCCGCTTAGTCTGGTCATGACACTATGTGAATGGACTATACCGACACTTGTTGAACACCTTAGGATCAACGAGCGCACTCTTGTCAAAAATAAGGAGTGAATTTGTGCCACCCCACTACCACGACGTCTCGGCACTCTTCAGCTATAGCCCATATCATAGTGTCATGAAATGACATGACCAGCCAAAGCGGGAGGCCAAGTAACGCTGGTCGCTATACTTAGATACCACGCGACGAGCAAAACATGGTCCTCCGCTTAGGCTAGTAATGACACTATGATTTTGAATGGACTATACCGACACTTGTTGAACACCTAAGGATCAGCGAGGCCATTCTTATCGAAAAATAACGAGTGAATTTGTGTCACAATGTCGCAAAACCGTCTCGGCACTCTCAGCTATATAGCCCATATCATAGTGTCATGAAATGACATGACCAGCCTAATCGGGAAGCCAAGTTACGCTGGTCGCAATACTTAGATACCACGCGACCAGCGCAACTTGGCCTCCCGCTTAATCTGGTCATGACACTATGATTTTGACTGGACTATACCGACACTTGTTGAACACCTACGGATCCAAGAACCCATTCTTGTCAAAAATTAATAATAAGGAATGAAATTAAGCTGTCCTCGTCGCCACACGGTCTCGAAGCTCTCGTAGTAACTTGTTGTCAGCCTGTCGCCTAAAATTGCAATACACATCAAATCTCAAATCCCTTAGTCGCTTTCTACGACACCCACGGGAAAGACATGGGGTGATGCTATTCTAAGCAAACGAAAAAAAGGAGTGAATTTATGCCGCCCCGTGTCGCCACCCTGTCTCGACTGTCCCGGTTGCCGACACTTGTTGAATGTCTAAGGATCAACACTAACCACGTGCTCAAGCTTTGATAAACTGAAAATGAACTCTGAACTCATTCTAATAAAACAGCAATTCTGTAGGCTGAATTTTTACACAGGCGAACGTCCAATTTTCAAATGAAAACAGGTTTATGTAAAGTATTTATTACTCTCATATTCAACTGAAATTGGCGTTGCCAGAATTAATAGTTAACATACACACCTTATTTGAGACATTAAAATTACAATATGGCATTACTTTTGTATTATCTAGGACATTATCTTAGATCACAAAAAAAAAACATTTATTACGTAGAACGTTTTGAACGTGTGTCTAACGTTTTCTAGTATGAAAAAAATATTTTAGTGATAAGGGTTCAGTTTTGTCCAATATCGCAACAGCATGCACAAAGCCTTACATTGACCCTGAAAAATATGGGCAGCTACTTTTTCGTTGTTTTTAGAAGAAAAATTAGATTTACCTAAATAAATTGTAAATGTAAATAATACTTTCGCTGAAAGCACACGCAAACTTGAAAAAAGTTTTGTAAATTATACTTTCGCTCCTAAGAATAGCAACCACGAAGCCATCAAAATAACTTAGACCCAAAGAACTTACCTGTTGACCTGGTGACAGGAAGTCTCGAATGAAGATGGTATTCGCAGCTCGGAAGCCAGGCAAACTAACTCTAACGAACATTTTTTTTTGTTTTAGCCTTTTTAACTTTTTTTGGGTTTTTGATGCTTATTCTTATTTTAACACTAGGTATTCCACTGCCTTGTCCATTGTCCGTAAGCCGCTGTCGTCGGTTTATGAGCGTAATGAAACATATCTGAGGGTACACCTCGAGTACCTCAATTACTACTACTATTAATTAGGTACTACTAGTTCGCCATTTAGTCCAGTGTTAGCGCGTTCGTCATTTTGAAACCTTCACTTTGTAACTATTTCTAAACTAAGTATAGCATGTAATAGTCCGTTTAATATTTTTGTAGGTTTTATTTATTTTGAGATGTTTTTGTTTAATTTTATCAGATTTTAGTATTTTTTTGGATTTACGAGTTTTGATGTTTTTTTTTTCACTTTTTAGCTTTTGTATTTTTTTTGCGTTTTATTTTGAACTTTTTTTTTACTTTTAAGTATTTGCATTTTTTTTTGGTTTTCCACTTTTGTGCTTTTTTTTTGCTTTTTACATACTGCCCCAAAATTTTGACGGTCGCCAGCTGGAAAAATACGATATTAGCAAAGCTTAAAAAAAGTATTTTTTCAGGTAAGTGCACGAAAATAAAAAAGCGGTTGAAACACTGAAATAAAAGGAGTGGCAAAGAAAAATAAACGTTTGCAACAAAATCAGAGGTTAAAATAAAAATGAAAAGTGGAATGCAGAGAAGACAGAGGTGTCTCGTGAAGGGTTGAGACCTGGCGCTTTGTCCAGCCGGCGACCGACTGAGGTGTGCTGGCTGACGCGGGCTTAAGTAGTCCTCTCGAGGGCCACCTGGTGACCTGCCGCGCGAGGTGGGCGTGTCCCGGGCTCCACCCCTTTCATCATTGACCTATCACAATGCACAGACAAGCCCGCCCCTTGGGACAGAAATAGTACGTTACATTCGAAATACTAGCGATCTGGTTTGGCTTCCGTTTACAATTAATTTGGATATATTTTATTATCTCTCCTATTATCGTGGTCCATGTCATGTAGGTTGCACTATCGCCAGCACGTCAACTTACTCAATTCAGAGAATAACATATACTAGTTTTTAATACAAATACTAAAATAAACCACTATAAGTTGATCCCTTAAATGTGTAGATTGAGATGCTGTGTGCTGTTTCGTTTCTAGTCACAGAGAGAAATAAGATAATTAGGCAATGTCATGTCAAGCTACCGGGTGTAAAGGACGGTGTCCGAAAACTTTGCAGGCCATTGCAGGCATAATCATTCCATGAAAGTGAACTATGGAGCCGATTTTGGAAAACGTAAAGAAAATTCGAGTTGCAACGTTTTCGGTTCTCCGACTCTTACACACCGTATCAGATACCACCATATCCTTGGGCAAAATTCAACTCAGATAAAATACAAATACAGACTGACTTACAGAGAAATAGTACAATACAATAAATGTAGCTATTTAATAAAAGTAAACTTCTGGGAGTATTCCCCCTTCATTGGGAGTACAATCTACCTATTGACTTTCATTTTCTTAGGCTAGCGGCATTGTTTTCCTTGTGGCTCACAACACAAAATAAGGTAGAGTGAGTTCATTTACTAAAAACTGAAAACCAAACTTTTACGAGCTAAATAAGATGTATTTTTTATACTGCAATTATTTTAAGAGGTGAACCAGCCAACTAAACAACTTTACCCTAGGAACATAGATCGAATTATGAAAAATAATGTGGACCTCCCATACAAATTGCCTCGCTCAGCTTTTTCATATTTCGACCTTTTTCATATTTTCATATTTGGTTCGCTCCTTAAAATATGTGCAGTTATTTTTTTACGTATCGCATGGTATAGTACGGATGTTATACAACGTGTTACAAAACAACCCATAAAAACTCCCATACAAATGGAGTTCATTTTGTATGGGAGGTCCAAATTTTTTTTTTCATATTTCGACCCATGTTCCATAGGGAAAGTTGTTCAGTTTCACGAGTACCTTGACCTCCTTTCAGCTTTATTGGTTGTTTTGTAACACCTAGTATTATTACTTTTGATAAAGGGAATCTCGGATTTAATCATGGTTGGGACGACTTACGTAGATAAAATGGCTAAAGAATTCAAAAATTATGAGAGAAAGTTCTTTATGCGTGATTATGTGTAACCATGTCCAACTATCTCAGTGCAATCCGTAACAGCACAAAATATAGAGATTCTCGACCATGTTTAGGATTTTCGCGATTGTCACTTCGTCTGCTTAAAGGCAAAACCACATAAATGACACTTTTTGCAAAAATGAGTTAAATATATATTTGTGATCAGGAAATTGAGATCTTTCTACAGGTCAAACCCAATAACTGATAGCTTGCTTAACTCCCGAGTTAGTCGGTGAAAAAACCGAATAAATCGATAAGTTTGGTACAACTTTACTCTGGATAAACCAGCTATGCAACTTTACAAAAACAGTATCATGTAAAACGCGGTAAACGACTTTAACATTGTATTAATAATTTATTGAACAAAACATACAAAATAATGAAAAAACAAATATACAAATCTAAAAACTACTTATAAATAAAATATGTCCTCCAGTGCTCCGCACCGAGGCAACGTCCCCAGCATACTAGCTGCATTCCCTCTTTGCACAGCCAAACTAATGCGTTGTGCAAAGAAGGAACCTGCCCTCTGGTCCGACGTGGCCTCAATGAGGCGCACTGAAATGCTCCTCAAAAAAGAACGAGCTCCAGGGCCCCACGTTCCCAATGTTTCGATGCCAAATGGGAGGAAAATGTAGCAATCCCCTAGGTCATATTTCCTCTTTTTGGCCAACTCGGCTGAGATAGCAGCGGCCCCCGGGTTATTGGAGGTGGAGTTGATGTGGGAAGGTGCCAGTGTGTCAACGCATGTTGCGTCCCACACTAGACACTTTCCCTGGCTCCAGGGGACTAGGGTCATCCCATCAGGCCTTTTCCCGTCAGATCTTACTATGCCGGTTGGTTCAAGGACCGATGGGACACCCACGGCACCGAGGGCCCTTTTAATTATATCATTGATGGAACTTTAACATTACACAAACTCACCAACTTTAGGTAGGTATACCAAATTCAAGCTTACAGGCAGAACCAAATAATGTTCGCTATTGCGAAAACCAATAGCCAATGTACAGGCAAAACCAAATAAGTGATATACCCGAGGCTACTTTTTTTAAATTATAAAAAAAATATAAGTCTAATGAAAGTGGTTAAAAAACAATCGGATAGCTTAATAATCACTTGAAGTTGCTAACTTGATTCGACAACTAAATCCTGAGAGCGCAGGTGGCATAGATGGCATCCAGGCGAAGCTAGTGCAGAAAATCTGCCCTTTCATTGCGGAACCCCTTACTCACATCATAAATTTAAGTCTGTCCTCAGGTATCTTTCCGGAATGCTGGAAACATGCAGCAGTAGTTCCAATCCATAAGGGAGGTTCCAAAGATGATCCGTCACACTATCGACCAATATCGCTCTTGCCAGTATTCTCCAAAATATTGGAGAAGATTGTGAACTCGCGTCTGGTTGACTATTTAGAAAAATTTAATATTCTTAACCCACAACAATTCGGGTTTCGAAGAAAAAAATCAACTGAGGACGCAGTCAAACACCTTCTTATAAAGGTTGCGGACGCATAGGATTCTGGGCGGGCCTGTGTCGGAGTCTTTCTGGATCTGGCTAAGGCCTTCGATACGGTCTCGCCCGTCATCCTTCTCCGCAAGTTGGAAGCTTATGGGATTCGTGGCATTGCAAATGACTGGTTTGCCAGTTACCTCACCGACAGAAAGCAAACTATTGTGATCGACAATTATCAGAGCGAACAGCGCACAGTTGAGTACGGTGTCCCTCAGGGGAGCATTTTAGGCCCTACGTTATTCAACATTTACATTAATGATTTGCCTAATCTGTTTAGCTCTAATGAGGATATTGATACCGTGTGCTACGCTGATGACACTGCGATCTTATTTGTCGCCGATAACTGGAGGGAGGCATATATCGCCGCGGAGCGTGGCATGGCGCGTGTCTCAAAATGGCTGAGTGCAAATTTACTCACCTTGAACTCGGACAAAACTAAATTCTTATGTTTTCATAAGACGCTTCATTCTGCTCCAACACTAGAGCCCACCCTTCAAGTCCATACTTGTAGCCCTCGGACAGACACACCATGCACATGTGCAGTCCTAAAAAGAGCTGATAATATTAAATATCTTGGCGTAATCTTAGACGAAAAGCTAAACTTTGAACGACAAATTGCATCGTTAGCCGGTAGAGTTCGAAAATTAATAGGCATTATGAAATTATTACGATCCGGCGGAACGAGAGAAATCCTCTTTCTAGTATATAAAGCCCTATGTCAGTCAGTCATAATGTATTGTGTTACTGCGTGGGGCTCTGCTGGTACGACCTTCCTACTAACAGTGGAAAGAGCGCAAAGATCCATTCTCAAAGTGATGCTTCGTCGTCCTTACAGCTACCCAACTTGTACATTGTATGAGGAGGCTGGGGTTCTCTCTGTCCGACAACTTTATATATTGAGAGCAGTGCTGTCATTCCACAAAACGTTTATACCCTCAAAAAACAGTCAACGTCGTCTCAAAATCAAGGTGAAACCGACACGAACAACTTTTGCTCAACGTTTTCCCAATTTCGCTTTTCCGTATATTTATAGAAAAGTAAATAAATTTTGCTCGCTTAGAGGCTTTTCACTACAGGAGATTAAACTACGAGTGACAAAATGGCTTCTGTCACTTGACTATGCAAAAACGGAGGATATTCTTGCAATTTTATCATGATCTCTTTTTTCCCCATTCCATCCCTTTTCCCATACCACCCTAACTTTTGTGCTCATAACTACAATCACTTTTAAATTTAATTTTTTGCTTGTTTTTAATTTATTGTCAACTACATTCAAATTTTTTATATTTTTTTTTGGCTTGCATGTATATCTAAACTTATTTTTGCATATATTAAAACCTATTATTAAACAGATATATTGTATTCAAAGCTCACTAGACAAATGTTTGTTCAAAATGTGATCAAAGGTTTCCCGCGATACAGGTTCGCCTAGTGCGGGGACCCGGTAATATTAGTGTATGGTACTGTATTTTTTGGTAAATAAAGTATTTTGTATTTGTATTTGTATTTTGTATTTGTATAAAAACACGTGCAGTACAATGATTCAGATCATTTTGAAAACCGTTCATATTGACGTCCAAACTTTCAAATCGATCTAGCTCAAAACATCATTCATTGCAGTTATCTGGTTTTGCCTTTAAGCAGACGACTTGTAACATAGACAGGGTTGCAATGCAAGGTTCATTACGAGGACAGAATATAGCTAAATCTGATACCATACAAGAACATCATATGATTCTGAGCCGATTTCAATGCAAGAAATTATTTCTGGCAACCATCTTCTTAGTTACCTTGAGTTCCTCTGAGATTCCAGTTCAATCCAGTAGACTCACTCAGTCAGCGTCAAAACCGTCGCTAATACTGAATTAGCTACCTGTAAAGGCGCCCAGCACGCCGTCTCCGTCATTTGTTGTAATAGGTAATTTTAGAACTAAGTATATTATTATATTAAATGTTGGTCTCTAAGCACTTTAAGTTCCTCATCCTTCCATCATGCACACACAACAATTCTTTATTCTTTCTTTATTGTACGCAGTGACGATTTAGAAAAAACACCTAAAGGTATTTTTCCATTTTCATCGCAGAGTCTGTCTATATTATTTGGTCTTAAGCTATTGGTAAACATTTCTCTCGTAATTATCCATTTGAACATTGAGAACCTGCTATCAAGGTCGATAGGTCACTTGACCTTCAAAGGACAATACTAAGAAAAATCTCCGTAAATCGATAATGGCCAAATTGGTCAAGTGCGAGCCGGACTCGCACACGAATGCTACCGTACCACTATGTATTAACATGGCATAGGACAGCCGATGTGGCGCAGTGGTTAGTATGACTGCCTGCCACGCAAAAGGTTTCGGGTTCAATTCCCGGTGGGGTCACTCACAAAGTTGATATTTATCACATGTGAATTTGTTCCCAGTCTGGTTAGGACATTGCAAGCTGAACCACCTGATTGTCCGAAAAGTAAGATGGTTCCGTGCTTCGGATGGGCACGTTAAGCCGTCGGTCCCGGTTGCTGTCTATGATGGCGGTCGTTACACAACTCTATGTCAGAGGCCTGGTACTTGTAGGAGGCGATTGAAAAACTCTGACACCAGGGTTCATCGGGTCGTTAAACGACTCGATGTCCCACACGAAGAGAGAGAGAACATGGCATAAAAAATAATGTTTATCATGTCAATTAGGAGGTGATTTAATTTGATTTAAGTCAGAAACGTGTTGTCTAAAGAAACCAAACAAGTATATCACAGAGGACAAAAAACCACGACAGATTACTGCAGCGCTCCCTCGCGTATTACTTATCTAAAAACATTCACCAATTAAATCCTAATCCATCTTTAACAACCGCATCAAAATCTGGCCGGTGGTTTTGGAGAGAATTGGTAACACAAGTTTGCACAAACACACAAACATTCTCTCACCCCAAAAGCATATACCGTCTCCGTTCCGTCATGGGCAAAAATAATAATTTTAAAAAAACTTCTTATTTTTTTTTTTTAAACTTGCAATATTTTTCAGCCTGCGGTGGAAAATTGTGAAGTTTTCCAAAAATTTTATACCTAACACGGTAAGTGTTTAAAATTTGGGCATTTAAGGACCCTTCTTTTTACCCGACTGCCTCATAAGGAGGGTTATGTTTTTCGAGAGTATGTATGTTATGTATGTAGGTATGTATGTATGTATGAGGACAAGAATTTTTTTTTTAACGGACTACAGTCCAAACGGATAGTTGGATTTTGACATATGAGGTGTCGTTAGTTTGTCTTAGCAGCGCGAGTGACACTAGCTATATAAAAAATTATAGACTCAAAATGGCGGATTTTTACAGCAAAATACTACTATAAAATTACCGCAGGCGGGATTTTTGTTTTTTAACACATCTACTTTTTCATTACAATGACTGCGTGACATTTCGGAACACGTTCCAGGATCGCAGGCCCACTGGGTCACGGTCACATCTTTTTGAGGCTTGTGTGTGTGGCACCATGAGCACAGAGGACATTCATGCCGGCATTACTTATTATCAACAAAATCTTAAAACAGATAAAATATAATCGGATTACAACAGCTGTTATTATTACAGTGCCTTTATTTTTGCCAGGTTTTCCTCACGTTTCAATTTTGAACAGTAAAGTTCATAAAAATTACATTTAGTAATTAAATAGGGTATTAATGAATACCAAATTTTAAAACATTTCGCGTGTTATTTATTTATTCCTTAAACAGGTAGGCTGATGTGGTGCTGAAAGAACACTAGCGAGGAACGTTATAAAATAAAATTTGCACAGACTTCTTTAGATTGCACTGTGTAAGATAACTAATTTCAAAATGCATTGTTTTTCATCTCAAAGGCCTGTGATCTTGTCCCCCTTTACATTGTTCTTGATAACTCTTTCAGTGTTTACTTTATTTAATTAGTTTTGAGCACAATTCAGAGTTTTAATAACTATTTTAAACACTTGCATTTAATAACTGCTTCAGGAGAAAATCATTTTTTGTTTATTTGTAGGTATACTATACACCGTGGTCCGGAGGAAATGCATCAAATTGGATAGGTTTATCTGGGCATTCTACTGCAATGAATCATGATCACTCTAGTATAGGTGTTCGTCCATTGCTTGCCTCACTACTTGCAGGCCTCGCATCAAAGCCAATAATTATAAAATCTAATTATTGCTTAACATTTTGTAACTGAAAATAATTTAATTATGTCAGGAGTTCTGAAGTTATTGAATGTTAAAGTTGGGTATCGGAAGAGACAAAAGTTTTGAAGTTTGGCTGTATATCGAGTATTTCGTTCTTAAGTCGTTATCGTTAGCTATACCGAAGTAAACAGTGCAAAAAAGGTTCACACCAAAGTAAAATCTTTGGGAAAAATACCTAACGGTAGAAAGACCTTTAACATAACAGAGTTAGTTTCCCTGTTTAGTACGTACGTTTCGTAGCTATTCTTCATTAGAATGAGGGATATTACATATTGCTTTAATTTTCGTTTTGAGACGAGACAATTTCTTAGACCAGAAATGGGCAATGTCCTTTCAGTACATGACAAATACTGAAAAACGAGGAAAATATTCGACCTCTATACATATAGTGAGTCATCTGATCAGAAGAGAATTTTTATGGGAGGTTGCCGTTGTGAAAAAAGTTCCTGAAGAACGTATCCAATTAACACGGTGTATTCTTGATAGAATTACTTTTCGTATATTTACTTTTATTTCCCAGGAAAAAGCTGAATAATGGGTCACCCCACGTAATTTCAACTCATTTGAGCATATTTCATGAGTGTTTTACGTTAAACAAGTTATTGACGTGCAGCGTAATTAATTCTGCCCGTTCTGCAGCGAGCACTTGACAAAAAATCTGGTATGAGCGTTTACATCATACCCATATCACGCCTAAATCCCTTGCGGGGTAGGTAGTAAACGGCTGTAAAAAACGACAATTTGCACCATGTATGATAAATGTTTAAGAGTCATTTAGAAGACTGTATCACTATAGTGACATATTGTTAGCCTGTCGCCTAATATTGCAATATATATCTACTCCCAAATCCCTAAGTCGCTTTTTACGACACCCACGGGAAAGATATGGGGTGATGCTATTCTAAGCCGGCACCATACGGCAGCGATGGCTAGGATTTGAAAACTCTACTATAGGAAGTTGAGGGTGATAGTGATCTTCATTCAGATGGGACAGCTATAGGAATCTCTTCTAAAAACTAGGATTGTCCAAAATCTAGAGAGCAGGGCCTCAAGTCTGCAATTTTTTTGCCATTGAAATGCCAGCGACACTCAACACGAACTTTCCATAATAAAAACTGTTACCAGAGTACGAAACTACGAAAACCATTTAACTGGCATGCCATCGACATCCAAGTGAAACGATTTTCATTTAGCAGACTTGAGGCCTAGTCCGTATTTTTATTTATACAATCGACACTAGTGGGCCGTTAGCGGTTTCACCCGCCGGAACCCATTTTCCCGTGGGAATAAGTTGTCACTAAACCACACACTATCTATCATCAATATACCTACCTAGAATTTTACCACTTCGTAACGTGTTCATTAAACACATATTGTCTGATTTCCGAGAAACTTAAAAATAAAATTTATTTCCATTTGCTCATTACAGCAGCATAGATAGGTACGCATGCAGTGATATGATAATGTCCTGGTAGGACCTGGATGTAATGGATTCGATCCCTGAGTCACACACAGCTAAATAAATTTTACTAATGATTGGAGATGGTTTTTCATTAATTTAAGTAGCGAGTCTGGGAGGCGATTGATAATCGGAAATTCTAAAGAGGTTGTCGTCATGTTTTGCGACTTTTATTAAAGGAGCCGGACATGTGCCATTGCAGGGCAAAGGCCTCCCTCTCCTCCTTCCCGTTTCCCTGCCTTGAACCATCTCCATCCAGTTTAGGGCGTGGGCATTTTACTCTTAACTGCATAGCACTGCCTAACTGTTTAGCATCTTAACTGGATTATTTTAGTGTTAATGAAGCATTACTTTTTGATGCCTGAACAGAGAAAACCATTACCTATTCCAATGCTTTCTTGCAGGTGTTATAAGAAGCATCTGAAGCTGGAAGGTTTCATGTGAATTACAATTCGGCAACTGAAGCTCGAGGGCTCCATGTGAATTACATACAATTCGCTCGCTTTGATACTCACTAACTATAGCGATACATGATTTTTCTGAAACGGCCCGCTCTCAAATATTTGTCGGACGTGGCGATGCCGACCGCATTTTTACGGCCGGCAAGGGATATAGGCTTGCATCACTTGCATGTATTTTGTAGCTAACCAAATATGTTTTACCGTGACTGCAATGTGTTGTTGTTTTCCTGAACTATAAAATGTAGCGTGCAATTTTATTAGTGACCGATAGCGAAAACTTAGAACCGACTGTTAATAAGGAGGGATATAGGCTTGCATCACTTGCATGTATTTTGTAGCTAACCAAATATGTTTCACCGTGACTGCAATGTGTTGTTGTTTTCCTGAACTATAAAATGATATATGATAGCGAAATCTCAGAACCGATTGTTAATAAGGAGCAATTTTCTTAAAAGAATATAGGTCGAAATATTAAAAATCCCACACACAATGCCGATCAGCTGATAAAAGTTGCTATGGTAAGTACATTTTTTTTTTCGTATTTCGACCTATGATCCTTGGGGACTTAGTTACTAAGTTGCTCCTTATCACCAGCAGGTTCTAAATTTAGGCTATCGGTCATTAGTCTTTCAGCGAATGTATAAGTTTAAATTTTAACATAGTTGAAGCAACGATTATAGTTGAAGTAAATTATCAATAACTTAGGAAAAATCCTCAAGTATTTTTTCATGCAATGGCATGAACTTTCAATGACAGACAAAAAATACTATTTGTATGATTTCTACATTTAAAAACCCCTGTCTGAAAACTTTTGCTAAAGTCGTGGATATTTAAGCAACTTATTGAAATTTAGCTTTTGCAACACAACTCCGAGAAAAGAAAAGGTCTTTTAGCAAAAAATCTTAACCTCAATAACAACTTCAAAGGTAAAAAGCTAGGTAATAGCGCTTCATGGGTATAAAGTTTAATACAAGAGTTTAAGAAGCGTACTAATGCCAGGTGCTGCCCTCATCAATCATTTAAAAAAACTTACTTCATTTAAACGTAAAAAATCGAAAATACGCTCGGCAAATTCAAGGACAGATGCTGAAGTATCCTTTTGTAATTAAAACAAAATTATCTGTACTTCAATTTCATCATGCGGGGATTTTTGATGTTTTCATCGCGTTAAGTTTTTTTTAAGTGATAAGGGCAGCACGCGGCATTAGGGGGTTTCTACATTTCACGTTGCAGTAAAACCCTTGAAAAATGCTAATTCTGGAGAGTTGTAGGAAATTATTACTTTGTGGTTAATTTCACGTTTGTTTCGAAGTATTTTCTTAAGACCTGTAAAGGCTTCTGGGGCGTAAGTTGTTGGCATAGGTCAGCGAAAGCTGCTTTTCTGTTTTTTTCTACCCGACTGCCACAGACAGAAGGAGGGTTATGATATGAGTATACAGGGTGTTAGGGACGGTGTACCGAAAACTTTGCAAGCATGATCAGACCATCAAACTGAACGACTTTTACTATAGAGCCAATGGTGGGAAATGAAAAAAAATTCCGACCTCCCATACAAAATTCACGATCAGCTGACTGATTTTGTATGGGAGGTTGGAAATTTTTTTTCGTTCCCCACCATTGGCTCCAAAGTAAAAGTTGTTCAGTTTCATGGTCTGAGCATGCCTGCAAGGTTTTCGTTACACCGTCCCTAACACCCCGTATAATATGTAGACAAGTCAGGAAGATAAGTTATCGCTGTTGTGACTTTCGCGCTTTGCACACATCATTACTTATGCCGTGTGGAATGGTATGCTTAAAATAGCATCACCCCACAAATTTCCCGTGGGTGTTGTAAGAATCGACTAAGGAATTTTGAGAGTTGATGTGTATTGCAATTTTAGGTGACAGGCTGACAACCTGTCACTATGGTGATACACAATCTTTTGAGTGCCACTCAAACTTTTGTCTTGGTATAAACAATGATATTATATGTAGGTGGTATAAATAGATGGCCTTTTCTACATTAATTAACACTCTGCCTATCCTACTAGCGGCCCGTTAGTGGTTGCACCCGCTGCAACTCATTTTCCCGGCTTGTGTTAAACATATAAACCTTTCTCTTCAGTTACTTTACTATTACAAAACCGCATGAAAAACCGTTGCGTGATTTAGGGAGAGTTAGCGAATTCTATGACAGACAGACAGAGAAACACAAAAGAGCGACTTCATTTACTATGTACGTATTGATTAGGACTATTTAGAACGTCCTTAATAATTCCATGTTTAGAACACACTGAAATGTATTTTCAGTGCAGCAGCACTTGCGAAGTCACTAGGTCTAATACATGCGAGTTGAAACTTAATGTCGTCGTGTGATACCGGCTTAGAATAGCATCACCCCATGTCTTTCCCGTTGGTGTCGGAAAAGCAACTAAGTGATTTGAGAGTTGATGTGTATTGCAATTTTTAATCGACAGACTGACAACCTGTCACAATGGTGATACACAGTCTTTTTAATGATTCTGAAACTTTTGTCTTGCCTTACCACGGATATAGGCGTGATATAATAGGGTTACATTTAATTAAGTACAAATCTCCTGAGGGTGTGATCTACTCACAAAACTGAATAACTTTGTTTGAAACTTTTCCTCGAAATATGAAAATAAAATTGGACCTCGCATACAAAAATGCTGAAAAAGTGTGTCACAGTATGGGAGGACCAAATTTCTTTTTCATATTTGGAAGAAAAGTTTCTAACAAAAGTTGTTCAGTTTTGTGAGTAGATTACACCCTCAAGAGATTTGTACCTAATTAAATGTAACCGTATATAAATGAAGGAATGAAACTTATACGCGTGTTAAGCATGTGTAAGTACTTAATAGTCTGCTATCCACGTGTGTTCTTTTTCATCTATGGAGTTGATGTCATGCCCATATTGCACGTACCTCGAAACGTTATTAGCCCAGTAAAGGCACAACGCAGGTACTCTCTCCAGTCTACCCGATTAACATACATGCATACATATATCACGCCGACGTCCATTGCGGGGTAAGCAGAGCGTAATCGGCTGTGTATTGCTATTTTACAATACCCGTCATCATGGTGTGGTGATACAGTTTTCCGAATGACTCTCAGGGCCTTACCACTATAAAGTTAGACCAGTGTTGAACGCGTGTCTAAAATAAAACTTCATACAAAAAAATGCTAGACACGCGTTCAACAATGGTCTAACTTTTTTGTGGTAAGGCCCTCAAACTTTTGTCACAGTCAAAGGAGGTGTAAATGGTATTTTTTTACAGCCGTTTACGCTCTGCCTACCCCGCAAGGGATATAGGGGTGAAATAAGTACGTAGTACCTAAATAAAGGATCAATACAGCGATACGATGACGACGATGCCTGACATTTACAAACGTGACTGCGTTGCGTAGGCCATGCGTAGGCTAAGTAACTGATTGTTCGAGCTAGGGTTGTCTATTTCCCTTGCTAAATCCCGCCCTTGCTTATAGTAGGTTACTATAAGCTAGGGTTGTCTATTTCCCTTGCTAAATCCCGCCCTTGCTTTTAGTAGACGATTAAATAACTGGTGCTCAACACGACAGACCTATAATCATTCACATAAGGTGTGGTTAAAAACTATAAGTCCCTAACAGTGCCATTACTTTTATTTTATTTTATCCCGTCCGAGCCGCGTTTATACTAGGAACGCAAAATTATTATAAAAAAGAGAAAATTGTCCCCTTGAATTTTCTCTTTGTACTAATAGTAATCCATTCAAATCAATCAATAAGCGGTCATTTCGCTATCCTATGCTGAATAAAAAAGATCAATCATTTTTCTATTTGGAGCCAGCATCACTTAGTTAGTAAAATAAAATATTCAAAGATTTATATAAGCTGAATCAAATAACAACTATGGTGAAGATACATTCTGTGGTTGAAGGTAAGTTTGAATATTGTTGCGCAAATGGTCCTTTATAAAAAAGCGGCCAAGAGCGTGTCAGACACGCCCACAAATAGGGTTTCGTAGTCAACGTTTAAATATCAGGTTTTTCAGCATTACAAACTTAATTTTGTTGCTGGTTTGTTAGCAGCAGTATGATGACCAACCGCAAATAGAAAAACTCAATTTTTTCTGAAACCTTTAAGAGTACGATATCCGTTATAGTTTTCATTGTAATTTCAGATTGTAAGCTATGTTCCATATTTATTTCAAATTTTTAGCGTTTATACTTTAGAAGTTACAGCTGGAACAAATTATGGGTCAAAAACGCCCTTTTTAAAAGCAAATATTTCGTGACAGAAACATTTTAGTGACTTTGTTTCAAAGAAACCTCACCTTAGTTTTAAAAGCCCTATTCAACGATACCCTACTCAATATTACAGAAGAAAAAAAAAATTTTTGCCCCCCTTTCACTTGTATGGGAGGGGGTCCAAAAAACATTTTAAATATTTTTTTCTTAACATTTCCATATTTGGGTCAACACGATCTATCTTCTCACCAAATTTCATGTCGATAGCTCTAAAACTGACGAAGATATGAGGGCGCGGCATACAGACAGACAGACAGACAGACAGACAGACAGACAGACAGACAGACAGACAGACATGACGAAACTATAAGGGTTTCTAGTAGACTACGAAACCCTAAAAATACAAACGGTGCGAGTCGTTGTCAACACAGTCAACACAATTACGAAATCGATATTTCCAATTTTAGCAACTGTAGTCCGGCCGATGTCCAATAAGAAACCTTACTACTATCGGTTCGGAATAGCCTCGCATTGCACAAACGGACAAAATATGATTTTGCATAAAATTCGCAAAATTTTCTACCGCGGGCCAAAACTCGACTTGAATCTGCAACATTCGGTTTAGTACTGGGAACGCCTCTCCATATGGATATCGCGGCTCATTCTTTGCCTGCGAAATTAAGCAAGTGTACTTGGCTACTAACATGTGACAGGGCTCCAAAACGGACCAAATATGGACTGATTTTTTAAAGCTTCTTAGAGCGCAGTGTTGCGTAGACTATCGAATGCCTTCGAATAGTCTACGACTGCTAGCTAAAGCGGTAAGTTATATTAGTGATATTTCTCGATAATTTGATTAAGTGTGTGTAAATGGTCTGTAGTGGAAAGACCTGGTCTAAAACCGGCTTGTTCGGGAGGTTGATGTTGATCGAGTAGTCCAGGAATACGGCCGATATTAATGTGATGTGATGCAAGGCCTAGCGCGTCATTTTACAGAAGCTTCCCGTTGTCGCGTTGCATGACGTAGGAGCGTAGGAGCTACGGCGTATATGTTACGGCAGGATTGATTACGTAGACCTAGATAGGTGAATAATTATGATCGATGCATAAGACTATTTTGAGCCCACCGATGAATAACGCATGAAATCTCGACGCACGGTGTACCGGGTCAGGTTTACGAATACTGATAGGGTGCATACAGACCATGAAACTGAAAAACTTTCCCCAAAGAACACAGGTCAAAAAATAAAAGAAAAATTATACACCTTGTATGTTAAATCTGTAGGATTATGATTGATCTCCAAAACGTATCTGAAAGATTAGTAGAACCTCGATGTTAAAAAGAACACTGACCTTCAAACATCACCATGAAGGGCAGCAGGGAGAGGAACATCCACGGCTGCACGTGGAAGACCATGTCCACCGGGTTGTGGAGACCCAGCTTCGACTTCTGCATCAGCACCTGTGCAGAATAAAAGCTTCAGAATAATGCTCCTTAGTTGAGGCCTATATCCTGGTACAGCATCTGTATCCTCTTTAAAACAGAATAATTGAGGGTATACTACGGATATATTTAGAATAGTCAGTATTCTGGTAAGTATCTTATAGACTGGATGGCGAAATGGGAGATGGTGCCTTATGGCATACCCTGGGGGAAGTCTAAACCTATCAATAGACCATAATTAGTGTTCTTTAGTTTGTTGTTATGCTATTGTTGCTATTATTAACAGCCACAAGAGTCACTGTTTTTTTATTGTGAGGAATGTACTCCCCCGGGGCCTTGAAAGCTAAACCTTTGATGGGAAGCGAGAGCTTCCCCGGAAGTGTGTAGGTGGTTGTTCAAACAACCCGTCCACTCACACCTTTGGCGCGAGACTGGGCTTACGAGTTGTTCTGGGAAGCACGGATCGGACTATGTCTACCCGATACCGGTATATACCGGTAGTTGCCAAAGCAGGGCACAAATAAAGAAAAAGAGTCATTGCTTGACATCGGCCTCCCTCTAAAGATTGTTGTGTATCGAGAATAAAAGTATTTTACCTGTGCGAAGGTCCACCGCAGGCCGGCTGCGAACGACGCTATGAGGAGGAAGTTGAATCCCAGCAGGTTGAACTGGGTGGCTTTGTACGTGAACATGATGAGGCCCGCTGCTATCATCAGCACTATCCCGACCAGGGACCATGACTGCGGACAAACGGAATTTCTCAAAGACGTACATACTCCAATCACGCCTCCATCCCTTGCATCAGATCAGCCTGACAGTACCAAGTATTGTATTGTCATCAAAATCACATACAACTGCCAATTTTCATAACGCTACGATCTTTAGAAGATGGTTAAATTTGATTTCTTAGATTTGATTACATAGTTACGAGTACATACAGGACACCTAATAAAAGCGTGTTAAAAATCTCGATGTTCCATACAAAATTCTTCCTCCTTTTTAAACCCTTTAGAGGTTATAAATCGAAAACCCCTGAAACCTGCTTACATATTTTTTTGCTCTTTGATCTAATCGCATATTTTAAAATAGATCGCATTTAAAAATCACAATTTTGAATACAAACTTTCAACCCCTTTTTACACCTATAAGAGAATTGTGAGGTGAAGATTTTTTCATACAAACGATGTCACCGTATCCCTCTGCCAATTCGCAACCGATCGAAACAACTTTTGGCACGATAACTCTTCTTGATTAGATCTATGTCACATATTCATTTACTAGTTGTAATAATGCATTTAAAAAAGATATGACCCTCGCAAAATGTCTGAAAATAATCAGCAAGTTTACGCCCTGGTATCTTTTTAATACGAAAATAATTTCAGCAAAACAGATGATACGGGCATAGAATATTTTATTGGCAGCAAAATGATGCTACTATCAACAAATTTGGCGACGCTATGAGGAGGAAGTGGAAGCCCAGCAGGTTGAACTGGGTGGCTTTGTACGTGAACATGAAGAGGCCCGCGGCTATCATCAGCACTATGCCGACCAGGGACCATGACTGCGGACAAATGGAAATTCTCCAATCACTCCATGCCTTGCAGGGTACAGTGATTGCAGCCAATGTAATCGAATGGATTAAAGGGTTCTTTACGTGTGTCTTCAACTTTTCACATGAAGATTTAAAAAATATTTTTATTTTTTAGTCGATTGTATTTCAGTTTTTCGTTTGTATAAAGTTACATTTCACCTCAAGTACAAATAATTAAAATTATATTTCAAATACCTATTTGCCCCGTCCGGGTATCGAACCTCCACGTTCAATCGATACCTTTGAGAAGCAAAGGTAGTTGCACTACCACTGCGCCACATCAATCATTAACATAAGTCCAATCAAATCAAATCAACCCCAGCTTATGTCGATGCAGCTCCCGACGCCATATTCATCGAACCAGTACTATTTTTAGGTTAGGTTCAAGTCGGCCTGGATTCAACCCGGCCCGAAAACCGCCCGAAATTTATATAGGCCGATTAAAGGTGATGTACCAATCAGGCAATAAATGACATAGCTGATTTATTTTCATAATATTATTTTATTTAATACCTAATATATACAAAATAATATTAATGATTTAGGATGCGACTAATTTAAATCTTTCCTTCATCTGAGTTTAAATCGTATTTCTCGTGAGAGTGAGCGATCTTTCCGCAGTAAGAAGTATCCAAATGATGACCTGGGCTACTAGATTACACATCACAAAAAAAAACATTCATATCTGTCTTGTATATTCTGAGATTATCGCGAACAAACAAACACTGCGAATTTTTTTCAATCGATGTCGCTGCAGGTTTCAAATAAACACATCGACATGTTATTTTGAAAACTTACCGGGGTACAGCTTGACACCCACCAGATCAGTACAAAACAATTTTTTAATCAGTTTTTACTTTCCTACCCGACTGTACGACTTTTTATGTATTTAATTTGTACGGACAGTTTTTGGGCCGGGTTGAATCCGGACCGGCTTGAATCTAACCATTTTGGAATCAGTGCTATTTCCAGGGTATTTTCATAATAATGTTACATTGTAAACCAATTTTCATATGCATGCGTCAGTTCGATCGGATCGGGGAGGCGGGCCGGATTCCGCTTGCATTATTTGATTACAGTGAGCCACTGGAACGGATAGCTAATCTAAATACAATGTGTGACATTGACATAACGAACTCTAAAGCAGGCTTTCCAAAACTAGTCGCTGAAATACAATGTTTGACATTAATAAGCTCAAAAGCAGGGTTTCCAAAACTTGCCGCGCCCCAGCCGCAGCCGGTCACTGTGACAAAATGTAAGTATCCCGCAAATAGGTAAATCGCAATTATGCTTATAAAATAATTTTCTTGTGTCCTCGTCTCACTTTCATTAACTCAGAAAAACCTACAGTCATCTCATTATAACCACAGCGGGTCAATATTATTTTAATTTTGAAATGCTTCGGCAATTCGAAGAATCCAGAAAATGGGTTTCAGGTAAGTAAATATTTTTACCCGAAAGCCTCAGAAGGAGTGTTTTGTTTTTCTAGCTAGAGTAAGAGTATGTAATGTACGTGGGTACGTATGGAATGTCATATTATAAGTCTATGATGTAATGTAGGTATGTGGACAAATAAATTCTATTTCACAGACTACAGCCTAAACGGCTTGACGAATTGAAAATGAGTCGCGGTCGCTAGTGAATTTTTCAATTTTCTCCGTTTAAATTTATGAGAATAATATAGCACTGTGACTTGTGAGTGCATTAAAAAATTCCAATACATTGGCTTGACTAATGTTGACATAATGAGCGATACCTCATTCGATTCATCTGAGCAGCGCCACTGGCTGACTGGCTATATTAAAATCTCATAAATTCAATATTATTCATAAATTAAGCAATTGTAAACACTTTAAACGGAAAGTATAACTTTGAAATTACCGCAGTCTAGTTTTTGTTTTTAATAATTATGCTTGTTTAGTGAGTAAATAAATATACCTACCTAGCATAAAATGTCGTTTCCCTGAGTCATGTCTCTGGTACTAACACAGCTTGTAACAACAAAAATATGAACTCAAAAGACTGTGAAAAAATATTATAAAACGAAAAAAGTTTTCTTTCGTTTGTAATGAAATGAATGAACACTAAAGCTTTGAGATGGTAGGTAGCTTACAGAAGCGACATAAGCTGCTTTTTGCAGTGGAAAACAGTTTCTAACGATTTTAATTAGCAAGCATAATTTGAAGCTTCACTGAATTTATTTTTTAGTAGCAGCATAAAAAGCCCATCGCAGGAAAACTCACGAAGGTCTGGTGGTCGAAAACGTACGGTACCTGCATACTTATATGTTTATGATGCGAAACCCTTGGATGCTTATTGCTTAAGTCGATTATGGCTAGAGATGGGTAATGGATTAAAACCCATTCCACCCATTTGGGTTAAAACCGGATTAAAACCCAAATCACCCAGTTTTGACCCATTATAACCCATTTTTGTGGGTGAAAATGTTCAATAGTGATAAAAATATAAAATTAGTAAATTAAAACCCTAGGTCTAGTGAAATATATTCGTGCTAGCTTGTGAAATGAAAACCAAAACCAATCATTCAGCTTAAAAACCAACGTGTTAGATTAAAATCACTTATATACTAAGAAAACTATCAAAATGGCCTCGACTTTTGAAATAACTTTACGGGACCTATTGGAATCTGTTTGGACACCTTCTAAAACGACACTCAAGAAAGTCTGTGATTATCTTAAGTGGGAGAGCCAAGATATGATGACGTCATCTTTTTTGTACTAGAAAATTTATTTTTGTTATGAAATATGTCATGTGCGTTATCAAGTAATAGGATGCCAATTTTAAAGATACTTATATCATATTATTGTATATTAGTAATTTGTTGTAAAATAAATAAGATAATTTTCAAAACACACCAAGGTTAGGCTCCTCTAGATACGATAAGTTTGAATCATTATTTGTGAAATATACCTATTAATATGATGTTGCAGCGCTGCCAGGGCGCCTGGTGATAAGTGGAGGTGCTTAAAAATTCAGTACCGAATAGCAACTATGTCCGTTCAAGTCAAGTACCACTTACTCTGAGGTGTAAGACGTCTCCGCAACTCTTCACCAAAGCGCTGGAAAAAGCGCGCGCGCCGTTTCCCTAATTTGTGGAAGAGATATCAGTGGAAGAGGTAAAGACAATTTGAGTTGTGAAATCACCAGAAGAGTGCAGCTTGTCTGGGCAGTATTTGGAAAATTAGGTCATAATCCTTGAGACACCTAGCTGCAATTCATTACAAGACTGTTCAATTAGTGCGTCCTCAACATAATTATGGAGCGTAGATGTGAAACCTCACAGTAAAACTGGCTGTCCTACCAGCAACATGGTCACTCAGGAGCTTTTAAAGTCTGATCGGGATCACGATAATGGATTAAGTTATACAAGAGAAGACCAAGTTTTTAGACAACATATTCTGGATGTGTAGCAAATTGAAGTAGCCGTCAGCTGATCACATCTGTAATGGGACGGAACTGCTGGGAAGTGGAGTAAGAAACTGATTAAAATCCAATGTAAAGGTCACGCCTCGGCAAGAGTAGAGACCACAAAGAATGCCCTCTAGTCAGATGGATCGATCACATGAAGATGGCAAATGGATGGTGAGGGAGGCGACGCGATGGTGGGAATGGGACAACTATATCCACTTTATCCACGGCTGGGATTCAAAAGAGTCGAAGGCTTACTCGTAGATTATAAAAGCCAAACAGCGGAGAATATATCTACTCCTCTAACTTCTGCATCGATGGTGCAGTAATTGCAGTATAAAGTAGATGGATATGTCGTGGTCCACCCACAGTATTGAATTAATTACAAAACCCGACCTGTTTCGCTGTCTGGAAGGTTTGAAACATAATGCCAGACGATTCGTAATGGTCTTTCGGGGATAGCATAGACAATACACGTGGCTCATCATACGGGTGATCGCGTAAGTTTTTGGAGCGTTTTGTCTTCTGTTTTGCAAACCCATACCAAAACACATCGGATCCACGTCTTTAGGGATGTTTTATTTTGTTTTACAGAGTTAAATAGCCTCTTCAGCTATTAAGCGCAGATTTTTCACAACCAGCACATATATCGTGAATAACTAGTGCAACTTTAGCGGTCAGATGGACCGATCACTTGAAGATGGCAAATGGATGATCTACCGCACACTGATCTACCTCGAGCTGTTGATGGAGGTGAGGGAGGCGACGCGAAGGTGGTAAGGGGACAACTTTAACCACGTTAAATAGCACCAAAAGAGACTAAAGAAGCCTACGAGGAATATCTCTCCACAAACGACCCCGAAGCTGCCCAGAAAGTACTAGCGTCTCTGGACGCTTCCCGGAAAGCAAAATGGGAATCATGCGTGGAAAACATGGACTTCACCCATACTAGCAAAAAGAGTTGGGATGTTCTGCGGAAATTAGGTAGCGCTCCTCTTCATCAAAAACAAACACCATCCATTCACCCCGACCAAATTGCCAAACGTATGCAGGATGTCACTAAAAGTGCAAACCCAAACAAAGCCTTTACAGAAGAAACAAGGCAAAAGCTGACGTACTTTTTAAAGACCGCCGATCCGGATGACACTTTTAGCAAAAACATTACCGTTTCTGAGCTGGAAAAATCGTTAAAAAACACAAAAACGAACAAAGCCGCGGGACCAGACGAAATCTACCCCGAGTTTTTACTACATCTCGGTAAACTAAGTAAAGAATGGCTGATCCGTTTCTTTAACAACGTTTTTGAAACTGGTTCTATCCCAACAGCATTCAGAAACTCAAAAACCTCTGTAGCCTTCGTTGATCTTAGTGCAGCCTACGATACTGTGTGGGTGGACGGATTGCTATTCGTCTCATCAAAGCCCTGCTCGGCCCCCGTTACTTAAAAGTGTACCTCGGTGAAAATCAGAGCCACTATCGCCTTCTAAAGAATGGGCTCCCCCAGGGGTCTGTACTGGCACCTCTGCTTTTCAATATCTATACCCGCGACATGCCAGCAACTAAATCATTAAAATTTGCCTATGCCGATGACTTGGCACTGGCTTACCAGTCGCGGAGTTTCGAGGAAGGTGAAGCAGCACTGACAAAAGATCTCAACACCACAGGCGACTACTACACCAAATGGCGCTTGCACCCAAACCCATCCAAGACTGAAGTTTCATCATTCCACCTCACAAACTGCCTTGCCAATAGAAAACTAAATGTAACTTTCCGCGGTGAAAAACTGAAACTTAATTTCACACAAAATATCTCGGTGTAACATTGGACCGATCACTGACGTTTAAGCAACACCTGGAAAACGTCAAGCAGAAGGTAAAATCAAGAGTTAACATCATCCGAAGACTGGTGGGTACAAGTTGGGGAGCTTCAGCAACAGTCCTGCGGACATCTGCCCTAGCACTCGTGTATTCGACGGCTGAGTACTGCGCGCCTGTGTGGAGTCGCAGTGCACACGTGCATAAGGTTAATACTCAGCTTCACGAAACCATGCGCTTGATCACTGGAGTAATCAAATCAACTCCCCTCCCATGGCTGCCAGTGTTGGCAAATATACCACCGCCTGCGCTACGTAGATGTGCGGCGACTGCTAAGGAGTGGAAAAAATGCTCTCAGCTAAACCGATCCGGCCCCATGCCTATAAGAAACACATTGGACGATCTTCCATCTCCTCGTCTGCCATCAAGGTCACCAATTTGGGCTGATGATCACACCAAACAGCATATTCCGATAAATGAGGCATGGCGGTCGGATTGGAGCTTATTCAAGGGCATGAACGCGGAACTGGTGACAGATCCTAGTAAAACAGCAGCCCGGCTTTGAAGCTAACAGGAAGATTTGGGCCCGGTTAAACCGATTCAGGACCAACCACGGGAAAACCAACTATCACCTTCACAAATGGGGTCTAAGGGAGTCACCAAATTGCGACTGTGGAGCACCTGACCAGACCCTGTCCCATGTTGTGAACGAGTGCCCATTACGCTGCTTTCCCGGTGGTATGGCTGAACTACATAAATTCACCCCAAGTGCTGAAAGCTGGCTTAAAAATCTCGATTTAGACATTTGATCCAAGCAGGGATTGCCATACGCTATGATGATGAGCACCAAAATTTCCTCGGTAGGTTCTTATAGGACCGTGTTTGTGCGGTTTTTGCATATTGCGTTCAATTCTTATTCCATTATTAGTTGAAATATATTTAAGCCGAAAAGTTAACTTTGTTTTTCATACAAAACATATGAAAAACAAACTTAAATTTGCGGTTAATTGTTCTCAAATGTGGAGAGCAAAATCAGCTTTATTTTTATTTCTTTTGATTATGAATGGTCTTATTATCTCTTGTGTTTAATTTTGCAGTTCTATTCAACACACAAAGAAGATGTACGTACGCAGAAAGTATTGAACTCGACACCGCTCTACTTATTATTTTTTTACAGTGCAATTTTGACTTTTTACAGTTTTACAGTGCAAAAAACCATACAAAAGTATATATTTTTAGAAAGCTAAATATGTAAGCTTTTAGTGCTATTATTATTATTTCCTAATAAATTATTACCATATTTAAAGTGATAGCGTGTTGAAGACGAAAATAGTGTGGTATTTTTTCCTTTTTTTCGTATTTCTGCGTATTTTTAATGAAAACTTATTTTTTACTACGTTAAATAGATTCTTTATGTTATTTTTACTCGAATACAAAACTTGCATTAGGACCTCAACTACATCAGTGAGAATTTTTTGTTTGGTACGCGGCGACCGAAACATTCCTCCCCCCGTTTTACCTGCTCCGGGGGGCGGAACTCCTGGAAACCGGACTTTACCTACTAATATGTACCCATAGAACATCTATGCCAAGTTTCACGCTTTAATCACAATCCGAAAGGTCTCCATACAAGATTTCCCCTTACAAACCGGGCTATACCTACCTACCGAATGAATAAGCTTTTAAAGATCGTGCCCAATATTTACTTCTGATATCATGTAATTATTGCATTCTCTAACTGAAAATTTCAAATATCCATATCTATTAAAGTTCCGAGTCATAAAACTACCGTGAATTTCATTAACAAGACTATTATAAGCTAGCACGAATATTTTTCAATCGACCTAGAGCTTTAAAATATTTATTTTAAATTCAATCTCTATTTAAAATTTTAACCCACAAAAATGGGTTATAATTGGGTTGAAACTGGGTGATTATTGGGTTTTAACCCACTTTTGGATTTTAACCCGGGTCATTACCCATCTCTAATTATGGCGCTGTTTGATTTTTAGACTTACATTTCAATATACAAGGCGTCACAGTTCTTATAAAATTCTGTAAAATGCAGTAGTACTCCGCGCAAAGCATTATAATACTGACTACACTAACAAACAGTAGAAAGCCCAGGGAGCGCAGCTTTAATTATTTGTGTCGTTCCACTGTCGTGTCGAAATAGTAAATAAACGTTTTTCTTTAAAAAGCACTCTTATTTTTCCCATTGAGTCCCACTTATTATTGACAAGGCCTCGGACAAGGCAGTCTCTACAAAAATCAATAAGATAAAAAGATGTGATAAAAAACATTTTTTTTTTATATATAGCTCAGCAGTGTCTCGCGCTGCTGAGACGAATCATATATCAAAATTCATCTATCCGTTTGGGCTGTAGCCCGTGAAAAAGAATTTTCTTGTCCACATACATACTAACATACATACATACTCTCGAAAAACATAACCCTCCTTCTGAGGCAGTCGGGTAAAAATATACCTATATCACGCCCTTATCCCTTGCGGGGTAGGCAGACGTAGAAAAAAAAACATCTTAGGTAAAAGTTAGATTTATAACAATTTATGTGCATTACGACCAGATTACAACCGTGTATAAAAACGCCGTCGCGGGCACAGAAACAGGTGACTAAGAGGTAAATATAACAACGTGACTTCTGTAAAACGTGGTTGTAGTTGCAAACACACCCAGACCCAATACAATGCCAATGTCCTGCAGGGCACTGTAATGCTGCCTGTGTTACATTATTATTGAACAAACAGACGAAATATTATCTACAACAATATGTATGTCCACGAAGCATGTACCTATCTGAAGTTATTGCGAATTTCGCACCTTTGTAAATAATATTTTAAGACGATTTTAATACTTCGATATTTCACTGAAAGAGCTTTTTAACTACTTATGACAAGAAATGCCTTTGTTTGAAAGAAAATACTAAGGTGTTTTGCACCTTAGAGATTTGCGTCTATTAGGTGGATAGGGGTGAAAAATCTTCAATAAAAACCATAAGCCAGGCTCTGGATATATATACATACATCACGCCTTACAATACCATAGCATGCATGGCTAGCAATGCTAGCCATTAGCATGGCTTTACGAGTCACACGACACAACAATATTGAGAAAAGTGTAACACATTATCTTACAATCAACATAAGTTTACTCGAGAACTGGACAGTTCACCCATGAGCGAGCGTAGTGATATGAAATATTGAGAACTCGATCAAAACTTAACGTGAGTGAAAACCAGTTAATACGTATTATAGTTTTAGTGATAATAACCACGGAACAATTAAATCAAATATTAGAACATTGATTCTATTCTACTAGTTACGTGGTGTAAGTAGGTAGTGTAACAAGCGTAATGGGATGTACTGAACGATGATATGGAACCAAATACAGCCAAAACAGAAATTAACCGCTTTGAGCAGCAAACCACAGTACAGAGGACTGATGGACAGCTCGCTGGTCAAACTTATTGATTATTCTCCTTACAGCCATTATTTGGAACAGTCTGTTAGTTTGTTGGGATAGAATGCACTCACATTGCTCTATTATTGTCATAAATGAAAATAAAAATATGAAAAAGCCCGGGGCTTATTCGTCGCTTCGAGACGAGCATCAAGAGATTGAAAAAATGTGCAAAGGTCGACCGGTGCGTCGATAGCTCAAAGGAAGTTATTTTCCTTCATTCGAATTATCAGGTATAGAATTGTCCATACGATAATCTTACAAGATAATAAATTAGGGAAACGGCGCGCGTGTAATAGAGCCCAGATGCTATTCTATACAGGGTTATTTTTTAGTCATTGCGCAAACTTTGCAGTGTGTTTCTACTCGTGATTATGATCAATTTCTACTATGGGGCCACCTGCGAATTCGCAAAAATATAATTAGATATTCCATAGAAAAATTCATACCTACTTACTCGGAAAATATGTATGGAACACCTAAAATATCTTTTTAGATTTCTCAGGTGGCCCCATAGTAAAAGATATTCAGAATCACGAGTAGAAACATCCTGCAAAGTTTGGGCACTGACTAAAAAATAACCCTGTATACTTCTATGTACTTCGGCACTTGTCGCTTCAACTTGAATAACCCTGCTATGGGCACAAATTAAAAAAATATATGATTTGTCACATAGTGAGATCGATGCCTCGGAGATTTGCATCTAAGAATTTATCTGGACTCTATTAAAGTTACTCATCATCTTCCTGCCCTTATCCCAATTACTTGGGGTCGGCGCAACACGTTTCGTTGAACACAAAATCGTTTTGCAAAAGGATTTGGCTGAATTTTACGACCGGCCGCCTACCAGACGTCAACCCTCCTTGGGAATGCTTTTGTGGTGTATTAACCGCCACCATACGGTTGGCCCTGGCTGTTTGGGTACGGTTTATCCCTCGGTCACCTCTTACGACCCCCACGGGAAGAGAGGGGGTGGTGCTATTCTACTCTGCCGGCACCACACGGCATACTCTATTAAAGTTACTGGTACCTAAAAATAAAAACCAGCCGTCGGAATACAGTTTACATCGCCGTATGGCGGACGGATAGAACGTGTTTGCACAGTTTATTGCGGACTAGAAATCTGATCTAGAAACCAACGAGCATACATGAAAAGATTGATGAATGTTGAAGAACCGAAAGAGGTGTGTCAGGATAGTAACAAGGAAAATTTGTAAACTGTAGTCAATGGTAAACTGATGCCAGCACTTTGATTCGGGTACTTTTAGACATAAATTTTACAGATGAAAAATTATCAAATAATATCGATTATTTTAATTTTTCGGCAGGATTGGCTCTGGCAGACCTACGTCTTTCGACTTGTTTACGTGTTAGTTAACGTACCAAAGTTAGCCTATTGTAATACCTGATGAGATAACATTTCTGCAGTCGGCTCTCCCACTAAAAGTGTAGTTATTGAGCAAATTCGTCACAAAGATAAGACACACAGACAAGAATAAAAAAAATTCCTCCTAATAATATTATTATCTCTAGATATATAAAATCAACTTCTTGAAGAAAATGTTATGCTTAAAACTATAACTAAATTCTCTATTCTTTTCACTCTTTTGTTTGATGATGATGAGTTTCCAGTATAATACTGAAATTTGTAATTTATTTACGCAATAAACAATTTTTATTATTTTTATTTTAATATTATTTATTCTGTTTTTATGTTTTTCTCGCGTACCCGGGCATGCCTGTCGGAGCCGGGTAGAAAACCCTAGTTGAGATAATAAAAAGACAGTGAATTTTAATAAAATATTTAGCGTTTATTATATTACAGATGCTTTTGTTAGCGACTTTTCTCTCTAAGTTGTATTATTTTACAACCCTGTACGTGGACTCTATTGTAAAGGTGTTGTTTCACAAATTCCACTGGAACGCCCAGAACGACCATTGTTCGACAAGCTTTCAACTCAGTACAAAAAGTTGTTTTATAAGTAGCATTAATTTTTCTATTCAAATCGAGCCAAACACATTTATTTACAGATGAGTTGTCAATATTTTTCTGCAAAACAGAGTAGGTATAATAAACGAAATGAAATAGAAAATACTGAAATAGATAATTCTTCTTCTTCTTATTTACGAGTGGGACACCGAGTCGTCCAACGACCCGGTGAGCCCTGGTGTCAGTTTTTAACCGCCTACTACAAGTAGCAGGTCTCTGACAACAGGTAATTGAATTCTAGGTAAATTTTTTAATTTCTCGTGTCAGGTATACAATTTTTGGAAAACTTCTAAAACAGTAGATATGGCGAAGGTCGCTGGTTCAAATCCAGTCAGGCGGAAAATTTTGCAAGTTTTCCATTTCGTTAATAAATCAATCCTGGTTATTTTTTAAGTGTGTAATAGAGCGTGTACCGTCCCGTCTACAAACCGTCTACAAATCATACTAATTTAAACCCATAACAATACCATATTTAATGATACGAAAAGTAATTGGGATATAAGGGCAGGAAGATGATGGTGATGATTTAATGATACGAAATCATTTTTTTTATCCCTCACCATTAATTTATGTGCTCACCCAATTGCTCATCATGATCATGAAAGGAAAAAGTGTTTTAAAGTGGTGTTCTTAGCGGAAAACTATCGGCATTTGCATAGAACATAAATTTCATGCGGATCGTATCGAAGTAACTTGATTTTTTGCAAAATAAATGGCGTTTGTTCATTTTGTGAGGTACGGGATACCTGGTATAGGGCACCCAGAAAATACATCAGTCAATTTGAGAATTTGTTCCCTCTTAGTCTGGTTAGGACATTGCTTTGGTTCCGTGCTTCGGAGGGTAAATTAAGTCGCCTGTCTTGAACGCTGTCTATGAAAGAAATATTTAGGTACCCCTGCCCGGGAAGGGGTAAGTCGTCATTTTTTTAGGACTTAGTAGATCCTGATACTTAGTGCTAACATAAAATTAAAAATTATGTTTCACATTTGTAATTTTTTTGCCGTCAAAATGGCATAATTAGTCATACTTTACTCGTTTATTTATTTTATTAGATCACTTCTAGAAGTAGTAGGCGATTTAAAAAGTGTGACACCAGGGCCACAAAAGTTCATCGGGTCGTTCGTCGATGGGTCGTGGGTGTTGTATTGACAGGGAACTCTGCTGCCAATTCCCGGTATGATTATCTCATAGTCGCTTTTTACGACACCCACAAGTAGAATTGGGGTGATGCTATTCTAAGCCGGCATCACACGACAGCTGAGCTTGACGTAACGATAAACTAAATGACACTGAAAAATGCGCTGTTGCGATTGTGAGGGGCGCCAATTATTCCCCCGTTTTCCTACTAATTATCATCGGTGAAAACACGACTAATTAATTAATTAAAGAGACTTCCCATGATAAAAAAAATGTTGCCGATGAAAGTTCCATCAATGAATACGCCAAAAAAAGCTTTTACACTCATTAGCCCGTAATTAGTCCTTTTAGAAGAAACGAGTTAACAATAACATCTAAATGGGGACACCCACACCAAAAAGTAAGTGTAGGACGGGCGCTCAATACAGAGAGACGACTACAAGGAAACGTCTCAAAAGTCATACATACATCTATAAGCCGTCGTTTACGCGCGATCTCGAACCGTTTCGAACCGGCTACTTAGTACCGAGCGTTCGGTGCGAGTGGCCAAATGACGACTAGCAAGTGTAAATATTTTTGTTTAGCGTGTCATAATATAATGTAATCTACGTAAGTACGTTTGATCCAGGTACCGCATTGCATAAAATCAGAAAGATAAAGTAGCAACCCCAGAGTGTAGGTATCGGGATCGGGAAAAGAAGCGAGCTGTCCTTCTGTAAATTGTCTATTTCATGCCAACACTTTTACTCATAGCATCCCTACGACGACACCCACACCTGCCTACAGACAAAGGCCACACTGCAGATGTATGGACTTATAGGTCGCATCTCAACCTATCAAGCTTGTCCTGATTTGTACTGGACACACCACTCAACCACTTTGTTCCTCTGCCTAGCACTTAGTAGGAATCCTTGGACAGGACAGTATCATTCTAATATCTACTTTGATGTGTAAGCGTGTAGACACACTACGACCGAAACTACGCGACCGAAATTCAGCGGCTGAATTCCGTTTCGTCAGTTCTCGGCGTTTTCGGTTGGGATGAACCCCAAATAATCGCGGAAATTACATACAAATCACGCCGAATTAGGTACTAAGGACTGATATTTGGCGACGTAATTTCGACTGAAGTGTCTCATGCGTAATGCAAATAACATTACAACCAACCTGTTACTACGATGATACACCGTCGTCTGAAAGACAACTTTTAAAAGATTTGGCCGTTTTTTGACCCGTTTACGCTCTACCTACCCCGCAAGGGATATATGAGTGATATATGAATGTCTAGTTGTAATAAGCATGGATGTGGCCTAGGATAGACATAAGTGGCATAATGTGAAGACATAAGTAAACTGAATGTCGCCTGCACCGCTACCGGCCACAGGAGCATTTTATAAAACACAAGGACAATTTCTATGTTTTATTTTTCGTTTAAAATCCGCCATTTAAGATATTTTAATATAGCCACCCTGCTGAGACGAATCTAACGAAACGAAAACTCATATGTCAACGACTAGCCCATGAGAAATAATTTACTTGTCCAGCTACCTGCATACATACATACATACCTGATCTAAAAAATCATATGCCTCCTTCTGAGGCAGTCGGCATAAAGTAGGCAAATAAATGTAATTCTTATTCTGAAGAACTAGGTTGAAACACTGCAGCTATTAATAAAGGGAAAAAAAAACTTCAAGTAGGACACTAAGGTAAACCAAGGGCTACTTTTAGTATTTCACAACGACCGTTCCGCAACTTCTTGCAAAGTTATAACTTGAAGTGATTCAGAGGTATATAAAAAAACATTCGCGGAATTCTTATTTCTGCAGAAGCAGTAACGAGCTTTTTAAAAGTAAAAGGGTGGATATAGGAAATACTTGGCTTATTGTTGCCGAACATTTGTTTTGAATTTATTAGAGCAAAAAGGAAAATAAATAAGTTAATACTGTTGTTTAAAAAACATAAATAAAAAGATTTTTTTAGTCTCGAACACTAAACTTTTAAATTGTCGAACAAGGATAGCTCATATTTTATGTAGTAAACGCATTGAGTAAACGACTAACCTTGTTATTTTGAGATGTTAAATATTGTTTTGAGACGATGGTACACTTATTGCATCAAAACGTCGAGGCTGTCTAAGCCTCGACTTAAAACGACAAAGTTAGTCGTTTACTATACAGTTTTACAGTTACGATTGTAACGTGATTTTAAACAGGTCCTCAACACAAAGTAAGTATTGGCTGCAGCAAGAAAAAGTCAGTCCATATAACTTTTGAAGCACTCGCGATTGTTTACAGCACATGAAACTGTGCTGAAATGTCGGAACACAGCTGTTATACAGTCATTTACGCACGAAACCAAACCGTCTCAAACCTGTAAGTAGTTGAGTGGCATAAGCGCTCGGTGCCTAAGAATGAATGTTTAGTTTAACCTAAGTACCCTATTTAAAAAGTAGCAACCCTAGGGTGTAGGTATATATGATCGGAAAAAGGGGCTAGCTGTTCTTCTGTGTGACTGAAAATGTAATGCGTGACTGTACTTTCCTGCATAACTTATTTACAGAGTAAACTAATTCGGGTCAATAATATTAGACCGGAAAGGTGATCGATGGGGAACCTTAAACTTTAAGCTCGCCGGGGGCCGAAGTTTGCTGAATAAAAACAGTTCAGATAGCATACTTTTTTTAAGCATAAGGTTACATGTCGTGTGGTTAGCCTGGCCAGCCCCGAGGCAGTGCCTTTATTTTTATTTATTTATCCCGCCCGAGCCGCGTAGGAATAAAAATTGTTATAAAAAAGAGAAAATTGTGCTTTACAAATTTCTGTTTTTTACAATGACTAATCCATTTCTGCGTAATGTAAAATGAATGACTATCAATAAGTGATATTTTTATGTCCTAATTTGAATAAAGTAATGTCTGATACGGACGACCTGTGGGCAATGCTACAATGTTCTTTCTACATAACTATTCATTGCCATCTAGGTATCTACTGTTTAAGACAGTGGGTAATAATGCGAGCAAATATTAAAACTTTAAGACGGGCGTATTTTTGGCTGATTTAATTTGCCATACACTAAATGATATTTCTCGAGAAGCTAGGAAGAGATAAATATGTAAGTTTCCTTTTTACACACATACACACACATGAATCAATAAAGTTTCGTTGTGAAATTAAGAAGCTATGTCTATTGACCTTTCCGTGGCAATAACAATTATTTCTTACAAAAAGCACATTGACTGATTTTAATTTTCTCTTGGATAAAATTATTTTAGAAGTACATTATCACTTTTATCAGATTCTTAAAGAGTTATTTGCGGACAATACCATTATCCCACGAAAGCCACTCCCTTAGGGTAATACAAAAGAACTAAACACAAAAGACAACATTAGCAGCTTGTCATTCAGATCCAACGCGTTACAAAGTACCATGTAGGATGCTAGAAGACTTTGGAACCTAAGACATCTTTCAGGTCACAATACAAAGGGTAAAAGCTAGAGCCATTATTCGATCTAGTGGAACATTTTTCCATTAATACATCGTTATGGTGGTGGTTTAATTAAAAGAAGGTTTCAGTCGATGTAAGAAACTCCTGTGATTGACAAACAAAAATAGTTAAGGCTGTTTTTTTTATCGTTCGTAAGTGAAAGGATCGGTCAGTGAACGATGCAACTAAATTTAGAAAGGTCATAGAAAAGTAATAAATATATTATTGTTGAAACACCAAAATGTAAAAATAACGCCTGCAGTCGCACTAGGCCGTTTTTTTTTTGTAGGTGTACAGGGTGGTGCTGAACGACCCAATTTCCCGTAAACGCCAAGCTCAGCACGTCAAACTGAACAAACAACTTACCCTAAAAAAAGCCTAAAAGAAAAATAAAATCCCACAGCTGTTTACTGCAGTGTTGAGTTGTTCGCAAAACACCTAGCTAAGAACATTACCCAGTCAAACCTTTATCCATCACAGAAAGCCGCATCAAAATCAGACCAGTGGCTTTGGAAATAATTGGTAACACTGGTTTGCACAAACAAATGCATACTACAGCGTTCCCTGGCGAGTTGTGCGCGTACTACCTATCTAAGAACATGAACTAATAAAATCCTAATCCATCATCTAAAACCGCATCAAAATCCGACCAGTGATTTTGGAGATAATTGGTAACGTAAGTTTGCACAAACACATAAACATTGTCTCACCCCAAATAGCGTCTCCGTTCCGTCGTGGGTAAAAAGAATGGACGTTAAAGTAAGATGCTCATTGATAAAATAAAAATAGCTATTATCCTTGCACCACAGGCGATGTTTGTGGCACCGACTACATCTCAAGTTTAACAAGGTTCTGTGAAAGTTTTCTTTAAAACTATTACCTGCATATACAAAGGACATGCATTTCAAAGACGATATCAGATTTCGAAGTTGTTTGTGCAGATAAGAAGCCGTTATAAGTGTGTTCGGCTGCAGGAGTCGCGCCTGGCGGAGACCCCGTTCCGGGTTTGTGTGTGGAGTTTTCCTTCTCCAGGACCCTGATTCGCTTGGGTCGGATTTATCCCTCGGTCGCCTCTAACGACCCCCACGGGAAGAGAAGGGGTGGTGGCTATTCTACTCTGCCGGCACCACACATGGCTCCGCACGTATCGACTCGTCGTTCCTGTGGAGTCAGCCAGGAAGGCCAAAAGTGTGGCGCAGGTCCTGGGCAGCCCTGCGTTTTCCATAATTGCGTCCCAGGTAATGCAGTGTCTGTGGAGAGCGTGCAAAAAGCCATGCCGCTCCCGTATCGGCTTATACACCCATGAAAAATATTGCCTCAGACACTGAATAAATCGTCTGACACAGACGTATGAAGCCAATCATGATGATGATGATGATGATAAGTGTGTTAGGGAAAAGTTCAACAGGTCGCCTTGGTATTCAGAATGTAAAAAAAATCAGCTGTAAATATTTAAAGCGGTGAACCAGCCCATGAAACTGAAAAACTTTCCCCAAGGAACATAGCTCGAAAAATGAAAAAGTATTTGGACCTCCTATACAAATTGACTCAGTCGGCTGGTACATATTGTATGTGAATGTGATGTTCTTTTGTTTTTTCATATTTCTTGGGGAAAGTTGTTCAGTTTCATGGGCTGGTTGACCCCTGAAAATATTTGCCGTTGATCTTTTTACATCCTGTATTTGTTCTTCTTCTTCTTCGTGTAGGACACTGAGTCGTCCAACGACAATATGAACTCGAACTCTGTTGTCAGAGTTTTACATCCGCCCACTACAAGTAGCAGGCCTCTGACATGGTTGTGTAACGACCGCCGTCTAAGTGATCATAGACAGCAATCTAGATCGATGGTTTAACGATGGCTGAACCTTTATACATGGACAAATTAGGTGATTCAGCCTGCAACGTCCTAACCAGAAGACTGGGAACAAATTCATAAAGTGACAAATATAAATTCTGTGAGTAACCCACCGAGAAACGAAACCGGAACCTCCTGCGTCGCAGCGCAGGCATCGGCATCGGCTGTCATATTTGTATATTTTGAAATAGCATCACCCCAATTCTATCCGTGGGACTCGTAAAGACCATTAAGTTATGGTATATTCACCCAAGGAATTGACAGCAGTGTTCCCTGTGAATGAAAGAAACATCTTGCACTGCGCTCGTCTATCCGCCTGCCAAGCATGGTGATTATGGCAATACCCCCCGAAAGGGGGAGACCCAAGTCTAGCAGCAAACTACTTTGGCTTTAGTAGTAGTAGTAATAGATAAAACATACACATATCATAACTCATCCTTGTAACGATAAACTTAGTACATACATCACATCCCATATTTCTTGCGGGGTAGGCAGAGCGTAAACGGCTGTAAAAAAATCAGGCATTTTCTCGACCTCTGACAATACTTTGAGAGCCACTCAGAAGACTGTAAGAGTATATCAAGTATCACTATAGCAACAGGTTGTCAGCCTGTCCCCTAAAATTGCAATACACATCAACTCTCACATAACTTAGTCTCTTCTTACGACACCCACAGGAAAGATATGGGCTATTCTGAGCCGGCATCACACGGCGGCATAAAATTTGGAGTTAGGTTTTACAGTTTCGAAATCTACCTATCTAATAACTGGTTTATATCGTGCAGTACACTGAGTCGACGAATTACCCCACTACTAGCCCTATCTAGGAGTATTTTATTAAATCATAAGTAGTTCTTCGATGTGGTTGGTTATGCAATGTACGTCATCTAGTACTCATTATCAGCTCAGAAATCAGACCCTAACGTAATTATAACTTTACCACAATATAATTAACATTGGCTAGCATAATGGGTATGAATGGTGTCACATAACATAACATTATATTATAGTATGCGGTCACCGATTACTCAAAGACGGCTGTACCCGATTTTATCAAACTACATGCTACAATCCCACAGGCGTAAATCGATGTACATTCCGTAGCCAGTTCGAGAAAGGGATCATAATGGCTAACCGGCTACACAATGTACATTGAATTCCGCCTGTAGACCTGTAGCCTGTAGAATTAATTGTAGATTTGTTGCATAGGCCAGGACACGTGATTTTTTTTTATGTGTGGCAGTCGAGCCGAGTCGTACAACGACCAAATATTCTCTGAAGTCAGAGTTCTTTAACCAACAATACTGACATTTAGTTATTACCACAAAACATATAATGCTTGCAAGGAGACTGTTTTCAATGGTGACTTAACCACTACCTAGCGAAACGGCGCGCGGGGCGCCTATACAGCTCACGCAGTACTAGCGACGATTTCGATGGGTACTGACTTTGACTGGAAATAACTGGAATCTCAGAGAAACTTAAGGTAACCACAAGCCCCGCGCGCCGTTTTCAATAATTTGTGAGGTAACTAAGAAGAGAGATGCCATGAACGCCATATTTCTTGAAATTGGCTCGGAATCAATCAGATTTTGCTGTTTTGATGTTTTTATACAATTTTTGACAGTTGCTATATCCTTCGCAGGGAAGGCAGGGTGTAAACAGCAATTTATACCACGTCTGACCATACGTTTGAGAGTAATTCAGAAGACTGTGTATCTATCACCAAGGTGACAGGTTGTGAGCCTGTCAGGCTAAGGTCCTATTTATCACACCACGTTTTATGACCGTGACTGTAGCGAGTCATCATACAAACACTGTTACTAACACTCATTCACTCATCACATCATCTTCATGCTAATTTATAAACCTCAGTGTACAATGAATAATTTTACGCTTCAACAAGTAGCTTGTGAGCCTTAGGGCCGATGCACATCTAAAGTAGTTTGATGAGCGCCGCTTTCAGCAGCAAAACAAAAATGTACTGAATCGTATCAATATCAAAACAATGTATAAAAATGAAGTTTTAATACATTGTATTTCGATGTTTGCGTTACTCTGTCTGTCTCTCGAGAACATCATTAACTGCTCCATTACAAATCATAAACCATGAAACGGATTTTGATGATTTTTAATAGATAATGTATAAATACATGCCGGGAAAACGTTTTATTCTCACGGGAAAATAAGTTGCAGCGGATGACAGCGCAGATGGGCAGCTAAAATTATTTCTTTTGTTCTAATAGGTGCACTGCTGGATAGGTTTTTGAGGAGTTTTCCTGTCCAAGAGGTCCGGCTAATAATACGCATATAACAACTTTGTATTGAATTTGATTTTATTTACTAGTGAAAGGGGCGTAAAGTTACATGCCATGTAGTTAGCCTGGCCGGGCTCGAGGCAGAGCATTTATTTTTATTTTTATCCCGTCCGAGACGCGTCTTTACTAGGAACGCATAACTGTTATAAAACAGAGAAAATTGCATCTTATAATTTTCTATCTTTTACAATTACTAATCCGTTTCTGTGTAATGAATGACTATCAATAAGTATTATTTTATGTCTCTTATTTTGAATAAATCATTTATGAAAATATTTGTAATATTTGCTGATATGGGGTCATCAAACATCAATAAGAATCGACTTTGTTTCAATTTAGAAGCACTTCATTTCATTTACAATTTGGTAGTTAGTGGTAAGGACGCGTCAAATAACATCATATGTGTGCTGGCCCTTAAAAAGCGTATTGTTCTGAAACAATAATGAAATTCAGGCATCAGAAAAAGGCTGACTGACGTTAACCGCCTTTGTGTAGTGAAATGAACAGTTTACGAGCTGTTCATACTCACCTAGTTACATACAAACATACATATATTACGCCTATATCCCGGGGTAGGCAGAACGTAAACGGTTGTAAAATAACTGCCATTTTCACCACGTCTGACAAAAGTTCGAAAGTCATTCAGAAGACTGTGTAGCACCATAGTGGCAGGTTGTTAGCCTGTCGCCTAAAATGACAGACAATACACATCAACTCTCAAATCCCTTAGTCGCTTCTTATAACACCCACGGGAAAGATATGAGATGATGCTATTCTAAGCCATACGGCATGTAATAAGTTAATCCTATATCCACGTGATAAATTAATAGGTATCGAGTTTCTAAAGTAAGTGCCACGACAAATAAAAGAGACCACTCTTCAAAGCGTAAGCTCCATAAGTAGGTACAGTACTATCACTAGCACCTCAACCTACCTTGTTAAGATCAACTTATATACTGGTTTTTCTTAGAAATTTTATGAAAATCCTGTTTAGTTGGTCCCTTAAATGGGTAGTTGGATGTGCTGGCGATAGTACCCAAGTCTGCTCATTGACTGTGTGTGATATTCAATAAAATTTGTCTTTTAGCAGCACCGCAAACTAAAATGAAAATTGTTATTTGTTCAACAAGAGAGCGAAGTATATTTTTGCTACAAGTGCTATTTTGAAACCCGAGGTAGCGAAGCAATATCCTGAGCACAGTGAGGAATTCAAAAGCACGAGTTGTATATGAATTTGCTCTCGTGTGGTACAGTCTCTCCCGTTAACTTATGAACAATTCAAAATGTAAGGATTCACTATCACATTTTATAGAAATATTTGTTACTTTTCTACATGCAGCCACATTTACTGAATCGCAGAAAATAGGTTTGTCCGGTTGTCGGTGTCAATCACAAGAAAAACGTTTAAAACAGAATTGTTTATGAGTTAGCGTGAGAGACTACCTACACACAACTTTTCATTTCTACCAATTAAAAAAGTAAAAGCGTGAGTTTACCGAAATGCATTCAAATCAAATTAATCGATGAGCAATTTAAAAAAATATTGGCTTAATAAGTTCAAAAACTTCGTTTATAATGAGAGTTACGAAATTAAAATCACTGTGCCTGCAAAAGTGACTTTGTAACACTGATTTTTCGCGGGAAACTCGTTTTTTTTTCAAGCTGCAGACGTACAAAATTGATTTATTATAGACTAGAGACCAGTCCATCAATTTAACCTACACTGCTAACCGTTTTCCCGTGACTACGTATCTCAGGAATGAATAGTTTTCGAATGGAGAAAGCAAAGGCAGTTTTTGAAATTGATCATTTACTTACTACCAAACATATAAAAAAAATTTCGTCTATTTAATAATGAGTAGACTGTTTGCGAACTAAGCCTAACTATTCTTAAAATAACTTAATGAAGGTTATGACGTATATGTACACTAAAGGGTAATTTGATAGGTGTTATGTAGGCTTTAATTTGTATGATGTGGGGATGTAGTGTCGATCAGTCTATCCATTTAAAGGATCAACTAACACTGGCTATTCTTAATAACTGTAGGAAAAACCAAAATAAAAAAATCTAATGAGTAGGTTGAAGTGATGCTGATAGGTAGATACTTCAATAAATATACGAAGAAAATTCGCACAGAATCACGTTAACAAACCAAGTACTTAACTACGAAAATAGAATGCTTGCATCGACAATTCTTGACCTCGGAAGACATAGAGAAATTAGTTTCCAAGTAAATCGCGTGGCATGGCTCCATCTAACGAAATATTATTCTACCATCTAACTAAATAGAAGTTAGTTGTAAAACTAAACCGGTAGATAGAGCTTTGATACGCGTCATAGGTCAAGATACACTTCCTTAATTCGCTGGCTTAAATTGAGCTGCGGTAACTCAGTTGGTAGAGGCGTCGGCAGATGCCAAAAGATAAAGGTTCAAATCGCCCCTGCGGTGGAAAATTGTACAAGTTTTCCAAAAATATTACAGATGCATAATGAAAAATAAATTTAATATCAACCATCCAGTCTGTTGTTTGGTCTGGTGTTCAATGAGGCTGCAACTTCATATCGACTGATACTCATTAATTTATAATATTTCGCAGTTTTCGCAATAAGAGCATATATTTAAATTTCGCTCAGCCGCATCGCAAGGTTAAATTAACAAGCGTCAAAGGTTCCCATAATAATTAATTATTGTAATGATGCAGAGGACACGAATTCAATTCCTGGTAGATAGTCACAAAGTTATATTGGTAAAATTGAAAAAAATATATCGTCGTCGTGTGTTGTTCCGCGCGTTGTGGCGCTAAAGGGTTTCTTGTGTATGCCAATTTTAGACGACGGTACATAATTGTTCTGAAACGGCTCTCAAATATTTGTCCGGCGTGCCAATAGCGACTGTATTTTTTCGGCGGCTTACGCTCTGCCTGCACCGCTAGTGATAAAGGCGTGATGTGTGTATGTATTCCCATTTTGGTTTGGACAATGCTGGGTGATTCAACCAGTCACCCATACAAAAGAATACAGTGCTTCAGAAGGCAGGATAGCTTATATAGATAACAGTCAACGTACGTCTATACGAGTAGGTAGTTTTCGTCATAAGAATAAATAATAACCAAATGGTCAAAAAAAATGGATGAACGATACTAGATGGCTCAGATTGAGGTCTTCTTTCGGTGACAATGACAACTACATAGGACCAACGGGCGGACGAAGTACGGATCCATCTGTTAATATCTAACTTGTAAAATACCTAAGTAAGGGTGACCTTCCTTCACTGGAATCAATTCAGGGTAAGCAGTTCATGGCAATAGCTATTTTGAGCTGCGAGGTTCGCTTAGCTGAGCGAGATGTCTCGAGAAAACAAGACAAAAAATACATCCGCCCTCGCAAGAAAAGTTTGCCGACAATCTGACAGTCATATGAAAGGGGAGTGAAATAAGTGGGATAGTCCTATTTGGAGCCGGCCCAATTGTTTTTCGCTTTCGTATTTTAATTTGTAAACGTGTTTTATTATTTTATTCCAAGAATTTGATAAAATAAACAGGTCGCAATTATACAGCGTGTAAGGGACAGCTCTATCCCAATACTGATAGGGTGCATACAGACCATAAAAAAATACTAATACTTAAATATTTTCTAACGGAAAGTTGGAGTCCAGTCTCAGATATTGTTTGCACTAAGAGCAACAAAGACTTGTCATATTGCCATGGCGGAGAAATCTGAAAAATCAACGACAACGTGACACAGATTTTCCAAAACTTAGGTTCTCATTAATCAATTAATTACGGAAACACGATATATAGTTGTAGATACTGCATTGAATACCCATCATAAACCACGCCTTTATCCCTAGCGAGGCATAGCTAGGGTTTCTCAGCGGGAATTCCCGAGGCGGAAATTCCCGGGAAATTTGGCCTTTGTCGGGACGGGAAAAAAAGGATCGATTTCCCGGGAATTCGGGAAATAAAGTAGAAAAAATAAAATTATTATTTTGACGATAATTTCGGTATAACTCAGTGGTACTTATTAAAAGAATATATGTGTATTTGCTCTCTCCACTTTTACTCCCTCCCGCCGCGCCCATGTTTTGTTTGTTTAGATCAGTCACTCGGAAAAATTTGACCGTATTGATTGTGTCGGTGCCCCTAGTGCAAAAGTGTTGTGTGGTGATTGAAATATCAGCCTTAAATTATATTAAAACTTAATGGTGTATTCTTGATTTCATAACCGATTAATGGAATAAATAGGAAAATCATCAGCATCACTGGCATGACACACTGTTCAAACACTTTCGTCTTGAGACACTGAGGAATTTTTGACGTGAAGACGCTGCGTAACTTCCCGAATGCTGCCCAGCCGAGCTGGTTTCGCCGAGTGACATCTTTCTTAAAGCTAGATCTTCCTAGTTGGACTGTTTGTCCTAGATAGACGTATTTGTCCACCACTTCGAGTATCGAGCTCCCTACTGATATTGGGGTGGGCGCTACATGAGAGTTGACCATGACTTTCGTCTTGTCCATATTCATCTTGAGGCCCACTTGTTGGGAAACCCGATTAAGCAAATAAACATGAAAAACTGGATTGTATTGATTATTTTTGGTATTTTCATTTACTCACAGTTGTGCATTATTCTAATAAATTCTTAAATTATGAACTCGCAGATCATAACCACAATATTTATTCCAATTATTGTAGCATAGAAGGTATTATTTTAGGTTATTTACGAAGAGAGACTAATTAAACTGTATATATTATTGATTACTATTTTTTTGTTTAATTTTAAAATAATTTATATGCTTTTTAACGAGGAAAATTAAATTCCCGACTTCCCGGGAATGCCCGGGAAAAAAGAGGTCGGGAGTTTTGGTGTCCGGGAAATAAAAAAAGGTCGGGAAATGAGAAACCCTAGGCATAGCGTTAATGGCCGTAAAAATACGGTCGATATAGCCACGTCTGTAAAAAATTTGAAAGCCGCTTATGAAAAGTTGTGTTATACTATAATAACAGGTTGTAAGCCTGTCGTCTAAAGTCATTTAGTCGCCTTTTACGGTACCCATGGACAAGAAATGTGGCGTTACTATTCTATGCCGGCATCACACAGCACAGTATTGAATATTTTGTCAATATAGTAAATATTTTCATGTCTGTATGAATAATAATGAACATATGTATACAAGACAATTCGCAATGCAACAAATGGCTTTGTCCAACAAAGTAAAAACTACTTTTAATTTTGCACGCAGTTTAAAAGTTACGTGAAATCAACACGAATGATGAATAAGTATTAATGTTATCATTTACCAGCAGCCTAATGGGGTTAAGTAAGTATTTACTGATTTTCTCATAGAGGAGGATGAAAGTATTATCTATCTATCACTCGAACCTAAAGTTATTTATCCGTGGGTGACGTACTTTGAATCTCCCGATTTACTTAATAAAATCGTATATTGCCTTTTACAAATTTAGCTTAAAAGTAAGAAATTGCATGTTACCAACTACAAAATATGAACGGAAAATCGAAGTGGAAATGTGCCTGGTTGTTTGTATGTGTGCAAATTCATGTAAGTAAGTTTGTATGCTCAGAATTTTCCTTGCCTACTCTAGGATCTTTTGTTCCTTTCGTAATTCTAAAAGGCTAAATATTAGTGTTGCTGATAGTGATGCTATCGATAGTTTTCATTAAAAAATCCTTACACAATCGATAGGCCGATCAACAGTATCGACGATAGTTCAAACTGCGACAATACTATCGAAAAGTGCAAGACTTTTGCACCATTTTTCGATAGTTAAATAGCGTGAACAATCTACACTCTACAGTCCACTATCAAACGGCAAAACTACTAAATAAATTACTTTAGTCAAGCTCTTGTTTATAAAAATTACTATTACAGTTTAGTTAAATAAATTGTCGAAGAACAGACTTGTCAATTAGCAATAGAACATCAGGCTCGGCGCAGTTTCTCAGCAGCTTTACGACACCTACCAACCTTCTATGCGACCGGCTAATGAACAAATGTGCTGCAGAAAATTGAGATGCTCATCTATAATGACTCCTAGATATTTTATTTTTTCTGTTCTTCGTATCTCAGATCTCAGAGCAGTTACAGAAGGAAGTTGTAGGCTGTACATCACGAGTGCAAGTGTGGACTTTAATTGCAGATTTTGTTGATAACGGAGGAGCTGAAGCTTGCGTTTAATGAAAACAAATGTACTTGGTTTTCTCAGTATTCAAAGCAGACAAGTGTTTTGATGACATTGCTAAGCAGAAAGAAAGTACATGTCTATTTTATGGTCAAAGTAGACTAGGTACTTCGTGAAAAATCCGGGGTGTTGTGGATATGATTTCGGTTACGGTTTCGGATAAGAATATGGATAAAATATAATGTCGGTTTCGGGTACGAATATAAAAACATTTCGGATTATCCGTAAGTTTCGGTTACGGATATTAAGTAAACATAAGTCTATAACACTGAGTATTAGTAAATGTAAAAGGTCGATATTTATTAACGACTAAACCACAAAATAGAACGGACAATGCATAGGTCCGGCGAGGAAACAAGTACCGGGGCTTATTGAGATACCGTCATTATACAATATTATTCGAAACTTTTATTTCGGTTTCGGTTAAGGTTATGGATATATTTTTATATCGGATATTCGATAGTTTCGGTTACGGTTACGGAGCTGCACAACATTCTCTAGAAAAAACCAATATCGTGTCGTAGCAGAGAAGAGGGAAGATTAAAAATTACTCCATTGACTTTTGGAATAAAATAAGAACATTGATTTTGTGTCTAAAGTAGGATAACGACTTACCTTTTTCTCAAGTCCAAGAATGATGGCGAAGCCCAGTATGAAGATGATCGTGGTGGACTTTGTCATCGTGTACAGCGATATAGTGACCAGCTCCAGACCCCAATTCGAGAAGCCTACGTCGATGCCGCTGGCGAGACCTGGGACCAAACGACCGAATAAATACTAGGTACTATAGTACCGCGGTGTGGTAGGCGCTAAGAATACCTCTAGTCCACTCTGGGTGTTTTTGATCTCGGCTGAATATCTGTAGACTATGGTCAACCAAATGGTGCCAGTGATGCCACCTATAATAACATTCCCAAAGAAGGTTTACGCCAGGCAGGTGGCCGGTCATAAAACACTGCCAAATCCTTTTGCTACACGATTTCATGCTCAAACAAAACATGTTGCGCCGACTCCAACTGATTTGATCATGATGGTATAGTGCCTCCATAGGCGGATTCAGATGGTCGCGGGATCTGCGCGTGTTGTGCATATGTAAGGACTACGGGTACTAACACGCTTTGCAGGTACTATCATGCACACAACACTCGTAGGTCATCATCGTCACCGCTGTCGGTCGTCACATTATTTCTCAATACCTAATTTAAGTAAAACAATCGTCACTTTGTACAGCAAAAAATCTCAGATTTCCTGTTAGTGTCTTAGAGATGCGGCACAAATCGAGCAAGGCCATTATGCCTTGCCGCCGACAGACGTGGCGAGCTTGCCGGCGGCAGGCATCACCCGCAGACTGTAACTATCTTCGAAAATTCGATGGCATGTGTGTAGGAGGCATGGGTAATCGATGGGCCTACAAACTGTCACTTCAGATTACGGCTATATCGAGACTGGTTTTAGAAATGTCCTCCAGTATTTGCCAAACGAGGCAGGAACACCTTATTATCATGTTCGAAGCGTTCGAAGGTAAAGGACAATTTTAATGATATGGGAGGTTAATATACACCGTGTTTCTGAGAAAATGCATCAAATTGAAACCATTATGTAAAATCATTGTTGAAAAAACAAATGGCGTAAAAATAGACAATCAACCTTCCAAACAAAATTCACGATAAGTTGACTGACTTTGTATGGTAGGTAAACAAATTCTCCAATGTCTTACGTGTTCAATTTATTGCAATTTCTTTTTGCCGTAATGAAAAGCTGTTCTTTATGACCACCGAAGATTTCTATGTTATGTTGGTCAGTAGTAAAAATTAAATTAACCGTCATCATCTTCCTCCCCTTATCTCAAAACTGTTGGGGTCGGAGCAACATGATTTGTTAAACAAGTAGATGTGTTAAAAAACAAAAAACCCGACTGCGGTAATTTTAAAGTAGTAGGTATTTTGCTTTAAAAATCCGCCATTTTGAATCTATAATTTTTTAATATAGGCACTCGCGCTGTCATAATCCAACTATCCGTTTGGGCTGTAGCCCGTGAAAAAGAATTTTTTTGCCCACATACATACATACATACTCTCGAAAAACATAACCCTCCTTCTGAGGCAGTCTGGTAAATACAAAAAGGATTTGGCTATGTTTTATGACCGGCCTCTGCCTGGCGTCAACCATTTTTGGTAATGCTATTCTAGGTGGTAGGTATCACGGCCACGATGCGGTTGACTAAATAGTCGACAGATATTCAGCCGAGATCAAAAACTGTTTGACGAAACACCCTGTGGTCTAGGGGTAAAAGTATTTTTAGCTGCTACCACACGGCTAAAAATTAAATCAACCGTAACAATTAATTTCGTAAGCCTTTTTTTGTTCTTCTCGACGAATAGCATAATCAACCATGGTGTCAACCCCTCTCATCTCGTGTGAAAAATTATCCTAATGAACTCTGGAGCCTCAGTTGATGCTAATTGTAATTGGCGGTAGATAGGTTACGATGTACATTGTTACTGTAATCAGGGTTCAAAGGTTCGTTCGATCTCCCACACAACAGCTGCAGAACTGAAATCAGTATCATCATCTGCCTGCCCTTATCCCAATTTATTTAAGGTCGGCGCAACATGCCTTCTTCTTCCATTCATCTCTATCAGCTGTCAAATCTTCGTATACACCTTTTTGATTCATATTATCTTTCACAAAGAAAGTAATGAACATGAATGTGGATGGACGCAGAAGGAGAGGGGGGCCTAAAAAAGTTTGGATGGATTGTAAAAAAGACGATATGAAAAATAATGGCGTAAGTGAGGATTTGACTGCTGATAGAGATGAATGGAAGAAAAAGATATGTTGCGCCGACCCCGAATAAGTTGGGATAAGGGCATGCAGATGATGATGATCACAATCCATACAAACCAGTGTAATGTATAATAAAATTACCTGTAGGTCCAACAGATTTCAAACAAGTCATGAAAGGAAGCACCAGTGATGGTTTTCCGGTGATGGTCGACAGAATGAACCTGGTGATCGCAGAGAGTATCCACTTGATCAGCAAATGGTACATCACTACTGTCAGGGGGTAGCGGAAGTCCTACAACAAAATATTATAGTTGTTACGTTACAGTACAACAACTAAAGCCGAAAGGACAGGCTGAGAACATGTCACTATGGTGATGTCTTCTGAATGACTATTTAACTTTTGTCAGACAAACTATCAACCTTTATCATTCAAAGCGAAATTGATTGAAAGCGACATTTTGCGATTGTGCGAAAATGACGTGATGAATTTTCGTTTTGCGCACACCATCATTATCGTCAGCCCGAACCCACCCACTGCAGGGGATGGATTAATGAAGCTTATTACAAAAACATAACACAGGATTAAAGCTTATTACTTTACTCGCGCAGGATCTGACCGAATCAACGGCTTACGGAAAATTGTGCAATTACGTCCAACTTTTTTGAAATGTTACTTTTTCCCTGATAGTGTCCGATCCGACCTTAGATAAATGATTGCCTCGCTGCGCTCGGTAGACCGAGCACTATCCAGAGGCACCGTCAAAAAAATGAAGCCTTAAATTGTATAATCCGTTTATTTGCAATACAAACTATGAATTTTGATAGCTCAAGGTGCATTTTTAAAATAATTGGGTAACTATCAGATGTATGAAGAAAAGCCTATTCCGGCTCATGTTTCATTGCTTCATTTTACAAGTACGCCGACTAAATCTACCGATAGCAGCGAGACAATCATTTATCTAAGGTACCAACACTACTAGGTATACCTCCCAGCGGATAACGACTCCCCATAGTAAAGGGTACTTTTCATATCACTAAAGGATAAAGAAGCTGTCTAACAATGAAACATTATTGAAAATCGATCCAGTTTTATTTGCAATTTTCGCTTTTTGCACACATCATCAAGATTTCATCAGGTCCACGCGCGGAATAATGTACACATTGCGCACCTTTATCTCTTGCAAGGTAGACAGAGTGTTAACGGACGTAAAAATACAATCGCCACGTTCGTCAGACAAATATTTGAAAACAATTACATACATACATATATCACGCCTGTATCCCTTGCGGGGCGGGCAAAGTGTAAACGGTTGTACAAAACGGCCATTTACACCACTTCTGACAAAAATTTTGAGACTCATTCGGAAGACTGTGTATCCCCTTAGTGACAGGTTGTCAGCCTATCGCCTAAAAATGCAATACACATCAACTCTCAAATTCCTTTAGTCACTTCTTACGACACCCACGGAATGGTAGTGTTAATATTTATTCTTATGCTCACGGGAAAGATATGACCACACGGCACTCGCAGGCGGGCAATTACAGAGGACAGTTATAGACATAGAAAAAAATTGTATTATAGTAGTGACAGGTCAGCTGGGTCATCCTAAACTTGTATAATAGAAATAAAATTGAAACCTCAAGTCCCTTTTGCTTTTTAGGAAAACCATGGGAATAACACCATAGTAAGAGTAGGTAAACATGCAGCAAAGCAACACATGTAGGTCCAATTATTAAACACACAGACTCGATATAACCATAATAATTGATAAACTTCAGTAATATGATACACTATATGGCAGCCTGTAGGCTGTTTCACCCGCTGCTACTAATTTTTCTGTGAGAACAAGACATTTTCCTTGCTATAATCATAATATAAACCTCCATCCTGAATCACTCTATCTTTTAAAGAAAACCTCATCAATTTTATGACAGAAGACTATTCCACTTAACTGGAATTTTACCACAATATCAATTGGAATTGTCCTCTATTTTATTTAGGTAACGTAACAATTGATACATATTGCCAAGGTTGTATCCTTTTGCAATAACCCATTATAGACAGAGTATTTGAAAATACAAGAGAGTGTGAAATTTTACGGATTAAATTGACTAATGAAATGGGGTTCAAAAGCGCAAAAATATTTAAAAACGAAATTTAGATGCCATATTCCTAGTCTAAAATAGTTATTTATTCTATTACATATTTTATTACATATTTCTGCAATTATATTTTAGTAAATTAATTGTTTGTATAAAGTGAATATTCATTAACAAAAATTCATGGTAAACACAACTTGAATTCGCTTGGCAGGGCACCATCTATTGGGATAGTTTTTACATTCAATTTCCAGCGACTAATTCATTCTTGAATGTTTACTATTTTGTAGAAATTTTCAACAAGATAGTAATTTTGAACACTTGGTGTTTTAATCAAACACTAGATATTGATATTAACTTTTTGGTTACAAAGTCACCAATCCTATCGGTGGCGTGTTTTTTTTCCGCTTCATTCGTTTGTATTTACTTTTAACCAAAATTCTTTTTCCAAAATTTTAATTCATTCTTTATAATGGGATGAATAATGAATAGGCCATAGACGGGCCATAGCCAGTCTTCTGGTAAAACTTTTACTAAATTGCAATGTACCTGATTTGATCTTTTGAATAAATTTTGCTTTGTATGAGTCTATTGCTGTGTGTTACTGGCTTAGAATAGCATCACCCCATGTCTTCCCTGTGGCTGTTGCAAGAAGCGACTAAGGGATATGAAAGTTGATGTGTATTGTAATGTAAGGGCCAGACACTATGGTGATGCACAATCTTCTGAATGACTCTCAAACTTTTGATGTGGTGTAAATTGCCATTTTTAGCAGCCATTTCGCAGAGTTTTAAAGTAACTGCATCTGGTCAAACAACAAATAATAGCAATTACCAATAGAAACATTAGCTAATTGCTTGCCACGCTTGCTTAACACAGCCTTGATGAGGCACCAAGGTTTCTATTCTAACAATCTTATAGAGACCAAAAGACACTGTACTATAATATCTAAATAATAATTATATGTGAAATAAAAAATTTGAAATGTTTTATACGTCCTTTTTCCTCGAAAAAATAATGATACCAAACCATGTAAACAAAGTCATAAAGTCTTATTTATTTCTGAGTGCTATCAGATGTTAGTATCTACCTACCTATAATAAACAAGTCTTAGCGCGTCATAAACGAGATTGTGATAATGTACCTAAACACAGTTCGCGGACGCAACGTGGGTTCATTGAGGCTTGCTGATATGATAACAAACAACTAAGAACATTGGGTCATTATACATACCGTCAGAAGCCATCTCTGGTAGAAAGTCAGCCCGATAGAGAGGGAGAAGTAGAGCAACACCAAGCCTAAAGACAGGAGGCTCTTTTGAACACAGATTTCGGGCCATTTCTTTTTCGGTCTGGCTGTAAACACATCATCTTCGGTGTCAGACTTAGCAGCCAGCTGGACGTACTTAGCGCCCGGCATGGCGAACGCGCTGGCACCACAAAGCTACAGTCAAAACACTCTCTTGCATAGCACTCTAATCACGCGCGAAACTAGTTTTCCATTGTAATTTCGAAGAATTTCAATAATTTTTCGAAGTTTTCTGATTCCGCAAAGTATGTTGCTCGACTTGACACTTGCTTGACATAACTTATAGTGCTGCCAAGTAGTAGGCATCGATAGTTTACGACAAAACAATGGGGCATTTTAAACCGTGTCTCCTGCTAATGTATTTTTCAAACAAAACGAATAACATTGATGGACATTCGAAATGTGTATTCCTTTTCTTCTTCTTTGAATGGGACACTAAGTCGTCCGACAACTCGATGAACCCTGGTGTCCGAGTTTGTTTTGAAAATACATAAACAGGAGACACGGCTTAAGTTTGGCATTGTCTAAACATAGCTCTATGCATCTGGCAGTTTTCCGTTTCGGGAAGGAAAAAGTGTTGTGAATCTAGCTTTATTCCAATTTCAGTTCATATAGCAGAGTTATTATCTGGTTCAATATTGAAAGGGATTAAAAATGGCGTCCAAAGGTAACGCTTTCTCAGTTGTACTAAGGCTCTTGCATACTCTAAGCGTTCATGGTTCCCCCCTCCTGCAAACGGAACCGAAGCTCCATTCAATTTATTTATAGCTATCGACTCTTTAGTAGGGGACATTTTACTAGTGACCGACAGCAAAACATCAGAACAGCCTAATTGACAAGGAACAACTTTCCCCAAGAAACATAGGTCGAAAATGGAAAAAAATTATGACCTCCCATAGGTACAAAATTGACTATTAGCTCATTTGAGTTACTATGAGATGTGTTTTTTTTTATATTTTGACTTATGTTCCTTGGGGAAAGTTGTTCCTAATCACCAGCCGGTTCTAAATTTTCGCTAGCGGTCACTTGTATTTCTATCTATACAGGGTGTTAGGAAAAGTAGTACGTACGTAGTCCTTCAAACCACACTTTCAATAGGAAGGTATAATAAAGTATGTTAAGGCTGTTCAACCAATTTATTACTAGAAGTTTTTTTAATAAATTGTTCAACCCTACAACACAGAACGCTGTACTATTCCAATCAATTACCGTTCGGATAACTTTGCACCGTTCCTTCACCACGCGCAATAATAAGGTTATTATTGCGCAGCTACCGCAGCAACCGCAGCTATTGAGACCGTAACGATGTGCTATGTCGCGTTCAGACCTAGGGTTGAACATTTCAATAAAACGTTTCTGTAAATAATGTTCTATTAAAAAAAACGTGGTTAAAACTTTGCTATATCTACAGAACACGTGGTTTCAAGTAACTTACTACTTTTCCTAACACCCTGTATAAATGAACAAGGTAGTAAAGTAAGTACCTAATACTTAATTTTTCAAAGCTGTCATAAGTGGGAAGTAGCTGTCTATTTCGTAGAAAATCGAAAAACACTTTGAATTAGGTCGTTCGTTGACTCGATGTCACACCCGACTGAAATAAAAGTTATACTAGTTGAAATCCTTATTCCTGAAAGATGAAGTAAATACAGCCATATACAGGGTGTTAATTTAAATGCGTGCCATAGCTTCAGGGCAGGTTTAGTAGTACCTGGTTCACAAAAGAAACGTTCACCCAAATTGGCAACATTATTATTGTTGACATCTTGCTCAAACAATAATGTTGCCATTTATTTTTTGTGAACCAGGTAGTATCATTAAAGGATGCCGTGAAAAATATTGAAAAAAATCATAGATATTTTATTTTATTTAGCCGAAATTTTAGTCAAATGCCTATATATGATGAGAGGACCCGGTGGAGTGTTATCGGGGGGGCTCGGGCGTCCCCGCAGTCTCCAAGCGAGTTCCCTCTCTGATCAGTTGAACCGAAAGGTACGAGTAGGGTTTCTAAGCAGCGCCTCGACTATCTTTTCTTTCCCCCACAAAAACTCTTTTAAAAAACATGAAAAAGCTAAAAAAGAAGAAAAAGTTTGACCAACGGCAACACTTCCTCCCACTCAAAGTGCACCTCACGAACATCCGAGGTCTACACACAAACCTAGACCCGGTCCATCACCACCTGGAGACCGAGAAGCCGCACTTATTCTTCTTAACGGAGACGCAGATAGCAACACCGTTGGACGTGGCATACCTCAACTACCCTGGTTACACTCTTGAGCACAAGTTTAAGAAGCGTGCAGGGGTCTGTGTGTATGTTCGCGATGACGTTTGCTGTAAGCGTCTCCGTGGCTTTGAGAATTCAGGGTTTCCCGTGCTGTGGCTTTTGGTTGACACTGGAGTAGAGAAAACTCTCTACGCCAGTGTTTATCGTTCGCACAGCGGAGATCAGGAGACGACTAGACTCATGGAGTACCTCTCTGAGACGGCAGATACAGCAATTCAGCGATATCCAACAGCAGAGCTTGTTTTTCTGGGGGACTTCAATGCTCACCATAAAGAGTGGCTGTTCCCATACCAGAAAACTGACCATGCTGGGCGAGAGGCGCGTAAACTAGCATTGGCGCTAGATCTCACCCAGCTGGTGGAACAAGCGACGCGAATACCAGATATCACAGACCACACACCCAATTGCCTGGACCTTCTGCTGACAACTGACCCGCACAGACATTCGGTTTCGGTCTCGGCTCCGCTGGGATCATCCGACCACTGTGTGGTGAAATCCGTGTCCATCTGCTCTCCTCCGGATTACACCCTAGGGGCACGAGGAGAGTATGGCGATACGAGTCAGCAGACTGGGACGAGATGCGTGCTTTCTTTGCTTCATACCCGTGGCGGCAAATGTGTTTCTCTTCGGAAGACCCTCATACGTCGCTGATGCGATCACAGCTGTAATCCGGCAGGGAATGGAATATTTCATTCCTTTCTCCGATATCCCGCTCGGTTATAAAGCCCAACCTTGGTTCAATGCGGACTGTGCTCGAGCTGAGGCTCGTAAACAGTCCGCTTACCAAGCTTGGGTAAAAGCTCGTGATCGAAAAGTGCGAGCGAGAAGAGTGCGAGCAAAGAAGAGAGCATATAATGCCGCCGCCAGGTATTGCAAACGGGTGCTACGAAAAGCTAGGTTCGACCATATTAGCCGTATTGGGGCAAAGCTTGCATCACACCCACCGGGTAGTAAGCAGTTCTGGTCCCTTTCGAAATCAGTCGAATCCAACTTCTGCCGTCCCTCACTACCTCCAATGCAGAAACCTGATGGGTCACTTGCCCACACCGCGGCAGAGAAAGCAAATTTATTTGCCGATCTGTTTGCGAGCAACTCTCGTATAGACGCTGGCTCGAAATATCCACCCACCTTACCTCACTGTGATTCTTTGATGTCTGAGATCACAGTGCACAATAAAGAGGTCCGTAGAGCCCTTCGCAGTCTGGACGTGAACAAGGCCAGTGGTCCTGATGGCATACCAGCAAGATTGTTGAGGTATTGTGCGCCTGAGTTGTCTCCTGTACTGACACGCTTGTACCGCCTCTCTCGTGTCAAAAATTGTACCAAAATCTTGGAAGCTTGCCAATGTGCAACCTGTGCCCAAGAAGGGTAGCCGTGCCGACCCTAGCAACTATCGACCGATCGCCATCACTTCCGTACTCTGTAAGGTTATGGAAAGAGTTCTGAACTGCAAACTGCTTTCGTACCTCGAAGACAATGATCTTCTCAGTGATTGTCAATATGGCTTCCGCCGAGGGCGTTCCACGGGAGATCTTCTAGTGTACTTAACGCATTGCTGGGGCGAGGCCATTGAAAACCACGGCGAAGCAATAGCAGTGTCGCTGGACATTTCAAAGGCCTTCGATAGGGTGTGGCATGCGAGTCTGTTGAGCAAGCTTCCAGCGTACGGCATACCCACTGGCTTCTGTAGCTGGGTGGCTGACTTCCTGAGTGAACGGTCGATCCGAGTGGTCATAGACGGCTGCTCCTCTGACCTCAAGGCTATTGACGCCGGAGTTCCTCAGGGTCTGTACTCTCCGCGACGCTTTTCCTGCTGCACATCAATGACCTTCTATCTTCAGGCATTGTTGGGTACGCAGATGACAGTACTGTCACCGAGAAATATCTGTCCGGCGCAGGAGCCAGTGGTGATGAAATCCTAAGATTGAGAAAGGCTATGATTGAGCGTACGAGCCTGACGTTAAGTAACGTCTCCCAGTGGGGCGAAGACAATCTCGTCAGCTTCAATGCTTCAAAAACGCAGGCGTGTCTTTTCTCCGCAAAAGGAGTCCTTTCACCTTTATCCTACTTTTCGGGGTACATCTGTTCCAGTGACCAACACTCTTCAACTCCTTGGCATGGAGTTGTCCTCTGACCTCAACTTCGGCACCACCATCGAGTCCAAGGCTCAAATTGCAGCTAGAAAGTTGGGCGTCCTGAATAAAGTTAAGCGTTACTTCACGCCTGAACAGCTTCTAACTCTTTATAAAGCTCAAGTCCGATCTTGCATGGAGTACTGCTGTCACCTTTGGGATGGCTCGGCTAAATACCAACTTGCTGCACTGGATTCGGTGGAACGCAGAGCCAAGAGATTAATAGGCGATAAAAAACTGGTGGCGACCAAGCTTCACAGCCTGGCTCACCGCCGCAAGGTTGCTTGCCTATCGGTCTTCTACAGATTGTACTTCGGAGAGTGTGCGCGTGAGCTGCATGAGCTCATACCACCGTCTCCTTTCTTCCATCGGACATCCAGACGCACGGCCGGCTACCATCCGTTCTTAGTTGATATACCCACATTACGCACTAAGCGCTTCAAATCATCTTTCATTATGCGCACGGCTAAAGAATGGAATTCCCTGCCTGCGTCTGTATTTCCGAGTGCATATAACCTGAATCTCTTTAAGTCTAGAGTGAATAGGCATCTTCTGGGCAAGCTCGCTCCACCGTAGATCCCATCTCTGCTCTAGGGTAAGATTGGGGTCAAGAGTAAGCCCATCTTAGATTAAAAAAAAAAAAAAAAAAAAAAAATATATCCAAACTCAAAGATGATTCTTTAGACGAAAGTGCGTGTATTGGCATTCTCTAAAGGGCAAAAGTAAAAATGTTTCTTTTTCCAAAAAAATATGATATCTTCAAAGTTTTGTCTAAGAAAAAAATATGTTGTTGGCTAGGAGTTTTTTCATTGCTTTATACGGAATCCTTTATCGATACTAAACCTACACTGAAGTTATGGCACGCATTTAAATTAACACCCGGTATTATACCTTTCATAAAGCCAAAGATATTGAAAAGTATCGATACTTTAGAAATGTCGATCAAACAACACTATCACAGTATGACAGTTGTGTCTTGTGTCACATTGCACAATATCCAGGGGCACGTTCAAGGGGTCTCTTTCGTACCCCTTTGTCGCTCTTTTATACTATGAGTCGCTGAGGCTGAACGCGCTGTACGTGTACTTTACGAATAACGAAAGTATATGCAACCATTTATGGAAATGACATCTGCCTAGTTAAAAAGTTCTACGAAAGAGCAGACCTTGAACGTACCCCAGGTGTGCGTTCATCCTACCTTAGGAAACTTCTGACACCATGTGCATGTCCACCATGTATATTTGTTTAATTTTAATGATTAAACTGAATGACATTTTTAGTAATATTAAATTGTTTTGGTTTCATTTTAAATAATCGCCCGATGATGACGTTCGAAACCGGTCGCATTCAGTTTAATTATTAAAATTATTTCGTAGAACTTTTAGCCTTACCGCACACGTTCGGAATGCTTCCCCGGATTCCGGGCCCGGTTTCCTCATCCGAGTGCCGGAATGCTATATTTTCATACAAAATGTTCTAGCTGCCACACACGTCCGGTCGCATTCCGGTTGGAATGGAAAACGGTGGCCCGGAGCTGAATCAAACCGGCCGCACTGTCAAACTGGCCGGTTTCAAAACCGGATGACGTCATAGCGAATACATCGCTCCCATAGATTTTGTTCGAATCGCCGCACACGCCCGGAATTTTCCGACCGGAATCGTGTCGGTGCAGCACTTTTTTCTTGTTCAGCACCAGTGGCAATGCAAATTACAAGTAATTCGTCGTCCTCCATGAAGTCCATGATAACATGCTTTGACAACCACGTCAATCATAGCCTCTCAGAGCAATGGCAGTAAAAATTCTGTTCAATTTAGTTACTGAATATGAAATCTTTTTCTTTATTGTTACCTAATAAGTTTAGGTTTCATAGCAGCCAAAAATAGCAGCTAAAATGTTGGTAATTTTGTATTGTTGCTGTTGGCAACACTTGCTTTCCCATGCACTGCAAGCCAGGTGCATTTATGCATTATTAAATTTAAAATAAATCTATATTTATTTATACACATGCAGTTTTGTATTATTGACAGAAAAATACGGTCTTCTGCGCCAGGCGCCCGGAATCCCGGATGGGAAACCGGGTCCGGAATCCGGGGTAGCATTCCGGACGTGTGCGCCAGCCAAGCCTTATACTAGTCAGCTGTCAGTTCCATACTTTCGTCATTCGTAAGGTGTGTTTAGCGACGTCATAGTATAAAAGAGCTACGAAAGAGACCACCTTGAACGTACCCCAACATAACGTAGAGTGTAGGCAGAGGGCAGACAATCTATGACTTCTTCCCTCTCTCTCTTACTCATGTTTTTTTCGCTCTCTCCCCCACTGTTGTTTTGTTTGACAAGAAAAGTGGCTATTACAATTTGCTCAGATATGTCTTAATTTGGCTTACATTGCTGGTTACATTATGGGCATCATTACAATCATCTCAAAATAATCAGCAATGCGTACTCTAAATCGAGCTGCAAGGCAGACAGTGAGTAGAAACGGCCATTTAGTAAGTAACAAACGATTTCGTCATCTTTGTTTCTCTGATTTCGTAAACACTCACAAAGATTTAATTAAAAATCTAAATTTTATAGTAAATCCGTGGTAAAACTAGCGTGGTGTAATATTGTGTATCTTTGCCCAACGAAAAGTGAGTTAACTACTGTTGGTAACCGACTGCCGTAGAAGATTTTTCTTTTATTTTGCGTCGCATTACCCAAGGTTGATAAGGACAATATCGAAGATGACGGATTCTAGTTCATTTTCTTCGCTTATGGCGCTTGTTGACAGTCACCTCTCCAAGACAAGCATCCAAGCGAGCCATTCCGAAGACCCAAGCAACGTAAGTGGTAGGATTCCTATCCCGTCTTTGACGCAACCTGGAACTCTGTCCGACAGCAGGCTGCAGCTGGGGTCATGCCCGAGACTCATACCATCCTTCAAGCTGAGCGACAGGGTCAGCGACAGCTCCATACAAGATGTCCTCGCAGGGCAAGTCGCAAACATGCTTCGCGCCAAAGAACTCAAAAAACAAGAGGAAGAAAAGCAGAGGCTAGCCGAAGAAATGAAAAAGATGAAATTAGAAGAACCTGACGACTGTGTCATCGACTTGATGCAGGCTCTGAAGACACCCTGGGAACCACCTCCCCCACCTAAGGAAGAAACACTAAGCAGCAGCAGCTCATTTGAGTCACTATTTCAACCAAAGTTCATAGACTGTGACGACACACCTGAAACCAAATCTCCAGAGCCTCTGTTACCCTGCAAAACTGATATGACATACATTCTGTACCAGAAAGTGCGAAAGTCTAAAGGTTCAACTTTTGGCCGGGTAATATCATCAAGATTGAAGCCAGTTGCTTATCCATACTTGCGGGAAAAAGTCGAAAGCAATATTGTACCGTTTGATTTCAGCACTCCTTCACCTTGTGATCTTATCAAGGAGAAGCTGCGAAGACCTACAGTCAGTTGCGGTGTGACATCACAAGATATTTTAAATTTTATTTGAGAATATGCTGACTAGGCTGTATTAAATATTGAACTTGAATCATGAACAATCTTGGGTTGATGCTATTTTAGTTGCTATACTTGTTTCAAGGCAGAAGGGTGCAGAAGAAATATACATAAGCACAACTTAGAAACACTATGTCTCGAGTGTGGTATTGCAACATGGTCTCAAATGCACACACAAGGTTGCGATTGATACATCAAGTTTGGTAATTTAATATAGACCTAGAAAATAGATAGGTACCTGAAAGTATGTTTGTAAACTTTTAGTTTTATATGAATTTCCCATTTGCTGAAACTGTGTCTACCTACAGTTACATTTTTTTAACAATGAAAAATTGTTTGCAATTGAATTTCCCATATTATGTACCAATTTTGCTGGTACTGATTTATAAAAGACACTTATTTCTACAATTCCCATTTTATTGTGTTCCACAGCCTTTCCATTTTTATTGTTATCTTTGATAGATAACTCTGCAATTGGGTTATTGTCATGTAGGTGATTGAATAGTGTTATACATGAAAAAATATGTTTTTTTTATGTAAATAAGTAGTTTTCTAGTGGTAATTTCAATGGTATTGTAATAAAATAATGATAATGACTTCTTGATCAAATGCATCAGGCAAAATGAAAACGATTTTACATAATGTTATAAATAGCACTTTATTTGATAATAATCATAACTTATAAATAAAATTTTGTGTAAATAGGCAAGTTATTTGAATTCAACAGTTTACCTATATCTAAATCAGTACATTAGAATTTTATTGCACCCTGTTAATCGAATGTTCTTATATATTAAATATGAGGACATTCTATTTACAGGGAGTATTAAATTTTCTTTTTGTTTAACTGTGCTATGAGCAACAATATATTTGGAATAATTTTAAAAGTCTTTCAGATGCTGTAGTCCACTTCCAAGAACATCTAACAGTATTTCAGCTACTCACTGAATATATATTGTTCTAAAAATAACATGAAAACCTCTATGAATGTCACAGGTTTTTAATCATAGACTGGAACAATATCGAAACATATTTCATATAAACCTTGGTTTTTTATAAAATATCCTATACTAGTTCAGGTTTAAGACAAAATTCTTCTTAAAAACATAACTTCCCGTCGTTAGTTGATATTTACACAGTGCAGTTCGTCAGTAAGCAGTAGGTACATTTTGTCAGGAGTGTGAGCAAACCTTGGAGCAAACTCATAGAAAGACTTTGATCATAAACCTGAACTAATGCAGGTTTTTGATCTAAAACCTAGGTTTATGATGAAGTTTTAGTCAGAAGTTTGATCTTTTGGCATAAGTTTTGATTAGAAAGCCGGTCTTTGTTAAAATATCGTCGTTTTTTGGCGAAAAACTGATTTTATCAAAAAACTGCGATGTAAACAGACACATTGTTGCTGAAAACAGAGACAATAATGTTTTAAAATATTATTGTCTCTTGGGAATATTATTGTCTCTCTGTCTCGATTACTTTGGGAAGGGACCGAAGGAATTTTAAAAGCTTGACGACACTGATCGCGTCAAAGTTGAGCCAATTATTACGTTTTCTACAGAGCCAGCCGCTACTACTGCCTTGAGCGCTTTCTACACAATGAGACGTGAGACGGTAAGATGACGATAAGGCGATGAGACGCAGCGGGTCTCACAGGCGTTCCCACGTCGTACGGCTCACGAGTGGAGATAGCTTCTAAAGTTTGCGGGTAGTTGGATGAAGGTCGAGACGCCTAGGGGAGGCCTATGTCCAGCAGTCTACTTCGTCTACGGCTGGAAGTGCCTGCCGAGGTACTGCGTCGGCTCCAGGTGCTTCCTGGTCGCCTGGTACACATCTCACGGGTGGAGATAGCTTCTAAAGGTTGCGGGTAGTTGTATAAAGCGGCAGACGCCTGGGGGAGGCCTAGGTCCATCAGCGGATGTCGTCTTATGGTTGGAAGTGCCTCCCGAGGTACTGCGACGGCTCCAGGTGTTTCCTGGTCGCCTGGTATACGTCGCGCTCCTTGTCCGGGTACTTGGTTGGCAGGTTCGGAGAGTGCAGGTTCACTTTTGCCGCGTATCTGAAAAAAGAATTGCTAAGGTCAAACAACGGGACATAGGTACTTGGATAAAAACATTGGAGATAATCTTTAAGAGGACGTCAAATTGTTTTCTCGTCAAGCAAAAAAGGCGTGATATCTATTTGTAATAATAGGATAAAAAATGTAAACAAACTAGATAAAGACAACATCCTACTAATATTATAAAGGCGGATGTTTGTGTGTGTGTTTGTTACGACATCACGCAAAAACGGCTGATTAGATTGACATGAAACTTTGCAGAAATATAAAAGGGCATCTGGAATAACACATAGGCTACTTTTTACCCCAGGAAAATGTCTCATTTCTACGGAATCACGCATATTCCAAAATTTTTGACGTAGGTGGCGTGACTGAGCCGATTCGCGTCTTTGTGGGGAAGCATATTCGTTAATTCAACGGTCATTTTAAAGTCATGGTAGCTGCGGCGATAGTGCGCTTGCCTACCAAACAAGGTGACTCGGGTTCGAATCCGGATAGTGTTCTCCTTATTTTTGTTTTTATTTTATGGAACTTTTATTTAATTTAAGTTTTGTCTTACATCATCTTCCTGCCCTTATCCCAATTGCTTGGGGTCGGCGCAACACGTTTTGCTAAACACAAAATCGTGCTGCAATGGATTCGGCTTAATTTTACGACCGGCCGCCTAACAGACGTCAACCCTCATTGGGAATGCTTTTGTGGTGGATTAACCGCCACCATACGGTTGGCCTGGCTGTTTGGGTCGGGTTTATCCCTCGGTCGCCTCTTACGACTCCCACGGGAAGAGAGGGGGTGGTGCTATTCTACTCTGCCGGCACCACACGGTGTTAAGTTTTGTCTTACGATATTGGAAAATCTTACACACTGGTCTTGTTATACTTCCTACGTGTGTGTTTGTTACGACTTCACGCAAAAACGGCTGATTAGATTGACATGAAACTTTGCAGAAATATAAAAGGGCATCTGGAATAGCATATACTTTTTACCACGGAAAAATGTCTCATTCCCACGGGATCACGCATTTTCCAATATTTATGAAAAAGGTGGCCCGACTGAGCCGATTCGCGTTTTAGAAACTAACAGCGTCATCTCTTGGCGAGTAAGTAAGGCAAAATTGATGTATATCCCACAACACATGTACGTACAAAAATTACTTGCCAATGAAAATGTTTTAACAAGATTTTGAATCCCACAAATTCTACTTCCTACTAATCCTATCCTACTAATATTATAAAGGCGGATGTTTGTGTGTGTGTTTGTTACGACATCACGCTAAAACGGCTGATTAGATTGACATGAAATTTTGCACAAATATAGAAGACTAGCGGCCCGCCCAGCGGTTTTACTCGCTGCTACTTACCTGTTTTCCCGTAGAAATGGGATCTTTGCCCGTAGTAAAAAGTCCATTAATCCATTCTAGCAGAAGTTACTCATCATGACCATGTGCCAGCAGAGGCGGCCTGTCATGGCGAATAACTTTAACTTTGAAGCCATTACCGTATCTCTTATAGTTTTGATGGGATGCTGGTGGTCTACATCAGGCACTCCAGACCCTCGTGACCATGTGCCAGTAGAAGCGGCCAGTCATGGTGAATAACTTTAACTTTGAAGCCATTACCGAGTCTAATAAAGTTTAGATGGGGTGCTGGTGGTCTACATCAGGTACTCCAGACCCTCGTGACCATGTGCGAGCAGAAGCGGCCCGTCATGCTGAATAACTTTAACTTTGAAGCCATTACCGAATCTTTTATAGTTTAGATGAGATGCTGGTTGTCTACATCAGGTACTCCAGACCCTTGTGACCATGTGCCAGCAGAAGCAGCCTGTCGTGCTGAATAACTTTTACTTTGAAACCATTACCCTATCTCTTATAATTTAGATGGGATGCTTGTGGTCTACATCAGGTACTCCAGATCCTCGATGACCATGTGCCAGCAGAAGCGGCCCGTCATGGTGAACAACTTTTTCTATGAAGCCATGACCGTATCTCTTATAGTTTATATGGGATGCTGGTGGTCTTCATCAGGTACTCCAGATCCTCGAGGGCTGACCATGTCCGTCTTTTATATGATAGTAATATCAGTGCCAAAATTCGCGAGGATCGGTAAAGCGGTTTGGCTAATTTGGGTAATATCTGCTTTATTTCCCCGTTTTGCTGCTGCTAACCGTTTTCCCGTAGGAATGAGGAATTTTGCCGTGGTAAAAAGTAGCCTATGTTACTCAGGGATGTTGTAGCTTTGTAATAGTGAAAGAATTTTGGAAATCGGTCCAGTAGTTTCGGAGTTTATCGATTACATACAAACAAACAAACAAACAAAAAAACAAACAAAGTTTTCCTCTTTACTAAATTAGTGTAGATAGTGTAGACTATATGGAATAACACATAGGCTACTTTTTACCACGGGAAAATGTCTTATTCCTACGGGATCACGCATATTCCGATATTTTTGCAAAGGTGGCGTGACTGAGCCGATTCGCGTTTTAAACGTTTTCGCCGAAAACTAACAGCGACATCTCTTGGCGAGTAATGCTTTCTTCCCGCGTAATAATAGGTTGCAGCGGGTGAAACCGCTGACGGGCAGCTAGTTATACTATATGATCATTTATATGCACAATTGATATGTAGCCGTCCCTCCCAGCCCAGATAAGAATAAGTCATAAATAGTACTCAGTCTTAGTAAGATTGTTCACATCATAGTTCACATTCTCTATCTTGTTTAGCTGACCTAAAAGAAAATGAGAGAAATAATCATAGCTAACCTTAGATGATGCACTTATTGCATCGAGGCGTCGAGGCTCTATATGGAGTAACTAAAATGGTATAACAAGCCGAAAGGAGGTCAAGGTACTCATGAAACTGAATAGTACGGTTTGCCTTCAAACTACTATGAACATTTTCATTTGTAATTCCTCTAAATACCTACGATTGGTATCGTTGGATTCCTTGTGATGTCTACAACACGGAACTGTCGGTCGTAGAGTGCAAAAGTGGGGATAGAGGGTGGGAGGGGACATTCGTTTTTTTGTATGGCACTAAAAAAAAAACTTCTGGAGACCATCGTGTGGGGTATCAAATGAAAGCGCTACACGAGACGATTTCAAAAATATATCGTTGTAATACATGACAGTTGCCCTTTTAGAAAAAAATCAAGTTACATTTTCAAAAGTAGTCAAAACATGCCAAGTTTGAGGTCCAGTAGGTACAAAACGGCTGACATAAAGTTTGTTAAAAGTATGCCAAATGATCCACCATATCCTTAAAACTAACGTCAGGAAAGGAATTTCGAAAATAATAAGATTTAATGTATATTTTGCAATAGAAAGTAGATCATTGGAAACTGCAGTAGGTTAGTAAGAACTGCTTGTGCGCCTCCAAAAATGTTTTAGATCCAATTCTTCTCATGATTGCTTTTACACTCAAAGCTAGATAATGATGAGCTGGATCATTTTGAATCTGCGGGCACGGTTGTGCCCCCGGCAAGTCGAGTAAAAAGCGGATTTGACATAGGTATCTACCATGATTTCTCTACTCGTGAAATCGTGAAATCTCACTTCTGTAGGTCTGCTGTAACAAATTTTGCTGTAAAAATCTTTTAGTATGGGTTTGAAAGCTGTCAAATTTGGCCTATTGGAACAACAGTACTCTAGGTCAATATCTTATTTACGAAAATCTCACATTTTTTTACGGTAGAGAGAGGCAGGGTTGGCATGATTTAAACAATATGTTTAAACATGTGTTTTAAACAATTCTAAATAAAACGATGTTTTTTATCTTCTTTTCGTGTGGGACACCGAGTCGTTCAACGACACGATGAACCCTGGTGTCAGAGTTTTTCAACCGCCTACTGCAAGTAGCAGGCCTCTGACATGGTTGTGTAACGACCGCCATCATAGACAGCAACCGGGACCGACGGTTTAACGTGCCCATCCGAAGCACGGAACCATCTTACTTGCGGACAATCAGGTGGTTCAGCCTGCAATGTCCTAACCAGACTGGGAACAAATTCACAAAGTGATAAATATCAACTTTGTGAGAGACCCCACCGGGAATTGAACCCGGAACCTTTGCGTGGCAGGCAGGCATACTAACCGCTGCGCCACATCGGTTGTCTTTTATGCGGTGTTTTAAAACATTGTTTAAAACATGTTTTAGACTATGTTTAACACTTTGTAAAAAATTCATAGTTTAAAACAAATATTAATTGCAAAAATAAATGAATAATTGTATTTTTTTTCTTATTTGTTGTATTAAATGAACCTAAACATTTTTGTACACTTATCAAGTAGTTTTTCAAACATGTTCGGTTATAAATTACTATCACAACTGGTGATAGCAACTACCGAACGTGAAAAGAAGAATTAAAAAAAAAACACTTTATTTATACACTCCAACGGTAAACGGGAATTCCCAGGACTTTCCCGACGAAATGAATGATCATTTGATATATGTTTTGGGTATTCTCTTATTTTTAGAGAACTTTAGGTGTTTTCCCTACTCAAAATGAACATCTGAACATACAAGATGTATTAAATTAAGATCAATTTTTGTCATGCAGTTTTTTAAAATGTCTAAAATAGAAAATATAACAGGCTTAATCAACCAAAAATGGATAATAACTAAATTAAGAAAAAAAACAGAGGTGGATCATTTGGCATACTTTAAACAAACTTTATGTCAGCCGTTTTGTACCTACTGAACCTCAAACTTGGCATGTTTTGACTACTTTTAAACATAAAACGTGATTTTTTTCTAAAAGGGCAACTGAAATGTATTACAACGATATATTTTTGAAATCGTCTCATGTACCGCTTTCATTTGATACCCCACACGATGGTCTCCAGAAGAATTATTTTTTTAGTGCCATACAAAAAAACGAAGGTCCGCCATCTTGAAATCAAGTGGATGGATTTTTCATTTCCTCGGATGGAATCATTCACAATGGTCCCTAGTATCACTGAGCAAAGCGGCATCAACTGTGCCGGCAAAACAGCTTCCGGGTGATATTTGACCGTACCCGCTTAGACTAATTGTCCATGAATGACATACAATTAATGTCATGCCAATGCGTGACGGCGAAGTGCAGTTGTGTTAAGAAGCAGCAAAATTGTATGAAGGGCGTCTGCCATATTGATTCTGTTTCATTTTTCAATAAATATAATTCTGAAGAGTCTTTCAATCAAGATTGTGATAAAACTTATTTTTAAAATTATAGTTCAATGCTTTTAAATATAAATAAATAACCAATATAACTTAATCTATAAATTTCAGTCTAGTTTCAGTTCACTACATCCTTTTTAAAGCCACTTGGAACGTTAGACTTAGCACGACTTTACTTTTAAAAATAAATAAGCACCTCCAGCGAGACTTGGCATGTTTTTTACACAATGTTTTTTGGTGGGAGCAATGCTTCATACAAGAAATGGCGTTCCTTGCAACTTGCTGTTATACAAACAAAAATTTAATAAATAACAGCATCGTCAATAGCAAGCGCACCTGTACGCGACTACACCACTCGGTTGACGCGAATAGGTATATCTTAGTGGTTTGAGGGTCCAGTTTAATTATACTTACATTTTTAAATAGCTGAATGTCCATTCTATAATTTATTACTCGACAATTTTTTTCGAAAAGCTACTAGTTTTCGAACAATCCGTACTTAAAAACTAGAGTATTTACTGCAAGGCTTTAATTAAGAAGATAACTCATAAACTATAATGAACAAGTATTATATGTCTATGGACGAAACATACAACAGTTTATTGCCTTTAAAACGCAACTATTATTTTTAAAATTGGTTCAGTATATGTCGAGTTATAGCGTGAAAACCAAATTGCTTTTCCGCCATCTTTGATCCCCCCCCCACCCTCTATCCCCACTTTTGCACTCTACGACCGACAGTTCCGTGTTGTGGACATCACAAGGAATCCAACGATACCAATCGTAAGTATTTAGAGGAATTACAAATAAAAATCCGTTTCTAGAGCACTTTTGCTCAAAACTGACCGTACTAGAACAACATTCTCCATGAACAAGTGTCGAAATAAAATAATGATCGGCGATAATGTATGGGAGGTCCAATTTTATTTTCATAAGTCTGCCCATGTTCCATGGCAAAAGTTGTTCAGTTTCTTGAGTACCTTGACCTCCTTTCGACTTGTTATATCCCTTTTGTTACTCCTTGTATAAGCCTCGAAAGAAGGGGACCCGAAATGGCTACAATAATGTTGTGAGCAGTTGTGTGCCAGGTAATTAACGGTAAATTAACAGTAATACATAAAGAAGCTAACCTTATTCCGGCGATGTCGATTTCGTAGTGCCCCTGGAGTATGTAATCGTTGGTCACCCTGTGTGGAACGCCGTTCTCATCGAGATTCTGAACGAAGCCCAGGCACACCTGCAAATAAAAATAGTGTTAATTACTCAAACAATCGTAAGAGGATCAGTTCGACTCTCATTTAACGATGAAGAAGCTCACTTCGTTCGCTGTATATGAAAATTACTGCAAATACATATTTTAAAAGGTGAACTGAACAAGCCCTTGAAACTTAATAACTTTCTCCAAAGCTGAGAAATATCCAAGAAAATTTAATATATTTATACAAGGTGTTCCGGAGGAAATACATTCAATTGGAGAGGTAGTCTAGGCCATCGTAATGCCTTAGTTAAAAGCGCAAGGTTGCAATCTTTGCTAAGGAGTTATGCGTAAGTAAGGTTTGTAATAAATGAAGGCATTTAGTTTTTATGAAAATGTTAACTTTCGTTAAGAATTCACACCTGGTACCATAATGGAAATCTTTTAGTCAGTGCGCAAACTTTGCAGGGTGTTTCTACTCGTGATTCTGAACAACTTGGAACACCTGCGAATTCGCAAAAAAAAAATTGGATGTTCCATAGAAAAATTCATACCTACTCGGCAAAAATGTATGGAACAAAAAACATTTTTTTTTAGATTTCGCAGGTGGCCCCATAGTAAAATTTTTCAGAATCACGAGTAGTAACATCCTGCAAAGTTTGCGCACTGACTAAAAAATAACCCTGTATAATCTTTAGTGCAGTGTATTTTATAGCACCTTATATTAACAGACCTGCTTCTTGAAGGTGTACCCGTAGCTGGTGGTGGTGGTCTGCCCGCAGTAGTTGCCGTCGCGGTAGATGGGCTCCCCGCCCCAGGACCACTGGTCCAACTCGTGGTCGTGGTCAGTCAGGAGTAGCTGCACGTACTGACGCCGGATGCCCTCGTCGCGCTGCTTCTCCAAAGCGGCGCGGCCGATGAACGGGATGTCTTTCTGTTGAAGAAACGATATCGTGTTTTTATTGATGCTAGATGTCTTTCAATTAGGAAATCTGCATCATGTTTTTATTGATGCTAGATGTCTTTCTGTTGAGAAGTTGGTATCATTTGTTTTTATTTATGTTAGATACCTTTATGTTGGAAATACCACAATGAGAATAGCCTATTACGTTCCCTGTTTGATTTACAGACAGGGCTGGGAAGGGAATGGAGTACAGAGTACTCACAGCGAACTTGACCCTCCACGTTCGTCCACATTCAAGCGGGGTCGTCATGGTGTCGAGGTCCTGTCCCCAGAATGCGAAGAACTTTTCGACGCGCAGCGCTCGCGCCGCGTAGTAGCCCACGTGGCGGATGCCGTAGCGCTCGCCCGCCGCCATCAGACGGTTGTACACGTGCAGGGCAAACTGAGAAACAATTATAAAACATACATTTGTATTTATCAATTTAATAAATGCCGTGCCGTGTGGTGCTGGCTTCGAATAGCACCACTCCATATCTTTGCCGTGGGTGTCATAAGAAGCGACTAAGGGATTTAAGAGTTGATGTGTATCGCAATTTTAGGTAACATAACCACTATGGTAATACACCATCTTCTGAATGACTCTCAAACTCTTGTGAAACGCCTACGCCAGCAAATAGTGAGTACGGCAAGCATAGTGTTAGTAGCCCAAGGCTGGCTACGCCAGCAAATAGTGAGTACGGCAAGCATAGTGCTAGTAGCCCAAGGCTGGCTACGCCAGCAAATAGTGAGTACGGCAAGCATAGTGTTAGTAGCCCAAGGCTGGCTAGCTGGCTACGCCAGCAAATAGTGAGTACGGCAAGCATAGTGTTAGTAACCCAAGGCTGGCTACGCCAGCAAATAGTGAGTACGGCAAGCATAGTGTTAGTAGCCCAAGGCTGGCTACGCCAGCAAATAGTGAGTACGGCAAGCATAGTGTTAGTAACCCAAGGCTGGCTACGCCAGCAAATAGTGACTACGGCGAATCATAGCGTTAGTAGTAACTCAAACTCAAAATAGGATACAAAAAATATCACCGCTTACCTCGTTAGGTATGTACAGTACGTAGCCCAGCTCGCCGGTGTGCGTGAGGTTCATCGCGCGGATCCCGTTGGCCAGACCCACGTCGAGCTCCTTGAACGTTTAGAACGGGAAGTAGATGATACACTCACCTCGTTAGGTATATACAGTACGTAGCCCAGCTCGCCGGTGTGCGTGAGGTTCATCGCGCGGATCCCGTTGGCCAGACCCACGTCGAGCTCCTTGAACGTGAAGAACGGGAAGTTCGACGGCGCCAGGTCCGTGTCCGTCAGTTCCGATAGCACGTTCCTGAATCAAAATGAAAACTTTATTACCACCTGATTCACAGAAGAAAGGGAATATAAATGTCGTCGAGTCCATAAGTGGGAAGGAGTAAGCATGAACGCCTGGTGTATGTAAGAGCCTTAGTGCGAGTGAGAAAGGATGACCTCTAGCCGCCATTTATGTTCTCTTTCTTCTGTGCATTAGGTAGTAGAAATTAAACTCGATTGTCGTGGCTAAGAGAGCCATGTTATGCTAGGTATCATCCTTCTTGACCGAGGATTGTCTCGAATGTAATACGACGCCGAACGAAAGTCGCGTATGTCACACAGCGAGTGGTGATACACACGTGGTGATGGTAAGCGGAGCAAAGTTCTGACACAGTAATGGCTAAAATAAGGGTGGAAGTATCTTTGTAGGACCTGTAAGTCGACTTTCAGATAGATAGTTTGACGACATAGTGAAGACTGTTGGCAAACTGAACGAGGCTGGCTCAGAGCAGAGCATTCACGAAAGAGGCATACATGTACCTTGCAGTTGTGTATGGATAAAGGCGCGCGTCTTTCAGAGAACATTTTCATCTCACCTGGTGAACGGGCCCATGATGCAGAGCGCGGTGTACATGGAAGTGACGTCTGACAAGCTGTCACTATAGACACTATAGATCATCATGCGTGTTTCGGAGGGCACGGGGAGCTCACCTGGTGAACGGGCCCATGATGCAGAGCGCGGTGTACATGGAAGTGACGTCTGACAAGCTGTCACTATAGACACTATAGATCATCATGCGTGTTTCGGAGGGCACGGGGAGCTCACCTGGTGAACGGGCCCATGATGCAGAGCGCGGTGTACATGGAAGTGACGTCTGACAAGCTGTCACTATAGACACTATAGATCATCATGCGTGTTTCGGAGGGCACGGGGAGCTCACCTGGTGAACGGGCCCATGATGCAGAGCGCGGTGTACATGGAAGTGACGTCTGACAAGCTGTCACTATAGACACTATAGATCATCATGCGTGTTTCGGAGGGCACGGGGAGCTCACCTGGTGAACGGGCCCATGATGCAGAGCGCGGTGTACATGGAAGTGACGTCTGACAAGCTGTCACTATAGACACTATAGATCATCATGCGTGTTTCGGAGGGCACGGGGAGCTCACCTGGTGAACGGGCCCATGATGCAGAGCGCGGTGTACATGGAAGTGACGTCTGACAAGCTGTCACTATAGACACTATAGATCATCATGCGTGTTTCGGAGGGCACGGGGAGCTCACCTGGTGAACGGGCCCATGATGCAGAGCGCGGTGTACATGGAAGTGACGTCTGACAAGCTGTCACTATAGACACTATAGATCATCATGCGTGTTTCGGAGGGCACGGGGAGCTCACCTGGTGAACGGGCCCATGATGCAGAGCGCGGTGTACATGGAAGTGACGTCTGACAAGCTGTCACTATAGACACTATAGATCATCATGCGTGTTTCGGAGGGCACGGGGAGCTCACCTGGTGAACGGGCCCATGATGCAGAGCGCGGTGTACATGGAAGTGACGTCTGACAAGCTGTCACTATAGACACTATAGATCATCATGCGTGTTTCGGAGGGCACGGGGAGCTCACCTGGTGAACGGGCCCATGATGCAGAGCGCGGTGTACATGGAAGTGACGTCTGACAAGCTGTCACTATAGACACTATAGATCATCATGCGTGTTTCGGAGGGCACGGGGAGCTCACCTGGTGAACGGGCCCATGATGCAGAGCGCGGTGTACATGGAAGTGACGTCTGACATGCTGACTGTAGGCGGCAGGTGACGCTGCAGCCACACCTTGCAGCGCGTCTGCTGGATCGTCGGCGCGATCATCATGTAGCTGGACACAAAAATAACCGTTAATAACCGTAGTGCCCGTTAGCGGTTTCACCCTCTGCAACTCTTTTTCACGTGGGAGGTATTTTCCCGGTATGTGTTATACGTGGTTATACATATAAATAAATCTTCCTCTTGACTTACTCTATTACAAAAATCCGCCCAATTTTACGACAGACAGACAGATAAATAAACTCAAAAAACGACTTAATTTTATACAATATATTGATAAACGCAAATGTAAACCATTTAGTCTGATTCTAAGTACACTTTTGGGTTCTGACTAAAAAAATATCCTCTCTCTTTATTACATGTTAGCTGAATGACGGATTTGCTCGGGAACCTGTGGCACAAGATAACCTATGTGGCGCAAAGGTAGTGCCTTAGGCACAAAGGTCCCGAGTTCGATTCCCACAATAAACTTGACCAGGCTTGACTCCGGATTTTTCTTGCGTAAAAAAAAATGTATCTGTGTATGCGCAGGGCACCCTGATACAGGGACATTTAATGGTAGTTAGGCTTGTATACTTGTCTTGTGTTTTTGGGTTCCTGTACTCACTGGTTCTCGGTGATCCTGGCGAGGCTGCAGTCGTTCTCGTACCCCTCTCGCTCGTTCTGCATGCCTGTGTGGATGATGCTGGTCATCTACATGGTTGGAGGTATCCTGGTTCCCTGGTGTACTCACTGGTTCTCGGTGATCCTGGCTGCAGTGGTTCTGCATGCCTGTGTGGATGATGCTGGTCATCCACATCGCTGGAGACCAGGTACCCTGGTTCCCTGGTGTACTCACTGGTTCTCCGTGATCCCAAACTGCAGTCGTTCTCGTACCCCCCTCGCTCGTTCTGCATGCCTGTGTGGATGATGCTGGTCATCCACATCGCTGGAGACCAGGTATCCTGGTTCCCTGGTGTACTCACTGGTTCTCGGTGATCCTGGCTGCAGTGGTTCTGCATGCCTGTGTGGATGATGCTGGTCATCCACATCGCTGGAGACCAGGTATCCTGGTTCCCTGGTGTACTCACTGGTTCTCGGTGATCCTGGCTGCAGTGGTTCTGCATGCCTGTGTGGATGATGCTGGTCATCCACATCGCTGGAGACCAGGTATCCTGGTTCCCTGGTGTACTCACTGGTTCTCGGTGATCCTGGCGAGGCTGCAGTCGTTCTCGTACCCTCCTCGCTCGTTCTGCATGCCAGTGTGGATGATGCTGGTCATCCACATGGTTGGAGACCAGGTATCCTGGTTCCCTGGTGTACTCACTGGTTCTCGGTGATCCTGGCGAGGCTGCAGTCGTTCTCGTACCCTCCTCGCTCGTTCTGCATGCCAGTGTGGATGATGCTGGTCATCCACATGGTTGGAGACCAGGTATCCTGGTTCCCTGGTGTACTCACTGGTTCTCGGTGATCCTGGCGAGGCTGCAGTCGTTCTCGTACCCTCCTCGCTCGTTCTGCATGCCAGTGTGGATGATGCTGGTCATCCACATGGTTGGAGACCAGGTATCCTGGTTCCCTGGTGTACTCACGGGTTCTTGGTGATCCTGGCTGCAGTGGTTCTGCATGCCTGTGTGGATGATGCTGGTCATCCACATGGTTGGAGACCAGGTATCCTGGTTCCCTGGTGTACTCACTGGTTCTCCGTGATCCTGGCGAGGCTGCAGTCGTTCTCGTACCCGCCTCGCTCGTTCTGCATGCCTGTGTGGATGATGCTGGTCATCCACATGGTTGGAGACCAGGTATCCTGGTACCCTGGTGTACTCACTGGTTCTGATCCTGGCTGCAGTGGTTCTGCATGCCTGTGTGGATGATGCTGGTCATCCACATGGATGGAGACCAGGTACCCTGGTTCCCTGGTGTACTCACTGGTTCTGATCCTGGCTGCAGTGGTTCTGCATGCCTGTGTGGATGATGCTGGTCATCCACATGGTTGGAGACCAGGTATCCTGGTACCCTGGTGTACTCACTGGTTCTCGGTGATCCTGGCTGCAGTGGTTCTGCATGCCTGTGTGGATGATGCTGGTCATCCACATGGTTGGAGACCAGGTACCCGGTTCCCTGGTGTACTCACTGGTTCTCCGTGATCCTGGCTGCAGTGGTTCTGCATGCCTGTGTGGATGATGCTGGTCATCCACATCGTTGGAGACCAGGTATCCTGGTTCCCTGGTGCACTCACTGGTTCTCCGTGATCCTGGCGAGGCTGCAGTCGTTCTCGTACCCGCCTCGCTCGTTCTGCATGCCTGTGTGGATGATGCTGCCCACTGGGACGTCCACATCGTTGGAGCACAGGTACTGGAGCGTGTCGACCACCTCGCGACCTTGAGACTGTGGACGAAGTATGTATAAAGGATTATTGGTTACAATTATACAATTTTAAGAAGATTTTAGTTGTGTTTAATATTGGATTTTCTGGCGGATTAGTCTTGGGGGGCACCAGAAGAAGCACCAAGGCCCCGCGACCAATTGGTTAAGGTATGGTTAGGGTATAGTCTTAATTCGGCCCTGTTTATCATTCCAACGTTTTCATGACTAATAAGGTGGTGAGAATGTGGGTTTCCTGATCGGTGGGTATAAAAAGACAGTGGCTGGTATTGACTGAATAGCTAAAGCGAAAGATCGTGCCTTGAACCATACCCTGGGGGAGGCCTTTACATCTAACAGTTAACAGCGAACTGCTAATAGTATGAGTTGATGTGATCTTTTACTATCTTACCTGCAGGTCTATCTTGGTGAACGACGAGTAGTCTGCGAGCCCGACGGCCTCTCTGCACACCCAATATTCTCTTTGAACGGTGTCAAACCAGTGCGGCTTGCCAAAGGTATTTGTGTACGCCACTCGGAATGGGAGCTCCTGCGGTGTGCCGCGCGATTTATCTGTCGGACAGTGAGTACAAGGAATATTAGAGGGCGTAAAAATGCTTTGCCGTTCGGTGCCGGCTTAGAATAGCAATAGCATGACCCCATATCTTTCCCGTGGGTGTCGTAAGAAGCGACTAAGGGACTTGTTGCGACATGCTGACAACCTGTCACTATGGTGACATACTCAGTCTTCTGAATGACTCTCAACCTTTTGTCAGAGGTGGTGTAAATGGGCGTTTTTTACAGTTGGTTTCGATCTGAAACACATCCATATTAATATTATAAATTCGAAAGTAGCTCTGTCTGTTTGTCTGCTACGCTTTCACGACTATGCCACTGGACCGATTTTGATGTAAGCCACATAGATTACTCGCACACCGAGACGGGACATAGGTTATTTTTAGCTACAACTCGAGGGTCTGGAGTAACTGATCTAGACCACCAGAATCACCACCAGAAGCCCAGCTAAACAATAGAAGATACAGATATGACTACAAAGCAGAAGTTTTTTAGCTTGATGGGACGCTTCTGCTAACGCATAGAAATAGAATAGGAGTATCTGACCACAAAAACAAAAACAATATTTTGTTTTCTTACCGACAGGGTCGAACCAGGTAGGTCTCTCATAGCCCATGACCTGGCCGAAGACAGCTCCGTTGTCTCTCAGTGAGGGGAATATAGGAGACATCCTCAGCTTGCGGCCGGTCTTGAACTCCATAAACGGGTACGGAAGACCATAGTGGATGCCTGAAAGAAATAGTATTACGTTAATATCATACATTTTATATGGAAACGATTGCGTCGCGATGCCGCACGTCTCCGTCTAATGTCTTAGATCACGTCTGTGGAATTAGAGCCCTAGATTTGTGTGTGAGACTACTATGAAACTCATCATTATCATCTGCCTGCTCTTTTCCCAAATCAGTTGGGTTCAGCGCAACATGTTTTGTGAGAGCACAAAATCATGTTGCAAAAGGATTTGGCAATGTTTTATGACCGGCCGTCTGCCTGACGTCAACGTCAACCCTCTTTGGGAATGCTATTGCAGGTGGTATCAACGCCACCATGCGGTTGACCACAGTCGAGAGTATTTACCTACAGCCAAAGTCAAAAACTCGTCGCCTTTTACGGAACACCCAGAGTGGACTAGGGGTGGCAGTATTCTTTGCCGCTACCACACGGAATGAAATCACTACGACACTATGAAACTGTCATCTATAAACAAGGTCCTCACCTGGCGTCTCTTTGACCCTGTCCCTCAAGAAGCGCTTATTGTTGTGAAGCCCCAGGAACCGGTTTATATGCAGCTCGTACACATCATGCTTCGTATAGTTGTACGCCGGGACCTAGCTCGGCTGTTCATAAGCGTAATCCTAGTGTTAGAGTAAGAACCGTATGAAACTGACATCTATAAACAAGGTCCTCACCTGGCGCCTCCTTGACCCTGTCCCTCAAGAAGCGCTTATTGTTGTGAAGCCCCAGGAACCTGTTTAGATGCAGCTCGTACACATCATGCTTCGTATAGTTGTACGCCGGGATCTAGATCAGCTATTTATAAAAGAAATCGTTATTCAGAGCGAGAGCCTTACTGACATCTATAAACAAAGTCCTCACCTGGCGCCTCCTAGAAGCGCTTACTGTTGTGAAGCCCCAGGAACCGGTTTATATGCAGCTCGTACACATCATGCTTCGTATAGTTGTACGTCGAGATCTAGATCGGCTATTCATAAGCAAAATCCTAGTTTAGAGTAAGAACCGTATGGAACTGACATCTATAAACAAGGTCTTTACCTGGCGCCTCCTTGACTCTGTGCCTCAAGAAGTGCTTATTGTTGTGAAGCCCCAGGAACCGGTTTATATGCAGCTCGTACACATCATGCTTTGTATAGTTGCCCGCCGAGATCTAGATCGGCTATTAATAAGCGTAATCCTGGTGTTAGAGTAGGAACCGTATGAAAGTGAGAGCCATAATATGAAACTGTCATCTATAAACAAAGTCCTCACCTGGCGCTTCCTTAACTCTGTCCCTCAAGAAGCGCTTATTGTTGTGAAGCCCCAGGAACCGGTTTATATGTAGCTCGTACACGTCATGCTTCGTATTGTCGTACGCCGGGAACTAGATGGGCTATTCATAAACAAAATCCTAGTTTAGAGTGAGAGCCATATGAAACTGTCATCTATAAACAAGGTCCTCACCTGGCGCCTCTTTGACCCTGTCCCTCAAGAAGCGCTTATTGTTGTGAAGCCCCAGGAACCGGTTTATATGCAGCTCGTACACATCATGCTTCGTATTGTCGTACGCCGAGATCTAGATCAGCTATTTATAAACGAAATCGTTGTTCAGAAAGAGAGCCTTACCGACATCATAAACAAAGTCCTCACCTGGCGCCTCCTTGACCCTGTCCCTCAAGAAGCGCTTATTGTTATGAAGCCCCAGGAACCTGTTTATATGCAGCTCGTACACATCATGCTTCGTATAGTTGTACGCAGAGATCTAGATCGGCTATTCATAAGCAAAAGCCTAGTTTAGAGTGAGAGCCATATGAAACTGTCATCTATAAACAAGATCCTCCCTCACCTGGCGCCTCCTTGACCCTGTCCCTCAAGAAGCGCTTATTGTTGTAAAGCCCCAGGAACCTGTTTATATGAAGCTCGTACACATCATGCTTCGTATAGTCGTACGCCGGGATCCAGATAGGCTATTCATAAGCAAAATCCTAGTTTAGAGTGAGAGAAATATGAAACTGTCATCTATAAACAAAGTCCTCACCTGGCGCCTCCTTGACCCTGTCTCTCAAGAAGCGCTTATTGTTGTGAAGCCCCAGGAACCGGTTTATATGCAGCTCGTACACACATGCTTCGTATAGTTGTACGCCGGGATCTAGATCAGCTATTTATAAACGAAATCGCTGTTCAGAGCGAGAGCCTTACCGACATCTATAAACTAAGTCCTCACCTGGTGCCTCTTTAACCCTGTCCCTCAAGAAGCGCTTATTGTTGTGAAGCCCCAGGAACCGGTTGATATGTAGCTCGTACACATCATGCTTCGTATAGTTGTCTACGATCTCGTCAGCGGTTGACATCGCGACGCCGCCCGCCGCAGATATGCCGACGGTCTTCATGCCCGCCGCCACGAAGTAGTTGAATATCTAAACAATAAAGATTTTTCAGACTTGGTCCTCCCATAATTTGGGCTACTAATACAAGATGATTTAGTCGCCCAAAGAAATATTATCTAGCCTTGGGAGGAAAGAACGAGATAGTACAACATCGATGCGGTCGCCTAATACATTTAGTATTGGAGGTCCATATCATCATCAATACATAGTATAAAATGAAGTCGCTTTTTGCGTTTTAGTCTGTCTGTCAAATTCGCTAACTCCTCCAAAACCATGTAACGGATTTTGATTTTTGTAATAGAGTGATTCAAAAAGAAGGTTTACATGTATAACACATGACGGGAAAATGCCTTTTTACCGCGGGAAAATGAGTTGCAGATGAGGGAAACCGCTACCGGGCTGCTAGTTTTATAAAATTTCAGACTACATATCTCGATCTATTCGTAGTTTATCTTATTAAAAATCTTACCTCTGTCTAACACACATTACAATATAACTTGCAGCAGATCACAAAAAATACAAATAAGTTTAATTACTCAAATTCACTTGCACCATAGAGTACTACTTGCACTGCGCTCGACAATCAGCAGAGAGATAGGGGGAGGCCTATGTCCAGCAGTGGACTATAGTGGCTGTTAGAATAAATTCGCATCTTGCGTCTTGGGTTGTGACAATGATTGAGATACAGCGATATTTTTACTGTGATTATAACTTAAAATACGACCAGAGGGTTTACTACGGGCAGTAGACAAAAGCAAACGTAAGAGTCTTTAATTAGAGATTACGAACATACCACAAAAAAGTTGAAAAGTTAAAAAAAGACGTGAGTAGAGCGCGTGTTTAAAATTAAATTTCATACAAAAAAATAGACACGCGTTTATCGCGTGTCCAACTTTTTTGAGGTAAGGCCCATAATAATTATCCAAAATGTATTGATATTCGCAATGCTTAGGCCATAAAAAAATATATTATTTATCCTTACGAAGTCCGTTTCAGGGACAGCAACTGTCTTCGTTTTTCTTCCGTTGGTTGCAGCACTGTGAGTCACAAAACGTTCGATGACACGAATTTAGCTGAGTCAGCTATGACAGCCAACATTCGCGTGATCGAGCGAGTTGTAACCAACACTTTTCGTTCTTTTTCTCTTCGTGAGTCGATTCATGTTAGTGTTGATTAGGATTCTTCTTCCGCATCCTCATAACGCAAATGTTCCGTGATTTCTGAGGGTTCCTCATCCGGTACCACTTCCATATAAGATATGGAAGTCGTGACGGATGAGCTTCCGCCTCCGCTTCCTCATATAGCTATTGCCTACGAGGAGCTACTTTTATAAATACCTACCAAAATAAATCATGTACAACATTAATTGAACTACATTAATCTTTCTCTCTCTCTATTTTTCGTTCTTCATCCTTCAACTTTGAGCTAGATGCTTCTTCTTCCGCTTCCTCTTCCTCATAACAGATTCATCAACACTTTGCATCAACATATAGCAAGAGTAGCTACGCCCCTCGGTGCTTTTCACTAACATCCTAATTTTGTTTTCAGATAGCTACTTTTTAACAATTCAGCCTAAAAACAACATTTCCCGCATAAAATAAGTGATCAAAAGTCACATCTACTCACAATCTTATTAAAAACGAAAACTTTGAAATTTTATGTTTATTAGACACAAAAACAGACAGGAAAATAACTGGTTAACATTTGGTCGGGTAAAGATACACAGCTATAAATAGATAAGTGCACAATAGTTGCAGGAAACAGATCTGCATAGAAATTTAAATTTGTATACGTAGATAAGTATCAGTTGTTATGATTTCACCTTCACCTTTTTGCACATAACTTCCTGTGCCTTGTTTGTAGTGTCGACAACGAATCGATAAATGAACAAACAAAAGTGATCAACATAGTATATTTAGGTACAAGAAGAATTGTAACGTAGTTCGAAGAACGATTGACATGGGCGAAAGCGACAAAACCGCATATAGTGGGGATGTTAGCGATAAAATAAAACCAGTAGTAGAAAGTACTTCTTGACCTGCTGATCAAAACTGGAGGTGGGCACCACACCCCTAAACTTTTGATCACTTGGCTGACACTACCCTCAGTTTTGAATATGAAGTACATACCTTCATGGCGATTTTCAGCTTTAAAACTCAATGTATAACTCTAGACTATTAGGTGCGTGTTTTTAGGTATTGAAAAACCCAATTCAATTCAATTCAATTCAATTCAATCCCACCCAAAACATAAATGTGAAGGCTGCCAAGTTCGATAATATTGGAATGCTTCGCCTATAAAAGAAGTGAGATCTAAATAAGTACCAAGTTCCATACACAGACCTCAGTTAAAAATAGTTACAGGAATGCACACTTGATTTTCCGCAGTTTGGAAAGTATCTTATTTCCAAACTGCGAAAAATCAAGTGTGCATTCCTGTAACTATTTTTAACTGAGGTCTGTGTATGGAACTTGGTACTTATTTAGATCTCACTTCTTTTATAGGCGAAGCATTCCAATATTATCGAACTTGGCAGCCTTCACATTTATTTTTTGGGTGGGATTTCATTTATTTTTGTAAGGTTTATTTTCTTTTTTTCTTATGATTAAGTTAGGTAAGGAAATATCTCATTTATACTTTACTTTGACTAAATACAAACCTTCGTAACGAATTTTAGGTCGGTACGACGATTGGAAGATATAGATAAATTTTTTGTTTTAGTTCCTTAGGGGTATGAATTTACACCTTCATTATTTTCAAAACCGACTCACACTTGGCCATTTTCAGATTTTTTCCTTTATCTTGACCTAAAGACCTACCTCCATGCCAAATTTCAAGTCAATACGACCATTGGAAGTGGTCTAGGTTTTTGATGAGTGAGTGAGTGAGTCAGTGAGTGTATAGTAAAAATAGCGATTTTCTGACGTCAATATCGCAAGACCTACAATAGGTACATTAATGAAATTTTGTATTTTAGATAAGTAAGTAGATCTCGACAGATACTAGAAATTTCATATGCGTAGATAAAATAGATTTTGAGTTATAGGTGGGTCGAATTTGGCCCGAAATGGTTCATGTAATATAACCCACGGCCGGTGTGTCGCTTTTTTGCTCGAACTTGGCGGACACACTGCCGTGTGTCTAGATACCCACCTCTGGCGCCTCCCCCACGATCCACTTGCAGTCCGGGGAGAAGGCCTCCAGTCCATTACACAGTTTATGAAGAGTGGCCTGTGAGAGCTATGACAGCTGTCACTCACCTCAGGAGCTTCTCCTACGATCCACTTGCAGTCCGGCGAGAAGGCCTCCAGTCCATTGCACAGCTTGTGAAGAGTGTGAGAGCTATGACAGCTGTCACTCACCTCAGGAGCTTCTCCTACGATCCACTTGCAGTCCGGCGAGAAGGCCTCCAGTCCATTACACAGCTTGTGAAGAGTGTGAGAGCTATGACAGCTGTCACTCACCTCAGGAGCTTCTCCTACGATCCACTTGCAGTCCGGGGAGAAGGCTTCCAGTCCATTACACAGCTTGTGAAGAGTGTGAGAGCTATGACAGCTGTCACTCACCTCAGGAGCTTCTCCTACGATCCACTTGCAGTCCGGGGAGAAGGCCTCCAGTCCATTACACAGCTTGTGAAGAGTGTGAGAGCTATGACAGCTGTCACTCACCTCAGGAGCTTCTCCTACGATCCACTTGCAGTCCGGGGAGAAGGCCTCCAGTCCATTACACAGCTTGTGAAGAGTGTGAGAGCTATGACAGCTGTCACTCACCTCAGGAGCTTCTCCTACGATCCACTTGCAGTCCGGCGAGAAGGCCTCCAGTCCATTACACAGTTTATGAAGAGTGTGAGAGCTATGACAGCTGTCACTCACCTCAGGAGCTTCTCCTACGATCCACTTGCAGTCCGGGAGAACGCCTCCAGTCCATTACACAGTTTCTGAAGAGTGTGAGAGCTATGACAGCTGTCACTCACCTCAGGAGCTTCTCCTACGATCCACTTGCAGTCCGGGAGAAGGCCTCCAGTCCATTACACAGTTTATGAAGAGTGTGAGAGCTATGACAGCTGTCACTCACCTCAGGAGCTTCTCCTACGATCCACTTGCAGTCCGGGAGAAGGCCTCCAGTCCATTACACAGTTTATGAAGAGTGTGAGAGCTATGACAGCTGTCACTCACCTCAGGAGCTTCTCCTACGATCCACTTGCAGTCCGGGGAGAAGGCCTCCAGTCCATTACACAGTTTATGAAGAGTGTGAGAGCTATGACAGCTGTCACTCACCTCAGGAGCTTCTCCTACGATCCACTTGCAGTCCGGGGAGAAGGCCTCCAGTCCATTACACAGCTTGTGAAGAGTGTGAGAGCTATGACAGCTGTCATCGAGCTGTCAAATAGACGATCCACTTGCAGTCCGGGGAGAAGGCCTCCAGTCCATTGCACAGCTTGTGAAGAGTGTGAGAGCTATGACAGCTGTCATCGAGCTGTAACTCACCTCAGGAGCTTCTCCTACGATCCACTTGCAGTCCGGGGAGAAGGCTTCCAGTCCATTACAAAGTTTAAGCAGCGTGGCCTGTGAGAGCTATGACAGCTGTCATCGAGCTGTCACTCACCTCAGGAGCTTCTCCTACGATCCACTTGCAGTCCGGGGAGAAGGCTTCCAGTCCATTACAAAGTTTAAGCAGCGTGGCCTGTGAGAGCTATGACAGCTGTCATCGAGCTGTCACTCACCTCAGGAGCTTCTCCTACGATCCACTTGCAGTCCGGGGAGAAGGCTTCCAGTCCATTACAAAGTTTAAGCAGCGTGGCCTGTGAGAGCTATGACAGCTGTCATCGAGCTGTCACTCACCTCAGGAGCTTCTCCTACGATCCACTTGCAGTCCGGGGAGAAGGCCTCCAGTCCATTACACAGCTTGTGAAGAGTGTGAGAGCTATGACAGCTGTCACTCACCTCAGGAGCTTCTCCTACGATCCACTTGCAGTCCGGCGAGAAGGCCTCCAGTCCATTACACAGTTTATGAAGAGTGTGAGAGCTATGACAGCTGTCACTCACCTCAGGAGCTTCTCCTACGATCCACTTGCAGTCCGGGGAGAAGGCCTCCAGTCCATTACACAGTTTATGAAGAGTGTGAGAGCTATGACAGCTGTCACTCACCTCAGGAGCTTCTCCTACGATCCACTTGCAGTCCGGGAGAAGGCCTCCAGTCCATTACACAGTTTATGAAGAGTGTGAGAGCTATGACAGCTGTCACTCACCTCAGGAGCTTCTCCTACGATCCACTTGCAGTCCGGCGAGAAGGCCTCCAGTCCATTACACAGTTTATGAAGAGTGTGAGAGCTATGACAGCTGTCACTCACCTCAGGAGCTTCTCCTACGATCCACTTGCAGTCCGGGGAGAAGGCCTCCAGTCCATTACACAGTTTATGCAGCGTGGCCTGTGAGAGCGACGGCACCCGACGCAGTAGCTGCTGCAGCAGCACGTGGAAGTGGTCCCAGTCCTCGGCCACGCACCGCTCGCTCGACGTCGATACTAGAACACAGTAATAAAAAATTTGATGCGAAATTTATCTTACGAAACATCGATGAGTCTTGGATATGTTTAACTTTATTAAATCATCAATATTATGTATCGTTTTATGATAAATTTCTCAAAATTCTAGCCCACGCACTTTTCGTAGCTTTTGAACACAACACTTTCAGTGTAGCCTAGTATCATTCATAAATATTGCGAATAACATATTACCTATGTCCACTTTAATGGATATGATGGATCTTTGATTGGATGTATTGACATTTTTGGTATCAATATTTTTCATATTACCGTAATTTTTTTCGTGGATATATCGACATTATTTGAATTGCACCCCTGTTAAAAAATAGCACAAAGCTAGAAATTCAGCTTACATGAGAAGCCAAGGGGTGCCATTTATACATAGTAGAAATTGTAGTGCGAACTTACTTTCCTCGTCGTAGACCGGTTTGGTCACAGGCTCGAAGCCGCCAGCCAGCATGCATCCGTCTCGTTCCCGCAAGTAGATGTAGCCATCCGGGTCAAATAATTATAGTTTAGGCACATTTACAATTTGTTCCCGTCACCAAAGAAGAAGTGTGAACTTACTCTCCTCGTCGTAGACCGGTTTGACCACAGGCTCGAAGCCGTCGGCCAGCATGCATCCGTCCCGCTCTCGCAAGTAGATGTATCCATCCGGGTCGAATAATTATAGTTTAGGCACATTTACAATTTGTCCCCGTCACCAAAGAAGAAGCGTGAACTTACTCTCCTCGTCGTAGACCGGTTTGGCCACGGGCTCGAAACCACCGGCCAGCATGCATCCATCCCGCACTCGCAAGTAGATGTACCCATCCGGGTCGAATAATTATACTTTAGGCACATTTACAAAGTCCCCGACACGAAAGAAGAAGTGTGAACTTACTTTCCTCGTCGTAGACCGGTTTGGCCACGGGCTCGAAGCCGCCAGCTAGCATGCATCCGTCCCGCTCACGCAAGTAGATGTACCCATCCGGGTCGAATAATTATACTTTAGGCACATTTACAAAGTCCCCGACACGAAAGAAGAAGTGTGAACTTACTTTCCTCGTCGTAGACCGGTTTGGCCACGTGCTCGAAGCCGCCAGCTAGCATGCATCCGTCCCGCTCACGCAAGTAGATGTAGCCATCCGGATCAAATAATTATAGTTTAGGAACTTTTACAAGTTGTCCCCGACACGAAAGAAGGAGTGGGAACTTACTTTCCTCGTCGTAGACCGGTTTGGCCACGGGCTCGAAGCCGCCGGCCAGCATGCATCCGTCCCGTTCGCGCAAGTAGATGTAGCCATCCGGGTCGCGTACCACTGTCAAATTTAACACAATATTTTTATTCTAGTTGTGATATGAGAGGATACGGAAAAGGTATAATGAGGATAAGTAGACGTGTTAAAAAACAAAAAACCCGACTACGGTTATTTTGAAGTAGTATTTTGCTGTAAAAATTGGTCATCGTGAATCTATATTTTTTTAACATAGCCAGTGTCACTCGCGCTGCTGAGACGAATCTAACGACACCTCATATGTCACAATCCAACTTTCCGTTTGGGCTGTAGCCCGTGAAATAGAATTTCTTGTCCACATACATACATACATACACTCGAAAAACATAACCCTCGTTCTGAGGCAGTCGGGTAAAAACTAGGAACTCAGTGGCGGCACTAGAGAGTGCGCCCTTTATCTGTGATTGGCTTAGGTGATTGGTCAAGGTGTCTGTCAAAGCAGATCGACACAGTCGTGCCTGAAGGCATCTACAATAAGCTTCGATGTTTTGCTCGATCACAGGACATAGGAAAAATGTAGGTTCTAAATAAAATTCAAACACTTTTTTAGTCCATTTCTATTACAGAATTCATGAACTATTTATTCATTTATTTTAGTTCTTTGAGAATCAAAAGAGGGACCTGCACTTAAAAACCATAAACCATTAAAAACAGAGGCAGAGTCAGAGGCAGTTAGTATAGTCAAGTCATACGAAATACCTGGTGTCATAGGGTCCAATCCATCGATGGGTTTCGTGTGTAGATAGTAATGTTCGCATGGCAGCAGTGGCACTTTCACTTGGGGCCGAGCGAGCTGGCCAACCTACGAAAGACATCAGCACATAAATAAAACAATAGGCCCAAATTCTTAAGGATTTGCGGAGTAGGCAGATTGTCAGCGGTTTAATGCAACCTCGATAATTATTTTCACCAGACTTGGCAAATGATAATTAAACCAGTATGCCCATAAATATTTCTCGACCTACAGATAGGTACAAACACAAGCAAGTGTATTTAGAAAAATGCAGGCTCTACCTGGGTAGACTACCCACTAAAGTCTGAAGTTAGGGTCACTTCAGACTTACGTGGGTAGCCTCTACCCTCTGTTTATTAGCACTGAAAAACAGGAAAGTGAGGTGCAGTATGCTATTGACATATTATGTAATATTTTTTTCTCCAATTTGCTCGGAAATAGCTTCATTACTTTAAAAAAAGAATACGTCAATGGGCTCATTTATGTTGTCAAGGCGCAGAGGACTGTAATAGAAATTGCCGGACTAGGCCGGTAATAAAAGGGTTCTTAAACTTCACACTTTCGTGATTAGGTGTTTTATAGAACACAATTTGTTTGAAGTTTGAAGGCTGAATGTGAATTTCCCGCGCATTCTTTATGAAACGGAACGTAAGCAAAACCAGCACCAACGCTTTGCGAACTTTAAAAGTTACAAAGTGTCAATTTTATCACGATTTAAATATTTGTTTCCTTGCAAATTGGAGAAAAGCACTATACAAACCTCGGCCGAAATAACAATTTCTGGTCTCGTTTACTTTAGAAGGCCTCGACTTCGTCTCGGCCTTCCAATGCCACTCGACCAGAAATTGCTATATACTCGGCCTGTGCTGTAATGTACTATTGTACTGTACAGGTATGCAGGCTCCTACTTCCCTTTCCTACATTGTGATAGATAAATGCATATTCTAACACAGCTAACCTTTCTCGCCCAGAAACCAGCGCAGTTGACGAAGTACTGGCACTCGATGGCGCCTTGTGTGGTCTCCACGCCGGAAACCTTGCCGTCTTTGCTGTGCACTGCGGTTACTGAGCAATCCTCCATCACACCCACTCCTAGAAATGGAAACAAGTTTTAGTTTGACTAATCTAAGAAAATTGTGTGGCCCAGTGCTCGTGGACTGTTATAAAAGAAGACTTCTGCCCCCAACACAAAAAAGTTCTGTATCTGATTCGCCCTTAAACACGCGTACGATAGACATGCGTAGACAGATATTTCCTATATCTGCCACTGCAATAAAAAGCTAGAAATGTTGAAGGATGCATGGCAGGCAACCCTACTGTGTCTGTTATACAGGGCGCAAGGGACAGGTCTCCGAAAACTGCATCAATGCATGTTCAAATAGCCATAACAAAAAGGAAACAATACAATAGCTTCGAATAGAATATGCAGTCAGCTGATCATGATTTTATAAGGAATGTCGTCTTTTTTTGCTTCATGTTATGTGTTCCTAGGGAAAGGTTGTTCAGTGTCATGGTATGCAGTATTAACGAGACCTGTCTCTTAGTCCCTTGAACAATATTGTAATCCTACTAATATTATAAAGTCGGATGTTTGTGTGTGTGTTTGTTACGACATCACGCTAAAACGGCTGATTAGATTGACAAGAAATTGTTCACAAATATAGAAGAGTATCTGGAATAACACATAGGCTACTTTTTACCACAGGAAAATGTCTTATTCCTACGGGATCACGCAAATTCCAATATTTTTCAAAGGTGGCGTGACCGAGCCGTTTCGCATTTTAAACGTTTTCGCCGAAAACTAACAGCGACATCTCTTGGCGAGTAATGCTTTTTTCCCGCGGAATAATAGGTTGCAGCGGGTGAAACCGCTGACGGGCAGCTAGTACAATATAAGCAGTAAAAAGCCAACTTGCCATTTTCGACAGCCTCTCTAGCTAACGCCATGCACACCAGATGGGGATCCCCAACGCCATCACCAGGGATCCAGAGTCCACCGATCACGTCATCTACATTCAGCATTGGCCACAGCTCTTGGCAGCGTTTCGGGGTCACCAGCTCGCAGTCTATGCCCCACGAACTGTCTGAGAAGTCAGCAGAGTTAGAAAAATGTGAAAAATTTGTGAACAATGTGAAAAATGTAACTTTGATCAAAGATATGCAGGATGTAAAGAAATACTGCAAATGTATTAACAGATGAAACAGTCCATAAAACTGGACAATGTTACCCAGCAACCCAAAATATCAAAAATATTTTACCGAATAGGACCTCCCATACAAATTGTGGCTGCCGAATGGCTCATTTTGTATTGGAAATTCAATTACTTTATCATATTTCTATCTATGTTCTAGTTCCATGGATTACTTCACTTTTTAAAATGTTTGCAGTTGATTTTTTTATATCATGTATGCTGTAATTAACATGTGTTTGTAAAGCAATAAAATATTCCAGCACATACACAGACTGGCTCTTCATCCTGCGGTAGACAGTCATTCTGTCCCGGTTCCTGGCCAGCAGTAGAGACCCACACTGCTTCCACCCGGTCTTCCTGCCCCGGGCCTCCAGGTCCTTCAGCAACTGGATGGAGGATTGTGCAAGACGAACTTGGGCATAGCTCGGCTTGAATGCTCCGACCAGACCTGAGGCATGCCAACGACTGCCTGCACCGACCCTACAACATGACATTTATATTGATAAGAAACAATAATATATATATAAAATAGCCTGTATATTTTATTACAGTCTCTTTGGCTCACTCAAAAATAATCCAAAACTTAAAGTTTAGTATTTTTACCAACTGTAACATTTTACAGCATTAATTGCTACTTTTCTAGATGCAGCAACATTTATTGAATCATACAACATAGTTTTTGCTTTAAGTATCAATTACAGGAAAATCAAAACCTTATAAACAGAATTATTCATGAGTTAGCGTGAGAGACTGTACATATGTGGGTAATTATCTATGGCTTTACAGGGTTGTTCCTACACAAACTGATCAAAGGATGAACTTTATATGAAAGAATATAGCTGATGGCTGATAGTACGGCTTCTTAGCCTAGAGCTTGTATGAAGGTACGGTCCCATCCGGAAGATGGCGTGAAACTTGGCATGCACGTAGCTTTGACACGTATAATTAATAATTTCGGGGGGGACAGGCTGTCAAATGAATGTTTCCCCCTCCCTTTTTGTGTTTTCAGTTATTTTGCTTTAATTCGAAAACGGTTAAAGTTACATGAAAACTTCCAAAGAGTAAAATATTCTTCATTAAATTCTGCACCACAATTGTCTTTAAAGTACATTAATAGGACTTATAGTTTACAAGTTATGCTTCTGTGAAATTCATCATTTTTTTGAAGTTGACCTCCAGCTCTGAATTAGCCATAAGTACCTTGTGACAGAATATTCTATAAAACTTGGTATTGGCGTTTGTTAGTTAAGTAGTCGTTAAAGAAAATCAATAGACACTACACTTCATTCGTGCCTGTGGGGGTGGGGGGAGGGGGGCAAAGTTTATTTTTTTGGAGCTGAACTTGAGGACTTCTGACTACTAAAGTACATATGAGACGACAACTTTGGTATCATTTTCGGGTAAACCAAGGACGGAGTATTTATTTCTGGGAAGGATTTTCGTACCCCCCATACAAAAATATGTGTATATTAGGCGAAACAGAAAAAAAAGTACATTATTTTTCATTTAAATGCTGTTTTTTCCTTGACCTTGGGACATATTCATAAGAAAATAGCACATGCTGGAAGCCACACTCACCCAAACTACAAAACCATATTTGATTTTCGAAATAGTAAGAAAATGCTTAGCCTACAGGAGCCTAAACATTTTTACAAAGTTATGTTTGTAGCTGCTAAACTCTCAAGCTCATTGATTTTATATGCAAAAATAAGATTACCAACCGCAAAATAATATTTCTCAATTGTCGCTAAACCGTACCAGATAGGGAAATGCCTTCATAGCAAAAGTTGTTCATAATGATAGGTTGTTTTTGCTGGCATATAGAAATTGAGGATCTGGAGTACCTGATGTGGAACATCAACAGTGCAGTTAAACTATGTAACAGGTGGGCTATTGATGTTCCACATCAGGTACTCCAGATCTTCAATTCCTATATGCCATCAAAGACAACTCATCATTATGAACAACTGATGCTATGAAGGCATTTCCCTATCTGGTATGGTTTGGCGACAATTGAGAAATATGTTTTTGCGGTTGGTAATCTTATCTTTTGCATATAAAATCAATGAGCTTGAGAGTTTAGCAGCTACAAAAATAACTTTGTAAAAATGTTTAGGCTCCTGTAGGCTAAGCATTTTCTTACTATTTCGAAAATCAAATATGGTTTTGTAGTTTGGGTGAGTGTGGCTTCCAGCATGTGCTATTTTCTTATGAATATGTCCCAAGGTCAAGGAGAAAACAGCGTTTAAATGAAAAATAATGTAGTTTTTTCTCTGTTTTGCCTAATATATACATATTTTTGTATGGGAGGTACCAAAATCCTTCCCAAAAATAAATACCTCGTCTTTGGTTTACCCGAAAATGATACCAAAGTTATCCTTAGTAGTCAGAAGTCCTCAAGTTCAGCTCCAAAAAAATAAACTTTGCCCCCCTCCCCCCACCCCCACAGGCACGAATGAAGTGTAGTGTCTATGGATTTCCTTTGAAGACTACTTAACTAACAAACGCCAATACCAAGTTTTATAGAATATTCTGTCACAAAGTACTTATGGCTAATTCAGAGCTGGAGGTCAACTTCAAAAAAATTATGAATTTCACAGAAGCATAACTTGTAAACTATAAGTCCTATTAATGTACTTTAAAGACAATTGTGGTGCAGAATTTAATGAAGAATATTTTACTCTTTGGAAGTTTTCATGTAACTTTAACCGTTTTCGAATTAAAGCAAAATAACTGAAATTAGGGACACAAAAGGGGGGGGGGAAACATTCATTTGACAGCCTGTCCCCCCCGAAATTATTAATTATACGTGTCAAAGCTACGTGCATGCCAAGTTTCACGCCATCTTCCGGATGGGACTGTACTCACGACTAACAAGCCGTACTATGATGCTATCTCAAAATGAAAAAAGTATGTATGAAAAACACTGCACAAAGAAGCTATTGCTTGATACATTTCAATACTGTTGTGTAACTGAATCTTTTTACAATAAAGATGTTTACAAAGCAGCAACAGGAGGTTGGAATGCCATCATTCTGAACCTAGTCTAGGTTTTGCATAAAATCAATATTTACAACAAATCTCTGATATCCTAGATTTTAGCAATACCTTATAATAAATATCTGACTTACTAATTCATAGTTCCTATCGAATTATTTTTCAATGTGATTGTCAGCAAAACAAGTCTAATATTATATAAAATAAAATGAAAATAATCCTTTGTCTGGCCTGTCTAGTCCGCCTCAACAAAAATCTTTTAGCTTGCAGGCAACAATCAATGAAATATCAATTTATTTACAGTTCTAATATAAATGCATTTGGTGACCAAAATATAAGTAAATAAGCGTACAACTTACGATTCTTTCTCGACAATAATGGTCTGGTCGCCCCATCCCCTTTTGGCCAAATGGTACGCCACAGCTGCTCCCATGACGCCACCTCCACATATCACCACCTTGGCTTTGGAGGGCAGCTCCGATAGGCAACCCTCCAGCTTTTCATGATGGTCCAAGGCATCCAGGCGGCTGGTTATACCCCTGCAACCGACCCCCAGGCACCGCGGCACCAAAAATCCTGAAGACGACAAACTAACACCCCTTAAACGTCTTGTAAACATTTTCACTTATTTTCTATGCACTAAACTAAAAATTACGCGTAAATAAATCAAATAAAATAAGAATTTTCTAAAAATAAAGACCGCCATACGTCAGACATTTTTGTTATTTATTATTTATTTATTTTATTATTCGTTCCAAAGGAACAGGCGAAGATCTTTATGACCATGCTGCCTAGTCTTCAGTATTTTTAGTTCATAGTTCTTAAAATCTAACCTAACCTAAACTCATTGGAACACGATAGTGACGCTCGCGTTCCAATGCTCTCAAAACTTTACACGGGAATAACAAGAAGAACCACACGAGATCACTTTATTTCTCATTTTCACTACATTGTTTTTCATTGCCGGCACATTATTAAGTTAATCTCACCACATTAACACAACAATAACAGCGAAAAACTAATTTACAAAAATAAGAAATAAAGTTACGCACGAACCCTCTCGCTTCCCGCGCAAAACTCCACATTTTTGTTTTGACGTTAGAAAATTGTTGCCATGCTAACAGAGAAGCTGAGAAAAACACGTGAGTTGCCATTTCTTGCCGACTCCTTTGTTTTGATAGGGTTTTCCACCTCATTTTCTTGAACTTTCCTTCCCGAATGTTTTTCAGGTTACCAAGACAACAGGCCAAACAAAAAACAAGGAAAGGAAGGAAGTTGCTGGAAATTACGTGAGGAAGTTGTTGTTTACTTACCTTTTTATTGTTTTTGCTTTAATTTACGTTTAATTTTACTAATAGCTCGTTACTATTTATTAATTCCCAAAAATGTCTTTAGTGGCGATTGTTGAACACGATGAAAATATTTACACTATTCTTGAAAAGCCTCCGCCAGAGCCACCACGGACCCCAAGGTACTGCACTGCACCTACTACCTACTTACAGCAGCGCAATTCATTCTTTTTTTTTTATCTATGATGGGCTTACTCTTGACTGACCCCAATCTTACCCTAGAGCAGAGATGGGATCTACGGTGGAGCGAGCTTGCCCAGAAGATGCCTATTCACTCTAGACTTAAAGAGATTCAAATTGAAGAATACCTTCGTGTAGAAAACGATAGCTGTACTGCCAGCTAGACTGTCCTAGCATAGGTGTGTCCTAGCAATGTCCAGTGGTGAAAAAAGTCCAGTTTGCATAATGTCCAGTTGGCAAAATGTCCAGTTTGCAAAATGTCCAGTTTGCAAAATGTCCAGTTTGCAAAATGTCCAGTTTGCAAAATGTCCAGTTTGCAAAATGTCCAGTTCGCAATAAGTCCAGTTTATACCGGGAGTAACGGAAACGGTATAACAAGCCGAAAGGAGGTCAAGGTACTCATGAAACTGAACAACTTTCCCCATGGAACATGGGTCGAAATATGAAAAAAAAATTTGGAACTCCCATAGTAAATCAGTCAGCTGATCGGCGATTTTGTATGGGAGACCCAATTTTTTTTTTTTCATATTTTGGGAAAGTTGTTCAGTTTCATGTCAGAGGCCTGCTACTTGAAGTAGGCGGTTGAAAAACTCTTCTTCTTCTTCTTCTTCTTTTTTGTGTGGGACACCGAGTTTTTCAACGACCCGATGAACTCTGACACCAGGGTTCATCGGGTCGTTGAACGACTCGGTGTCCCACACGAAAAGAAGAAGAAGAAGTACCTTGACCTCCTTTCGGCTTGTTATACCCTTTCTTAGGGCCTAAGAATATTGTAGATTTTAGAATAGGTGCACTTCTGGGCAGGTTTTTGGGCGGTTTTCCTGTCCAGGGGGTCCGGCTAACCAAACAAATGTAACTCCTTTTTAAAATTTTGACAGAATGTTATTCCATTTAATTGTCATTCATTGAGGCATAAAGTTGCATGCTGTGTGGTTAGCCTGGCCAGCCCCGAGGCAGTGCCTTTATTTTTATTTTTTTATCCCGCCTGAGCCGCGTTTAGAGTAGGAACTCAAATTGTTATAAAAAAGAGAAAATTTTGCATTAGAAATTTTCTCTTTTTTAAGATTGTATTAGAATATGACTTTCTTTAAGAGAATCTTGTACATTCCTACAAAGAAATAAATTATTGAATTTTGAATTTGAATTTTGAATTTTCGGTATAAAATACTGGGTCTACGATCGATGTGTTTTGGGGAAAGTTGTTTGGTTTCATGGTCTGAACTCACACTTAATTTCGCTTATTGTATTTATGCAAACAGGACATTTTTCAAATTAAATCATTTCAAACTGGACATTTTGCAATTGGACATTTTGTAAACTGGACATTTTACAAACTGGACATTTTGCAAACTGGAGATTTTGCAAACTGGAGATTTTGCAAACTGGACATTATGCAAACTGGAAATTTTTTCACCACTGGACATTTTGAAAAATGGACATTATGCACCTAACTAAAGGAGTAAAGTTCCCGCTGCTTGTGGAAGGGTCCGACCACGGTCGGACCTATGTCGTGGAGGCATCGTGGAGGTAGTTAAGTACTATCAGCAGCATGTTGAGTTACCGTCTTGTTTTGTAGGATGGGGTGCTGCTTGATTTCAGTTACCTACCAAACCTATATTTATAATTATAAGAGTCCCTATATATGTCCGATATTTAGGTAAACACAAAATACGTTACGTATTTCTCACCAGCACCACGTAGCAGGATAGATCTCGACTATAGAATGTATTCAGATTCCGCGTGCGAATATCAACGACGTCTAGTTTAACTACTCATATCAAATGTTCTACTACTCGAATTTGTTATCCGAACTTATACATTGAATGATAAATTTGTGCGTTGCTTTGTGCAGAGTCACAATTAACTAGCAGATTTCGCATGCGAAAATTCAGAAATAGAGCTCCATATCAGATCAGTAAAACCACAAAGTAAGTATTGGCTAAATTCTCTATTTTGTGAGTAAAACCACAAAGTAAGTATTGGCTAGCGCAATCAAACGAAAGGTGCTCCTACACAGCGTTTGGTTAGGAACTACCACTGTCACTATCTTCTTAAAGTACCTACCTAGTCTATAATTGGTCCCAAAGTCGCAGATTCAACTAACCCTACGCTCTTTCTTTTTCATAGATATGAGTCCCAGCTAGAAAAACAGCTGAAAGCGTACAAGATTCCGCAGAGATGCCGTACATTTGGCCACGCAAAGACCCCTATGACCAGGCCAGACCAGTTCCTAAAGAAAGGGGAGGGCATACAGCAACCAAGGAAGACTTCGGACCACAAGTGTATCTCGGGAAACCTGCCACCGGTGCCTAAGAGACCGCCACCTGACAAAGGTCCACAGAAGCCCACGCCAAACTTCAGAGTCATGAATATTAAGAAAGCTATCAAAATTAAAGGCAAACCTGTTGAGCCCAGGTAATTTTCGCCCGGCAATAAATGGTGCTTTATACTACGATTTATACCTAGGCGCCTTCTTCTTCTTCTTTCGACTTAAATGTCCATAAACAGTCAAAAAGTTTCGACTGCTACTGGGATTTAAACCCAGGACCGTAGAATACAGAGTCATTGGCCGCCACTGCTGCTCTACGCTTTGAAATGATGTTCAAAAGATAACTTCTAACTACTTATGACCTCTATTGATAGATGATGCAGAACTGGACAGGTATTTTCGATGGCTATGGGTTCAATCCGAGTTGCAGTCGAAGTTTCCGGTATAAGTATATTAATACCAAAATTTTATTGCCATTCAACAAAAATGTAATTACTTCTCAGGCTGGTAGACACAAGAGACGGTCACATCAAGAAAATCAAAGGTTCCGGCGAGGTCCCGGAGTTCTGCCTGCGTCCAGACTTTGGCCAGATGCCGGCTTACCTGGTCAGGAGGAACAGGATGCAAGAACGTCGCTCCACGCTCGAGAGGATCGCCGAAGAGAATCGCGAGAGCCTTTGCAAGCTTATCAACCAGGAGGAGCGTGAAACCCTACTAGCGGTATGTCCTTTGACTTTAACGGGAGGTAGCTCTAGGTACATTTAATTTAGGCTTTATCTGTCGCTTCATGTTTGAGAGGATCGCGAGAGCCTTTGCAAGCTCATCAACCAGGAGAAGCGTGAAACCCTTCTTCTAGCGGTATGCCTTTTGACTACTAACGGAAGGTAGCTCTACATTTAGGCTTTATCCACCCGCGACCATTTCTACCCTGGGGTGTCGTAAAAGGCGACCAGAGGATGAATCTAGAGAAGGGCAGCAGCGTTGCACTGCTCACCAATTCGCCTGCCAAGCATTTCACTGCTGGAAATTGGCTGTCCAGCAGTGGACTGATGTAGCTGTTGATGATGAAGAAGAAGGGAATTATAGTAACACCGCCACGCATAGGTACTGCCGGCGCGGCGCGGCGGCTATGCTTTAACCGTTTGTACAATTTTAACAGTCCGCTAAACTGTATAACGGTTTGCTGGCAGTGAATAGTTCTCTTTAACATACGGTATGTTACCTGCACGAGTAGTGAGTACCTACTTTACAGTAAGTAATTTTCAAATAAGTCCTAAATGATCGTCTTTTATTCTTCCTAGAATTTAAAGCACAACTGGGCGCTAATGCAGAAGGCTTTCCTGCAGCTGCCGATGCTCACGGACACCATCCCTAAGATTTTAAAGAAAACCAAACTGGAACGTGAACTGGAACAGATTGAGAAGGACATCAAACTGGTGGAATCCAACCCCTACATCTACGTTTACGATGAGCCGAAGGGATTGTGATGGTGATGCGCGATTCATAGCACGGACTGAATTATACAGGGTGTTAGGAAAAGTAAGTACTGCGTTCTTTTTTAGCAGCGAGAGAACTCTTGAACCTAGACTAGAAGAAAACATTTTCAAGAAAAGAATTAGCCTACCATACAAGTAGTGTCAGCTTCTTCTTCTTAGCGTATCGAAGAAAAAGTGTCAACAGAGTAGTTTTGTATGGAAGTTTCAATGATTTTTTATTTCTCTACCTTCGTTTCTTGGGGGAATTGTTCAGCGGCACGATCTGGTTTACCTCTTACAAGGAATGCAGTTATTTCCCTGACGCCCTGTATAGGTAACTAACGTGGTTCTGCTAAAGCCTGGTCTTTGAAAGGATCCCCAGTGGATGTTGTTTACGTCCCGTGCTATAAAGTGGACGATAATGTAAATCCAATCTTTGGCTAGAGATTTCTCTTACGATTACAGACACCGTTGTGTGTGGGACGCTGTCGGGCGCGCAACCTACTACTTCTTTTGTCGTCTTCTCTAGCTGCTAAGGCCCTAGTTCTATACATTAGACGTGTGACGTGAGACTTTGACATCGCTGGCCAGGGTTGTCGTCAGCCGTCATCAATGCGAGGCGCCGAGGCGCGTCTTACGTGTGACGTGTGTGGCTTTGGCTCTTCTATTTCATTCATATTAGGTATATGGAAACGGTTTTAAACGTTGCGGTGGCGTAAGTCGCACGTCTCACGTCTCACGTTTAATGTGTGGAGCTAGGGTCTAGGGGTGTGTGTTTGCTTGTTGCTTAACTTATGGTGGCATAATTTCTAAAATAATCTTGATTTTACCACCCGACAGTACTCTTCTTACAAACGTAGTTGATTTTTATTATAGTTATTATCGCTTTAGGTATTATTAATTATGATTTCGTGAATCTCGTAGTTGTTCTACCTAATATTTATCAAAATTAATCTAACTTATTTATTATCTCAGAAATATAAAAACCCATTATAATTTCTGTGTTTTTGTATGTTACCTGTTTACCACATCTCGACTAAATAAACTTTAGAGCAGGTGCCAAAATGTTCTATCGCCAGCACATCAACCAACCCATTTAAGTGATCAACTTTATACTGGTTCTTCATTATTTGTATGGAAAACCATAACAAGTTGGACCCTTAAAAGGTTAGGTTGATGTATTGACGATATTACCTCGCAAAGTCGCAAACTGTATCGTCGGCAGGCCACGTTTATACAGATACCTAGGCATAGCTTAGTGCGTGTCCCAGACATAGGTAAATGTCATTATCTCCGAATGCACCGGGGTCACAAATCAATACATCGGCCTTCCCGTGGCCCTAGGGTTGCCAGGGTGCTGTAACTAAGTCCGGTTGACATGCGCAACAGGTTCTATTGATCCGCGTATGACGCTCGGAAGCTTGATGCACCCGGGACATCGAAAGGTCTAGAATTTTGGTGCTTGTAACCATGATGATGAATCTTTCAGACCGTTTTCGGCCATAGCGACCACTTATACTCCTAATAGGTTATTATAGGGGTGTAAGGGAAGATGTAACGAAAACTTTGCAGGCGTGCTCAGACTATGAAACTGAACAACTTTCCCCATGGACCGTATGGTGGGAAACGAAACAAATTTTTTGACTTCCCATACAAAGTCAGTCAGCTGATTGCGAATTTTATATGGGAGGTCGGAATTTTTTTCTCGTTTCCCACCATTGGCTCCATGCACAGTAAAACTTGTTCAGTTTCATGGTCTAATCACGAAGTTTTCGCACAAGTCGTAGAAGTGTCGTAGCGTCATCGTAGCCAGCTCGTAGCGAGGGCTACAAAACCCCTAGAACTTCGTAGTCCACCTGTTGGTCCACGTGGACCAAGTGCAAGTATTTTCCTCCCGTGCTCCATCTTCAGTACGGCCGTTCGAATAGGCCATTTAAATCATGCTACTGCTTTGATATGAGGTCTATTTTTCTTTGTTGACATGTTTTCTAGTTTGGACTTGACGGCTGTCAAATATGACCTATTAGAACGGCCGTACTGTAGGTGGGCCACGGGAGGAAAAAACTTGCCCGTGGACCAACAGGTGAATTGCGTACGGGGAATTACAGGGCTACAAGCCTACAATGCAAACTTAAGCTGTAGCATGTCGTAGCCAGCCGTAGCGCCGTAGCCGTAGTCGTAGCAGACAATGCAAAGGTATTCTTCGCGGTACAGAACTGCGTATGTCTAAGGCGCAAGTTCCACAGAGGAGTCGTGAGACGTGAGACATGCGACATCGCGATGCTTGAAACCGTTTCCATATAAAAGTATGAAACAGAAGAGACGCCAGCTACACACTTGAGATGCGCGTCGTCGCAACGATGACGACCGACGATCACTTGTCTGACAGATGTCATCCTTATCTTGTCATACAGCCCATGCCTCGTCTGTGGAGCTTGCGCCTAAAGTCATTATATACCACCTTTAAGCCCTATTCAAACAACTGCGGTATCCAGATGGGTACGTGGGTAGTGGAACTTAATCGCTATAGAATTTGTACCAATCAGAATACAGAGGTTTGAATGGGACCTTATTTGTGTTTTACAGCAAACAAATGGCGGAATATCTTGTCACATTAAGCCAGCCAGGTACATTTAGCCTATTTTAGCATGCAACGCAACACCTATGAATTCAGTACTTAGCAACACCTAGCCTAGTTTAAAATGACCTAGGCCTAGTGACCTAGTCTAGTAAACATTGATAGATTACCATGTCGACCTACCTTCGCGTAGCTTCACCAGGGAATGTATAGTAACGATTTACTTTGGTTACTAAGGAAATGCGAGGTAGATGCAGTCAAAAATATCTTATTCCTATACCTACCTACTACCTAGGTTACACATGCGCAAAACTAAAAGACAACATTGATCGCGGACCCTAGGAATTCTAGATATATCCACCTATCTATGCAGTTATCTGCAAATGTGCAGTTATGTTTATACATACATTAATGTCCCTTGCGGGGTCGGCAGAGACTGAACGGCTGTAAGTACATAAAGTACATAGGGTCATTCAGAAGACCACCATAGTCACAGGTTTGTCAGCCTGTCACCTAAAATTGGAATCACAATGCAATACACAACACATCAACCCTCAAATCCCTTATAAGTCGCTTCTTACGACACGCACACGAAACACATCGGGTGATGCTATTCTAAGCCAGCACCACACGGCGTAAATTAACTTACTTTTACTAATCGACTGCCGATGTGGCGCAGAGGTTAGTACGACTGCCTGTGACGCAGAAGGTTCTGGGTTCGATTCCTGTCTGTGGGGTCACTCTTAAAGTGAATCAATTGATATTTGTCACTTTGTGAATTTGTTCCCAGTCTGGTTAGGATATAGCAGGGTGAATCACGATTATCTGATACAATACGTCTTTCGGAGGGCACGTTAAACCGTCGTAGGTCTCGGTTGCTGTCTATGATTTGATTACTTAGATGGCGGTCGTTACAAAACCATGTCAGAGGCCTGCTAGCAGTAGTAGGCGGTCGAAAATCTCTAACTAGGGTTCATCGGGTCGTTCGTCGACTCGGTGTCCTACTCGAAAAGAAGAAGATTTACTTTTAAAGTTGTATTGAAAACTATCTTTACGTCCGGCTAACATTTTTATTTTGGGTCTAGTACATTGTGTTGTAGTAGCATAGCAAGAAAAGTTGTTCAGTTTTTTAAGTAGTTTACACTCTGAAAGCATTTGCTGGCGATAGACATGCGCATCAGGCATTCAATAGCTGTATTGATTGCATCCAGATTGCATCCGGGCCTAGGTAACCTAGGCAACGCTGCGACCCTGGATGGCCGGACCTTGGCGCTCAGCTACTCAGCACTATAGCATACCTAGGTATAGGTAGGTAGGTGCTTTGTAACGACTCTAATAAATCAATACAGGTGCTATTAGGTAGCCTGGACGATAGCTGCATCTAGGGTCGTCATGCGTTGTTGCCTAGGCAACTCAGGTGGGAATGGGGTGGGCTGGGGGAAGCAGGGAGACATTTCTGTAGGGACGTCATAGAAATCGCATCGGTAGGTAGAGTGCGTTGTCTGTTAACCCTCGAATAAATCAATACAGGTACTGTTAGGGAGCCTGGATGAGAGCTGCATGGATGGGTCGTTATGCGTTGTTGCCTAGGTAACTCAGGCGGGTATGGGGTGGGCTGTGTGAGGCTGGGAGCACTGAAATCGCATCAGCAGGCCTGGGCGGCGTACCTCGACGGTAATATACAGGTCAAGGGATGGGGGGCAAATTTATTTCTGCAGGGACATCATAGAAAGGTCTTGGCCGTTTACAACGTTGCGGTCTAGGGACATAGTTGTGGCGTGATATATGTATGTATGTAGGTCTTGGACGGCATACGCTATACTGGGTGTTACAAAACAACCAATAAAGCTGAAAGGAGGTCAAGGTACTCGTAAAACTGAACAACTTTCCCTATGGAACATGGGTCGAAATATGAAAAAAAAATTTGGACCTCCCATACAGAATTAACTCCATTTGTATGGGAGTTTTTATGGGTTGTTTTGTAACACGTTGTATAGGATTAAATTTAATTAAGTAAGTACAAATATTTTAATTGTGTTTACTCACAAAACTGAACAACTTTTATTACAAACTTTTCATCGAAATATGAAAAATTTGGGCCTATACAGGGTGTAAGGGACAGCCCTCCGAATACTGAAAGGGTGCATTCAGACCATGAAACTGAACAACTTCCCATATAAATAAATTTCAGGAAACCTAAAAAAAAATTGACTTCCCATAGTAAATGCAATCAGTTGATCGTGATTTTGTATGGGAAGTCGAAAAATTTTTTTCGTTTCCTGTTTATTTCTATGGCAAGTTGTTCAATTTAATGGTCTGAATGCACCCTATCAGTATTCGGAGACCTGTCCCTTACACCCCGTATAGGTACTTAAATGACGAACTCTTATGGGAGGCCCATTTTTACTTTATTAAATTTTTAACCCTGTATGCAGATCAGTTAGTGGGGATATAACACATCACGCCTTTATCCCTTACGAGGTAGGCGGAGCATTGTATGCCTTAAAAATACGGTCTTCTTCAGCCTATTTCTTTCCCCCGGGTGTCGTAATAGGCAACTAAAGGATTCGAGGGTTTCGTGTATATTACAATTTTAGGCGACATGCTGATAACCCACATCATTGATTTGATACGGCCTTCTCAAATATACGTGTTAGACGAGGCTATAGCGAAAGTTCGCTCTGCAAAGTTCTGAAAGCCCGCAAGTTACGGTTCTTTGTATTGTTTCTTCTTAAACGTTTAAAAACTATAAATTAAAACTCATATTTGGACAAAACCAACAATATAATTTATTTGACAAAAGGATTGTTCACAAAAATATGGAATGTTAAATCGCTACTTTGCTTAAAAATATTCTTATCCTAATTGACTAGAGTTTAACTTGGAGTGTACTGGATGTGGGCCTCACAGTTTAAAAGATATGTTGCCCTAATCTGGCTTATATTTATCTAACATTTAAATCTAAAAACAGAAAGTCTTCTTTTGGCCAGTATTTATAATTTTTTCTCAACTCTGAGACCGATCTTGAGAGTGACTTTGATAGAGATGTCGTTAGTTCAAGATCAAGATCAAGTCAAAATCTATATATAAATAAGGGCCTTAAATTTTTTACACATCAAAATGTTAAAGAATTTCAAGCGTTATTTTGCAGAGTTTACACGTATGTTACATCAAGTATAAAATGGTTTTACTAGCAAACGCGACATCTGCTGCCTTTCTTACACCCTTACTAAAAATAAGGTTGAAACATATAACGATTATTTCTACTGCTCTAAAATTACAAAAACAATATTGCACAAAAATTACTACAAATAGAAAACATTAACTTACATTTAAAGTGTATGATTTGTAGTTTGCAAGAACAATAAATAAAGCTATCACTATTTATATTATTGCTGTTAATCATATTCGATGGTTTTTGGAGGGCATCTTATTTTGCTAAAACGGTGCAAGGTGTCGTAAACTTGTTATAATTTTGAGCCTAGTTTTTAGTTACATTTTACCTGACACGCATATCGACGCGACGAAACGGAGCATACCTACAAAAAAGTATATTGTGTGTAAGTATATTTCAAGAAGTACCTTACGCACTAGCACTGCACCGTGACGTCGCGTCGCGAGGCGCATCTTGATTCGTAGAACTGAAAATTTTCTTCAAGGAACACAGATATGAAAAAATAAATTTGGCTCTCTATACGCCGGTATAAAAGGTATGGCGGCTCCATAATTTCCTATGTTCCGGGCCACACGTTGAAAGAAACGCTATACTTCCTGGGGTACGTTCAAGCAGCCTTATTTTTTAGCTCTATCGATTCTCTTTCATACTTTGATAGTTCGAAAAAAACCTTGTTATTGAGTGTATGGTAGAAAATTTCTCCTAAGAGGTGTGCTATAACCGGTTTTATGACCTATCATTGCAGGAAATACCTACTAGGAAAAACTCGTGGGACAAACAGCATGAACGTACACCTTAATAACAATTATTATGTTCAGAGAAAGTAACTATAAAGGTAAGGGAAGATCGTTACACAACACGCGGGTTACATACATTATTATTGTTTTACTAATCATGCATTTTGACATACAATTAACATTAGACACCGTTGCTACTCTTCATTTTCTGTTAAAATCATCAAAAGGCTAAATATATTTCTCACTATAGTTCTCACTATTCTTGAATGTTATTTATTTTAAACGCAGTTAAACCTAGCCTAAAAATAGTGTAATGCATGATTAATATTCCAAAACAAAGTTATATTTGGCAAATACACAACATGTAAATTCTCGCGTCACTTTTTAGTTACTTAGATAAACAAAACGGGAAAAGGATAGAAGTTTGAATCCAAAAATTATCAGGAAATCAGAAGAAGAAAATCAGTTATTTCGAAATATTGTGGGGTTGTGTAATAGTAGGTCCTCTACACAACGTCCGATAAGTGTTGGGGGTGAAAGAGTTGATTAAGTGTCTTTTTTTAGTTTCTCCATTGTAACTCGTAAATTCTGCATCTTAGCGTCAATATGTCTACGAAGTTTCTTTGCACATATTTACCATTTCTTATAACTTTTCAAATACATAATTATTTAAAGACCAAAATATAAGAAATTTAATAAGCTTTAATTTCCACTCCCAGCGTTGCTTGTAATCAAATGGAATTTATCGGATAATATTAAGATATTTCTGATATACTTCTTCTGTTTCCCAAGCATTTGAATCAGGTATACTGGGACATCTTATTGTTAAAGAAACTCACTTTACAACTTCTATAAAGCGAAAAACAATACGGGAGATTTGCGAAGTGGCGTTATAATCTGACGTTCTGAGCGGCAATCTTCTGTCTTTTTCCCATTTTCTGGAATGGCTTTGGCTAACGATTGTAGGCGGTTTTGTGGTAACAACTCTATTCCTTGACTACAAACTAAACTACTTACTATAAGGAGTCCTAGACAACTACAGAAATACGAACATCGCTGGTTTTACTTAACTAGCATTTCCCTTATTTAGTTCCTACTCGTACCTACTTGACCGATTTTAACTATTGATGAAGTTCGCAACTCTGTCGACGTGGATATTAATAAAGTACTAATTCGCCATCTCAACTAAAACATCATACAGGGTGTTTATTTAAATTCGTACCATAGCTTCAGGGTAGGTTAATAATCGATTAAGGATGCCGCGAAAAAAATAGAAAAAAACAGTTTTTTTTTTATTCAGTCAAAACTTATTTTTATCTCAATTTTGACACTTGTTGTTGTTTTAAGAGTGCCCATACAAGTACTTTCGTCTAAACAACTTTGAGATTGAACGAATTTTGGCTGAGATATCTACAGGGAGTAACAGTAACAGAAAGGGTATAACAAGCCGAAAGGAGGTCAAGGTACTCATGAAACTGAACAACTTTCCCCATGGAACATGGGTCAAAATATGAAAAAAAAAATTGGACCTCCCATACAAAATCGCCGATCAGCTAATTGATTTACTATGGGAGGTCCAATTTTTTTTTCATATTTCGACCCATGTTCCAAAATGTAAAAAAAAATATTATGACCGGGATTTTTTCAATATTTTTTATGGCATCCTTTATCGATACTAAACCTGCCCTGAAGCTATGGCACATTTAAATTAACGCCCTGTATTTAATAAAATAAATATCATTTTTGGTGGAATGGACTAGACTAATAATAACTAAAGGAACGTTTACTTATCTATCCTCTAATAACAAGTCAAATATGTATTGGTGGTCGTAGTCGTGCTATGTTTGGTGAGTCCTACAAAGGTAGGTACAAGCCTTTAGACATATTACGATGAAAAGTAACTTTAAGGTCAAACGTTTTAGTCTAAACCAGTTGCTTTTCAGGCTAAAGGAAAAATCAAAATATAGGGTGAAATTTTAGTAGTGACCGATAGTGTAAACTCCGTACAGGCTGGTGATAAATAAATTTCCCCTAAGAACATAGGCCGAAGAGTTTTCGCTATCGATAATTAGTAAAATATCACCCAGTTTAATTGTGGTACCTATTCAATTGTATAAAACTAGTTTTATTGAACGATTATCTATTGATCGAAAGTAAATTTACTAAGTTGCACATTTTTATACATAGCACGAGAATTTTTACTAAATATTAAATAGATGAAAGTTCTACGAAATGTTACTAATTGTGAAATAATACCTTCTGTATCTCTTACACGCACTCTTAAGTCATCCCTGTACGTACCTATCCACCCTGCTATGATATGTAAAATCGCAGATCCGATAGTCACATGTTTTTAAGGCTGCGTATTCATTTAAAAACATTCCGGGAACATTTGTTGCGCCACATTGTTTCACAGCAACTTCGCGTGTTTCCTGTTGACGCGAATCACCCGTAAAATTCTTGCGAAACAATGACGCCGTATAAATGTATCGAAACGAATACGCGACGCCTTAATAATTAAGTACATTGTTATTAGGTGCAATTGATGATCATAGAAACAATTTTAAAGGGAATTAAAGAAAAGCAATGTAAAGCAAAAAAGCCTTTAGGTGCATAATGTCCAATTTGCAAAATGTCCAGTGGTGAAAAAATTACCAGTTTGCATAATGTCCAGTTTGCATAATGACCAGTAAGCAAAATGTCCAGTTTGTAAAATGTCCAGTTTGCAAAATGTTCAATTGCAAAATGTCCAGTTTGAAGATGATCTGATTTGAAAAATGTCCTATTTGCAAAAAAGTACAATTAGAGAAATTAAGGGATGACTTCAGACCATGAAACCGGACAACTTTCCCCAAAACACATGGGTCAGTGAACCAGTATCTCATATAAACTAGACTTATTGCGAACTGGACATTTTGCAAACTGGTCATTATGCAAACTGGTAATTTTTTCACCACTGGACATTTTGCAAAATGGACATTATGCACCTAAAGGAAAAAGAAGGCTCTTTAACGAAAGTTTAATGAATGGCCGATTTTTCTTTTCACATGGATAGCCTGCCTACGTTGTAAGAAATCATGTTGTAATAAAAAGTCATAGTTACGCTACAAAAACATTCGCTTGGCGACTTCACAATCAGCATTTCATTTATGAGGACCGGATGTAATGGATGATATCTCCGTCATACGGTCAGGGGCGAAGTCTGCTAAATGAAAATACTTTCAAATGGGTGTCGATGGCACGCTAGTTGGGTGGTTTTAGTGGTTTTGTATTCTGTTAACTGTTTAATGTTGAAAACCACAGTGGCAATGGAATGAAAGTTGTTGAAAGTCGCAGGCATTGCAGTGGCCAAAAATATGGCTAAAAATAGCAGACTTGGGGCCCTGACTGTTGAATGGAGACTAATAGAGACATTTGTGCCTTTATTTCCTAGCTAAGGCAAAAACAAAGGTTCCAATTATATCTATACCCCACAACTCAATCGATGCCTCAAATCATTGCCTATTTGTACTATTTACGGCTTAAAATTTGCGTTTTTATAGTAGATAAGCCCTATACTTTTACCTTGCTTTTACATACATTAATGTATCGTAGAAAAATGTTTTTAAACTAATTTACAAACAGAGGTTACTTTGAACTAATTTCAATATGAATTTCATGAGTACATTTAACTAAACTATTAAGGACTCGTCATTTTTCTATGTGTTGCTTACTATTATTAATAATAAACGATTTGTTATATTATTTCTAGTATTCTTACCCTAAGTTCTTGCCGATTATTTACAATTTCTCAAATTATATAATCTTGATAAAATATCTGGATGGCGTCGCGTTTCACTCAAGCTCACTTCGTTTATTTAGACGACACTGGAACAAAATAGCTTTTTGTAAATAATGTCTTTTGATAATATCAGAACATCATCGAATCGAAAGTAACCGAAGGGATGTTATTTTACTGTCCAAATTTAATAGCATAACAGCCAGAACAGTCCACTGCTGGACCTGGGCCTCCCCCCTATCGAGCGGTATTGTCATACTTACTACGCTTGGCAGGCGGATTGGCGACCGCAGTACTAGATGTTACATTTACGACAGGGAACGTTGCTGCCCATTCCCTTGATGATTATCCCATAGTCGCTATTTACGACACCCTTGGGTAGAATCACACGGCAAATTCAATATTATTTATTAATCGGTGAACGAAATTTATAGCAAAATTCGCCCCATACGTCTTATGCCTGGTTAGTGACTGCTACGTCGAATATAATAGATATGAAAGACACTTACATTTTCGCAGACTTCTTATTCAGTTTCTGGAACATGGACCCCTTAGCGAGTCCGGAGGGGCCCTTCGCGAGCGCCTGGGGGCCCCTTGCGATTGTGACGATGGGCTTGTCGCGGCACTCGGGCCCCGAGGGGGACACCACCTGCCCCGTCCGGAGGTCCGGGTTCGGCCCGTTCCACGTGATATACTCCTCCCTGAAAAGTTTTTTTTTTTTTAAACTGACACTTAGCTAGTAAACGCGTCCACTCCACACAAAGCGAGGCTGCTCGCTTGCTCATTGCCTCGCGCGGCAAACGACCAAATTACGAGACTCATCCGGGCCAACGACGCTTGGTGTGGACGTGCCTATTTACAAAAACGCAAATACTTCAAGAAGCCATTGACACTGAATACGAAAGATGAAATATAAAAACGAAAAGACTTCCCATATAAAATGGCTCAATATGCTCCTCGAAATATTTGCTGTAAACTTTTTTTACACCCCGTTTAAATAAGATACGACATACAAGTACCTAACGTTTATTTCGGAAATATAGTTTTCATGGGTTTCAGCTTGTATGTTATATCTTAATTTATGTACATTCTGTTCACTATTTTCTTGAAATCGTGTTGTTTTTGTAAATGTGAATAAGAATTACCACACAGATGGTGTCCAAAAACATGAAACACAGTGTTATCTTTGTGTTGTGTAGTGGATCCAAAACCAGTTATAAAGCACATATATAACATTTAACATACAAAAATATACACTACAACTGGTTTTCAATCTCTCATAAGAGCCTACTCACATTTAACACCAATTGGGTATAGGGTAACTTAACTAGTGTAGTTAAGTCGTACTACAAAGTACTATTGCCAACACCCATTTAAGAGACCAACTTGCCAACTTATACTAGTTTTTCATACAAAAAATACTAAGAAATACCCAAATAAGTTGATCCCTTAAATGGGTAGGTATATTTGCTGGCGATAATACTGCAAAATTGCGGTTCCGAGTTGGAATAAAAAGCACCACTCGTGAAGCTTGGTGACTGCTCTTAAAATTGCAATTGAACTACATAGTATTAAGACCATAGTTGCAGCTATTATATTTCTCTCTCTGTCTTCTCAACCATACGGTGGCGGTGATACCACCTACACTAACATTTCCAAAGAGGGTTTACGACAGGCAGGCGGCCAGTCACATATCCTTTTGCTACATGATTTTTTGTTCTAACAAAACATGTCGCACCGATCCCAACTGATTTGGGATAAGGCCAGGCCGATGATGATGATGATGATGCTTACAGCAGCAGGCTGTCCTTGGGCCCGTGCCGCAGCGCGAGGTTGGGCCCCGCGGCGCCGCCCGACATCGGAGACTTGTACTTCGCCTCGCTCGCCGACACGCTCGGCTTCAAGATAGGCCTGCAATCCAATCGCTCAACCACTATTCACGTTTCACGGCCTACGTTCAATGAATACTCAGACAAAATGTTCAATTGGAAAAAGAAAGTTTACGCTACCAGAATTCAAACAGCAAAAATATCTAACACATTGTTTTGCCTACAATATTTATTACTTTGATATTGGTGAAATACGACTCAAAATAGTAGTGAAGCCAGTGGTTTTGTCACCTCAAATAAAGAAAAATTCTATCATTAAACGTTCTCATCGCAAATCTATTACGCTACTTTAGATATTTTCCTATTTTCTGGTAGCTAAGAAACTTTTCAAACTTTAACAGATAGATGCTACGATGTTACTCGTACACATAAAATAAAGACAGACTAAAATCACATGCAGACGTTTATCAGTATAAAATTCAGTTACATTTACAAGGAGGAATGTAGAAACTTGGTGGAAACTATTGAAAAGTCGAAAATTTAATATGCATGAAAATAAAATATTATAATATGGAAGCTAATAAAAGGTAATGGAATGATAACTAGATACAGCTAGACTAAGCGATCAAGCAATATACCTACTTATATATATTTTATAATAAAACTATAATCTTTAATTATCTACATTGTTCCTCATCCTGTATATTTTACGAGCAGTTACTTTTATAACAGTATGTATACCTACATAATTACACAAAAACATACCTAAAGTAAGTTTATCTGCATTGACCATTTTCATTATTATAATAAATAAATAACTTATCAGTTATCACTAATTTAATTATATTATTAAAGTATTGAAATTCATTACGAACAGATCAAATAATGAATCGCAGTAATACATATTAGTAGTTATGATGAATACCTATAAAAGTATATCCATTTTAATGCTATGCAAAAATGTTTCCATGATTATTTTGAATGAAATGAAAACACACAACAGGCATGATTAGCGAAACAGAAAAACTGAAACACACGTATATTATTCTTATGTTATTGGTAAAAATTATATATTAAAACAACAAGTTTCTTTAACAATTTTGAAGTAATATACCTACTGTTATAAAAGTAAATAATATGTGGTGATTGATAATAATGGACAGTAGACTAAAGCGATACTAGCCAAAGATACTAGCGGTTTTTCCCCTCAACTTTATTTATAAAAATTAAAGGTGATTGATAAGATTCACTGACTTACATGATTGATTATGTGACTTAAAAGTGATAAAGATACCTAAAATAAGAATAGATATATGCGTATACGGAAAACCGTATTAAATGCAATAAGTACCTACGATGACAGAGTGACGTACAGGTTACGTACTTACGGAGTACTAAAGGGTTAAAAACGCGCTTAAAATAGGGGTTGATGAGACGTTTAATTGAAACCGTTGTAAAACTAGTTCATATAAATAAAAACATGAAGTTTAATCCACTGTCCATAAGGAACTCTTCTAATAATAAATAAAAATATTCAACATACTTTCTATGGAACAGGCTATGCGATTCCGTCATTCTGACAACAAACAAACACACAAACGTATACAAAAACCTATTTATTCGACAATATCCAAAACGAAACTACATTTATATTGGTAATATTTACTATACAGTGAAGATTATATCCGCTATCGTCTAATCAATCAAAATGTTGCACATTTGTCACAAGATTTTATAAACATACGGGGTGTAAGGGACGGTGTACTGAACACTTTACAGGCATGAGCAGTTAATGAAACTGAATATCTTTTTCTATAAAGTCAATGCTGGTAATAAACAAAAATATTCGACGTCCTACACAAAATTCTCGATCAACTGTCTGACTTTGTAAGGAAACTCTAGATTTTTTTTAACAGGTTCCATTTTAAATGTTTCGGTAGACCGTCCCTTACACCCAGTATAGCTGCAATACAGTGTTTTCTGATACATATCTAATCTATCATATCTAATTTAACAAACTTTAGTTTCCACACTTATTTAGAGGATTTCACAAAAATAACGTAACGTAAGATAATCCGAAAAGAGGTCAATAATGTAGGTAGGTCATGAATCTGAACCACTTTCCCAACGGAGCTTATTTCATCAACCAGCTGAGTCAAATTTTTCAACTCATTCAACCTTTAGAAAAGATGTTGAGTTTATTGTGTATTTCTTTTTAGATTGTTGTCTGCTGTAGACAGGATGTAAAAGATATGTTGCAATCATTTTGAGAGAAAAAAAGTCCGTGAAACTGAACAATTTTCCCCAAGAAGCAGGTTCTGCTTTACAAATATTTGCAGCTATATACAGCCGGAACGCATTTTGACCAAGAATTCTGTTAAAGTGGCATGAGGTACGAACGGTTGCCATTATATTTTATTGAACTTTTGTATTATTATTTCGATAGAAATATAAAATTAAAATTGTGAAATAGCTTTCGTAAAATAACTAACTTCCTTCTAATGAACACAACACAACACAACATATACTACAGCAAACAAACCATGCATTTTCAATCCATTCACAAACTCAAACCACATTTACACATCCAACTACTTATAACATGACGCTCCCCATGTAAACTGACGAAAATGACGAGTGCAGCCTCATTTTTACACACAGAGAGCCTATGTTTATTTGTATCCCTTTTTTTATTGAAACAAGCGATCGTCCGTCAGCCGGACACGCGCCTCAAGGGTGTACTTAGCTTTGTTTCTTCTGTGATAGGTACCTACATTTTATATGGAACGGCTTCAAGCGTCGCGATATTGCACGTCTCACGACTCCGACGATCACTTGTTTGACAGATGCTATCGTACGTCTCACGTCTACTCTGTGTAACTTGTGCTTAACACTCAATGTAACTTATGTCAAAACTACAACTTTAATGTCTGCAATTGCAGCATATAACTAGCTTGAGCTGAGCTTGACTTTGTCTTCCAATACACCCTGTATAGGCTTAAAAACGGTATTTTTCTACACGTTAACACATACCTATGATATCTAGCGGTATCAACACGGATAGGACAAACACTAGTTCTGGGTCTTTACGTGCCTTAGCTTCTTTAATAATAAGCAACATCTCCTAGAAAGAATTGGACCTATTATCAAGAAAAAAGATTGTGTTATTTTGTACCCCTAGTAGTAGTAGTATTTTGTATTCCAACTATTTTGAAACGCTTACCAAATCTACTAACGCTAATCTGTAAGTAAAGCTAAAGTGTAAATGGTGATATTATACCTATTGATTAATTCAATAAATTATATGGTTTGCTTTCATAAGAAATATATTTCTGTACCTACTCGCAGCCTAAATGTTACCTTCAGAATAGAAAGTTAAGTCACGTCGTCAGCGATCAAAGAATTCACAACCATGACCTCAAAGTTTGTTCAAACAGATGGTCTTTCCCACAAGTTTACCACTCCGCTAGAAACATGATTACATTATTGATGAATTCAAAATTACTAGCTGTTAAACTTGAACCTTCGTCTAACCACGACAGGTGCCAGAACGTAACCTACGTTTATTTCATTAGTTGATTAATTGAAACCCGTAACCACCCAAGCGTACGGTAGTGCACATGCCAAGTTCTAGCACGTTTACCGTGCACTATTTATTTAAACACATACAACATTTATCGCGCCTATAACCCTTGTGGGGTATGCAGAGCGGCCGGAGACGTGGTGTAAATACGTCTGACAAAAGTGTTAGGGTCATTCAGAAGACAGTGTATCACCGTAGTGACAGCCTGTCACCTAAAATTGCTATATTTACACCTCAACTCACAAATACTTCAGTCGTTTCGGACTACTAATCACTGTTTAAGCACAGTATAATTAATAGTACTAGCGTAGTTTAAGTCTGTTGCATCCCAATAAAATCTACTAACATACTCTAATGATCTTCTATGTGCTGAATATTGTAAGTAGGTAATAGGTATGTAGCTATCTAGTTGTCATTTCTCTAAAAGCTGTTCCGCTATTCGACAGTGTCTATTTCTACCGTATATTGTGGAACAAATCTCCGATATCGACTTCGGAGATACTGCTTCGAGGTGCTGGAAAACTCACACGATTCCACTAACTAAAATATACCACTCAGTGACCAATGCAGATACTACCCGGTTCACAAAAGAAGGGGACACGAAATGGCAACATAATTGTTTGCATCTTTTTAATTTTACATGACAGTTGAGCAAGATGTCGACAATAATGTTGCCATTTCGGGTCCCCTTCTTTTGTGACCCGGGTAGTACAAACGTCCTATATCGGGCAAACTATAGTATAGCGCGAGCACGTAAGACCCAGGTGGCATGCAGACGGACATACTTCAGGCGCTCGGTCCAAGTCTTGAGGCGGCGCGAGGCGGGCGCGGGCGCGGGCGCGCACGCTGGCGCCGCCGCTTCCCTCTCGACGACCGCGCACGCACTATCGCACGCATACATGAGGGTCGAGGGTTGATGACGTCATCCGAATATACATCCAGAATTGAAATAATATTTAGACTCTATCCACAGAACCGTCTAAACTCGCTAGTTATAAACAGCGCTGGCAGTTTCAGCATCGAAAAATTAAGTAAGAGCCACTTCGTACTTTTCATAGTAAGTTCGACCGCCATCATATTCGCAGCCTTACTTAATTGAAATGCGCGAAATGGTAAACAGAGTTTTCTTTCTGCAACTCAGATGTAGCGAAGTAGACGGTTGAGTGGTAAACTATGTAAGTTTCTAGTCGGAGAGATCTTTTCAAATTTTGCCGTTCGAAGAGCGCGTGACAAATATTATTTCAATTGAGTAGATTTTGAGTAGATTCGGTCATCAGCCCCGCTTGATAAAAGGTAACAGTCATGGTATGTGTAGAGGTGCCGAGTTGTAGCGATAGCTGGCGTTTTAAATCAGGTTACTACTTTTGTAGTTGTTGACACTATTCATTTTTTTATGACACTATTCAGTTTTTATTTTGTTCTCCTGATAGTTTGACGCTGGTACAAATATAAATTGGGAGAATTTTTCTTGTAACCGATAGCAAAATCTCAGAACGGGCTGGTGATAAGGAACAATTTTCCTCGATCAGCAGATTTTAGATACTATGGGAGGATCAAAACTTTTTTCATTTTTCGACCTATGTTCATTACAGAAAGTTGCTTCTTATCACCAGCCCATCCTGCATTTTCGCTATCGGTCACTAATAAAATTTCTACCTATATGTATAGCTTTGAGAACGAAGATTCATTATTAATTATCTGAACATTTCTTAATCTAATGTAAATTTAGAAAGGATCAGGAACATAATTTAATCTACACTGTTTTAAGTATTGAAATTTCCAGCTATATTTACAATCGGCACCTCGGGTGAGAGAAGCTAAAAAGCGTTGTTTGGATCAAAAGTTCAGTAAAGAAGTGTCAGATCCAGTGCTTAGAGTGGGCGGTATCAAGTCGCGTTGTATTTACTATAGGTTATAGTGAAATATTGCATTCCTTGTGTGTATTTGCTATCTGAACGAACTGTTTGAATTTATTAAAACCTTTTTGAAATGAGGCCTTGTAAGATCTTAAAATAAAGTGAAGCGTTTTTGATTTGAATATTGAACAGGCATTGACAAAGTTCAAGAGGGGAAAGAACCTCAAAAAACGTTAAAGGTACCAAAACCAACCACTAAAGTAAGGCCTTATTAGTAAGAAATAAGGTAAGAAACAAAGTAACGTACTAAATAAAGTACTTTACAAAAGTGTGTAAAATATATGAAGGTAAGAGAAGTGTATATTTACAAGAAAATGAGTCTTTTAAAAATCTCAAGTTTTCAGCAAAGTCACAGGTCTTTGATTATAACCTTGATAATGTAAAACAGTTCGCTCAGATACCGTATTTATAAAGACAATGCAGACATGGATCCACTCTATATGCTATTGATAATGTATGATATGGTGATTGAATACAGAGGCATTTTGTCAATATCGTTCTATTTTTAACCGAAATCACTTTCAAAACAGGTAGTTAAAAATTCATTGTTTTACAAAATAGTCCCACGTCTAACTTATAGATAGATAACAATATTTTAATAGTGATCCAAGTCTGCATTGCCGCGTGCAATCGACTATTAAATACAGAAGTATACTTACCCCCTTTTGACTTCTGTTATACTCGGCCTCCGCGTTTCTTCCGTTTCAACTTTCGACACCTTCAATACATAAAGGTTAAATTAATTTAGAATTCATAAAAAGAAAATAATATTGGTCAAATACTGTATTAAACAAAGAAAAGAAGAATGGGAAGTTGCGGTACCCGAAATCATGTTACCATTGCTATTTTTTTACAAGAGGTATCACACACATGTAATTTAAGCAATGGCTTAAATGTTTACTGAATTTGAAACTGAATCTATCTTATTAGGAAAGTGCAGAAAGACCTATTGAATTAGTAAATATGAATTGACTATAAATATTTACAATTATTTTTATTTAAAATTTAAATAGATTCCCGGTCTAGTCCAGGTGGGTGGTCCCTTGGATGCTAATTTGCGAGGATCGGTCTCACGAGTGTTTTTGCGACATTTTTGCGACAGCTCTTGTGACTTTCTTCCTCTAAGATAAGATCGTTGTATATTAAGGTCTAACCAGGTTTAATAAATAATAGGATTATAAATTTCGGCCGAACGTCACGCTATGATATTCGCACTAAGGCTCTTTCATACACCAGTCTTTCATGATTTCATTTTCCCATTCATGGAACCGCCGCCAATTATAATCACATTCTTCATTGAACCAGGTAGTGGTTCTTGATTACTGAGTTAGCATTTTATTAAATGAGCAATAGTCCCGCCAGGGAGACCTTTGTCCTAGGGCCGTTTGCTAAATAAAAATCGATTACAGTGGCTAAAAATTAGCAAACATGGGGCCCAGCTGAACTGTTGACTGCTATAACTTGAGCCTATATGGAATGTGGCATTACCTTGGGCGTGTCGTCCAGTACCGCGTTGAGCAACTGCTCGGCGCGCTGCTCGTTGTACCCGACGCTCTCCAGCGCGAGGGTTATCACCCGCTCCGCCACAGAGCTGTACTTCTTCTGCAGCTTCGTCTTCACTAGAAGGGGACTATGTAACGTGTAGCGCTACTTTACCTTCGGCATTTCATCCAGTACCACGTTGAACTGTACTTCTCCTGCAGCTTGTTCTTTTGTCAGTCAAGTATCGGATAGCCATGCCAGGGAGACATATGTCCAGCTGAAATGTCGTGGCTGTATCAATGACTGGAGACTATGTTACGTGTAATGCTACATTAAGGAGGATGGGCAATGGCAATAGCCCCGCTAGACAGGCCTATGTCCAGCTGAACTGTTGTGGCTGTATCAATGACTGGAGTCCTGGAGACTACAGTACCTTGGGCGTGTCGTCCAGTACCGCGTTGAGCACCTGCTCGGCGCGCTGCTCGTTGTACCCGACGCTCTCCAGCGCGAGGGTTATCACGCGCTCCGCCACAGAGCTGTACTTCTTCTGAAGCTTGGTCATTTGACCTGTCAGTCAAGTATCGGATAGCCCTGCTAGGGAAGTCTATGTCCAGCTGAACTGTTGTGGCTGTATCAATGCTACAGTACCTTGGGCGTGTCGTCCAGTACCGCGTTGAGCACCTGCTCGGCGCGCTGCTCGTTGTACCCGACGCTCTCCAGCGCGAGAGTTATCACCCGCTCCGCCACAGAGCTGTACTTCTTCTGCAGCTTGTTCATTTGACCTGTCAGTCAAGTATCGGATAGCCTCGCTAGGGAGGCCTATGTCCAGCTGAAATGTCGTGGCTGTATCAATGACTGGAGACTACAGTACCTTGGGCGTGTCGTCCAGTACCGCGTTGAGCACCTGCTCGGCGCGCTGCTCGTTGTACCCGACGCTCTCCAGCGCGAGAGTTATGACCCGCTCCGCAACGGAGCTGTACTTCTTCTGCAGTTTGTTCTTCACTGGAACGATATAGGGCACGGGTTAAAACACTGTCAGATAAGTTATAGCATACGCTAGAGACTACTAGACTATCCCTGCTTAGGTTTCTAAGCCAACTTTCAGCAGATCGTTGTCACCACCGGCAAATCTGGCTTGGTCAGGCGCATTTGAAAAACTACTTTAACAGTCGGATCTATTGGATGGAAACAAGAATTACGGATAGCCCGTTGTTTTTACTGAGCACCGACGCTCCAGTGAAATAAGAGAACATAAAATTTAGTGAAATGAAAATCTAGACAATAGGATAAAATTGGAAGTAATATAACATGCGATCGCGTAAAAAAGCTTCGAAACCATGTTTTAGGTATTTTCTTAAGCTCATTTATGTCTCCAGCCAGTGCCATCTTGAGTATTCTGTGAGAACCTATTTGAGGGTCGGATGGCTTGTCTAACTCATAAACAAACTTAAGGTCTTACTACGACCGCGAAGAAAAGCTTCAATACCACGTTTTAGGTTATTTCATTCTGAAGCTTATTTGTCTTCAGTGTCATCTTGAGTATTCTGTGAGAACCTATTTGAGGGTCGGATCGCTTGTTTAACTCATAATCAAACTTAAGGCCTTACTACGAAAAAGACTAACTCATATAGGTACAAACTCAAGGCCATGCTACCAAAAAGTTTCATAAAACTTCGATACCGCGTTTCAGGACACTTCTTGGACAAGTTCGGTTGTCATCAACGCCATCTTGAGGATAGTTGGGGCACTTTTATGCGTGTTGGGTACCCGTAGAGGTCGCTGTATGTATACTTACTCCGCGCTTAGACCCGATGAACCCATAATAATGTGTTCAGCACGCGAAAGTTTCAAACAAATGTTACTTACACTCGTTTTTCTCCTCCAAGGTCTTCATGATGGTGACGAGCTTCTTGACAGGTTGCGGCGTCTCTGTCTTCCTCGGCGGCGGTTTCTCTACCACCGTCTCTTTCTTACTAAAGCCCATGCTTATCAGCTCCTCGCTCGCCTTCTGCACATTGTTGTCCTTGTTCTAACACTAGAGGTCGCTATACTATACTTAGTCCGTGGCTAGACCCGTTGAAAACGTAATAATATACGGTTACATTTAATTAAGTACAAATCTCTTGAAGGTGTAATCTACTCACAAAACTGAACAACTTTTGTTAGAAACTTTTCTTAGAAATATGAAAAAAAAGTTTGATTTTAAGGTTCCGTGGTTATTATCACTAAAATTATAAGACATTATAACTGATTCAGTTTACCCGTGATCATGGCGATTGCAACATCGCCGAAATATTGGGTGCTCGATATACCCCTACCGTGAGTTAAAACCCGTTATAATGTCTTATAATTTTAGTAAAAAAAATTTGGTCCTCCCGTACTAAGTGACACACTTTTTCAGCATTTTGGTATTGGAGGTCCAAAATTATTTTTCATATTTAGAAGAAAAGTTTCAAACAAAAGTTGTTCAGTTTTGTGAGTAGATCACACCCTCAAGAGATTTGTACTTAATTAAATGTAACCCTATATAGAGCGCGAATGTTTCAAACAAATGTTACCTACACTCGTTTTTCTCCTCCAAGGTCTTCATGATGGTGACGAGCTTCTTGACAGGTTGCGGCGTCTCTGTCTCCCTCGGCGGCGGTTTCTCTACCACCGTCTCTTTCTTACTAAAGCCCATGCTTATCAGCTCCTCGCTCGCCTTCTGCACATTGTTGCCTTGTTCTAACACGTAGAGGTCGCTATACTATACTTACTCCGTGCGTAGACCCGTTGAAAACGTATTAATGTAGGGTGAAATTTTACTAGTGACCGATAGCGAAACCTTAGAACTGGCTGGTGATAAGGAACAACTTTCCCCAAGGAACATAGGTCGAAATACGAAAAAAAAATTAGGACCTCCCATAGTAACTAGTGGCTGGTGATAATAGCAAATTTGTATGGGAGGTCCAAAATTTTGCTATCGGTCACTAGTAAAATTTCACACTATACAACGTGTTACAAAACAACCAATAAAGCTCAAAGGGTGTGTAAAGGTCCGTTGCAAAGAGTTAATTAACATAAAAATTAAAGCCGTAGTATCGTTTTTGAAAACTACGAAAAAAATATTTTTTTATTTAATTACACTTATTTTTAATCGTGGAATCGCAGCACTAATTTTGACAGCTCAAAGTTCAAATGAAGTTACCGACGCGGCGAAGCGCAGTTCGGTTTACATTGCTGGCTATTACATGAATGTCATCAATAAAAGAAACTAAGTCAACCAGCAATGTATGCCGAAGCGGACTTTGTTCGCCAGGTAGTGTAGCACCTGACCTAGACTAGTGATGTGATTATTTTATCGACTGATGATAATGAAAAATATTCTTTTTTTTGGTTAGTTATGTAACAGGTTGTATAGAGCGCGAAACTTTTAATCAAATGTTACTTACACTCGTTTTTCTCCTCCAAGGTCTTCATGATGGTGACGAGCTTCTTGACAGGTTGCGGCGTCTCTGTCTTCCTCGGCGGCGGTTTCTCTACCACCGTCTCTTTCTTACTAAAGCCCATGCTTATCAGCTCCTCGCTTGCTTTCTGTACATTGTTGTCTTTATTCGCCAAAACGTCCAGGATGAGCGTCTCTTCGGCTTTGGGGAATATGCTCTTCATGTATCTGGAATTGGGTGCAGATTTAGTAAATACTAGAGACCTGTGTACCACCAGCAATCGCTGCTAATCGTTTTCCCGCCATATATAGGGAGTAACAAAACGGGATGCGGAGGTCAAGGCACTCATGAAACTAAACAACTTTCCCATTGAAACATGGGACGAAATACGAAAACAAATAAGGACCTCTCATACAAAATCGCCCATCAGCTAATTTATTTACTATAGAACGTCCAATGTTTTTTTGTCATGTTTTACCAACGATGTTTTACCTATATTACATGGAGAGAAAGTTGTACAGTTTCATAAGTACCTTGACCTCCTTTCGGATTGTTAAACCGTTTTGGTAACTCCCGGTATTAGCAAAATAAAACTTCTTCATGACTTTATCTATTAATGAAAACCGCATAAAATCCGTAGCGACTGGATGGCAAAACGAAGATCGTGGCGTACCCAAGGGGAAACGTACGTCTGTAGACAGCTTTAAGCGCGCCACACACCGCCTCCGTATGCAGGACGTATGGTTGTAAAGTACCTATGGGGTTGTATGAAAGGCCATACACTGCCTGCATATGCAAGCGCGTAATCACGCGCGTAACGCGGTGTGAGGTGTCGGTCATACGGTCCCGTACAATATATCGTCGTAGCTACGCGCGTGATGACTTGCACGTCATGCATACAAAGGCGGTGTGTACCGCCCTTTAGGCTAATGTGACAGTCATTATGTAATAAATAGGACTCACTTGAGCTTCATTTTTGGCGAATGGTGCCTGGCGGGCTGGCCGTCGCTCGACCTGTTGGTGCCGTAGTAACTGGACGCCCCCGACGACGGCCGCAGCAGCATCGGGGACCCTGTACCAAACGAGGCATTGTAATTGAGCATTGAATAAATAGAAGTACAATAGCTAGGGTATAGTCCATTCCAAATCATAGCGTCATGAGCCTAAGCGGGAGGCCAAGTTACGCTGGAAGTATTGCGACCAGCATAACTTGGCTTCCCGCTTAGGCTGGTCATTTTATTACACTATGATTGCGAATGGACTATACACGTGAACTGGCTAGTCTCTTGATCAGGCTGTTGTCGTGACTGAACTGATCAAGTGACTCGATTCGTGCGTGAATGAACAGATTCGAGTCGCGCGTAGACTGACTCGAGCCAGACATGAACTAGTTTCAGCGGTGTATGGACTTGCCGACTGCCAATGTCCGTCGTACGTAGCGAAACTGGGGGCTGCTCACGTTTTGTACTTACCGTGAGGCGTGCCAGAGAGCGGCGTGAAATGACTCGATCCATGAGTAGAACTCTTCCCAAACGCCAGGGCTGAATACACGCCCATGGCGCTCTTGTGCAGTCGGGAGGCGCATGGGGACACGCTGAGAGGCCCCGGGGTAGTTATCGGGTGCTTCTCCACCTGCAGCGCGCTGATCACCACTGCTTCGCGGTTGTAGTACCTGTTTAGATTTGGTTTCAAGGTCAGTTTCTTCTAATGAGTGAAGGGAAAAACAGCTATAGTAAAAGCCCTGTTTTTTACGGTCCTTTATCGGTCACGGGTAGGTTTGAGCGAACTAGCAGGTTTGTAACGGTTTAGTAAATCCGAATCCAATCCGAACCCGTGAAAATATGTCCGTCTCGGTTATTATAACCGATTAATCGACGACGGAGACGGACATATTATCACAGGTTCGGATCGGATTTGGATATCCGATCCGGTAGGGCGAAACCTCTCAAATATAGGTACTATAAACTTACTTCTTAAGCAGAATCTTGATATGCGTCTCGCTGACGGTGGGGAACATAGCGCTGATCTTGGCCACCAGAGCGTCCGTGTCGGAGGTGAGCGTGAGCGAATCCTATTCAAACCATACTAGATTAATATCGTGAATATAAGGTGTTACAAAATCAACTGCAATTAATATTTTAAGGGGTGAACAAGCCCATGAAACTGAACGACTTTCTCCAAGGAACATAGGTAGACAGAGCGTCTGACAATAGTTTGAGAGTCACTCAGATAACTGTGTATCACCATAGTGACAGGTTGTCAGCCTGTCGCCTAAAGTTAATACACATCCGACTTTAAAATCCCTTACCCTTAGTAGCTTCTTACGACACGCTCAGGAAAGATATGATATGAAAGATAAGACGGCATCACACGGTATTGAAGCTTACCTGGAATTTATCACTGAGATGCGACACCCTTCCCGGCACAGGGCTGCCTCTGGGCGTGAGGCAGAGCGCCCGCCCCAGGATAGGGCTGTCATTCGGTGTGTGGTGCGCGACGCCATCCTACAAGATAACGCACATTTGGATCACTGGGGTCGTCGACTACGCTTCCACCCTAATAGACCTATCTTGAAGTTGTTCGAATAAGGAATACGACCTTTTAGTATTTTATTAGGTAGATACTTAGATTAGATAACCCATCTTCAAGTCCTGAGGATGACTGTGTTCGGTATTGCAGGAGCAACCTAATTCTAGCTGGATTGATTGTATAGGTAATAGTTCGCTCGCGAATAATTGAAAACGTAATTTATTGCTTCGTGTATGGTACAATAGAAATAAATCGTAGGTTCAGGAATCAGGTACTACGTGATTCACAGAAGAAATAAAAATGGCGGCCGGAGGTCATGTTTTCTTACTCTCACTAAGGCATTAAGGCATATTACATAAATCAGGCGTTTATGCTTACTCCCCCCCACTTATGGAACCACCGCCATTTATATTCCCTTTTTTCTGTGAATCAGGTAGTAGTGTTAGCGAAGGTTGTAGCGATTATTATACAGTAACACACATAAAGGATTCATATCCGTGCTCTTAGTGCAAGTGGGTTTAGTGAGTCATGAAAACATCTGTTCTAGAGATTTTCCCGGAATCTTATACAAATGCGACATAAGTAAGAACCCAATATACCTTCCTAGATCTTTTCCGATTTACCTAATATGGTATTCACCATTCGTGTGAAATTTTTCTCATACTTCAGCAGATAGGACAAAAACATACTACATCTTTTGAAATAAAAGCTCAATACTTACAAGGTGCGATTTCAACCCCTTGGGATGGAACATTTTGGGGCTCTGTTGCGAGCCGAAGGCATGCTGCAGCCGTACGGGCGAGGGGTAAGGGTGGACGTGGTATGGGGACCCGTGCGTAGACTGCTCCGGCACAGACATGGGACAAACGATACTGTGAACAAGCTGCTTTTATGGGACATTGTGTACAAGCTGTTTACAGGTGGTACTGTGCTGCCTTCTTTCCATGTGCTTCGGAAAATAGTACTGGAAACGAAACACTGATATCCAACACCTGTTATTAATTGGTCAATCAAGGGCGCCACATACCGCCTCCGTATGCGGGACGTGCATGTAATCTCACGCGCGTAGCAAGACGCTGTAAGGGCACCACAAACCGGGCCCGAATACGTGACGTGCACGTCATCACGCGCGTAGCGATGATATTGTATCGTATGGGATTTAGAGGCCGCATACTGCTTGCGTACTGGTATCTCATACAATGCCATTTGTGATTACGCGAACGCATGTTCGCAGGAAGTGTCAGTGTGCGGCGGCCTCTAATAAAATCCCACACGATACATACGCGTAATGACATGCAAGTCACGCATACGGAGGCGGGTGTGAAGCGGTTTATTACCACCCATTGCAGGAATTAAAGAGTGGTTCCATAAACCTAACGTATGCTGTGAGGTAGAAAGAACCACAAGGAGTTTGTATGAACGAGGCCCTAATACTCCATGAACTGGTGTGTAAACAATCACATACTTTTGCATATAGGTACATATAACAAGTGCATATGTGCAACACATGTGCTACCAGGAGCTGTGACTACTTACAGTTTTGCATATCTGAGAAATATTTGTAATGATTGTAATTTAGGTGCTATCTACAACACCTTTCATGGGAATATAGTACAAAAGATCACTCGCTGCAGTCGCATCTGTATGGCGGTGCTTTTCCTAATTGGCTGTAAACTTAAGTGAGAAAAGGACCGCTATACAGGCGCGACTGCAGCGAGTGGTCTTCTTGACGATAGTATTTCGTATTTCTATTGTATAAACAAGTGCACCAATTTCTACTTCATTGATCTTATAAATATTAAATTATTTTTTAAGTTTGTAATATAAAAAATTATAATAGCACTCTTTTTCAAGTTTATTTAACTCTGTTTGCAATAAGAGTATTATTCATTTCTATTATTAATTGAATACATTTGCTTCTCAGATATGCAAAAACCATAACAAGTTGGGTAGCAAACATCAGCACACCAAGTAGACATCGAAATTATTCAGTACTTTTTCCATAGAATAGGAATCGGACTGGCTTAGGTCCCAGCGTAGGCGGCTCTTCATTGCAATTACATCAAATCTGAAAACCATGTATATTATTTAAATTCTGATTAAGAAACATTCTAAATCATGCCTGCATCTATTGCAGGGTGGATGATGCATAATCAATGGTAAGCATCAATATTTTACTCCAAATGTCCAGAATATAAATGTAATATGTGTGAAGCACTTGATTCCCTTAGCTTTATCTTACTTGTCTTATTCTAAGTCAGCATCCCATGGCAAGGTAGGTAAGTACCGTACCTTATCCAGGCTAACTCAGAAGCGTTGCAAAAAGGCATAATAAATACCTCACACTGTGGCAAAATGCCTCATTATAGAATATTTATAATATATGCCGTTTTACACATTTTATGCAGTTTAGAAAAACTGTAGTTATACATCTTACAGGGTCTGAGCAAGCAAGTGTTGCTCCCTCAGCAACACGACTTTGAACTAGGCTAAATAGTAGTAGTACCTACCAACATCCCCTAAGAAAGATTAGGTACGATGTAGGAAATACATGGAATCAATCTTCTATGAGGATCTGATGAATTTATCATATTGCCTGCGTTACCTGAGGATGAATGCATTCCAAGGCGATTTGGTGGGCTGCCGTCTGAAGACCAGATTTATATTTACTCCGCAACTCTTCCATTTTACACTATTTATAAAAATATTCTACAGAAATGTATTTTTATTATTTGCACAGCGATATGTTAGTATGGACACAGTTAGCAAATTATAGCTCTCACATCTTAACTACTACTTCACAGTGCTCCCTTATAATTACAAACAATGAAGCAGTTTTATGTATTGTTAAGAAAAAACTAATATTTATTTATTTTATTTTGATATTTCCCTCCTCAAAAGTTTGGCAGATTCACGAACGTCGTAAAATCGGAAAGGAAGCCACGGTTGTATGACGGAAAAATTCAAAAGGTAGCACTAATCCTTTACAGTCATACAGGCTATTGACCTACGTATTTTAGCAGAGTAATATTGCGTAAGAATGGCGTTCAAAAATCAATAAATTATGGATGCGTTCTCTAAAGTATTACTTTCTTTCTTTACATTTTACATGGGAAAAATTTTAATTAATTAAATTATTTGATAATCATTCATAAATGTACAATTTGATTTCCCTAAATTACATAATTTAAATAATAATAAAAATTTTGGAAACTACAATCTTCCGGTTGACGTCGGACGGACGGACCTGTGATTGAGTTATTTTGTTATCAAAAATGCAATTTATTCATTATTTGTACCTATTTTTATCCTAAAACATGTTAAAATGTATGTAAAATTATTTAAATTAATTTAATTTTGTATTTCAGAATGGTGATACAATAATAGTTTGAAATTAGCGCCATAACCTCCGCGTTTGCGGACTTTGCGGAATGTTTTCTTTTCGCTTTCCGAATTTCGATAATAATAATGGCGGACGAGGTTTTTCATTCTGAGTAGTCATGTTTCAGTTCGTGTGTTTTGATGTGCCTTGTGAAATCTGTTCGCTTCGCGAGGGTTCCGGGTGGGTTTCTGTGTGATGGGGAAAGTTATGGCGGAAAACAGGAGTTCGGACAACGTCGTAATGCCGGACATTACCGAAGTTTCCGAAGCCGATCCATTGGCGGCGGCGGCCGATCACGACACGGACAGGAACGATGGTGGCGCTGTGTTGGCGAGCGGGATAAAGACCGCGAGACTCTCCAGCGACTCCAACGGCGTGGTGACGGTGCCGGTGTCGCTGCCCGTGGGCACCCTCATCGCTGGCACGACCTTCAACGTGATCACTTCTGACCAGCTGCCGCACTTCAAGCCTATGCTATGCGTCGACAACGGGTTCATATCTGGGAGTCCGGTCGGGGACGATATGAAGGCGACTCATATCGTGATCCAGAATCCGCCTTCGCCGACCCCGCAGTCTCGGAAAGTGGTCTTGGAGGAGACCAGCTCGAGCTCCTCAGCGCCCTCAGCGTCGCGCTCTTCCGGGAACAACCGGTCGTGGGCGGAGACGGTCAACATGCCGGTTCTGCCCATCCGCTGCAAGAACACGTCGGCTGAACTGCACAAGTTGCGCTTCGGCTCAGGTGGCCGGGGACGATGCATAAAATATGGCATGGAGTGGTATACTCCGAGCGAGTTTGAGGCTCTCTGCGGCAGAGCCTCAAGTAAGGACTGGAAGCGGTCTATTCGGTTTGGAGGAAGGAGTATTCAAGCGCTGATAGATGAAGGGATCCTGACTCCGCATGCCACCAGCTGCACCTGTGGAGCTTGTTGTGATGATCAGTCTGGTATGCATTCAATTTGATCTGTTTATAAAATTAGAAGCTAGCCCAGCAGTTACAAATAATGCTAAACTCTTTACTTTGGGGATAAGATGTTTTCCCAAAAACATTATTTTCTTAAAATATTTTCTTGAATATAGTATTGTCCTGTCCTGGCATATTATGAAGAAAGTTAGGATGTCATTAACCTTATTTATTAGTCTAGTATGGCTAGCTTTTCTTGCATCTAAAATATTAATGTTGTTTATTTTTTGCTAATTAGTTAAATGACCATTAGTTGAACCCAATTTATTATTTTGTCTTATTTTAGATGTATGCTAACATTAATTCGTTTTCAGTGAAAAAAACTACTCAAACTGACGTTATTGCAATTTTAGGAAACAAGCTGACAACCTGTCACTAAGTTATACAGTCTTCTGAATGACTTACAAACTTATGTCAGAAATCTTGTAAATGGCTGTTTATACAGCCTTATAAGCTCTGCCTATCCCACTATGGATATAGGCGTGATATATGTATGTATGTAAACTGTCACATAGACAATACTGGTATATTTTCTTTTAAAGGGTGAAATTTTACTTGCGACTGATAGCGAAAATCCAACAAATCAACTTTCCCCAAAAAACATAGCGACAATGAAGAACTATAACCTCCTATCTTCCATGTAATTCCTATGAAGATAGGAGGTTATTGTTCTTCATCGTCGATAGGTAGAAATACGACATACTGGGTGTTACAAAATAACCAATAAAGCTGAAAGGAGGTAAAGGTACTCGTGAAACTGAACAACTTTCCCCATGGAACATGGGCCAAAATATGAAAAAAAAATTTGGACCTCCCATACAAAACGAACTCAATTTGTATGGGAGTTTTTATGGGTTGTTTTGTAAAACGTTGTATATGTCGCAGGAATCTAGTGAAATCCGGTAATTCGCGAAATCCCTGGGCCCTTCGCGAAGAGCCGGATAATAGCGAAATGCATGATTCGTAGCCGAATCCGCTACGCACCTGCTACGAAAGCTTCCATATGCTGATCAGGTGGTTCAGCCTGCAATTGCCTACTCATTCATGTCAGCGGCCCACGGAACGCCCAGTGTCGTAAGGGTTCTTCGGGTGGTCATGATCATGCCCATAATTATGATTATGATTAGATTATAATCATAATGACCATGACCATGTTATCTATATGAGGTATAAATGTGAGTTTCGAGTCCATAATAACTCCAAGATCACGGATCTGATTAACACGTGTTAATTCTCTTTGACAAAGGCTATAGTGGAAGCCCACGTCCACTCTCCTACGGCTAAAACTAATAATGATGTATTTCAAAAATATGTGTTGTATGTATTTCAAAACATAGTTTTTTTGTTATTTGGATTGCAAGTACATATATTTTGCTAGTTCGTCCATACATACATTCAAACTCATATAACAAAAAAACTAGACATACAATTTTTATTATTTCATCACTTTTTATTAACTGTAATGTAGTTTACTGAACGACAAAATAAAAAATCAATCATACCGATTCATTCCAAAAATAACTCCGGTTTGCCTATTATTTCGCCAAAAGTATTGAAGTTAGGCAAAATGTCATAAAAACCATAAGCCGGCCATGACATGTTTGTATCACAAAAACTTGTAGTAGGCAGTTGAAAAACTCTACACCAGGGTTCATCGGGTTGTTGAACGACTCGGTGTCCAACACGAAGAGAGAGAGAGAGATCGCAAAACTGTCGCCAAATAATCTGTTAATATATTTCAAAGTAAAAAATAACAGTTTTAATTTGTGAAAAAGTGAGAAAAGTTGCCTTATTTGAAAACAGGCGAATTTTGCCTTTTGTAAACGCCATTATCTCCAAAAACAGACACAGAAAGTATTTGCCTCACATATTTTTTTAAATACACCCATGAATACACCATAATACGTAACATATCAAAAAATTTGAAAAATTCACTGAGATTTTTTTTACCTACATTTTCTGTGGTGTACTTTATTTTATATATTTCGACCTATGTTCCTTGGACAAAGTTGTTCCTTACCTCATTTTCATTGTTGGTCCCTAATGAAATTTCACCCTATATTGGTTAAATTATACACTTAAAAAAAAATGAGCTGCCATACCTACATTAAATCGAGAATTTAAGCAAGATTGGGGTATGTGCTTTATAGAGACACATTACACTATCATACAAAAAATAAGTGACTTTAGATTTTTTGTAAGTTGTGCCCTCAAATAATGCTAGCCATACTGGACTATATGTATGATGTAAAGATTAATTAAACAATAATAGTAGCTAATGTATATTGGTTAAGTCATGGTTTAACAAAAGTCAATTTGAAGTTAAAGCTGGCTTAAAATTAGGTCAGACTATTCTGGGAAAAGGGAGACAGTGGGTGTAGGTAGGTGAGGCTGCATCCCATAGATGCATTCCAGGAATCCTGTACATAAAATCAATGTTTATGCTAGAGAGAGATGCACATTGACTCATCACTTCCCAGTTACATTCAGTTATCAGTGGGACTCTTATCAATCAACAACTGCACATGTTGTACAACTTTTGAAAAATTCTTAAGATTCTTGTGCAAAATGGCATATAGCATAAAGTACCCTTACTTGTATAAAGATTCAGTTTTAATTGCCAAGCTTTGTGATAAACCTGAGTGTGCTAATATAGATGTCCTGCCTTTGACTGTAACACGTAAGAATAAGTTTTGATGAAGTTCTGATAACTTTTCTATTTATGGGAAAAATGCTAAATATTACAAGATTTTTTTGTACTCATACATGTAAAAGTTTCAAACTAAAATATAAATATATATATTTTATTTAAATTGTAAATCCAGGCCAGAAACTAATGAATAAAATCAGTTATTTATGAGTTAATAAAATGAATACTGTAATGTGCAATCCCGAGTATCAGGCAGGAATTATTCCAGACTACAAACTTGACTTTAGTAAAATTATTTTTTACCTGTTGATTATAATTTGAATACCTTCCTGTGTAGCAATGGGGCCAGTCCGCTTGTTCACACCATACAAAAGAAGAAGACGTAACCAGGATGGAGAGGAGAAAAAACCAAAGGTCAAGAAAGACACCAGCGTCACGGAGAATGAGGTGGATGACATCCATCAGACAAGCAACAGCCAGTCGAAGGAAGCCTGGCAGACCATAGCTGACGGTCTGGACAGCAATGCTGGCTACCACCTGCTCGAGACTCCAGACACAAACTCGGATCCAACAGCAGGTATGTCCTCTTCTCTTCAATAATGAATTCTGCTAAATATAATATACTTTTATGTTATATTTTTATCAGTAAGATGGCCATTGTGAGATACTTTACATTCTATGATTTATACTGCTCTAGTAAATATTTAAGTGTGCCAGTAGTGATATCTACAAGTCCACTGGTACAAATGGGACTTATACATTATTCATGTATGTTTAAATATAGATGAAAACCCATTTTTAAAAGTAAAATCTAGTAAAATAAATTCAGCCTTAAAGTGGTGTTTATGTTAACTGCATTGCGAGAGTATAAATATTGCAAAATTGAATTCAATTGTATTCTTTGCTATATTTCTTTGATGCTGCCTTTTTAGCAAAATATGCTAAGCCTATAAGTACCTAGGTAGTAGGTATGTACAATATTTTTGGTAACTTTGCATTAACTGGCTGCCGAGGATAAGAAGAAAGAGAATGATGCTGAGAACAATAAATATGGTTGCAACACTTGCAACATAACTTTGATATAGAGTTTTTAAACTACTTTTTTATTAAGGGTTGCACCATACCAAAATTAAAATAAAAATAAGGTTGCAAGAAAACTTTTATTTTCTTAGCGTTTGCGAATTCCATAGTTCACTATTTTATTTTTGTACCATACCTTATCTTAATTCTATAAATTATTTGTGCGACATGGCGAAATGTATGATTTTCTTACAAATTTAAATAGTTCTCTGCCCTGCTATTGTTTATGGTTTGTGCAAACTTTGTATGAAGAGCCGAGGCGATCTCGTTATTGTTCACCTAGTAGCGTATGACCTTTGTTACCCTATTCTTATTCAAAATATTATAAAATCGTAACAAAGGTTTGTGAACCTGTGGCACTGGCTTAAAATAGTATCACCCTATTTCATTATGACTAAGGGGCTCGAGGGTTTCATAGGGTTTTGACAGCCGATGTGGCGCAGTGGTTAGTACGACTTCCTGCGACGCAGAAGGTTCCGGGTTCAATTCCCGGTAGGATTACTCACAAAGTTGACATTTATCATTTTGTGAATTTGTTCCCAGTCTGGTTAGGACATTGCAGGCTGATCCATCTGATTGTCCGAGAAGCAAGATAGTTCCGTGCTTCGAATGGGCACGTTAAGTGCGGAGCGGTTGCAAAACTCTGACAACAGGGTTCCTCGGGTTATTGGACGACTTGGTGTCCCACAAGAAGACGAAGGGTTATATGTTTATTACAAATTTTATGGATTGTCATTCTAGAGATATAGCCTTAGCGGCTCGCTGGCCGAATGTATGGAACATGCTGCACCTGAGAGAAGAGTTCTGAAATTTGGTACACTTAATCTTTAGAGTCAATTAATCGATTTGACCCGTAGTACACAATTTTAAAAAAATTCTATGAGGAGTAATGACGTCATCTTTTTTTTTTTTTGTATGGGAAAAAAAATTTTTTTGTTCCAAAACCTATCGTGTGTGGTATCAAATAAAAGGCCTTGCTAAGCCGATTCTAAAAATATATCACATTATTATATTTAAGTCACTTGTATAAAATTAAATAGGAAATAATTCTCGAAACATGCCACGTTTGGGCTTCTCCAGGTATGATACGGTTGAATCATTACTTATGAAATATACGTAATATAATGTGTAAGATCCTCATCTCTAACCTCAAGAAAGGTACTACGGATTTTTCGTCTTTAAGTATTTATTTTTGAATTTTAAAGTTACTGAAATTTATGAATACATACTAAGTTGAAATTTGGCATCGAAAGTTCAATTTTGGTTACCAAGAGTGATAAAAATAAAGCCAGATGAGATTTTAATTATATGTACATCATATTCGTTTTGCAAAAATAACATGTTATGTGCTTCGGAGGGCACGGTTAACCCTCGGCCCCATCGCAGTCGCTCTCTATGAATAATTAGACGGCGGCGGTCGGTCAGGGTCGATAGATAGGGGCCGAATAGTAACCATGGTTCATCGGGTCGTTCGTAGACTCAGTGTCCCACTTGACAGAACAAGATTTATTAATTATAAGATGATAAATACAGATGCGAGAGGAGTTTTCGTTCATCTTTATAATTTTCATTTGTCTATACACACATTATTCCCACACCAGCATCCATACATTTATTCCCAGGGTATCCATCACCTTCATTAGCTATTTGCCAGCAGAAATGTCCCGCCATGCTAAATATTCTTTTTCTTGAGGCCATATGTATATCTCATGTACCTATTTAAGCTGGGCTATTTTTGGTACTCCTGATGGTCTACATCAGGTTTTCAAAACCTTTGATTTCTAATTGCTAGCAGGAGGGCCCAATCAAGCTGAATTATTTTTCTTCGGGGACGTATATGTATCTCCTGTAGTTCTCCAAACCTTCGATTTATATTTTCCAGCAGACACGTCCCATCGCGCTAAACAATTTTTGCTTTGGGACTATATAATATGTGTCTCCTGTAGTTTAGCTGGGCTCTTGGAGGTGCACCTGGTGGCCCACATAAGGTTCTCCAAACCTTCGATCTATGTTTGCCAGCAGGAGCATTCCATGATGCTAAACAATTCTTGCTTTGGTGCCATAAATGTATTTCCCATTGTTTAGCTAGGCTCGTGGTTGTGCTTCTAGTGGTACACATCTGGTACTCCAGTCCCTCAAGTGGAGAAAAAAAGTAGCCTTTACCTTCTTCAATGCGATAACAATCTTAGTACCAAATTTTATCAAAATCCGTTCAGTAGTTTTTCAGGATGCTGTCACATACAAACATCTAAACGGAAAAAATATGTTAAAACTTTTGAAACGTGTTTTGTTATCAATTTCAAGAATTCGCTGACAATTCATTTTCCAATATCTTTTATGTACATTCTTTCGACCCTCTACAACTTTATTAATAGGTATAGATTCCGTTAATTTTGCCGGTGTGTATATAGGGTGTATTTTTATTAGTGGCGGATCCGTTAAGGGTGTGTTCTGTCAATGAAACTGAACAACTTTCCCCAAGGAACATAGGTCGAAATATGAAAAAAAAAATTTGGCCCTCCCATACAAATTGACCTGGCCGGCCAACACACTTAGTATGGGAAGACAAAGATTTTTTTTCATATTTCGACCTATGTTCCTTGGGGAAAGTTGTTCAGTTTCATTGACAGAACACACCCTTAACGGATCCGCCACTAATAAAAATACACCCTATATAATGTGTGTATAGAGAAATGATCACCTTAACCATCAATCGAAAACTTCTCTGGCATTTGTATTTATCATCCTATTATTAATAAATCTTGTTCTGAAAAGTGGAACACCGAGTCTACGAACGACCCGATGAACCATGGTTACTATTCAGCCCCTAACTGACGACCCTGACGGACCGCCGCCGTCTTATTATTCATAGAGAGCGACTGCTATGGGGCCGAGGGTTAACCGTGCCCTCCGAAGCACATAACATTCTTTTTGCAAAACGAATATGATGTTATGTACATAATAATATGATTGTAATCTCAACTGGCTATATTTTTATCATTCTCGGTGTCCAAAATTGAACTTCCGATGCCAAATTTCAACTAAGTGCGTTTTCATAAATTTCTGTAACTTTAAAATTCAAAAAAAAATACTTTAAGACAAAAAATCCGTAGTACCTTTCTTGAGGTTAGAGATGAGGATCTTACACATTATATTACGTATATTTCATAAGTAATGATTCAACCGTATCATACCTGGAGAAGCCCAAACGTGGCATGTTTCGAGAATTATTTCCTATTTAATTTTATACAAGTGACTTAAATATAATAATGTGATATATTTTAGAATCGGCTTAGCAAGGCCTTTTATTTGATACCACACACGATAGGTTTTGGAACAAAAAAAATTTTTTTCCCATACAAAAAAAAGATGACGTCATTACTCCTCATAGGATTTTTTTAAAATTGTGTACTACGGGTCAAATCGATTCATTTGCCCTAAAGATTAAGTGTACCAAATTTCAGAACTCTTCTCTCAGGTGCAGCATGTTTTGAACTACCGCTAGGACTAATACAAACAGCGATACAAACCTACACGCAAACAAGTTTTTAAAACGGCGTTCAAATATTTGTCAGATGTGGCAATCGCCACTTCATTTACCCCGCAAGGGATCAAGGCGTGATATGTATGACACAGATTTCCTATTTACGATTGGATTGCTTTTTGGTATCATGTCCGTGTTACATTTCATAGAAGCGAAATACCGAAAGCTAGACTACTACAAAGGTTTTGTTGGTGTCACAATGTCGTCCATATAGGAATATTACGGCCCTAGGGGGTGGTGGCTGGCGAATCTCGTTTTCAATCAATTCACCCTTTGATGTCGATGAAGGGGGAAGGGAGGTGTGGGTGGCGGGTGCATTACCCATCCATTAAAGGGATACTGTGATCAACTGATCACGTATCGAATTGCACCCAGACGCCTTGTTATATTTGCTGCCTGTGCTGCGCCGCGAATGTATTTTTGAATTGAAAGCCTTTGTCTACTTAGGTATCTATCCATTGCCATTGTTTGTGTATGTTTTAAATCAATATACTCTGAAACGACTTTTTACATTTCGTTTTTATAATTAGACATCTGAGAAGGCTGCTGACGATAGGCTATTTTTGCAACGCGAACTCTTGTTTCCTTGGAAAATTTGTTTACCCTGTTGCCCTCCGTTGAGTGGGCTGATCATATTTGACTCAGAAAACACTTTTGTCTCCTTTGTTATTCTTGAAGACTTCATTTTGTCTCCTTTGTTATTCTTGAAGACTTCACTTTTCAAAACATCAAAAAATAAACAGCAGTGAAAGAAAATCTTGCATTATTATCTATATTATCAAAGAATACTATACTCTCACTGGCGTGGTATATTATTGTGCTGAGCGCAGGATTTTAAATATTTTAAGATATAAATGATTTGAAACATTCTTGCTATGGTACTTATAAAATAAAGACACATAAACAGACGGAGCTGGCCAAAATAATTACTATGACCCTAATGACGGTTATTATATCTATCATCAATGCAGGGTTTGCTTAACTATAGACATTTTTATTTTGCGTGTCGCAGATGTGACTGTTTTTAACCCTATTGAAGCTACAGCGTCATCCGCGCGGTAGTATCGCCAGCAAATCCACTTAAGCATTTAAGGGACTAACTTATACTGGGTTTTCATACTAGTACTAAGAAAATCTAGTATGAGTTAGTCCCATAAATGATTAGGTGGATTACCTGGCGTTAGTACATGAGTACGCGGTACTCAATCGCTTACCAATGATTTGTGAATGAATAAATAGGGCCTTGGCTTGGTTTAGGTTATCGTGAGTTTCTTGAGTTTGCCTAACGTAATATAGTAAATTGCGTAACGTTTGTAATAATTGTTCCCACAATAAACCTCCGCGGCTAAGACACACGTGAATTCCAGGGTTGCCCGACATGGGTGGCGTGCTGAAGCGTCTCGACGACATCGGCTCGACGCTCGTGCGGCTCGTGGGCGAGCTCAAAGCCTGCGTGGAAGATGTCCGCATGGTGAGCGCGCGCCAGCTCGAGCGGCTGGAGCAGGAGCGCACCTCCGCCATGCTCGCCGTCAACGTCGACACAGGCGTCGACGCAGATCAAGTCCCGCTGCACAACGTCGAGGGGACCGCTAAAAAGGTAAAAATATTTTTTCTTATCGTGTAACAGGCCGGAATAGTTGATGAAGCGGGTCGTTCGCAGGTTGTCCCATTGACAACTCGTCCCATTCCAACATTCACAAATTGATCCATTCGCCGACCAGATCCCGCTGCATAATGTCGAGGGGACAGCTAAAAAGGTATACATATTTTTTCCTTGCGTGTTCCTGTCTTCAGTTTGAAATAGTTGATGAAGTTGTGCTATTGACAATTCGTCCCATTCTATCATTCACAAATAGTTCCGTTCGCCGACCAGGTTCCGCTGCACAATGACGAGGGGACCGGTAAAAATGTACATATATTTTTTCATTACGTGTTTCGACCCCAGTCCGCGATAGTCGATGAAGCGGGTCATTCGTAGGTCGTCCCATTCCATTGTTCACGAATCACTCCATTCGCCGACTAGGTCCCGCTGCACAATGACGAGGGGACCGCTAAAAAGGTACACATATTTTTCCGTGCTTCTGACTCCGGTCCGGAATAGTTGATGAAGTTGTCCCATTGACAACTCGTCCCATTCCCATCGTCCCACTTATTCGTTTTTTACAGCAGTTTACACTCTGCATACCCCGCAAGGGATACAGGCGTAATATATGTATGTATATATGTTTCCTCTTTATCTAAGAGGCGATGCCCCCGTCGTTGTAACAGCCACCATTTCTCTCTGCCAAAAGCCGTCTCCTCCAACCTCTGGTACGCGTACGACTCACTACATCTCAATTCTTATAAAGTTTGTATGTATGTAGCTCTGGATCTTCTTTTTTTCTCTTTTAACATTTTTCTCTTCTATTATTTGTGTGATTAGATTGTGATGCCGGAGTATGTTACCATAGCAGTTAGCTCTTCTATTCTCTATCGTTCTTTTCTTATGATCTTTCTCTATTCCTTAGCCCTTAGCACTTGCACGTTAGTTACTTTTTCCTTCCAACTTATCTTTAACATTCGGCGCAGGCAACACTTCTCGAAGGCTTCTAGATATAGAGAGCCACAAAATAGAGAGTTTACTGTAGGTTCACTCGGCCCTATTTCGGATTTTCGCGATTAGCACTTGTTACATAGCCAGGGTTGCTACTGTCAAAAATCTCAAAGTATAAATATATCTAAACTGCAAAATCTGTTAGAGAACGTCATATGATTCTCACTCTGCCAATTTTTAAACCCAAGAAATATGACGCACGCGTCAACCCCCTTCTTAGTTACTTTGACTTCCCCTGAGATTCCGGTTATATCAAGTTATAGTCAGTTAGCGTCAAAATCGTCGCTAGTACTGAGTGAGGCATCTGTATAGGCGCCCCGCGCGCCGTTCCCCTAATTTCCAGCTTTCACTGCCATACAGAGCAACACTCCATATACAGGGTGTAACGGAAGGGGTATTACAAGCCGAAAGAAGAGGAACTTACTAGTGATATTGAACCTTTAGCGATGTCTGTTTTCGGCAGTTCACTCATTTAAAAAAGTAAAATTATCAAAAGAAAGTAGTTCCCGCTACGAGTTATTTGTCAATCACTAAAGTGGGTCCTCCCGAACCTCACCTGCAAAGAGTGCTTTTAAGTCATACCACCTCCTAACGGATATACTTCCTCATCGATGCTTTACATTGAAGTTTAAAAAGTAGCAATGCACACTGTCTTTCCACTCTTTATGTTTTCCTGGCATTCACTCACTAGGAAATGGCACTGTTAAATAGCTTAGCACACATTTTCAATGGATTCAACAACAGACCAACGGGTATGTATGAACACAATATATATGTATACATATGTATGACAAATGCTATGAAACAGCTATCTTCTTTCTGTTCTTTACAAACCAAAAAACTTTAAATGGATTGCCTCGCAGGTAGGCAATAATTTATCTAAGCAAAAAACATTCGTCATAACATGACAGAGTCTACGCAAATTGGTAGTCAAACTAAAAAGATCAGATCTTTTGGAGCAAATGTTGAGTGCCTCCTTGGCATTTATGCTTTCCTATTCCCTATTCCCAATATTCGTCTTTACGTGTTTTCTTTTTGTAAGAAGTGTGTCGGCAACAATCCGTGAAAGTGTACTAGGATTCCTTATATATAAGGTGTAAAAAAATCAACTGCAAATATTTTAAGGGTTGAACCAGCCCGTGAAACTGAACAACTTTCCCCAAGGAACATAGGTCGAAATAAGAAAAAAAATTTGGGCCGCCCATACAAAATGTACCAGCCGGCCGAGTCAATTTGTATGGGAGGTCCAAAACTTTTTTCATATTTCGACCTATGTTCCTTGGGGAAAGTTGTTCAGTTTCATGGGCTGATTCACCCCTTAAAATATTTGCAGTTGATTTTTTTACATCCTGTATGTACTAAGATCCAAGAACTTTTTGAGCAAATGTTGAGTGCATTCTTGGCATAAACAATACCCATTGATAATTTGTCATTGCCATGTTTGACCTTTTTGTAGAACTTAAGGGAATTAATTACTATAAACAAGAAATGGAATTTCATTTCTTTATTTCGATGAACATAATTACGGTATGTGGTAGTGAAAGTGGCTAACATGTGTCTACGTTCAGTAACAAAATTTCACTAGGACAAATAGTAAACAATAAGAAAAAATTCAGCTGCTTTTTCCGGGCCAAGTCTAGGCACGCAGAAATGGAATTGATTGCCATAGACTTTTCAAGAAAAATAAGTTGCTTTGTATTGTGTTTTTACTACACAAGGAGAAAATAAAGACTTCGAAGAACTCACAAGGAAGTATGCCGAAACTGTACTGATGGGCTGGCTGTGTATTTCTTGAAAATCCGTGGACAGTGTAGTGCAGTGACGTGGAAGGCATCTAAAGGAGGCATCTCTGTGAACTTAAATTTGAAATAAAATATTAAGGTTCATAGCTTTTTTATTTACCTAAATGTTGTAGGAATAATCAAGGTTTCTTGTGTATATTTAAGGATCAAATTCGTTCATCGCGACTGATCACAGCCGATCAGGGCCGACGACATACGACAAACACGCGCTTTTGATGCGACAATAAGTCTTAATCTCTGCTTTCATATTACGACTATTTTTGCATTTACTGTGCACGTTAGTCGTATGTAGGGAATGCAATACCGAGATACCGGGATCCCGAAATACCGGGATCCCGCATGTTTTTTGCGGGACTGATCCCGGTCGTAATTTAAGCGGGATCACGCGCGGGATTGCGGGATTGAAAGTTTGCGAAATTCATACGTTGTGACGTATATTTTGTAAAGTTAGAAACCGTTAAACTAACGATACTATAAATACAAATAACATTTTTGCATAGTTAGGCTTTTTTTCATAATAATACTGCCTTTGGAAACAGTAAGTAACAATAAATAACGTCCAGAAATACGTTTACCTTGGGAAAACTTTGCAGATGGTTAGAGACAACTTAAAGAGTGAAATCACCAGAAGAGTGCAGCTTAGGTGGGCAGCATTTGGGAAGCTGTCACATCCTCGAATCATCTTTGCCACAGTGCCCCAAAAACAAGGTGTTCGATCAATGCGTCCTACCAGACATGACCGACGTGGAACTTGACAGTAAAACTGGGCCACCGGAAACATGTCTCTCAGAGAGCTATGGAAAGGTTTATGCTCGATATCTCTATAATAGATAAAATCCGAAAGGATAATAGACCGAAGTGACGGACATAGTCTGGAAGTGTAGCAAGCTGATGTGGCAGTGAGCTGATCGCATTCGTCGTAGAACCGATGGACGGTGGAGAAAGCGGGTTCTCGAGTAGAGGCCATGCTTCGGCCAGCGTAGTGTTGGACGCCCTCCAGCCAGATGGACCGGTGACTTATAAAAAGGCAGCTGGTAGAGAATGGATGACAAAAACGGGTGATTGTGCCTTATGGCGTTCCCTGGGGGAGCCCTACGTCCAGCAGTGGAATAGGCTGATATAGATTGAAAACAACATAACCAAATGTTATCATGCAAAACTTTCTGGTTTTCAGTTATCAGATCATAGGACGATTTGGTGCCACACACGAAAAGAAGAAAATAAAGTTATGCTAAGTAATAATTTGTTTTTCCCATATTTTTGGAAGAATTATAAACAGCATGCGGGATCCCGCAAATACCGGGATCCCGCGGGATTGAGATTGCCCAGTCCCGCAAATACCGGGACTGAAATTTACTTGCGGGATTGCATTCCCTAGTCGTATGTCGTCGGCGGCAATGAACAAACTTTCATCCGAAAGGCAAAGTGTTTATTCATCCCGCACTGTCGCACAGCACATCTCTTACTTGTCATTAACTTCGACCACGCGAGTTATTCGCATGTTGTCGACCACGTGCGGTGATAGGCTGCTATGAACGAACTTACACCATAGCTTACACCTTACGTACGTACGACAAACTCGTCCGCCACTTTAAATGCGCGGCATCGGTGATTTATTGAGTTTGTTTAGAGACCTACCAGGCTAGCATAAAATGAAGAAAGCTCGTCTAAACATTTTGTTTGAGGTCTTTGAGGACATCGTGAGGGCTTCGATTTCGTTAGTGATGGGAACGATCAAATTTGTAGTAATACCTTAGCATACTAGGTTACAAATGTTATATTTTGGTATCCAAAAATTTGCGTTTTGCGGTGTGATACTTAACACAAAAGTTCCATATCACGTGTACGTTTTGCCGCTTTCGGTTTTAAGGGTCTTTCCGTTTCACGCGGTATACGTTTGAATTAGCTTTTTTCTGATATCAACGTATATTTTACTACTGTATAAATATGTATATATTTGATGTAAAAGCTTTCTTAGCTATAGCGGTCCTTGTTCTAATTTCCATGTCACTTCTACCCGCTTCCCCAATGATGCTTCCCAAGTAAGTAAACTTCTTCACTTGTTGAATGAGTTGATTGTCTAGTTTAAAATTTAACTTGGGATGGTTGTTTTTCGCTGTGTATTTGGTGTACTTGGTTTAAGAGACATTTATTTTTAGTTTGTTATTTTGAAAAATGTGTTCATAGTGTTCATATTGCTCTTTAAATGTTCTTCTTACTCTGCAATAAGGGTTATGTCATCCGCGAAACGTATCCATTGTATGTGTAGGCCATTAAATTTTACTCCTATAATTTCTCTAATTTCATTTATGGCTACTTCGATGTAAAGATTGAATAAGAGGGGTGACAGGCAACATAGCTTTCTTACACCTTTTTTATCATGCCTTTCTTACTTGAGTTGTTTACCGTTACTTCAGTCATCTGTCTTTTGCATGACTGGCCCGATGGCGTAGTGGATAGTACCCCTGCCTGTCGTGGGTTCGATCCCCACGTACACAAATGTTTGTTAAGTCAATTTTCAAATATTTGTTATTAGTCTGGGTGTATTCTATGTATAGAAAAAATTACAAAAAGAAGTTCAGCTGTCTAGTTCCTGTACAACAAACTTTGCTTAGTTTGGGGCTAGATGGCGCTGTGCGAAATGTCCAGGATATTTATTTTTATTATTATTAAGTTTCCTGTTTCATGTATGTATGTATTCATTTTGAAATTGACCCTTCCTTATCAAACGGTGGTTTTATACTGTAAGGCGCAAGCTTCACAAAAGGAACGTGCGTCGTGACGCGTGTGATGGCAGAGAGACATCGACGACGCTTGAAAATGCGCGTCGCTTCGATTACGACCGACGATCGATTGGACAGATGTCTTGGTGCGCGTCTCATCTGTGAAGCTTACGCCTTAGTTATGAAGAGGTTTTATTATGATGTTTTGTTGTACAGTGCGCGAACTGCAACCGCGAGGCGTCCGCCGAATGTTCGCTGTGCCGCCGCACGCCGTACTGCTCGACGTACTGCCAGAAGAAGGACTGGGCGTCGCACCAGGTGGAGTGCCTGCGCTCGCTGCCCACCATCCACGCGGACTCGCAGCAGCACCAGTCCATCATGTTCATCGTGGAGAGCCAGCACCAGTGAGTTCCATACTTCTACCATCTCCCGACGTACTGCCAGAAGAAGGACTGGGCGTCGCACCAGGTGGAGTGCCTGCGCTCGCTGCCCACCATCCACGCGGACTCGCAGCAGCACCAGTCCATCATGTTCATCGTGGAGAGCCAGCACCAGTGAGTTCGTTACTGCCATCATCTCCCGGCTTAAAATGTGTGTGTCTATAGTCCGACAAGTTCGTGCGCGACCCTCCTGCGGGGTACAGACGGTAAGGGGGCGAGGAAGCACGTCATTTTAATATGACGTGCGGCGCGAATACGCGCGTCACCCTTCCCCGCTACACCTCCCGCTACCCGCTGACATCTCCCCCCCCTACGTCTGTCACCCCTAGGGAAGGTCGCACACGAGCTTGTCGGACTATACACAAAATCATATTGAAAAGTATTAGGTTTAGTTTTTCGACCGACCGCCTGCCATATATGCTCTAATCACAATAACGAAAAAGTATAGCGCCATCTCAAACGCATTTTTGCACGTAGGTGAAAGAGACAAAGGCGAATTTCGTAGAACTTCCATATGTGAACAGGGTATAGTTAACCCTCTTCGAGAATCCTATTGTCGGCGGATTCACTGCCACGTGTATATAAAAAAAAACACATGCATATAAATTAACACTGCACCCAAATTACCTCTACTGTAGTTATCGTAGTCAGGATGTACTTGTTTACAAAATAAAGCAAAGCATTCTTGATTAGATGTAACAAGTTGATAACGTGCAAATAATACTAAAATATTAATTCATTTTCAGGTAAACGATTGGAGTCACACAAGCAGTCACCATCTCGTCACCATAATCAGCATTGGTCGAAAATTCAAATGGGTCACAAGTACTTCAATTCTGCAATGTAGTACTTACGTCGAACTTAGTTCGGTAAAGGCCTAGAGTATAAATGTCTTGATGTTTTCATGTATGTTGAATGTTTAGTCGTCTTAAGATATTGAAAATAGTTTCGAACATCGAATGATGTAATCATCGTGAAGTATTAAAAGGAACTTACGTATCAGTTGGCAGTAACCAACTATACACCTACAATTTACTTTCCCATCCAAATGGTAGTTATCTTTACAATTATACTCACTCAATGAGAATTACTCTATTATTTGTTAACACTTTACACTTTATTGTTAATATCATAGATCCAAAAATGGTGCGCTATCAAAATGATATCCATTATTAGCATTACAGTAAAAGTATTAACAAATATACATTGGTTTACATTGGATAACTATGAAATTAACTAAACATGAAAATACTCCAACTACTTGCGTCCACGATTTTTTTAAGTTTTACTCCAAGTCATTAAAATACTTTATGAAAATATATTGTTAATTACTTAGGGCATCAGGCCCTTCTCAGGTCACTCATTTTTTGCAGATATTTCATAAGTAAATTTTTTTCTTGTGATTTATATCTCCGAGCTACGTATAAGCACGCCTAGATTACTCCAAATAAAAGTAACGATTGTGGGTAGATAACCACAATCAAATGTTGGATGAATGGTTTTGAACCAAAAAGAGATAATTTAAGACAAAAAAGTATATAAGTGACGATGCAAACAATATTAAAGTAATGCAGGTAAACCACTTACAAGTTTTGTCTTACGACAAACAAATAAAGACCATATCTAGGCTATGAAGTGCTCTGTAAGAATCGAGACCACATTACCCCAAGATACAACTTTCTAATCATTGTATTGGCCCATATTGGCCTAATAATATTAATTATTTATCGATTACTTCTGCAGTTGTCGAAATGTTTGTGTTTAGTATAAGACTGGATTGTGAGACCGTTACATTATAAATTAATACAATACGCCTGCGAGTTCATCACCTTCCTGAAACATGTGCCTCCTTGTCATACTTGTGCGTCAATTTTGCGCGCATGTTTTAGGATGGCCATTAACTCGCACGCGAAGTGTATTGACAGCAGCTTGGGTAACCATTACCTGTTGTATAAAACTGTTAATCTCCCAAATAAAATATATAAATTAAAGAAATCAATATACTTTTCGATTTACGTATGTAAATCAATAATGGGAGTGAAAATAAAATTTTACAAAATCGGGAATAAGCTGTACAAAAACCAAAGGTGTATTGTATACTGATCTTGTAAATGGTTACTTGAGATGCTGCCGATATAACAAGTGGCAAGTGCTGCAGCAAGAAGTTTTTTTTTTGAAATGTTACCAATTAACTATTATTGTTTCGGTTCGTTTAGTTATTGTTACCAAATATTATTGTAAACTTTCTAGTATAATGCAAATTAATTGAACCTATTTCCTTATAAGTTACTGGTATGTTTGATGATTGTGAATAGGGAATGCAATCTCGAGATGAGATTGACGACTCGAGATCTCGGACGAGGTCACAGGGCTCGAGATTCACCCTCTCGAGATCTCGTTGGATTATTGATCGAGATCAAGATTTCGCTTACTTCTTATAAAATCATCACTATTCAACTTTTTTTCTATACGATGGTACTGTTGTTTCTAGACCAAGATTGAACTGTCTTTGCCTCCCTACCCTTAGTATTGTCTCCTTTTCCATTTCATTAGTTTTCTCTATATATAAATGTCCAACAACAACAATCAACTCTTCACGGTACGGCCTTATTGTCGATGATGTCGACGTCAATGTCTTCAAGCTCAATATCGAAATCTCGTTCATAATGTCGACAGATACTTCCGAGATCTCGAAATATTTATCGATAACGAAATTTCAGTTGATGAGATAATGATCTCGAATCACCAAGATCTCGAGCTTGTCGAGATCGAGATCGCATTTCCTAATTGTGAATATGTATAAATTTAGAAAAAAATCACACTATTTTATTGCACTATCAGCAGCACGTGGCGTTACTAGGTTGAGATGCTGCGTATTGCTCTTTTGGAAACTTGGGTCAGATTGAAAGAGTTTTTTGCACATTTACCTATGTCTAGTTTATAAAGATTAAAAATAAGGAACATTTTTATCTCTAAATGTTGTGAGAAATTAGGTACGTGTAAATAATAATCTTAAACTATAGAAACTTAATTTAAACATCGATATTTATTTTTATATATCAAAAATTAAAGTCGCGTAGGTATCTAGATTTATTTATAAAACTAGCTGGTGCCCGCGAACTTCGTTTCGCCAAGAGAAGTTTTTGAGCCGACAGAAGCGGCACATCATGCTAAACAAATTTTTCAATACAGACATTTTCGTATCTCTTAAGGGCGCCACACACAGGGCGCGTATGCTTGACGTGCACGTCATCACGCGCGTGGAGATGACGTTGTATCGTATGGGATTGTATGAGAGGCCTGCCTATGTATGCGTGCACGTAGTCACGCGAGTAGCACGGTGTGCGGTGCCTCATACAATCCCAGACGATACAACGTCATCTCTATGCGCGTGATAACGTGCACGTCACGCATACGGGCCCGGTGTGTGGCGCCCTTTAATATTTTGCCGAGTTCATGGTGTTCCGTCACGTAGGTAGACAGAGAGTACCTCCAGTGCTGATAAAGGTTCTCACTAATCATAAAATATGATCAGAACGTTTATCTTCCACCATACCAAACATCTAAAAACATCGCTTAATTTTTGAGTGATTCATGCACAATTTTTACACATAATGGTACGTTTTCATTTTCGATGTTTGTCTCATGGTTATTATTTTCTGCGTGATTTGTACGATTAGGGCATGTAAAGATAATGGTGATGACGATGATGATGTAATAATCTGGAGAAACTTCAGACTACCGCCGATGTGAGTTTGTTACTTGACTTTGAAGGGGAAAGCCCACTTCGATCCCTCCTGTTTCAATGTCTGAGCTCCTGAGTTAGGTACATCTTGATGATATAGGTAGTTGGCTACAGTACCAACACCGGTGTTCTTTTATTATTTTTATGTGAAGGAGCAAATCCGAGTTGACCCATGTCGAAGGATGCTTGTTTCTTTCTATTTCTTCTACTTACTTATTTCACTTCTGTTTTTGTTTTCTTATTAAGTAAATAGTTGTGTAGGTAATAGGTATGTATACTTTTTATTTATTTAGGTACCTACCTACCAAAAGTGATAGGCCTGCAGGAGCGGCCCATCAAGCTGTACATATTATTTTTGTAGCTGTTTCTAAGACACGCTATCGAAATGTTCTTTTGAAAACTATTGCAGGGGTACTTGACACCGACCTGTAACAGTTTTAATACATGTACATACAGATTTCTGTACTATCGCCAGCAAATCCACCTACCTACCCATTTAAGACACAAACTAACTGTATGCCCCGCCCTCATAACTTCGTCATTTTCAATCGATCGACATCTTTGATGTGAAGATAGATCGTGTTGCTCGACACAAATTTAGAATGTTGGGAAAAAATGTTTTTATTTTTTGGCGTAGTTACATGTGAAAGTAGGATAAAAAAAACCATCTGCTATATTAAGTAGGGTATCGTTAAAAAGATCTTTAAAAATTAAGGCGAGGTTTTTTTAAAAAAATCACAAAAGTGATTCTGCCTCGAAGTATTTGCTTTTATGGGGAGTTTTCTCTTCCTAGAACTAAATATTTGAAAAAAAAAAGTTCTTAGTCTGAAGTTACCATAAAAACTATATCATTTAAGACAAATAAAAGTTTTTTAATTTGTGGTTCGTAAGCATACTTACTACTACAAACAAACCAGCAACGAAATTAGGTAACTTCGTAACGCTGGTATTTAACATTGACTACAAACCCTATTTGTGGGCGTGTCTGACACGCTCTTGGCTGGTTTTTTATTTTGCTTTACTATTATGTTGGTACGTGTTCGAATCTCGACTCCAATATGGGAGTAAAAAAAAACTGCAAATATTGTAAGGGGTGAACCAGTTCAAGAAAACTTTTAGTAGATATCATAAGGGCGCAAAACAACACTTCTACGGCGAGGGCACTTTTTTGAATTCAGAGTGAAGTAAGGGATTCTAGAGTAGAATCCCCGAAACCAAAATATATTTTGCGCCCGAGTAATTCACTCTACTTTTCATCACCCTCTATGAGAAAATAAAAGGCGCCTCATATTTTTATTGCAATGTTATACTTTCACTGTCACTTGAACTAATTTTTCAAAAAGTTAAATAAAATTCTAACATACGTGTAATTTTTGGTGAAAATTACGGACTGTAATTCGCGCGTATCTTTTTTTTTAGTTCTATTGGGGACTATGGGCCGTCGTCCCATACAGCCTTTATTCGAACAATATTTGCGTAGATTTCTTTGGCGCTGACTGAACATCAAGATGTTCTAAATTCAAAGTAAGTAGTTTTATTCGCATTTGTTGAGTTCTTTATTTAAAAAGTGCAAATAAAAGAACTTTGCGGCGCGTTCTTTCCGAATAGATAGGATGAAAACAACTTTCCCCAAGAAACATAGGTAGTTCAAAATACGGCGTGTTAGGGACGGTGTAACGAAAACTTTGCAGGCGTGCTCAGACAATCAAACTGAGCAACTTTCACTATGGAGCCAATGGTGGAAAACTCCTCCCTCCTTTTCCTCCGTTTCTGACCTCCCATACAAAATTTACGATCAGCTGACTGACTTTGTATGGGAGGTTGAAAAATTTTTTCGTTTCCCACCATTGGCTCCATAGTAAAAGTTGTTCAGTTTGATGGTCTGATCATACCAGCAAAGTTTTCGTCACACCGTCCCTTACACCCTGTATAAGGAGTAAAAAAAATTACTGCAAATATTTTAAGGAGTGAACCAGTCTATGAAACTGAACAACTTTCCCCAGGGAACATAGGTCGAAATATGAAAAAAGAATTTGGACCTCCTATACAAAATGTTCTGGCCGGCCGGTTCAGTTTGAATAGGAGGGCCAAATTTTTATTCGTATTTCGACCTATGTTTCTTAGGAAAAGTTGTTCAGTTTCATGGACTGGTTTAGTCGTAAAATACGTGCAGTTATTTTTTTACCTACTGAAGGAAAAAATAATTGGACCTCCCGTACAAAATGCTCCAGCCGTCTCGATAGCCGACCAAGTTAAATTTGTAGGGAAGGGAAGGATTTTTTTTTTCATTATTCTACCTATGTTCCTTGGGGAAAGTTGTTCAGTTTCATGGACTGGTTCACCCCTTGGAATAGTTTGAGTAGTTTTTTTTACATCTTATAGTAACTTATTCCTCTACCGCACGCAACGCACGCAATATCGATTTACGTGCAAACTTATTTCAAGTATAGTGGCAACCCCCCCTTTTAGGGGTCGAATTTTTTTATCCTATAACCTGGTCGGTAATTTTCCCGACATTTTGGTATAATTTGCATCAAAATCGGTTCAGTCGTTTTTGCGTGATGCTTTCACATACAAACAGATAAACAAATAAACAAATAAACAGATAAACATCTAAACAGAAAAAAAATCTAAAAATTGCTGAAACGTGTTCTGTTATCAATTTTAAGTATCACCAAACAGTTTTTTTTCGAAAATCTTCTATGTACAGACTTTCGACCCTCTACAACTTTATTATATGTATAGATTATATATTTTGAAAAGCCTTGTCGACTATACAAAATATTGAAAAATTGTGCCATTGAATATTATGTTTAAAAACGAAATTATGTTGTCTTGTGTATTTTGTCTTCAATATATATTACTAAAAATCCGGGCGCAGTTGTAATAACTTACACATTTAATTTGATGGATACAATGCTTTTTACCGTGTTTGTCAGCGAATTGTATGATCTATTTAGAATTTACTCATGTTTCTATTAAATGGTAATACTGTGAGGATATTTATCGATGTTAAGCAAATTATTTCAGGGCTGAAACAGCATACTTCTGCTCGAGTGTATATTATTCGGAATGATCTCAGAATTGATGGCTTTCGACGGCTTGTTGTCACCATATTCACTCTTATTTTAAAGGTCGACGCTGTATCGATAGGCTATCCATCAAACTTACGCGCGCGCGTTAGCAATGCACGACACGACGAGAGAGATTTGGTATTGTAATGTCTTCGGTAGAGGTCACATAATATAATACAAGGTAGAGCATCTTTTCTTGTTCAGACATCTAACACAGGCATTAGTACTGGTTACGGAGCGTCTCAGCTGGATGTCTTACCCAAATAGTTTTCTCTCGCACTAAGCCCTGGCTTTTTGAAATCTCTACGAAGACATGATATATGTTGCTATCCAATAATTGCATTTCCCTATTTATTTCTGGCGTATCGCAAGAAGCACCAAATTTAGTGTTAGAGAATATATTTGATTTTTAGCGAAAAGGATTTTTGAGAAATACAAAGGGCTCAGCCGCCATTGCGAAAGCTTCGCGAACCACCAGCGAGATAATACCGTTTGACGCAGCGAACGGCCTAAAACTCGCGTACTAGAAAACTGTCTACATCTTATTTATTATCATCCTGATCTATACACCTATTTTAATTAAATAAGTAAATGTTATCTGTTCGGTGTATTTTACTCGCTGTAGATTAAGTTGTAAATATGTTGTCGGTGTAAGATTGTTTTATTGCTGTACTTTAAAGGCATAATTTAAAATAAATTGTTCAATGTTTTAAATTTTCGTTTCATTCACTTAACATGCATGTTATTTCCCATCCTAGGTTGTACACACAAGTTGAGAACCGGGTTTTAGCGAAATAAAACCAATAAGTTGTTGTATTTGTATGGAATTTATTTTTTCTATTGATATTGTATGGTAAATGCAATTTTTATAAAATAATACTTAATTCTTATACATATACGGTTATACATAAAGTAATATGGCACAGTAGAATTAGAACTTTAGATAAAAATAAGTGAAAACATAAATATTACCAGTTTGAAATAGAATATCAGTCGGTACGAACAGTCTTTGGTTTTATAAAATATGACAATAGGTATTACTAATTATTATACAGAATGTTCTTTATTTTCCGATGAAGTATGAATTTGATGAAAGAATGAAAATAAGTAATAACATTGAGTTAAACAGCACACCTTACGATTCCATGTTTGTAGACCTTCGAAAAGTGAGTTCGTACAAGAAAGTTATGTCCAAATGGTCTTCGATTGTTTGTCCAATAATAGTACGAATGGAAAGTAGCTTGATAGTTGGTTATTCAAAAAAGGTGTGAGTATACATAGGCAAGCTATAGAGTGCGCGTATCGATGCAGGACGTTGTTCCTAGCAGCGTAAGCAAAGTTCTATAGATAGGTACTCAGGTGTAGAAGTAGTTGTAAAATGATGTTGTCACTATCGTTTTCCATTGGTGGATTCCCACTCTCTGAGGTTTTAATCATACCCGTGTCAACTGTTCAAACCTGGTTAGGCGCACTCTGTAGCTTGCTTATAGTATACTGAGAAGTAGTAAGTTAGTCAGCGGGGCACACGCCGATGTGTGTGTTGCGGCCGGCGGCAGTGAGCGGGATCTGAACCAGCGACTCGCGGATCATGATGTTGCGGATGCAGCCGGTGAAGCCGCGACGCGACCGGACACCACGCACCTGCAACGAAAACACACTCAATAAATATATAAATAGAACTACAGTGCGGCCGCCTAAATAGGTCATATTTGACAGCTATCAAACCTGTACTAGAAACCATGACAAAAAAGAAAACTAAAAAGTCATAGCATTAACATGATTTTGGCAGCTGTCAAATATGGGCTATTCGAGCGGCCGTACTTTAGTACACGTCAATGCGAACAATGTTACCTGAATTCCGACAACCTGTCACTATGGTGATGCTAGTCTTCTGAGTGACTCTAAAACCTATTGTCAGACGTGATATAAATGGCCGTTTTGTACAGCCGTTTACGGTCTGCCTAGCCCGCAAGAGATATAAGCTTACCCTGCTGATGGGTCTCTCGTGTCCGCCGATGTAGAGCGCCGAGCGCGTGTCCGTGGAGCCCGACTGGCCGAGACCGGCGTCCGAGAAGTGGCCGTCCACGCCGACGGATACCACGTGCCGGGATTTCACCGCTGGAAAACGGAAACAATTATGTATTGGGATTTGGAAATAGTCACAGTAAATGAAATGTCACCTCACCACCGTGTGTACCCCGTGTTCACATGAAATTTATTGAGTCTAGACAAAAAATTGAACAAATATTTTATATTTTGAAAAGGTAACATTAACATATTTATGAGGTTCAGCTTTAAGTTCGATAATAGGTCAGAAAGTTTCTGCACTTTATCAAAACCACATTAATACAGTAAGTTTCACGTAGGCTACTGGTCTGAATTTGGAGTATGCGAAAGATTTTGAAAATGGTTCCATTAAATAATTGTGTAAAAAAAATATACATTGGTAACATGTAAGATCACATTAGTAGAGGTAAGTTGATAGGTAAAACCAATTTATAATCTTGATGTTTGGAGTTTGAAACTGCGTTCTTACGGAAAGTAGGTCTTTACTAGGAAAGTTGGTCTTTACAAGTTCAGCGTAAAAACTGAACTAAACTACATATAGTTTAGCGATTGTCCCGCTTGGGTACAAGAAGTTTACCGTAGAGGACGAAACTCATACCGAGTGTCGTAAGACACTCATGAGACCGATGCCTCGCAGATTCGCACCGTAGTCCGTATGGACGACGCAGGTTTAAACTCCAATCATAATCATTCGATTCAAGAAAGGAACGAGATATTCACCATGAATCCTGTGCCAGTTGCCGTCGCACAGTGAGAACTTGTTGCCGAGCTTGTAACTGGCGGAGAAGGGTCCCTTGCCGTTCTCGACGTTTGCAACGACCTCGTTCTCCAGCAGTTCAATGACCATGAAGTCCTTCTTGCCGTGAACGCTGAGAAGCAGCCCGGTCGAGTTGCGCGGCTTTATCTCCATCGAGATCGAGATCTCGAACCCTACTTTGTAGTTCTCTTGGATCTGTGGAAAGACGGTAAAAATATAGATGTAAAATGCTTTTTGCAGTCATATTAATGCCAAATGAATACCTGACGGAAATAATAAGGGTAATTTACATTTCTTTGCACACTCACGAGCGGCTTATGCTGAGTCACTTCCAGCTTAAATTATACTAGCAGCGTGCAAAGCACCACGCGACAACAGTGCGGTAAATAAAGTTTCCGTGAGTCTAATCAACTTTCACACATGCAAGCAAAATCTATATAGGCCAAAAGCCGGCATATGGCAGAATCGTAGACTTCCTTCGGCCATCGTCCTGAGCTGATCCAGGTTTTTGGCCAAAAACCTAGGATTTTGGCCAAAAAACTAGGATTTTGGCCGAAATCCTAGATTTGTTTAGTATTATGGCTTTTTTTGCATTTCGGGGGAACTTCTTCGTCTTCGAGTGGTACACCAAGTCGCCCAACGAGCCGGTGAACCCTGGTATCAGAGTTTTCAACCGCCTACTGCAAGTAGCAGGCCTCTAACATGGTTGTGTAACGACCGCCGTCTAAGTGATCGATCATAGAGAGCAATCGGGACCGACGGCTTACCGTGCCCGTGTGGTTCGGGGGAACGACGAGTGGAGAGGTACGTTATGCACATCCCTCTGATCTTTTGAGGGTAGACTTAGACACCGTAAATGGACACCCTAAAGGACGGGGGGGTAACATCAGACAGTCTGAACAGCAGGATTGCCTCGAATTCCCTGAAGGACAGGGGGAAGCTTCAGACACCATAAGAGCAGGACGTACCACTGAACGCTCTAGAGGATTGGTGGTAGCGTTGGACGCCCTGGAGACCAGGAGGTAGCGTCGAACCCCCAGAAAATCAAACGCCCGTCATCTTACATCCTCCAGAGTGACCGACGCTACCCACGCTCTCCAGAGCGTCTGACGCTACCTCCCACCCTCCAGAACGTCCAATGCTACCTCCTGCCTTTCGAGGTGTACGCCTGAACTACACGGGCACGTTAAGACGTCGGTCCCGATTGCTCATTATGATCACTTAGACGGCGGTCGTTACACAACCTTGTCAGAGGCCTGCTCCTTGCAGTAGGCGGTTTAAAAACTCTAACACCAGGGTGCATCGGGTCGTCAGGGCGACTTGGTGTACCACTCAAAGAAGAAGTTCCCCCGAAATGCAAAAAAAGCCATAATACTAAACAAATCTAGGATTTCGGCCAAAATCCTAGTTTTTTGGCCAAAATCCTAGGTTTTTGGCCAAAAACCTGGATCAGCTTAGGACGATGGCCGAAAGAAGTCTACGATTTTGCCATATGCCGGCTTTTGGCCAAAAACCTAGGTTTTTGGCCAAAAACCTAATTCTGCCATAGTACTGCGACATATACAAAAATGTGCACTGGTTTTTTATATGACTATAGGAAAGCACAAAAGAGGGTTATAAAGGGTTTGGTTAAATTTACAAGTAGTGTCGTAATATATGTTTTATTTTGTGTAAAATAGGCCCGCATTTCTCTGCTATCCCACCTGTTGGTAAGTGATCATGGAGACGATGTTGGAACATGCTTGCCTAGATAGTGCCTCTTTTCTTCTTTCTATTCACTCTTGGTTTGAAAAGGCCCAAGTTATAATGTTCCGTAAACATATCCGCCGGCAGGGAATTCTACTTCTTAGCCGTTTGCATTATGAAAGTTAAAGCAAATAAGCAACTATAATGAGATAGGATACAATACCTTGAGATAGTTGCTGTGCTGGTTGCTAGAAGGTCCAAAGTATGCGCCGGCCTCGACGTTGTCGATGCAGCGCAGAGAGTTGACGCGCTCCAGCACCTCCGTCACCGGCTGCCCGTTCATCCGCAGCCCCTTCAGGCAACCCTTGAACGGCTGGTAGAAGCCCTGCACAAAAATAAGCATTTCATTAAACGGCATCGAAGAGTGAAACTCAGTAGGTACTCGATAATTCTATCTACAGCAAATAATAAGCAGAATACGAAAACGAACTCTATCGCATTTGAAATCAAGTTGCTATTGACTAGAATTACAAACGTCTTGCTGGTCGCTGGGCGCTGCCGCCGGGCAGTGACGTTTATCATTCTAGTAAGACTGTTTGCTTGGTTTTTGAGTGGGACACCGAGTCGCTCAATGACCCGATGAACCCTAGTGTCAGAGTTTTTTAATCGCCTACTTCAAGAAGCAAGTCTCTGGCATGGTTGGGTAACGACCACCGTCTAAGTAATCACAGACAACAACCGGGACCGACGGCTTAACGTGCTCTCCTAAGCACGGAACCATCTTGTTTTCGGCCAATCAGGTGGTTCAGCCTGCAAAGTCCTATCCAGACTGGGAACAAATTCACAAAGTAAATATCCACTTTGTGAAGGGACCCACCGAGAATCGAATCCCGGAACCTTCTGTGTCGCAGGTAGTCGCACTACCACTGCGCCATATCAGCTGTCATTCTAGTAAGATAGAGTTCATTTTCATCTGTCTGCGGCGCGGCGGCCAAATGGTCGCGGGAAAAAACCCCCGTCATTTCACTAGCTGGTAAAAGTAAGTTAGTCAAAAAACAATTGGTAAAAATCGTTGGAGCCCTATCAAAAATCCTGATTAAATATAAAGTTGGTAAGTATACATACATTGGAGGTGTAACAGCCGGTGTACCGGATAATATTAGAGCATGAATTGAAACTGAACAACTTATCTATTCTACGCACGCTTTGTTAGTAAACGAGAAAAAAAGCTTCTATACAAAATTCCGTATCAACTGACTGACTTTTTAAGGAAACCCGTAATAGTTTTTGCTTCCGAACAGTTTTCAATGAATATATGTACACGACAAAAGGTCAGAAGTATAAATAAATAATAAATACATTCACACCTAAACACGTAACTTCAGGTATCTAGAAAAAAATAGCAATATAGTGGTCAAATGATCTACATCCGGTGGTGTTACGGGCTTTCAGATCCCGAAGTTGAGAATCGCCGTTGATAGCCGCTACTCTGGGCGCAACAACTAACAAACGGAGCCATCTGAATGTGCGACTGAGTTAGACCGGCACAGCCGCGACCCGGTTAACCGTGTAGAGTCTGGACCACCAGACTAATAAAAACGGACCTTCCTTATATACGATCTGACGGAAAAACTTTGATACCGCGTTTCAGGACTTTAGCTGAAAATTCATAGCAATTTCATCCCTGCGGTACTGAAATTTCAGTTCACAATTAAATGTTTCATATACGACCTTTCGTTACTGTACGAAGGGTTGGGCAAACAAGGACTAACCGCCCTGGAGTAAAAGGGATGGAATGAGTATTTGTGTTACAAGTCTAGTGCGTCTAGTTCTCCCCTCAAAAAGGGATAAACGAGCCATATTCACCAACTAGATGTGGCATATTATGATTTTCCATGGAGTTTCTTCTCTACGACCGACTACTTATACAATTCGATTTCTTGCATTGTGGCGTTTTCCGACTACTTACTTTAATTTGAGGCACTTAATTATTAAAATATAATTATTAAGTATGACCAAGGCATAGACATCGCATCAGCAGGCGTGGCAGCCTCGAGACGACAAAATACAGGTCAGTGGACCAAGGATATTACGACCGTAACACACGAGAAAAAATTATCTGAAAATGGAATATCTGATTTGGCCGGATAATGAACAATGCTACGCTGTGTTTGGCTGTGTCCTATTTCACGCAACTTTTCTCAATAATTCTACGTAGCGCGTAGCCTTGAAGCTCGTAGTCCCGTAGCACGCCGCTACAGGCATGGTAAGTTTACGTATAATCCGTTCCAAGAAGGGGAATATAAATGGCGTCCATGTTTTCTTTTTCGTTTCTTTTTCCTTTTATAGGATTAGTCCTTCATGAAATGGATCCATAATATCAATCAAACCCCACTAATACATGCAGAAAGCTATAATTTCAAGTGAAATTTGTGTATAATTTTGTGCATCGACATTGAAATTTAAATTATGCTGACCGTACAGACGTATGCGACTATAGATAGCAATATTGAGCAAGTGAGAGGCAAATAGGAGGTCCGCCATTTATACGCCTCTTCTTTTGTGAAACGGCTTCTACACACATAATTTTAATAAATATTACGTAAGCATTATTGTAGCTCTCTCGTCCGTAGCAAGCAGTTAATAAGTATTTAGGCTGGTTCTTGCCTAACTACTTACTAAAAATAAACTATTTTCTTGAGAATAAAATTAATATAGGTATTTTGTTGGTAACTAACAGCCCTTTACAATCAGAAGAATTAATAATGACCAGACTGAAATAAGCAACTTTTTTAAAATCTTTGACATGAACTGAACACACGCTTTTACGTACTTTTATATTTACACTTTTCGTTCGTATTGCTTGTTACTTCCAGTAATTTTATAACGTTGAATGTAAACGTGATCCAGACCAGATGCACTTCGAGAGAGGGGTCAATCGAACATTGCACATCAGTTTCAAACGCAGTAAACGCTACGTTGTCGCACAAAATTTAACTTTATATAAACGTACTACAGTTTATAATCAACTAGCAAAAATAAAACGCGTATGTTCTACATTTCAAAAGCTCTTACACCTGTGTGTGTACCGTAGAAATCAATCACGACACAACAAATAATACGCTATAATTTCGCTGGTGATAAACACTTCTCATCAGAAAAATCGAGACACATTCGTTTTTATTTTTTTAAACAATACACGATATTTATGAAACAGCATTTACTTTAGGATTTATAAAACTTTTAATTCTAACTATTAAATAATATCAGACGTTTATTCCTAAACTAGCGGTCCGTTAGCGGTTTCACCCGCTGCAATGCATGTAATTTTCCGGCGTGAAAAAAGCATTTTCTCGGAATGTATTATACATATACACATATATACACCTTCGTCTTGGATCACTCTATTTATTAAGTCAAATCCGTTGCGTAGTTTAGACAGAGTTAGCGAATTCCACGACAGACAGACAGACACACAACGAAACTCAAAAAGCGACTTCATTTTATACTATGTATTGAAAAAACACGAAATGTATGAAAAATTAATTTAAATTTGGAACTCACTCAACATTCAATTCACTAATCATATCAAACGTTTATTCCTAACTAATTTCCCTGATGATGTGATCTTTACTAAGCATAAAATTGCAAGGTGTCCCGATTGTTTTGATGAGGAGTATATTCTATTTTTATTTTGTTTGTGTTGTGCGGGGAATGAACCGTGCGACCGAAATTCAATACAGGGGAACAAGGTCACTGTGCTAGAGGGTCACTTGACGGGGCTATTGAGCTGCAATCTGCGATGCTTTCGTATCTTTTTTCTGGAATTTGGAATAGCTTCACCCCATGTCTTTCCCGTGGGTGTCGTAAGATAAGAAGCGACTAAGGGATTTGAGAGTTGATGTATTTGCAATTTTAGGCAACAGGCCGCTATGGCGATACATAGTCTTCTGAATGAGTCTGAAACTTTTGTCAGACATGGTGTAAATGGCCGTTTCTTTTTTACAGCTGTTTATGCTCTGCCTACCCCGCAAGGGATATACGCGTGATATATGTTTGTATGGGCCAATAATGGCACAGTTGACGGCCGCAGAACTGCCTAATAAATTTACATTAAAATAAATTAAAAATAAGCTTAATTGAAGCTTTTGGGTTCATACCTATTTGAGGTACAATAAAGGAAACCCCTTTTTTAAATTAAGTGCCTGATAAAAAGGATTATTGTGATGCTTACCTGCAGGTTGTAGCTGATTGTCTCGGTGATGTTTCTAAGTCCTCCATAGTAGAAAGGCGGGGTGAGTCGGCTCGGTCGGTCGCACGACACGCTCGCGTCGCCCACGTGCTCCTAAGTGTACAAAACAAAGTTATTGATTAGCACTAAGTCGTAGTGAATAATGAAGCTATAATGACTTAATCAAAGATAGCTTGGCAGAAATGACAAGACTTTGAATTCAGTGCTAAGATTTTTATGGCGTGTTCTACCCACGAAACTAAACAACTTTTCTTAATGACATGTTTGCACTGAATTTAAAATTAATGTTGAAAACGATAATAAAATAACGTAGAATATTGGCATTGCCTGAATATCTGCCAACCTTGCTGCAGGGAGCTGTTGATACATGGCCTCGTGTAGGTATCTAAGGCAGTATTCTAAAAGAAAATGCGGGACGGTCTGGTGATAAAAAACAACTTTCTCCAAGGAACATAGACCGAAAATATGAAAAATAAATTGGACCTCGCGAGGTATTTTTTTACATGCCTATGCCTATGTTACTTGGGCAAAATTATATCTTATCATTATCAGTGATAGTGAAAGGCCTAACACTATTAACCCAAAAAAAAAGTTATATTTGATGAGCTCCATCACATATGTTCCTTGATTAATTCTAACCATTTCTAGTCCGGGAGCCAGAAAAAAAAGTGAAGAATGGCGGAGAGGGAGGGGATCAAAGATGGCCGCCCCCAATCATCTTTAAAAAAAATCCTTTCTCCTTCTGGTGGCTGGTAGGGCATGTTTAGTACCATTTCCATACAAATCGATGCCGTAGAATTTGTTTCTGGTATTATTTCTTGTCTATTTCATAATAATTTCAGAAGAAAAATGTAAAAATGTGAAAATTTAGGTTGAAGATTTTTGTTTGTAAGCTAATAACTTTTAAAAAAAGACAAAATATGACATATAAAAAATACTATTATAAAGTGTGATTTATGTGGATTCTAAAAATAAACACACCGAATAATGATTTAGTGCAAAAAAAAAGTGAAAAAAATTAAAAAGACTTCAGTCTGGGCAGTGGCTGAACACGCGCTATGTGGCGTTAATCTTACAAAAAAGTCGAGTGTGAGTTTTTGCATGCTCATTTAACATCACATCAGCCTATTTTAGTCCATTACTGGATATTGGCTTTCCCCCTGGGAACAAGACGATCTTCTGTTGCTGCCTTCTTTCTACTTCTACTCAATACCAGCCGCTTTCTTTCTTTTAAATCACCGGTCCCTCATGGCGGCGTCCGCTACGCTTGCCCAGACATAATCTCCATTCAAGAACGCGTATCTGAACTCCACCGTCCATCACATCGGTTAGGTATACTACTGATCAACAGATGTGCCCAGCCAACTGCCATTTCAATTAGCTTACTTCTAGACGAAAACTAGATATCAAACTTTTAAGCAACAGTTCAGACTTTTTACAATTTGTCGATAAGAACCCGTTAAAATAAATTATAACTATAATCTCATTTTGGATTTTAGTAAATTACTGGGATCTTAAGCATATAACTCTCTATGAGTCTGTGAGGGATATGTAGCCGGTCAGTTACTTTTGCTGTCAGTTTTAACTTTATGTAGTTCAGTCAATGATATTATATGTAGGTTCTAGGTTGTAGATACGCCACCTGAGCAAAATTTTGTTACTTCAAATTGGTTCACAAGACGACCAATGAATCAGTCAGGCTATGAGCTGTTACGTGACACATGCCAATTTTTCTGTTCAAGCTTTAAGGGGGGTACCGTATCTATTATAAAATGTCTTTGTAGTTAAGTTCATTTTTTACGCTGAACTGATGAAGCATACCCAAGTACGAAAGACGCAAACTATATTTGCATAATTTGGAAAATACCGTTAAGGAGGTTCTACGTATTGGCTAGATTATTAGTACTCGTAAGTATCATTCATTACTAGTAAACGACCGATCGAATACCTTTGTTTTGAGGCATTGCGGCAAAGATGACTCTAGGATATGACGCAACTTTCCGTGCCCAGGCAAACTGCGTTCTACTGGTGATTTTAGCCTCAAAGTTGAGACCAATGTCGGCGGGACGTCATTTAATTTCAAGAGATACATCCCATCGACCGCCTCAGAGATAATGTGCTAAAGGAACTTTTTTATTTCAAGTTAACGTACGAACATTGACGTATAATAATAACCAAAATATTTTTATTTTAAGCCCGAGCCATAGTATTTCCTAGATCCATGGCTCGAGCACTTTCCAACCGTGACTAACTCGACGACGAGTGAATAACTTATAATAGCTATTGAGTAGCATTGACTGACTGTATTGTCTAACATTGTTAGCTGAGTACCATTGACTTGCACAGATATATCACAAAAATATACTACAAGAGGATCATTATTGTAAATTATCCTAGTTTAATGATTCCACTGATTGAAGATGCAAAAATCATTATACCCCAATTCAAACTAGGGTTCTCTGCATCACAGTGCTATCCATGGATAATAATGGACATACACAACTCAGATCCGGTAAACAGTAGATTCAAGAACAGATATTTAAATTTAACATTTCAAAAAATATGGTCCCGTGCGTGGAGGGCACGTTGAGCTGTCGGTTTCGGTTGCTGTCTATGATTACTTAAACGGTGGTCGTTACACAACCATGTCAGAAACTCTGCTACTTGTAGTAGGCGGCTGTAAAATTCTGACACCAGGGTCCATCGGGTCGTTGGATGACTCGGCGTCTCACACGAAGATAGAGAGATACCTCTTTGCGCATCAAACAGACCACTACACCACATCAACACATCATTTACTAGCTAGCTAGCTGTCCAGAGAACATCCCACTAATGAAAACTATTATTTGCGAGCACATACTTCGGGCCATAATATTGCCAAGAAGAAATTAAATTGGTATATACCAAGAAGTTCATGTCTGGGTATAACCTCAGTGCTTCTCTAAACGTTTCCGTGTTTTTCTTCTTGGGGTCGCAAAATGAAGACTCTTCAGATTTACCAGATATCAAAGTTAGTACCTGGAACGCACCTGTTGCATACGAGTAAGTTTGTCTTTGCTGCATTCATATTTTCTTTAAAAGAAAGTTAAAGTTATTAGATCTATATCTGTGTGATGGAAACTGTGGTCATATTTTTTTGCATGTGACCTACCTAAATAACTTATTTTATGTGGTATAATCTCTATTTGTAAGATTAACGCCATATAGCGCGTGTTCAGCCACTGCCCAGACTGCAGTCTTTTTAAATTTTTTCACAGTTTTTTTGCACTAAATCATTATTAAGTGTGTTTATTTATAGAATCCACACAAATCACACTTTATAACAGTATTTTTTATATGTCATATTTTGTCACTTTTAAAAAGTTATTAGCTTACAAAGCAAAAATCTTCAACCTAAATTTTCACATTTTTACGTTTTTCTTCTGAAATTATTATGAAATAGACAAGAAATAGTACCAGAAACAAATTCTACGGCATCGATTTGTATGGAAATGATACTAAACTTGCCCTACCAGCCACCAGGAGGAGATAGGATTTTTTTTTTAAATGATTGGCGGCGGCCATCTTTGATCTCCCCCCTCTCCGCCATTCTTCACTTTTTTTTCCGGCTCCCGGACTAGAAATGCTTAGAATTGATCTAGGAACATATGTGATGAAGCGCATCTTCTGACGCAAAAAAAAGGGTTATGTATGGGAGACAATGGTTATTCCTCTAACTATGATCAGCAGCTCGTCCTGCATTTTCGCTACCGGTCACTAGTAAAATTTCCCTCTTTATAGATTTAATTAAGACTTACCGAGTCGACGGTGAGCTTGCCGTGTCCGCCGTGCCGCACGACGGTCGCGGTGTGCCACTCGGTGCCGCTGTAGCTGCTCGGAGACACCAACGTGCTCGTCTCTAGTCACTAATGTGTAAATGTAGCCTTACCGAGTCGACGGTGAGTTTGCCGTGTCCGCCGTGCCGCACGACGGTGGCGGTGTGCCACTCGGTGCCGTTGTAGCTGCTCGGAGACACTAGTGTGCTCGTCTCGAATGTGTAAATGTAGCCTTACCGAGTCGACGGTGAGCTTGCCGTGTCCGCCGTGCCGCACGACGGTCGCGGTGTGCCACTCGGTGCCGTTGTAGCTGCTCGGAGACACTAATGTGCTCGTCTCTAGTCACTAATGTGTAAATGTAGCCTTACCGAGTCGACGGTGAGTTTGCCGTGTCCGCCGTGCCGCACGACGGTCGCGGTGTGCCACTCGGTGCCGTTGTAGCTGCTCGGAGACACTAATGTGCTCGTCTCTAGTCACTAATGTGTAAATGTAGCCTTACCGAGTCGACGGTGAGCTTGCCGTGTCCGCCGTGCCGCACGACGGTGGCGGTGTGCCACTCGGTGCCGCTGTAGCTGCTCGGAGACACCAACGTGCTCGTCTCTAGTCACTAATGTGTAAATGTAGCCTTACCGAGTCGACGGTGAGCTTGCCGTGTCCGCCGTGCCGCACGACGGTGGCGGTGTGCCACTCGGTGCCGCTGTAGCTGCTAAGACACTAATGTGCTCGTCTCTAATGTGTAAATGTAGCCTTACCGAGTCGACGGTGAGTTTGCCGTGTCCGCCGTGCCGCACGACGGTCGCGGTGTGCCACTCGGTGCCGTTGTAGCTGCTCGGAGACACTAGTGTGCTCGTCTCGAATGTGTAAATGTAGCCTTACCGAGTCGACGGTGAGCTTGCCGTGTCCGCCGTGCCGCACGACGGTCGCGGTGTGCCATTTGGTGCCGCTGTAGCTGCTCGGAGACACCAGAGTGCTCGTCTCTAGTCACTAATGTGTGAATGTAGCCTTACCGAGTCGACGGTGAGCTTGCCGTGTCCGCCGTGCCGCACGACGGTCGCGGTGTGCCACTCGGTGCCGTTGTAGCTGCTCGGAGACACCAGAGTGCTCGTCTCTAGTCACTAATGTGTAAATGTAGCCTTACCGAGTCGACGGTGAGCTTGCCGTGTCCGCCGTGCCGCACGACGGTCGCGGTGTGCCATTTGGTGCCGCTGTAGCTGCTCGGAGACACTAGTGTGCTCGTCTCGAATGTGTAAATGTAGCCTTACCGAGTCGACGGTGAGTTTGCCGTGTCCGCCGTGCCGCACGACGGTCGCGGTGTGCCACTCGGTGCCGTTGTAGCTGCTCGGAGACACTAGTGTGCTCGTCTCGAATGTGTAAATGTAGCCTTACCGAGTCGACGGTGAGCTTGCCGTGTCCGCCGTGCCGCACGACGGTCGCGGTGTGCCATTTGGTGCCGCTGTAGCTGCTCGGAGACACCAGAGTGCTCGTCTCTAGTCACTAATGTGTGAATGTAGCCTTACCGAGTCGACGGTGAGCTTGCCGTGTCCGCCGTGCCGCACGACGGTCGCGGTGTGCCACTCGGTGCCGCTGTAGCTGCTCGGAGACACTAATGTGCTCGTCTCTAGTCACTAATGTGTAAATGTAGCCTTACCGAGTCGACGGTGAGCTTGCCGTGTCCGCCGTGCCGCACGACGGTGGCGGTGTGCCACTCGGTGCCGTTGTAGCTGCTCGGAGACACCAATGTGCTCGTCTCGCCGCCGCAGTTGAACGAGAAGTGCACCTGGACAAACAAACAAGCATAAATATTTACAAAAAATACTATATGTTCTGTCTGGAGAACAACAGACGGTCGGAAGGGCACATCTGTCCAATTCAATAGAGGTTCAGCGTGACGTAACGGTTGAGTTCACAATCGGTTCAGTTCGCAAAAAGTCTAGATCGCCAGTTTGCAAATGGTCCAGTCTTTAGGATCGAAAGCGGTGCATAATAGGGGACTCATCTCATCATTGCTGTCATCGCCACATGTTATCATCATCATATCATTTTGATATTTGTTTCAAAAGACTGAACCATTTGCGAATTAGATCTTTTGCGAACTGGTCCGCTTGCGAACTGGGCTGTTTGCGAAATGGACCGTTTGCGAACTGGACCCTCTGGACCATTTGCAAATTGAACACAATGTGCCCGTCCAGAGAAGATTAACAGATCAATTAATCAACACACTATCAACCTTTGACACAGAGGACTTCGGTAATTGGTAAAACCAAATAAGTCCCTGTAGTGGATGAAAAAAGAGTACACTGTAGTGGAGTGTAATGGCCGATGGATGGTTCATACCCTGGCATCCTTCATGTAGACGGCCAGGAACTGTGAGGGAGTCGGACGCCGCGTAGAACATCAATCCTCCATGCTGGTCGAAGGTCCTGAACGTGATGGTCAGGTCGTTTACTGTAGTGTAGTGGCTGATGATCATACCCTGGCATCCTTCATGTAGACGGCCAGGAACTGAGAAGGCTCGGCGTCGGACGCCGCGTAGAACATCAGTCCCCCATGCTGGTCGAAGGTCCTGATGATGGTCTGGTCCTAAACTGTATTGTAGTGCCTGATGATCATACCCTAGCATCCTTCATGTAGACGGCCAGGAACTGAGAAGGCTCAGCGTCGGAGGCCGCGTAGAACATGAGACCGCCGTGTTGGTCGAAGGTCCTGAACGTGATGGTCAGGTCGTACGGCTCCGTCTGCCGGCCCGGCAGCTTCGCGTACGTGATGTGGCTGTCGTTGCGGGTGCCTAGGGAAAACATACATATTTTTCAAAAGGAGATATTATGTAAGGCATGCGGAAAGATTTGATTATGCTTCTTCTTAAAGAGATTCTTATACAATAAAAAGATGAATTGTCAGCATTTAAATAATGAGAAATTGAAAAATTCACTAGCGACCGCCGGGACTTGAACCCGGGACTGTGGATCAACGTTCCACCGCTCTACCGACTGAGCTACGGGCGCCTAGCGGACCCTAGTGAATCTTTCAACCTCTTGATGCTCGTCTCGAAGCGACGATTAATTTATGAGAATAATATAGCGCTGTGAGTGCATTAAAAATTCCAATACATTGTCAGCATTTAGTTTCCGAAATATTTATACGTTGTTAAGTTGGAAAAATGTATCTAAAAATATATTTAAGTCCGTATGATAGAGGTACCTGGGAATTGGTTTTACTTCAATACCCTCGTATTGACCCTTTTTGGGCGAAAGCCCATAAATTGAAATTAATTTTGAGACAGATTTGACAACGCACAGTTATTTGAGTATTTTAGTTCCAACTGCAATTCCCTATTAAAGCTTACAGTGGTCATCATATCTTACCGAAGCGGTACCCTTCTTCGGGGTCCCCTACTTCGTAGTTGGTGTCGTAGGCGAGCGCGCAGCCCTGCTCAGGCTGCGGCGCCGCAACTTTCACCCGCGGCGTGTCTGTGACGACCGCCACCGGCGTTGTAGGCTGCTGTCACTTGCTGTATAACACACTTACCGAAGCGGTACCCTTCCTCGGGGTCCCCTACTTCGTAGTTGGTGTCGTAGGCGAGCGCGCAGCCCTGCTCAGGCTGCGGCGCCGCAACTTTCACCCGCGGCGTGTCTGTGACGACCGCCACCGGCGTTGTAGGCTGCTGTCACTTGCTGTATAACACACTTACCGAAGCGGTACCCTTCCTCGGGGTCCCCTACTTCGTAGTTGGTGTCGTAGGCGAGCGCGCAGCCCTGTTCCGGCTGCGGCGCCGCAACTGTCACCCGCGGCGTGTCTGTGACGACCGGCACTGGTGGTAAACTCCTGTCACATGCTGTATAACACACTTACCGAAGCGGTACCCTTCCTCGGGGTCCCCTACTTCGTAGTTGGTGTCGTAGGCGAGCGCGCAGCCCTGTTCCGGCTGCGGCGCCGCAACTGTCACCCGCGGCGTGTCTGTAACGACCGCCACCGGCGTTGTAGGCTGCTCTTGCGGCCGCCACGGCGTTTGTGTGGTCTCCGGCTGGGCTGGTGGCTCCGTTTGCTCCACGTCCCCTGGGGAAATAGATAATTTTACGACTGCCTATAATTCTGGAAGACCATACAGGTTATTTTGCCCAAATGACGCAAGTTTTAGTACTTCAATAACAATTTCGTGTGGTATTGCGTGGGAAGTTTTCTAAAATTTTACGCTTAATATGAACAAGTAGTATGTATACCTCTAGCGGGGTACTCTACTGGCTTCTCCTCTGTGCTGGGTGTCGGCAGGACGTCCTGGTTAGACGCCTGGTTAGGCGACCACACCACGTCCGCACCTAAACAAACAACATATGATAGTAGAATCTAATTATTGTAAGAGCGAGAGGTCTTTGCGCTTTAGCAGTTTAAAGTAAAAGAAAAAAGTGCTTAAAATCATATTTTGAAGAACATGTAGCAAAAACGTCATCGAAAAGAATTGTGTTGCAACTAAACTATCTTTTTTTCTGTGTTATTATACTGAACTATCAATAAAGACCCCAATAGTAAACAGTGACGTAACGTGCCATATCGGAGGTCTTGTATAAAAGAATGTTTTGGGGGCACTAGGATAGGCAAACTTTTGTGACAAAAAATAATAATTTCGAGAGTGGCGCAAAAGCCGGGCCCAGGAACATCGATTCAACTATAACTGGCGCAGATAAAGAACACATTATTGTTGACAGAGAGGCCACCAACAATGTTGCCAATTCAGGATAAGTGTGTTCTTTATCTGCACCAGTTTATACGTTTAAATAGTGGGTGCAGCAATCTCTGCGCAAGAGACCCAAGGCCGGCTTCGCCTACATTTAGCGGATACAGCAGGCTCGGCGCAAGTAACTCAAGCTGATTCTGTTGTATGTAATGTCATACCTGGCGAGGGTCCCCCGCTGGTGGTGGTGTCTCCGCACCTCCCGAAGGTGACGCTGCTGTTGGTATACGGCTGCAGCAGGTTCAGCACTCGACCGTTGATGGTCGCGTCGGCTATGCAGCCCTGGAACGGCTCTCTGGTCGCCATGTAGCTGCTGATCACGTAGCTGGGTTGTACTCCTCCCACGAATAGAACTCCGTCAAGTATGTGCAACGGCTCTGGCGCTACGTCGTTGCTGTGAGAAAATGGTATTTGTAAGTATCAGTGATCTACGCATAGTATATACAACCAAGTACACAACCAAGAAGTGGTCCAATAAGGCATTCTACGAAAAAGTCAACTTTTTCCGTTACGTGACGTGTATGGAAGTACCCATTTATGTTTATGATACAAAATTACAGGAGTTGTAGATTTCAATGCCGTATTCAAAATACCCATGTGTCTCACACGGAAATATAAGAAATCAGGGTGTCAGGTGCAGACATTTTCGTGGTCAATTTGAAAAACATTTCGAAGAGGTTGTAACTACCGGCCCTAATCCTAAAAATAATCAGGGTTCGTAAATATCCGATATTTATAATAAATATCAAAATATCCGATATATATCAAATAAATCGGATATATATCCATATTTTGATATTTATCGGATATATATGAATCAGTCTAAAATCTTTCAAAATTATGTATTAATTTTGACGTTAAACACGAAAAAAATGTAAGAAAATGAATCTGTGACACTTAATTTAACTATAGTATATTTTTAAATGAAAGTGGCATAGAAAACACTGTATTTATTGACCAGTAAAGCAAACACATATAAAGCGGGTGGACAAAAGTGGATACGTGCATACAGAAAATGAGCCCGCACGCAGAAAATGCTCTTCCAAATAAACCACTTACCTAGCACACCAAATAAAATATTAAATCTATGAGTCTATCTAAATAAATCGCAAAGAAAAAATAAAGATAACTTTAATATTTTATAAAATATAACTTAAGCAAAAAAATACAGAGAAATACATTAATTATTTAACTATATCATAGGTACTAGTTGGTTTCTTTCTCTTTAAAGTGGGGTTTTAAAATTAATAAGACATATTCATTGGTGGTGTACTTGGCGAATCTTCTAACGAAAAATGTGGGATATATATCCGAAAAATAAATATCATAATATCACGCGATATATATCCTCGATATACACTTCCCATCAGAAAAATCGAGACGCTTAGCAAGTTCACGCTTTGTAGGGATCACGTTATCTGAGACATTGTTTATTTTGGAATAAATGTCAAATGTAGTTCAATAGTCAGTATTACGAGGTTTCAAAATCCTAATGTCGATTTTCTACATTCAACTTTTTATTTCATAGATTTCATATTTTGTTTGACTATGAAAACGAAACTGTCTCGATTTTTTTGATGGGGAGTATATATCACTTGATATTTATTACGGAGTAAATATCGTGATATATATCCGATAAATATCAATGATATATATCAAGTGATATATATTTTCGAACCCTGAAAATAATATAAAAAGGAAATAAAAATGAATTTCCTAACATAGCCGATTTTCAGCTAAATCGGACGGGAGCAAAGTATTGCGAGAACGTAATATGGGGACTTAGCCGAAATTTTGAATATTTTTTAAATCTCTATAAAATCGAAACCAATCGATAGAATGTCCTGAAACCTTCTAAACATATTTAGAATAGCATATTCTAGCACTTCCAATCACTAAAAGTGATAAAAGCGAATATAAAATTTTTCATACATTTTTCAGACGCGGACACCAGTTTCGTAACGTTTATATATGTCGCAGTACGATGGCAGAATTATCGTAGACTTCCTTCGGCCATCGTCCTAAGTTGATCCAGGTTTTTGGCCAAAAAACTAGGATTTTGGCCAAAAACCTAGGATTTTGACCGAAATCCTAGATTTGTTTAGTATTATGACTTTTTTTGCATTTCGGGTGAACTTCTTCGTCTTCGAGTGGTATAGCAAGTCGCCCAACGACCCGATGAATCCTGGTGTCGGAGTTTTTAAACCGCCTACTGCAAGAAGCAGGCCTCTGACATGGTTGCTTAACGACCGCCGTCTAAGTGATCATAGAGAGCAATCGGGACCGACGGCTTAACGTGCACATGTAGTTCGGGCATACACCTCGAAATGCAGGAGGTAGCTTTGGACGTTCTGGAGAGTGGGAGGTAGCGTCAGACGCCCTGGAGGGCGTGGGTAGCGTCGGACACTCTGGAGGATGAAAGATGACAGGCGTTGGATTTTCCGGGCCCTATCCTACAGGGCTTCCAACGCTACTACCAATCCTCCAGAGCGTTCAGTGGTACATCCTGCTCTTATGGTGTCTGATGCTCCCCCGTGCCCTCCAGGGCATCCGAGGCAATCCTGCTGTTTAGCCTGTCTGATGTTACTCCCGTCCTTCAGGGTGCCCAACGCCTTCACGGTTTCCCAGTCTACCCTCAAAAAATCAGAGGGAGGTGCATAAAGTACCTCTCCACTCCTCGTTCCCCCGAACCACACGGGCACAGTAAGCCGTCAGTCCCGATTGCTCTCTATGATCACTTAGACGACGGTCGTTACACAACCATGTCAAAGGCCAGCTACTTGCTGTAGGCGGTTGAAAAACTCTGATACCAGGGTCCTTCGGGTCGTTGGGCGGCTTGGTGTACCACTCGAAGACGAAGAAGTTCCCCCGAAATGCAAAAAAAGTCATAATACTAAATAAATCTAGGATTTCGGCCAAAATCCTAGGTTTTTGGCCAAAATCCTAGTTTTTTGGCCAAAAACCTGGATCAGCTCAGGACGATGGCCGAAAGAAGTCTACGATTCTGCCATATGCCGGCTTTTGGCCAAAAACCTAGGTTTTTGGCCAAAAACCTGCTTCTGCCATCGTACTGCGACATATATATGTCGCAGTACGATGGCAGAAGGATAAAAACCTAGGATTTTGGCCAAAAAACTAGGATTTTGGCCGAAATCCTAGATTTGTTTAGTATTATGGCTTTTTTTGAATTTCGGGGGAACTTCTTCGTCTTCGAGTGGTACACCAAAGCACCTAACGAGCCGATGGACCCTGGTATCAGAGTTTTCAACCGCCTACTGCAAGTAGCAGGCCTCTAACATGGTTGTGTAACGACCGCCGTCTAAGTGATCATAGAGAGCAACCGGGACCGACCGACGGCTTACCGTACCCGTGTGGTTCGGGGGAACGAGGAGTGGAGAGGTACTTTATGCACCTCCCTGATCTTTTGAGGGTAGACTTGGACACCGTAAATGGACACCCTGAAGGACGGGGGGTAACATCAGACAGTCTGAACAGCAGGATTGCCTCGGATTCCCTGAAGGGCAGGGGGGAGCTTCAGACACCATAAGAGCAGGACGTACCACTGAACGCTCTAGAGAACTGGTGGTAGCGTTGGACGCCCTGGAGACCAGGAGGTAGCGTCGGACCCCCAGAAACACTTACATCCTCCAGAGTGACCGACGCTACCCACGCCCTCCAGAGCGTCTGACGCTACCTCCCACCCTCCAGAACGTCCAATGTTACCTCCTGCCTTTCGAAGTGTGTGCCCGAACTACACGGGCACGTTAAGCCGTCGGTCCCGATTGCTCTTTATGATCACTTAGACGGCGGTCGTTACACAACCTTGTCAGAGGCCTGCTCCTTGCAGTAGGCGGTTTAAAAACTATAACACCAGGGTTCATCGGGTCGTTGGGCGACTTGGTGTACCAGTCGAAGAAGAAAAAGTTTCCCCGAAATGCAAAAAAGCCATAATACTAAACAAATCTAGGATTTCGGCCAAAATCCTAGTTTTTTGGCCAAAATCCTAGGTTTTTGGCCAAAAACCTGGATCAGCTTAGGACGATGGCCGAAAGAAGTCTACGATTTTGCCATATGCCGGCTTTTGGCCAAAAACCTAGGTTTTTGGCCAAAAACCTGATTCTGCCATCGTACTGCGACATATATAGGGACCGTGGGTGCCGAGAAGTTCCTCCGATTGACTAGGCAGTCAGTGGGAAGTATCGGGCGATGTCTAGAAACATAAATTAAATTGGTTTATATGGTTTGGAAGACCATCAGACCCTCGGAATGAAAATAAAATTTTTCATATAAATAAAAAATCAAGTTTTGAGAAATTTGATGATAAATTGCAAACTATGTTTGTAATAAAGAATGACATCGCTCGAGATAAGATTTGCCTTTGGAAAGCATTTCGGAGGTGTTTATGGCGATAAATACTTAAAATTAGGATAATCTCCTAATGGTGTAGATGGGCAGAAGTCTGAGCCCTGAGCCTAATATCAGCAGTTTTATATTCTTTAAAATGACATTGAAGGCACACAGCCGCCTGCTGAGATCGGGTTGCACTGGACCCTGAGCAGTATTACAGTATGTAATGTACTGATACAGTGATTACCATTCTAACTGACATATAGATTTCCTTTGGTCTTAGTAGTTGTTGGTTGAGAGATGCCGATGGCTTGAACTCAATGGCTAAGAGATCTAGTAATTGGAGAGTCTGATGACTTATGCTCCACGAGTTCCAGAAACGTTAAGCGCTTAATGGTTTGTGTAGTTGCACGCTACGCATTAGATCGCGAGTTATAGTTATGAAATGTCTGTACTATTTTGCTCCTATAATCTGGGTAGTTCCTAGGTCACCAGGAGTACCTTCAATCGGGAAACGGGGCTGCGTACGGTTACATGACCAAATTATAACACGAGTGAAGAGACATTGTGGCCGGCAGGCTACGTCTACAGACAGGAACAGGACAGTAACTCAAGGAACAATGTTGGATTGCGTATTTCGTCGTTATCCTGATATATGAAAAGTCTCTAAGCTAGTATCGCGTCTAGACGGATACCCCAAAGTGCTTAGAGAGGTCGTTATCAACTCTGCCGACTACAAACAGATAGAAGGAATATCAACATCTGAAATGGTTAAGTGGGGAGTGCTTTGCGGTCTTTAGACCAGCGCCAGTCTTCTCTACTTGGTGCATAGAAATATGTACACTCGAACGCAGAACGACCGGTTTTCGGTCACTCTAAGGAGTATAAACAATAAAGTAATTCAAGTTGATATCATTTTATGATATTAACATAGTAAAGGGGACGTGACTCACCCCAAATCAAATACTGCCGATAAACTCTATCAAGGATAACTGATGGACGAGTGAAGGTGCGTTTCTAGACGTGAAGGTGCAGAAGAGAGGGGCGAAAGCTTAATATATCCCTCGCAGGTACCTAATAAATCACTGAAAGAAGTGGGATTCGTTACTCGAAACTGGTAGAAATATCCCTCCAGCATACAACATGATTGTTTGGAGTATGTCAGTAAGATCTAGTTGAATAGTCAGTTTATTGGTCTGTCTGTGTGACTGCCGTATTTGATATTTGAATTGACTTTATCGCGGTCTGAGAACTGCATCGCACAACTAGCTTGGCTGTTGACGATATCGAACGCAAGACGACCTAGATTGCAGGTCTGAACCCTTTAGGGTTGTAAATATAAAGGATATTAAACATTTGTAGCCGGTCCACGGCATGAACGAGTACATTTTGTTAAGTTTAACTAAGGTTAAACTGCAATCATTTGAACGCATTACGACCGGGTTACTGGTCCTGTCCTAGAGACAGATAGTAACTGTTTGACTCTGAAGAATACTGCTGGGAAACCGGCCTGTCTGTGTGACAACCAAGGTATTTGGCTAACGGACACTGTGAAGTTATGGATAACATCCTACACACACACAATTCTAATGAACAGGTTTACTTGTCAGGCTTTGAAGACTCTGAGGGACTTTACCGTCTAAAAAGGGATATCATTGCACTGATGTCGCCCAACCGACGTAAGTATTCTGTTTGGCTAGCATCCAACTGCTCATGAACGGATACGTTCGTAGCTTGCAGTGGTCTGTAAGCAACCGATGGCACTTCTGGTGGAGTGGAGGGGTCCTGCAGGTATGGCGCCAGGAGGTGCTGTACTGGTAGAGGATTATCGTAGAGACGCGGGTCGGGAGCCTCCCTACCTTCTCCACCCCATTTTATTTTTATTTAAGAACGAAGATGGTTTATGGGTCTTCTCTAAAGAGGATCCCGGTAACCTTAATATTCTTCTATCTGAATGGTAAGTCTTTTGAAGAAGAACAAAAGCTGTATTAATAAAATGGAGGAGATGCATTCCTGTATCCATGTGTGGATATAACCAGAATAGAGTAGTTGTTCATATCTCACCATGAACAACATTTTATTTTATTTAAGGTATATTATGTGTTTTAGGGATAGACCTTGGGATGCATAATATATTATAATTTTATTCTTCATTTAAAGAAATTAGTGGCTCGATAATTTCTTTCATGCGATAGATGGTTAAAGGCGAAGTAGTAGAGGAAGGTATAGATTCTTTCTGATGGCAAGGTAAGTGACTCGAAATTATCTGGGTTTACTTACACAACGTGGAGCACGGCCACGGGACGATCACTATTTATTTATGTATTATTATTAGACAACAACGTCGGTCTATTAACGGTGATTATTGATATTTGTTAATTTCAATAATTGCACTAACGTTAATTTATAGACCGTTTCAAGATAGAAAGTCGAGCGGGTGATTTTATCATTTGTCTTCAGATTAGTATATCAATAGCAGTTTGGGTTTTCATTCAAACATTCATTATAAAGTGGAGTCTCTCTATTTCCGAGTGAAATTGAGAATTTTATTGCATTTAGGCTGATAATTTGTGAATCTCATAGATCTTATGAGGTTATGGACTTGAGGCCAGGAACGTTATGTGGAAGACTATGTCTTTCACATATTTATTATTTTTATGAGGGTGAAGGTTCAGTTACAAGGTTAGATTCAGATAAAACCGCTTTGCGTCACAGCAACACCAGTTAAAACAACGTATATGGGTACATATCAAGAAAGAAGTGGCGTAGGGCAGAGAGCAGCTGAGAAAGTTCCTTTCGAAGGCCAAGATTTTTTTGATCGCTCACCCAGCTGTATTACTCTAGCAGTATAGTTTATTATTCCAGTAAAAGCTCACCTGACGCTGTCGTAGTCATCTATGACCATTCTGAGCAGGTTGTTGTTGTGCGTCACGGTGACAACGTGCCATTGCGAGTCGTTGTACGTGCCCAACGTCTCCAGCTTATCGTGGCCGCTGGCCAGTACGAGTCGACCTGGTAAACGAACATAATTAGATTTGAATTACAGTAGGTAAGTTTAAGGCGCTAATTTTGGAAAAGTGCTTATTGCTCGAAACCGATACCTTGTACGATATTTTGAAAATGAAAATAAAAATTTATTTGCTATTAAATATGGTACAATAGGTCTTGTTATGTTGTTTATAGAATCACATATTCAGCCACACAATAAATTTTGTTGTAATTACTACAAAATGTAAGTAAATATTTTTTTTTATTCTTGGTCTTGACAGTTTTGATCTATTCCCAATCGTTGTCCATGTGTATCACGCATTGCAAAGCGCAATGTGGGACAGACTGCTACCCTGATAGACGAAAGACTTTTTAAGGATCGCAGCAGCGCAGGTTCCAACTTTTGCTTTGCTGAAGTATTCGGCCCAATGACGCGATGAATTACCAGTAAGGGGTATGTCTAACGGATTCTTAAAAAAATGTCATTATTATCACGGTACCTTTGACCAGTGAGAGTGATATGCTGGGCGCGCCGGGCGTCTGCGTGCGGCTCACATACACGAAGATCAGCCCGTCCGACTTGGCGGGCGTCGCTGTTTTGAACTTGAGCGTCAGTTGCAAGTTAGTGATATGCTGTAGCCTACCTTTGACCAGTGAGAGTGATATGCTGTAGCCTACCTTTGACCAGTGAGAGTGATATGCTGTAGCCTACCTTTGACCAGTGAGAGTGATATGCTGGGCGCGCCGGGCGTCTGCGTGCGACTGACGTACACGAAGATCAGCCCGTCCGACTTGGCGGGCGTCGCTGTTTTGAACTTGAGCGTCAGTTGCAAGTTAGTGATATGCTGTAGCCTACCTTTGACCAGTGAGAGTGATATGCTGTAGCCTACCTTTGACCAGTGAGAGTGATATGCTGTAGCCTACCTTTGACCAGTGAGAGTGATATGCTGGGCGCGCCGGGCGTCTGCGTGCGACTCACATACACGAAGATCAGCCCGTCCGACTTGGCGGGAGTGGCCGTTTTGAACTTGAGCGTCAGTTGCAAGTTAGTGATACACTATAGCCTACCTTTGACCAGTGAGAGTGATATGTTATAGCCTACCTTTGACCAGTGAGAGTGATATGCTATAGCCTACCTTTGACCAGTGAGAGTGATATGCTATAGCCTACCTTTGACCAGTGAGAGTGATATGCTATAGCCTACCTTTGACCAGTGAGAGTGATATGCTATAGCCTACCTTTGACCAGTGAGAGTGATATGCTATAGCCTACCTTTGACCAGTGAGAGTGATATGCTATAGCCTACCTTTGACCAGTGAGAGTGATATGCTGGGCGCGCCGGGCGTCTGCGTGCGACTGACATACACGAAGATCAGCCCGTCCGACTTGGCGGGCTTGGCCGTTTTGAACTTGAGCGTCAGTTGCAAGTTAGTGATATGCTATAGCCTACCTTTGACCAGTGAGAGTGATATGGTATAGCCTACCTTTGACCAGTGAGAGTGATACGGTATAGCCTACCTTTGACCAGTGAGAGTGATATGGTATAGCCTACCTTTGACCAGTGAGAGTGATATGTTATAGCCTACCTTTGACCAGTGAGAGTGATATGTTATAGCCTACCTTTGACCAGTGAGAGTGATATGGTATAGCCTACCTTTGACCAGTGAGAGTGATATGGTATAGCCTACCTTTGACCAGTGAGAGTGATATGTTATAGCCTACCTTTGACCAGTGAGAGTGATATGCTGTAGCCTACCTTTGACCAGTGAGAGTGATATGCTGGGCGCGCCGGGCGTCTGCGTGCGGCTTACGTACACGAAGATCAGCCCGTCCGACTTGGCGGGCGTCGCTGTTTTGAACTTGAGCGTCAGTTGCAAGTTAGTGATATGCTATAGCCTACCTTTGACCAGTGAGAGTGATATGCTATAGCCTACCTTTGACCAGTGAGAGTGATATGCTATAGCCTACCTTTGACCAGTGAGAGTGATATGCTATAGCCTACCTTTGACCAGTGAGAGTGATATGCTATAGCCTACCTTTGACCAGTGAGAGTGATATGCTGGGCGCGCCGGGCGTTTGCGTGCGACTCACATACACGAAGATCAGCCCGTCCGACTTGGCGGGCATGGCCGTTTTGAACTTGAGCGTCAGTTGCAAGTTAGTGATATGCTATAGCCTACCTTTGACCAGTGAGAGTGATATGGTATAGCCTACCTTTGACCAGTGAGAGTGATACGGTATAGCCTACCTTTGACCAGTGAGAGTGATATGGTATAGCCTACCTTTGACCAGTGAGAGTGATATGTTATAGCCTACCTTTGACCAGTGAGAGTGATATGTTATAGCCTACCTTTGACCAGTGAGAGTGATATGGTATAGCCTACCTTTGACCAGTGAGAGTGATATGGTATAGCCTACCTTTGACCAGTGAGAGTGATATGTTATAGCCTACCTTTGACCAGTGAGAGTGATATGCTGTAGCCTACCTTTGACCAGTGAGAGTGATATGCTGGGCGCGCCGGGCGTCTGCGTGCGGCTTACGTACACGAAGATCAGCCCGTCCGACTTGGCGGGCGTCGCTGTTTTGAACTTGAGCGTCAGTTGCAAGTTAGTGATGTGCTATAGCCTACCTTTGACCAGTGAGAGTGATATGCTGGGCGCGCCGGGCGTCTGCGTCCGACTGACATACACGAAGATCAGCCCGTCCGACTTGGCGGGCGTCGCCGTTTTGAACTTCAGTGTCAGTTGCAAGTTCTCAGTGGTGATGTTGACGAAACGCAGGTAGCTGTTGTCGCCCGTCAGGGATACTAGCGATGCGAACTGCAGACAAACAAGCATTATGATATGATCAAGGTTTTCCAAATGGAGAAAAGTAAGCTTTATGGTAGAATATATTTTTTCAGCCTCGCTTATAAAATGATTGTGCTGTGCTCAAATATAAAACTACCTATTTCTTGTTAATAATTCTATATAAACTATGCCAGTATTCTTTATGTTCTTTAGGTATTTAATAAAAGCATATTCATTAGTAAAATTCTCCTCTTGATTAATAATCGTAAATAAGACTCCTATTTAAATCAAAACGAACTTTAGTCCGTAGCAGGCAAAGAAGCTCTTATTGGCTAATAATAATACTAGTAACGAATAAAAAGACAGTACATAATTAGAACGGAAGGATAATGCAGCCAATAAAATGATTTTGCCTGCTTTATGCTGCCGTTGTAATTTATGTACCTACCTACTCTCTGTTTATTTGGGTATTAGCTCGGCCGTGTGGTATCGGCTTAGAATAGCAACACCCCAATTCAACCTTAGTCGCTAATGTGATTACTCGCAGTAAATGTACCTGGCACCCGTAAGAAACTCCTATCGACTCCGTGTAGTCCATGAGGTCGACAGGCTCGTTGCCGAGCTGGATCGTCCGCAGACACCCGTCGAAGCCTTGGTTCTTCACTTGCAGTATACCCATGTTTTACAATGACTAGTCCATTTCTGTGTAAAGACTATCAATATTTCTGTGTAATGACTATCAATAAGTTTTGTTTTTATTACTCGCTGTAAACTTTACCTGACATCCGTAAGAGACTCCTATGGACTCCGTGTAGTCCATGAGGTCGACAGGCTCGTTGCCGAGCTGGATCGTCCGCAGACACCCGTCGAAGCCTTGGTTCTTCACTTGCAGTATACCCATGTTTTACAATGACTAGTCCATTTCTGTGTAAAGACTATCAATATTTCTGTGTAATGACTATCAATAAGTTTGTTTTTATTACTCGCTGTATGACTTTACCTGACATCCGTAAGAGACTCCTATGGACTCCGTGTAGTCCATGAGGTCGACAGGCTCGTTGCCGAGCTGGATCGTCCGCAGACACCCGTCAAAACCTTGATTCTTCACTTGCAGTATACCCATGTTTTACAATGACTAGTCCATTTCTGTGTAATGACTATCAATAAGTTTTGTTTTTATTAGTTACCTGGCAACCGTAAGAGACTCCTATAGACTCCGTGTAGTCCATGAGGTCGACAGGCTCGTTGCCGAGCTGGATCGTCCGCAGACACCCGTCGAAGCCTTGGTTCTTCACTTGCAGTATGCCCATGTTTTACAATGACTAATCCACTTCTGTGTAATGACTATCAATAAGTTTTGTTTTTATTACTCGCTGTAAACTTTACCTGACATCCGTAAGAGACTCCTATGGACTCCGTGTAGTCCATGAGGTCGACAGGCTCGTTGCCGAGCTGGATCGTCCGCAGACACCCGTCAAAGCCTTGGTTCTTCACTTGCAGTATACCCATGTTTGACAATGACTAATCCATCTGTGTGATGACTATCAATAAGTTTTGTTTTTATTAGTTACCTGGCAACCGTAAGAGACTCCTATAGACTCCGTGTAGTCCATGAGGTCGACAGGCTCGTTGCCGAGCTGGATCGTCCGCAGACACCCGTCGAAGCCTTGGTTCTTCACTTGCAGTATACCCATGTTTGACAATGACTAATCCATCTGTGTAATGACTATCAATAAGTTTGTTTTTATTACTCGCTGTATGACTTTACCTGACATCCGTAAGAGACTCCTATGGACTCCGTGTAGTCCATGAGGTCGACAGGCTCGTTGCCGAGCTGGATCGTCCGCAGACACCCGTCGAAGCCTTGGTTCTTCACTTGCAGTATACCCATGTTTGACAATGACTAATCCATCTGTGTAATGACTATCAATAAGTTTTGTTTTTATTACTCGCTGTAAACTTTACCTGACATCCGTAAGAGACTCCTATGGACTCCGTGTAGTCCATGAGGTCGACAGGCTCGTTGCCGAGCTGGATCGTCCGCAGACACCCGTCGAAGCCTTGGTTCTTCACTTGCAGTATGCCCATGTTATTGCCTGGAAAAACAATACGAATTAGTGATATTGTTCATTGCATTTTGTAGTTATTCACAAGCAAATGTATTCATTGCGGTAATTTCAAAGTTATATTTTGCATTTAAAATACGCCGTTTTGAATTTATAATTTTTTTAATACAGCTATATCATTATCATTCGCGCTGCTGAGACAAATCTAACGACACCTCATATGTCAAGAACCGCCCAGCCGTTTGAGCTGTACTGTAGCCCTTGAAAAATATGTTTTGTCTCCATAAATATATAAGGTCCTATTAAATTCACTGCAAATATTTTAAGGGCATGCGTAAATATGTATAGGAAAAACATCTAAGGCATTTTTAAAAAAATCTACGGGCTAGATATTTTTTTTCATTTTCGTACAAACTTTTTAATTAATTATGTGAATATCCTTTGACTGACCCGACTGACGTTCAGTCACGTAGACAGGATTCACTTACACGGCACGCACACTGACAACCAACCAATCACAGCACCTTATTTTGGCGCGTAATTTAAATTCGTCGATGTGTGAGTTTCTAGGACAAACAGGGTGCACTTTTTTCGTTTTATGTTTTTTTAGTTAAATGCAATTTTCTCGAAAACTAGCGTGTTGATTTCTTTAAAAATTTGCCTAGTACATGCTTATATTTTTATTTGATCTGCCCCTAAAATATTTGCAGTGAATATAATAGGACCTTATATACACTCTCTAAAAACGGATTATGTTCTTCTGAGACAGCAGCAGTGATGCGTATTCGATTGATCACGAGACCACAGACATAAGCACTTGTGAAGAGCGTAGCGACCACGAAATTTTACATTTGCAAGTGGAGTGAGCTCGATATTTCCCTCTTCAAATGCCGCTCACCTCCAAAGTTCATAGTGTCGGTGTAGGGTATGTCCAGGCTGGTTGCCGTCAGGTTACCGGCCATCCTCTCGCTGTCCACCTTCAGGTAGCACTGGTTGCTACTGCTCCCTTGAGGTAGCACTGGTTACTAACCTCCGAAGTTCATGGTGTCGGTGTAGGGTATGTCCACACTGTTTGCTGTCAGGTTCCCGCCCATTCTCTCGCTGTCCACCTTCAGGTAGCACTGGTTGCTACTGCTCCCTTGAGGTAGCACTGGTTACTAACCTCCGAAGTTCATGGTGTCGGTGTAGGGTATGTCCACACTGTTTGCTGTCAGGTTCCCGCCCATTCTCTCGCTGTCCACCTTCAGGTAGCACTGGTTGCTACTGCTCCCTTGAGGTAGCACTGGTTACTAACCTCCGAAGTTCATGGTGTCGGTGTAGGGTATGTCCACACTGTTTGCTGTCAGGTTCCCGCCCATTCTCTCGCTGTCCACCTTCAGGTAGCACTGGTTGCTACTGCTCCCTAGAGGTAGCACTGGTTGCTACTGCTCCCTTGAGGTAGCACTGGTTGCTACTGCTCCCTTGAGGTAGCACTGGTTGCTCCTGCTCCCTTGAGGTAGCACTGGTTGCTCCTGCTCCCTAGAGGTAGCACTGGTTGCTACTGCTCCCTTGAGGTAGCACTGGTTACTAACCTCCGAAGTTCATGGTGTCGGTGTAGGGTATGTCCAGGCTGGTTGCCGTCAGGTTGCCGGCCATTCGCTCGCTGTCCACCTTCAGGTAGCACTGGTTGCTGGTTGTACCACTAACCTCCGAAGTTCATGGTGTCGGTGTAGGGTATGTCCAGGCTGGTTGCCGTCAGGTTGCCGCCCATTCGCTCGCTGTCCACCTTCAGGTAGCACTGGTTGCTACTGCTCCCTTGAGGTAGCACTGGTTACTAACCTCCGAAGTTCATGGTGTCGGTGTAGGGTATATCCACACTGGTTGCCGTCAGGTTGCCGGCCATGCGCTCGCTGTCCACCTTCAGGTAGCACTGGTTGCTGGTTGTACCACTAACCTCCGAAGTTCATGGTGTCGGTGTAGGGTATGTCCAGGCTGGTTGCCGTCAGGTTGCCGCCCATTCTCTCGCTGTCCACCTTCAGGTAGCACTGGTTGCCGATGCGGTTCGCGACCAGCATGTGCCACTTGCCGTCGTTGTAGTGACAACTTAGAGTATATATAAGCAAGCTATAGAGTGCGCATTAGGCCCTGCGGCGTACTGTCAAAGCGTAAGCAGTTGCAGACGTCAATTGTATGAGAAGTTATAGAGGTTAAGTACTGCTGTCACTGTCGTTTTGCTACTGACAGACAGAGAGGTAGCGCCCAGACTATTGCCACGAGTTCCTACTTTTTAGGCGCACTCTATAGCTTGCTTATATATACTCTAAAAGTAACACCCAAGAGTAGGAATATAGGTGGAGGGAGCTTGATATTTCCCTCTGCAAACAAACACCACTAACCTCCGAAGTTCATGGTGTCGGTGTAGGGTATGTCCAGGCTGGTTGCCGTCAGGTTGCCCGCCATTCGCTCGCTGTCCACCTTCAGGTAGCACTGGTTGCTACTGCTCCCTTGAGGTAGCACTGGTTACTAACCTCCGAAGTTCATGGTGTCGGTGTAGGGTATGTCCAGGCTGGTTGCCGTCAGGTTCCCGCCCATTCGCTCGCTGTCCACCTTCAGGTAGCACTGGTTGCTACTGCTCCCTAGAGGTAGCACTGGTTGCTACTGCTCCTTTCACGTAGCACTGGTTGCTACTGCTCCCTTGAGGTAGCACTGGTTGCTACTGCTCCCTTGAGGTAGCACTGGTTGCTACTGCTCCTTTCAGGTAGCACTGGTTGCTACTGCTCCCTTGAGGTAGCACTGGTTGCTACTGTTCCCTTCAGGTAGCACTGGTTACTAACCTCCGAAGTTCATGGTGTCGGTGTAGGGTATGTCCAGGCTGGTTGCCGTCAGGTTGCCGCCCATGCGCTCGCTGTCCACCTTCAGGTAGCACTGGTTGCCGATGCGGTTCGCGACCAGCATGTGCCACTTGCCGTCGTTGTAGGTCTTGCTCGTGCCGATTATCAGCAGTGCCAAGTTTTTCGAAACTACAAGCTACAATCGTAAAGGCGAAATTCGATGTACATTGCGTAGCCGGTAAAATAATGGGATAATAATGGCTAAAAGACTACGCAATGTACATCGAATTTCACCTCTAGAATTGTAGCTTGTAGTTTCGATGCATAGGCCGCAGGTCGTCCGTGCTGCCGAGCGACACCTGGGAGTAGGAATGTAGGTGGAGGGAGCTTGATATTTCCCTTTTCAAGTAACACTAACCTCCGAAGTTCATGGTGTCGGTGTAGGGTATGTCCAGGCTGGTTGCCGTCAGGTTGCCGCCCATTCTCTCGCTGTCCACCTTCAGGTAGCACTGGTTGCCGATGCGGTTCGCGACCAGCATGTGCCACTTGCCGTCGTTGTAGGTCTTGCTCGTGCCGATTATCAGCAGTGCTCGGTTTTTCGAAACTACAAGCTACAATCCTACAGGCGAAATTCGATTACATTGCGTAGCCGGTAAAATAATGGGATAATAATGGCTAAAAGACTACGCAATGTACATCGAATTTCACTTGTAGAAGTGTAGCTGGTAGTTTCGATGCATAGGCCACAGGTCGTCCGTGTTGCCGAGTGACACCTGAGTTTAGGAATATAGGTGGAGGGAGCTTGATATTTCCCTCTTTAAATACCACTAACCTTTGTAGTTACCATTCTCTCGCTGTCCACCTTCAGGTAGCACTGGTTGCTACTGCTCCCTTGAGGTAGCACTGGTTACTAACCTCCGAAGTTCATGGTGTCGGTGTAGGGTATGTCCAGGCTGGTTGCCGTCAGGTTGCCGGCCATGCGCTCGCTGTCCACCTTCAGGTAGCACTGGTTGCTACTGCTCCCTTGAGGTAGCACTGGTTACTAACCTCCGAAGTTCATGGTGTCGGTGTAGGGTATGTCCAGGCTGGTTGCCGTCAGGTTGCCGCCCATTCTCTCGCTGTCCACCTTCAGGTAGCACTGGTTGCCGATGCGGTTCGCGACCAGCATGTGCCACTTGCCGTCGTTGTAGGTCTTGCTCGTGCCGATTATCAGCAGTGCTCGGTTTTTCGAAACTACAAGCTACAATCCTACAGGCGAAATTCGATTACATTGCGTAGCCGGTAAAATAATGGGATAATAATGGCTAAAAGACTACGCAATGTACATCGAATTTCACTTGTAGAAGTGTAGCTGGTAGTTTCGATGCATAGGCCACAGGTCGTCCGTGTTGCCGAGTGACACCTGAGTTTAGGAATATAGGTGGAGGGAGCTTGATATTTCCCTCTTTAAATACCACTAACCTTTGTAGTTACCATTCTCTCGCTGTCCACCTTCAGGTAGCACTGGTTGCTACTGCTCCCTTGAGGTAGCACTGGTTACTAACCTCCGAAGTTCATGGTGTCGGTGTAGGGTATGTCCAGGCTGGTTGCCGTCAGGTTGCCGCCCATGCGCTCGCTGTCCACCTTCAGGTAGCACTGGTTGCTACTGCTCCCTTGAGGTAGCACTGGTTACTAACCTCCGAAGTTCATGGTGTCGGTGTAGGGTATGTCCAGGCTGGTTGCCGTCAGGTTGCCGCCCATGCGCTCGCTGTCCACCTTCAGGTAGCACTGGTTGCCGATGCGGTTCGCGACCAGCATGTGCCACTTGCCGTCGTTGTAGGTCTTGCTCGTGCCGATTATCAGCAGGTCCTCCGTGTTGCCGAGCGACACCTAAAAATGTAGGTATAAATTTAATATCGAACAAAGCATCAGATTATTCTCAAATATTTATTTACTTCTCATGTTGTACAAAGATTTTACAGTACATAATTTTTGACACTAACATGAACCCTGAAAGGGTGTTGTAATTGAGATATAAAAAACACCTTACAATAATACTTAGATTAACTTACTAATTTAAATAACGAAAACGGCAGAACTTACTAAGTATCTATATTAAAAATTCAGAATGTGATCACTCGGCTGGGATTTGAACCCATGTCACCAGCGATCTGAGCTAGATAAAGTTATTGCATACTTGAGAAAATGTCGGCATTGTTTTGAGCTTTTAGCAATATCAATGAAAGACGTCTGATGTCAGCGCCACCTTTTACCAAAGTGTGAAGTAAACTTAGGTTTCGGTTCAATCAAATATTGATCTGTGAGTAGAAATCCACTTGTTGGACAGGTTCCAACAAAGGAAATTGTAGCAAAATGCTAGTTAAAATATATTGTACCTGTAAGAACACTTTTCCGTCCTGCATCTGCACTGAGAAGAAGTGCGCGTCTCTGCCGACGAGGTATATCAGTCCATCGGGCGCGTAGGTCCGGAAGAACAGCTGGACCATGTTCTTCTCCCGGTACAGGTAGATTAATTCGTTAAAACTAAATATTATGTATGGAACTATACCTGTAGGAACACTTTTCCGTCCTGCATCTGCACTGAGAAGAAGTGCGCGTCTCTGCCGACGAGGTATATCAGTCCGTCGGGCGCGTACGTCCGGAAGAACAGTTGCACCATGTTCTTCTCCCGGTACAAGTAGATTAATTCGTAAAAACTAAATATGTATGTAACCATACCTGTAGGAACACTTTTCCGTCCTGCATCTGCACTGAGAAGAAGTGCGCGTCTCTGCCGACGAGGTATATCAGTCCGCCAGGTGCGTACGTCCGGAAGAACAGTTGGACCATGTTCTTCTCCCGGTACAGGTACATTAATTCGTAAAAACTAAATATGTATGAAACTATACCTGCAAGAACACTTTTCCGTCCTGCATCTGCACCGAGAAGAAGTGCGCGTCTCTGCCGACGAGGTATATCAGTCCGTCGGGCGCGTACGTCCGGAAGAACAGTTGTACCATGTTCTTCTCCCGGTACAGGTAGATTAATTCGTTAAAACTAAATATTATGTATGAAACTATACCTGTAGGAACACTTTTCCATCTTGCATTTGAACCGAGAAGAAGTGCGCGTCTCTGCCGACGAGGTATATCAGTCCGTCAGGGGCGTACGTCCGGAAGAACAGTTGCACCATGTTCTTCTCCCGGTACAGGTACTTCCGGCCGGACAGTGTGACGTGCGCGCGACCGTTGAAGCGGTACTCCTGGCGAGTGCCCGACGGGGATGATACCAGCTTGTCTCTGCATGGAGGAAACAATGTCTTTGTAACAAGTTTTTAACGAATTTATAGTAAGCAGTAAGTGTGCGTAAGGTGCCTACGGTGTGCCTAAAAATTTTGCATGCATTATTAGTCCATGAAAGTAAACAACTTTCCCTGAGCGACATAATTATATATAGGGCAATTTCTGCAACGCTGATTTAGCTAACTTATTTTAGTTTTCCACTCAACAGCCCTTAGGGAATGTTAATTAGTTTCATGGTCCGACAACGTTTAAAATAGTTGAGATAGATAGAATCACATTACAAGAAGATAAAAATCAATTGCACTGAAGTCTGAGAGATTGTTACCTCTGCCTGGCTCCGTTGAGGTTCTCCCCAGCCTCGAAGTTCCACAGTCCGACCGGCGTGTCTCCGATCATCAGCTCCTCGATCTGACCCTCGAACGCTGGGAAGCTGACGCCCTGCACGTACGCATGCAAATGTATCAAAACATTGGATAATAAAACATTAGTAAAAACATCTTCGTCTAACGAGAATGATTCAAATGGTTCTAAACGAGTTATTTTATTACCTCCTCAAGAGTACGCATCGAGGTTGTACGAAACCCTGTATGTCAAGTAAGGTCAATCTATCGATATATCCATCTACAGCTTTTACTTGCTTTTACTCTTAGTATTACAAAAAACTACTACTTTCTTCTCCATCAAATATCATGCATACTTGGTTATGGCTACCCTTATAAGGCTACATTACATTATGTGACATGTATTTCTTAAAAATGAACCAACAACTTAAAATTGAACGAAAGTACATCCAGCCAGCGAACCTTTATTAGTTTCTAATCGCAATCTTATTAAAAGTGATGTACCCAATTTTATGAGTGGGGTTTTCGATAATATATTGAGATTTTTAGATATCGATATTTTCAGGAGCCACTATATCGTTGTATTCCTACCTTTCTTTTTCTTTTTCGTGTGGGACACCGAGTCGTTCAACGACCCGATGAACCCTGGTGTCAGAGTTTTTCAACCGCCTACTTCAAGTAGCAGGCCTCTGACATGGTTGTGTAGCGACCGCCATCATAGACAGCAACCGGGACCGACGGCTTAACGTGCCCATCCGAAGCACGGAACCATCTTACTTGCGGACAATCAGGTGGTTCAGCCTGCAATGTCCTGACCTGACCAGACTGGGAACAAATTCACAAAGTGATAAATATCAACTTTGTGAGTGACCCCACCGGGAATTGAACCCGGAACCTTTGCGTGGCAGGCAGGCATACTAACCACTGCGCCACATCGGCTGTCAAATTCCTACCTGCAGGTTTGCGTTGGACGGCGCGCCACCCACGTAGAGCTTGGACTTCTGTCGGTCCAGGTTGAAGATGGTGTTGTCTCCGGGCAGTACAGCCTCCTTAGCGATAGTGTTCTCAGATCCGTCGTCTAAGCTCTCGACTATTGAGAACTTCACGTTGCGTCCCACTCTGAAACAATAGGACTGGTTAAAATGTGCATCACCCCACGGGCATCAACCAAGCAGATTATTCATGGAAGATCTAGAACTACACATATACTTTTTTTTCATGAAAATGAGAAATTAGGTGTAGCTGCGATTATATTCTAGTAAAATCATGTTAAAATTTCATATTTCACACATAATGGTGTAGTGACGACGATGATCATGGTGGACTACAAAGATGTGATAATTTTGCACCTGTGTTTGGGGCCCCCCTTTAGCACAACTTGGATCCTATGGACTGCGGGCTGGATTATCTGAGAAATGGCTTACAATCTGGACTACTGGACCATTTGCGAATAGACAAAATGCGCTCAAACGACACTTTTATAGTTCAGGGGAATACTTTGAAAATCTTTTGATGCGAGATTAAAATAAATACACACTGACCTGTCAACTATGAGCCGGTACCACTTGTTGTCTGCGACATATTTGTCGCTGGCGATCTTGGCTGGCTCGCGGCCCGAGCCCGCGCTGTCGCCGATGTCCATCGTCAGGTACCTACATCTAGCCTGAAGCTGTATACACAAACACTGACCTGTCAACTATGAGCCGGTACCACTTGTTGTCTGCTACATATTTGTCGCTGGCGATCTTGGCTGGCTCGCGGCCCGAGCCCGCGCTGTCTCCGATGTCCATCGTCAGGTACCTACATCTAGCCTGAAGCTGTATACACAAACACTGACCTGTCAACTATGAGCCGGTACCACTTGTTGTCTGCTACATATTTGTCGCTGGCGATCTTGGCTGGCTCGCGGCCCGAGCCCGCGCTGTCTCCGATGTCCATCGTCAGGTGGGTAGCCTGAAGCAAGCTGTATACACAAACACTGACCTGTCAACTATAAGCCGGTACCACTTGTTGTCTGCGACATATTTGTCGCTGGCGATCTTGGCTGACTCGCGGCCCGAGCCCGCGCTGTCGCCGATGTCCATCGTCAGGTACCTACATCTAGCCTGAAGCTGTATACACAAACACTGACCTGTCAACTATGAGCCGGTACCACTTGTTGTCTGCGACATATTTGTCGCTGGCGATCTTGGCTGGCTCGCGGCCCGAGCCCGCGCTGTCGCCGATGTCCATTGTCAGGTACGGGTAGCCTGAAGCAAGCTGTATACACAAACACTGACCTGTCAACTATGAGCCGGTACCACTTGTTGTCTGCGACATATTTGTCGCTGGCGATCTTGGCTGGCTCGCAACCTGAACCTGTAGCCTGAAGCTGTATACACAAACACTGACCTGTCAACTATGAGCCGGTACCACTTGTTGTCTGCGACATATTTGTCACTGGCAATCTTGGCTGGCTCGCGGCCCGAGCCCGCGCTGTCTCCGATGTCCATTGTCAGGTACGGGTAGCCTGAAGCAAGCTGTATACACAAACACTGACCTGTCAACTATGAGCCGGTACCACTTGTTGTCTGCGACATATTTGTCGCTGGCGATCTTGGCTGGCTCGCGGCCCGAGCCCGCGCTGTCGCCGATGTCCATTGTCAGGTACGGGTAGCCTGAAGCAAGCTGTATACACAAACACTGACCTGTCAACTATGAGCCGGTACCACTTGTTGTCTGCGACATATTTGTCGCTGGCGATCTTGGCTGGCTCGCGGCCCGAGCCCGCGCTGTCGCCGATGTCCATTGTCAGGTACGGGTAGCCTGAAGCAAGCTGTATACACAAACACTGACCTGTCAACTATGAGCCGGTACCACTTGTTGTCTGCGACATATTTGTCGCTGGCGATCTTGGCTGGCTCGCAACCTGAACCTGTAGCCTGAAGCTGTATACACAAACACTGACCTGTCAACTATGAGCCGGTACCACTTGTTGTCTGCGACATATTTGTCACTGGCAATCTTGGCTGGCTCGCGGCCCGAGCCCGCGCTGTCGCCGATGTCCATCGTCAGGTACCTACATCTAGCCTGAAGCTGTATACACAAACACTGACCTGTCAACTATGAGCCGGTACCACTTGTTGTCTGCGACATATTTGTCGCTGGCGATCTTGGCTGGCTCGCGGCCCGAGCCCGCGCTGTCGCCGATGTCCATCGTCAGGTACGGGTAGCCGTTCTGCACGCCTACCACCATGAAGTCGTCCTAACAGACATAAGGAATAGCGTGTGAGATAATTTCAATGTTAAACAAAATGGAAAATATTATCAATTATTCTTAAAGCACGCTACACACTTCCGATATAATGTAATTTGGCTGAACCTGCCTGCTACGCATCAACTGGACATTAGGCGACTTATATCGAATTGTTCAAGATTATAGACGTATATTCATTTGAAAACATTTTGCGAAACAATGTCGCCCATTAACGCGTAACAGCGTAACATAGACTTTCACAGCCAGATTTCGAATTAGGTTATGTAGTAAAATCTTGTATGAACATAGCGACTTAGTCCGCCTAAGGTTGGTGCAACAAGGGTTTCCTAGGTACAGGATGAGTCCGTTGGGCTCCCGGGTGCGGAAGTAGGCCGACACGTGGGTGGATGTTCACAACTCATCCACTGATTCTGATAAACGAGGCTGCAGCGTGGTCTGACGTTCAAAGGAGACTTCGATACGTTTGTACTCTTAACTTACCGACTTGGTCCTCCTAAGGTTGGTACCCCTAGGATTTCCTAGGTACAGGATGAGTCCGTTGGGCTCCCGGGTGCGGAAGTAGGCTGTCACGTGGGTTGAGGTATACCTCCCATCCACTAAGTCCGGCAAGCGCGGCTGCAGGATGGTCTGACGTTCGGAGGAGACTTCAATACGTTTATACATGGACTTACCGACTTGGTCCTCCTAAGGTACCGGTACAGGATGAGTCCGTTGGGCTCCCGGGTGCGGAAGTAGGCTGACACGTGGGTTGAGGTTGACATCTCGTTAACAGTAACAAGTGAGGCTGCAGTTGGTCTGACGTTCGAAGGAGACTTTGACACGTTTGTACTGTAACTTACCGACTTGGTCCGCCTAAGGTTGGTGCCTCTAGGGTTTCCTAGGTACAGGATGAGTCCGTTGGGCTCCCGGGTGCGGAAGTAGGCCGACACATGGGTCGAGGTTGACATCTCGTCGACGGTGTCCGGCAAGCGCGGCTGTAGGGTGGTCTGACGTTCGAACGACACGCCCATCGGCAGACGGTTCAACGCTGTTCGGGCCTGGTGTACAAAATAGAAAATTAGCATGGTGTTTTTATTCAAAGGTGGTTGTGTCAGGGTTTACAATCAGTAACTTGAAAGTGCAACCAAACTATTGAAGGTTCTTCCAAAAGTCCAAAAAGCAAAATACAGTAGGTATTTGCTGCTAGTTGAACAACCGTTATTAGAAACTTCTTCCGAATACACCAGTAATTTAAACGTGGAATGTCAAGCTCGCTTCACTCGCAATAGTATTGTGTTTGCAAGGGCCAGTTCAGAGCGTCTCTTGCGCCTGAAAGTGATAAGCATTAAGGGGGGAGCTCCTATGAAGCGAGCTGAAAACGAGCTACGTTTTCCTATATATTACATAATCTAGGACACGTCATTATCAGAAAAAAATTGAATTTTGTTCTACAAAATATGGGGAAAAGCTTCCTGAAACCCAAAAATCGAAGTTTATCCCAAAATACTAAGAAATAAAAATGTGAAGTTACCTCTATTTTTCACTGTTATCATGACCATGCTACCATATTGTACAAATGTTTTGCGTCAATGGTTATTGAAAATTATTAAACTTTATATGATTATTACTCACTATTCAATGTTGAACTCATCACAGATGCAACTTTTTGATAAACCTACACCATTATCAAGTAATCTTGCGACAAACTTACTGTTTCCGGATTCATTCCAAGGAATCAATGGTTGATAAAAGGTATTTGTTTTGATACGTTTCCCCTGCAGTCAAAACTGACGTGGAATGGGTCATAGATAAACGTAATATGAGGCAGACCCACCAAACTGTTCATTTGTACCCATTTGCACCACATTTTGAGGAAATAATTCTATTATAGCAAGAAATTTGTCGTAACTTATTTTCCAACTTTTATTATGGCATTTTGCCCAATGATATGACAATTATGCCAATGTCAGTACTACTTTGATTCATTGGGGCGCAAGATAAAAACGAGGTAGGTAGTCGTACCAAAAAAATATAAATCAACCAATAAAACCGAAAGGAGGTCAAGTTACTCATGAAACTGAACAACTTTCCCCAAGAAACGTATGTCGAAAAATCATTTTTTAACTCCCATACAAATGCACTAGCCGAGCGATTTAGTTTGTATGGGAAGCCCATTTTTTTATATTTAGTCATATGTTCTTGAGGGAAAGTTGTTCAGTTTCATAGACTGGTTCACCCTTTAAAATATTGTTTGTAAAGAAGGCCTTGTATGCCACAAATGGGACTACAAATAAGTCGCCGGCCAAAGTCTCTTTAGTTTAAACGCGCGGTTACTGATAATTTTGGGAAGGTCGAATAGGGTTACGAATTTATTGAGTAGGTACCTATTTGATGACGTTATGGTAACCCTGAATCCTCCATCCATATGCCGTGTGATGCCGGATGCCGTGTGATGCCGGCTTAGAATAGCATCACCCCATTTCTTTCCTGTGGGTGTCGTAAGAAGCGACTAAAGGACTTGAGGGTATCATGTGTATTGCAATTTTAGGCGACAGGCTGACAACCGGTCACTATAGCGATACACGACAATAGCTAAAACGGCCCTCAAATATGTGTCAGACGTGGCGATAACGACCGTACTTTTACGGCCGTTGACGCTCTGCCTACCCCGCAAGGGATAAAGGCGTGATGTATGTATGTATGTATGTAATCCTTGGTATAACCTGATTTATAAAAAAGGGGACCCGAAATGGCAACATTATTGTTGACATCTTGCTCAAAAGACATGTAACATGAAAAAGACGCAAACAATAATGTTCCCATTTCGGGTCCCATTCTTCTACGAATCAGGTTATAATACCGAAATATACCATAAATTGTATAAAGCAATGAATTCCCTTTATAAGGATACCTAATTCAAGACCAAAAATCACAGGATTATCCAAATAAAAATGGATTAAAAACCTTCACAAAAAACCTTTGACAAAAAACCGGCCAAGAGCGTGTCAGACACGCCCACAAATAGGGTTTCGTAGTCAACGTTTAAATATCAGGTTTTTCAGCATTACAAACTTAATTTTGTTGCTGGTTTGTTAGCAGCAGTATGATGACCAACCGCAAATAGAAAAACTCAATTTTTTCTGAAACCTTTAAGGGTACGATATCCGTTATAGTTTTCATTGTAATTTTAAATTGTAAGCTATATTCCATATTTATTTCAAATTTTTAGCGTTTATACTTTAGAAGTTACAACTGGAACAAATTATGGGTCAAAAACGCCCTGGGTCTACACGATCTATCTTCTCACCAAATTTCATGTCGATAGCTCTAAAACTGACGAAGATATGAGGGCGCGGCATACAGACAGACAGACAGACAGACATGACGAAACTATAAGGGTTTCTAGTAGACTACGAAACCCTAAAAAGCAAGCCATAGAAATCCCAAAGATTTCGAAATTTTCTCGGTTAGTTAAAAGTGAACGCCTCGCCTATCTAGCTGCACAATACTCCGCACGTGCCGCATTAAATTTAATTAAGTTCAAATATTGAAGTGACCCTCTTCTACCTACAAAACTGAACAACTTTTATAAGAAACAAAAAATAATACTTTTACAACATTTTTATGAGGGTTTTTTTTTCATATTTCGACCTTTGCTGTTCCTTATGCGCACCCTGCATTTTTGCTATCAGTTATGTACTAGTATCTCAACCCATGTTTTAATTGTTTTTTTCGTTTGCGAGATCTAGTCGCCGACACTTTGAACCTTTAAGAATAATATAGCGCTTATATGAGGTGAAATTTTACTAGTGACCGATAGCGAAAACTCAGAACCGGCTAGTGATAAGGAACAACTTTCCCCCAGGAACATAGGTCGAAATACAAAATAATTTTTGGACCTCCCATACAAAATTGCCGATCAGCAGATTTGAGTTACTATGGGAGGTCAAAATATTTTTTCGTTTTTCGACCTATGTTCCTTGAGGAATGTTGTTCCTTATCAATAGCCGGTCCTGAGATTTCGCTATCGGTCACTAGTAAAATTTCACGCTATATTGGGTGAAATTTTACTAGTGACTAGTGACCGATAGCGAAATCTCAGAACCAGCTGGTGATAAGGAACAACTTTCCCCAAGGTACATAGGTCGAAATACGAAAAAAAAATTTTGACCTCCCATAGTACCTAACTCAAATCAGCTGATCGGCAACTTTATATAGGAGGTCTACATTTTTTTTTGTATTTCGACCTATGTTCCTTGGGGAAAGTTGTTCCTTATCACCAGCCGGTTCTGAGGTTTCGCTATCGGTCAATAGTAAAATTTCACCCCATATAATATAGCGCTGTGAGTGCATTAAAAACTCCAATACATTGAACCTTTCTGTCAGAGTTTTTCAGCAGCAACTAGTAGGCCTCTGACATAGTTTTGTAAAAGGTGCCATTTAAGTAATCAATCATGCTTATTCTGACAAAGACTTTAGTGCTTAAAGTGCCTTCTAAAGCACGAAACTATCTTTTTTCCGGATAATCAGGTGGTTTAGGTTGTAACCTAACCAAAGGCGGTTTTTTTACTGGTAAGTTTTAAATAACTGGACGCTGGCAAAAGTGTCTTCATATTATATGAATAAACTGATTGACCATAGTCGTCCATCAACAAAAAAAATCTTTTTGTCAAAGTTCGCGCGAAGTGCGTATAATGATACTGGCCACTTGCACTTTCGGAAAACTTTTTCTTCCAAGAGTTTCTTAGTAAAATGTAAGTATGATCGATCACAATATAAAGGTTTATTTTTGGATGAATTTATTCTTTTCGTTTACTGAATGTGAAGAAATATCAAGCAAACTAACAGTTCAATGTAAGGACGTCATTATTTTATTATGAATATTGTTTGGATCACCATTCAACATGCAACGTTTTCTATACAATAACCTACAAAGAATAATCCGCAAATAGTTTGATATGCTGCTGATAGTACGTACCTACCTAAATTTTCTAAGATTGTTGGAATGGTGAGTGACACCTCTGTAAAACTACTCATTGACCAGCTCGGACACGACTTCCGAATATTATTTGAATTTCGAACCTTCCGGTAGAGGAGGGGGCGGTAGGAGCCTTAAAGGGAATGCGTGTACCTGTTCTATGAGATCCTTAACTCTTCGCAAGTTGTCCTCAGCCTCCCTGTGCTGCGCGTCTACTTGTTCTTGTCGCGCCCTAATGTCCTGGTGTGTACGACTGATGTTCGGCGACATCTCGTTCAATGTGTTCACTGTTGGGACAAACAAAGTTCATTTCAGTTACAGGTGCTCAATTAAATTCCGCCTCACTTCAAGGTGAAGAAAAACCACAGATTTAGAGGTGTTTTTTTTTTTCGTTTTTGGAGTTATTTAGGCACAATTGTGTGGGCACGACGTATTTTTCTTTTCGCCATTATTATGCCTTAGTTTTTGTATGAAAGTTTTATATCAACATAAGATTGTATTTTGTAGACTCTTACGAGTTTGAAAATGTAATTTGATGTCGTAGGTATGTATGGAAAAAAACTAATGCTCTACTTTGCGAATTGTCGTGTTGTTTTGTGCAGAGTTTCTTATGAATACAACACTTTGCACTGAGCTGGGCAAGTCGCTTGCCAAGTGTAGATCTCGATATAGGGACACTGCAGTGGACTGTAAAGAGTAGTTGACTGCGGCTGTCGGATGATGATGATGATGTTTATGATGACTCACGCAGGTGGTCCAGGTTGGCCAGGCTGCGCTGCGCCTCGTCGGCCTGCTTAGGGAGCGTCTGCGCCCACTGCTTGCCGGCCGCCAGGTGCTTGTGGTGCTGTGTACTCACGCAGGTGGTCCAGGTGCTTGTGGTGCTGTGTACTCACGCAGGTGGTCCAGGTGCTTGTGGTGCTGTGTACTCACGCAGGTGGTCCAGGTTGGCGAGGCTGCGCTGCGCCTCGTCGGCCTGCTTAGGGAGCGTCTGCGCCCACTGCTTGCCGGCCGCCAGGTGCTTGTGGTGCTGTGTACTCACGCAGGTGGTCCAGGTGCTTGTGGTGCTGTGTACTCACGCAGGTGGTCCAGGTGCTTGTGGTGCTGTGTACTCACGCAGGTGGTCCAGGTTGGCGAGGCTGCGCTGCGCCTCGTCCGCCTGCTTGGGCAGGGTCTGCGCCCACTGCTTGCCGGCCGCCAGGTGCTTGTGGTGCTGTGTACTCACGCAGGTGGTCCAGGTGCTTGTGGTGCTGTGTACTCACGCAGGTGGTCCAGGTGCTTGTGGTGCTGTGTACTCACGCAGGTGGTCCAGGTTGGCGAGGCTGCGCTGCGCCTCGTCGGCCTGCTTAGGGAGCGTCTGCGCCCACTGCTTGCCGGCCGCCAGGTGCTTGTGGTGCTGTGTACTCACGCAGGTGGTCCAGGTTGGCCAGGCTGCGCTGCGCCTCGTCGGCCTGCTTGGGCAGCGTCTGCGCCCACTGCTTGCCGGCGGCCAGGTCCGCGCCGAGCTGCGCCATCGTGTCCATGGCGTCGCGCACCGTCGCGTTCACCGCGTCCGCCTTCTCCGCCGCCTCCGACAGCGAGAACTCGCCGGGCGTCGGCATCGCACTAATAAACGCAAGAGATTAAACATTGAAATATTACATAACAAAATTATTAAAGGCGAGAGGTATTTCGAAACATTAGCGAATATTAAAATCCTGATTTAGGTATAAGTAAAATTTTTGGGAAATATGCAAAATTTTCTACCACTTACAGGATTTTAACTTGCGACCTTAGGTATTTGTAAGCATGTTCGGTCAAAGGTCGCAGGTTCAAATGCGCCAAGATTACTGCACCCACTATATGCCGGCGTAGCCGGCCTTGGGTTACGTAGGCGCCAAGATTACTGCACCCACAATATGCTGGCGTAGCCGGCCTTCGATTACGTATGCGTACAATGTACAATGTAACTTACGGCTGTATAGCGTGGTCCTCGTCATCTGCAGCGTCGAGCAGGGCGCGGGCGGTCTGCAGCCCTTGCTCGGCTCGTGTGAGGTTGGGTCGCAGCTGCTCCTCCGCCTGTTGCACTGTACAATGTAACTTACAGCTGTATAGCGTGGTCCTCGTCATCTGCAGCGTCGAGGAGAGCGCGGGCGGTCTGCAGCCCCTGCTCGGCGCGGGTGAGGTTGGGTCGCAGCTGGTCTTCCACGGTGCCCAGCAGCTCGGCCGCCTGCCGCGACAGCGTCACCGAGCGGTTGCGCGACGGCTCCACGCGCTCCTTCAGCGCCTCGTTCTGTTTGTCACAGGAAATAGTACATTGTACACGCGATTAGAATGGATCCAATTGCAAACTAAATCCTTAGTTTGAGGCCCGAAGCGCAGCTGTGTTGTTGTTATATACTCACTACTAGCGTGGCGTTGTGCACGAGCTGCTCGGCTGTGTCGGCGTCGCGCTTGGCGTCGCCGATCTCCTGCACGATGCTGGAGTAGGCCGATGCTGCCGCGTACGCGTGCTGCGTGCCCGCGTTGTTGTTCTCGCGCTCGGCGTGCACGCGCAGATTGTCCGCCTGCACAGCAATAAAAAAATAGTACATTTCTACCTTCAACTACATTTCTTGTTAAATAGTTGACGAAATAATTAAGGCAGGTTGTAAGACGAAAAGACAGATAGATAGCAGGGCCGTAGCTACCGAAACTATATGGGCCTTTGGGTTATTGTCACCGAGATTGCTGCACCCGCTATATGCGCTGGCGTAGACAGCCTTGGGCTAAGTATATGCCAAGATGACTGCACCACACGTATGTGTAACCAGGTTTTTAGTCGTAGTATTGAAGTGTGTCCACGTGATGAACATTACCTTCTCTCTGAGCGCCCTGGCGTACCCCAGAGCATGGTTGGTGATGATCTTCAGTTGTGGGTATTCATCGCTGAGATACGCCAAGCGAACTTCCATCTCTTTGTTCACGGCGCTGTTCTCGTCGAGGGCCTGTAAATTTTGTACATGATTAGTAAGGTATTATACCTAGACGAGTAAACAAACATTTCAGCATAGTAGTTCAGATATATTACGATTCGAGGCTGCTATCTGCCACTAGTAGTGTGATATCCTTCGGGACAGGATTGTTTACCTTGGTGGAGTTGGTGACCACACCGGCAGCGAGCGTGTTGGCCAGGGTTGCGTTGCTGATGTCCAGCGCGGCCTCGATCAGGTCCTTCACGGCGGCGTCGTTCAGCTGCGTCACGGATGCGACTTTATTGCCGAACTTGGATTTCCTGTAGGAGATACGGGGATTTAGCAGTACGTTTCAAATTAAACGTGAGTTCCTGTCGTCCCCGGTGATAGTGTCTCCTCCCCGGTGTGTGGGCACAATGGCAAATCACGATTAATTTGAAGCGATTTGATTTAAAATCATTGAAAAAGATTCCCGTTGTCCCCGTTAAGCGTATTCCCGTTGAGGTTCAGACACGGTCACCGAAGGAAACGGGAACACTATGTTTAATTAAAATTACTTCTATCAATTTTCCTCATAAACTTGTAGTAGTAAAAGCAATGTTGTAAGAGTACAAAAATTTCACCGAAGAAGCTAAAAGTAATTTAGTTTCGTATGTTCAATTGTTCATTCGATGTTTTTTTTTCACTATTGTAATTTTAATTAATCATAGATCATTTGCTATATAGTCAAGGCTGTCTTTACAGGTGAGACGTGCGACGCGAGACGTAAAATGACATCGGTCAGACCAGTGACTGGCAGCCGTCATCGATGCGACGCGATTGAGTAGACGGCCGCTCGGCGGCTATCTGTTTCATAGATATTTTATTGAAACGGTTTCAAGCGTCGCGATGTATCCGTCTCATGTCTTACGTCTCGTTTAGTTAGCGCCTTACCTGTTCACGTAGTTGAGTCGGTCGGCCTCGTCGGATTTGTGCTTGGCGAGGTCGATGTATTTCAACATGTCGTCCATTTTGTCATTCAGCGCCTTGGTCCGGTTCAACTCCTCTTCGAATCTCTGCACAAATACACAGTACACGGTCAAAAATATGAAAAGACTCATGTAGAGATTAAAATTATTCTTTTTTACACGACTGCAGCAGAAAGGTTATGATTTTCGAGAGTATGTAAGTATGCAAGTATGTGGGTATGTCTGTAGACAAGAAATTCGTTTTCACGTGCTATACCTCAAAAACAGCTTGGCGGTTCTTGACATGTGTCGTTAGATTTGTCTCAGCAGCGCGAGTGACACTGGCTATGTGGTGGTGAATTTTTATCGGAAAATATAATTTTAATATTTCCGCAGTCGGTTTTTATTTTTTAAATACATTTGCTTGTTATTAAATTAAGGCTCCTACCGCCCCCTCCTCTACCGGAAGGTTCGAAATTTAAATAATATTCGGAAGTCGTGTTCGAGCTGGTCAATGAGTAGTTTTACAGAGGTGTCACTCACCATTCCAACAATCTTAGAAAATTTAGGTAGGTACGTACTATCAGCCAGCAGCATATCAAACTATTTTATTTTATTTTATTTTATTATTTGCGGATTATTCTTTGTAGGTTATTGTATAGAAAACGTTGCATGTTGAATGGTGATCCAAACAATATTCATAGTAAAATAATGACGTCCTTACATTGAACTGTTAGTTTGCTTGATATTTCTTCACATTCAGTAAAAGAAAAGAATAAATTCATCCAAAAGTAACCTTTATATTGTGATCGATCATACTTACATTTTACTAAGAAACTCTTGGAAGAAAAAGTTTTGCGAAAGTGCAAGTGGCCCGTACCTATCATTATACGCACTTCGCGCGAACTTTGACAAAAATATTTTTTTTATTGATGGACGACTATGGTCAATCAGTTTATTCATATAATATGAAGACACTTTTGCCAGCGTCCAGTTATTTAAAACTTACCAGTAAAAAAACAGCCTTTGGTTAGGTTACAACCTAAACCACCTGATTATCCGGAAAAAAGATAGTTTCGTGCTTTTGAAGGCACTTTAAGCACTTAAGTCTTTGTCAGAATAAGTATGATTGATTACTTAAATGGCACCTTTTACAAAACTATGTCAGAGGCCTACTAGTTGCTGCTGAAAAACTCTGACAGAAAGGTTCAATGTATTGGAGTTTTTAATGCACTCACAGCGCTATATTATATAGCGTGAAATTTTACTAGTGACCGATAGCGAAATCTCAGGACCGGCTATTGATAAGGAACAACATTCCTCAAGGAACATAGGTCGAAAAACGAAAAAATATTTTGACCTCCCATAGTAACTCAAATCTGCTGATCGGCAATTTTGTATGGGAGGTCCAAAAATTATTTTGTATTTCGACCTATGTTCCTTGTTTGTCCTTATCACTAGCCGGTTCTGAGTTTCGCTATCGGTCACTAGTAAAATTTCACCTCATATAAGCGCTATATTATTCTTAAAGGTTCAAAGTGTCTGCGACTAGATCTCGCAATTGAAAAAAACAAATAAAACATAGGTTGAGATACTAATACATACATAACTGATAGCAAAAATGCAGGGTGCGCATAAGGAACAGCAAAGGTCGAAATATAGGGTGAAATTTTACTAGTGACCGATAGCGAAAACCCAGAACCAGCTGGTGATAAGGAACAACTTTCCCCAAGGAACATAGGTCGAAACACGAAAATTTTTTTTTGACCTCCCATACTAATTCAAATCAGCTGATCGGCAACTTTGTATGGGAGGCCCAAAATTTTTTTTCGCTTTTCGACCTATGTTCCTTGGGGAAAGTTGTTCCTTATCACCAGCCGGTTCTGAGTTTTCGCTATCGGTCACTAGTAAAATTTCGCCCTATATGAAAAAAAAAACACATAAAAATGTTGTAAAAGTATAATTTTTTGTTTCTTATAAAAGTTGTTCAGTTTTGTAGGTAGAAGAGGGTCACTTCAATATTTGAACTTAATTAAATTTAATGCGGCACGTGCGGAGTATTGTGCAGCTAGATAGGCGTTCACTTTTAACTAACCGAGAAAATTTCTAAATCTTTGGGATTTCTATGGCTTGCTTTTTTGTCAAAGGTTTTTTTGTGAAGGTTTTTAATCCATTTTTATTTGGATAATCCTGTGATTTTTGGTCTTGAAATAGGTATCCTTATAAAGGGAATTCATTGCTTTATACAATTTATGGTATATTTCGGTATTACAACCTGATTCGTAGAAGAATGGGACCCGAAATGGGAACATTATTGTTTGCGTCTTTTCATGTTACATGTCTTTTGAGCAAGATGTCAACAATAATGTTGCCATTTCGGGTCCCCTTTTTATAAATCAGGTTATACCAAGGATTCAGGGTTACCATAACGTCATCAAATAGGTACCTACCTACTCAATAAATTCGTAACCCTATTCGAACTTCCCAAAATTATCAGTAACCGCGCGTTTAAACTAAAGAGACTTTGGCCGGCGACTTATTTGTAGTCCCTTTCACACATGTGCAAAGGAACAAGTAATACGTGTGTCGCGCGACAAAAGTCGCATGTGTGATCACGGTATAAATGCAAGTTTAAACATGATTGACATTCCATTTGTGGCATACAAGGCCTTCTTTACAAACAATATTTTAAAACGTGAACTAGTCTATGAAACTGCACAACTTTCCTCAAGAACATATGACTAAATATAAAAAAATGGGCTTCCCATACAAACTAAATCGCTCGGCTAGTGCATTTGTATGGGAGTTAAAATATGATTTTTCATTTTTCGACATACGTTTCTTGGGGAAAGTTGTTCAGTTTCATGAGTAACTTGACCTCCTTTCGGTTTTATTGGTTGATTTGTAACTTTTTTTAGTACGACTACCTACCTCGTTTTTATCTTGCGCCCCAATGAATCAAAGTAGTACTGACATTGGCATAATTGTCATATCATTGGGCAAAATGCCATTATAAAAATAAGTTACGACAAATTTCTTGCTATAATAGAATTATTTCCTCAAAATGTGGTGCAAATGGGTACAAATGAACAGTTTGGTGGGTCTGCCTCATATAACGTTTATCTATGACCCATTCCACGTCAGTTTTGACTGCAGGGGAAACGTATCAAAACAAATACCTTTTATCAACCATTGATTCCTTGGAATGAATCCGGAAACAGTAAGTTTGTCGCAAGATTACTTGATAATGGTGTAGGTTTATCAAAAAGTTGCATCTGTGATGAGTTCAACATTGAATAGTGAGTAATAATCATATAAAGTTTAATAATTTTCAATAACCATTGACGCAAAACATTTGTACAATATGGTAGCATGGTCATGATAACAGAGAAAAATAGAGGTAACTTCACATTTTTATTTCTTAGTATTTTGGGATAAACTTCGATTTTTGGTTTCAGGAAGCTTTTCCCCATATTTTGTAGAACAAAATTCATTTTTTTTCTGATAATGACGTGTCCTAGATTATGTAATATATAGGAAAACGTAGCTCGTTTTCAGCTCGCTTCATAGGAGCTCCCCCCTTAAGGAATAACGCGTTTTTTTCTCTACCATTTGCAAACCGTTTTAAAATAAGAAAGTACCTTGGCTTGTTGGTAAACGGGTTCGACGAAGACGTTCATCCTCTCTATCTGGGCCGTGGCGTTGTTGAATGCACTCTCGGCCTGCTCCTTGCGAGGCGAAAGGTCTTTAGCTGGAGACAATAAAAGGAGGAGATTAACTGGGAACTAAATGGCGTTTCTCAGACTGTGATAAGTCTAAAGATTAGCAACACGCTTTAGAATATTCTTAAAACTTCTTATCATTGTATTCGAAGGAGCTTGTTTCGATTTAGAACCTCAAGTAATGACTATAGAAACTTTTATGCATACCATGAACCATTTAAGGAAGTCTTAGGTATACATGTACCTACCGCGAGCTTTACTCACCCTGCATGTCTGATGACTTGATCTGCTCAGCTTCCTGTAACGCGCTGTCTACTTTAGGCTGCTGGCTGAGCTCCAGCCCGGTAGCCAGGTCTGCCACGTGGTCTACCACCTCCTTGGCACCTGCTGCAAATAGCTTTACCCACCTTCCATATCTGACGTGATCTGCTCGGCTTCTTGTAACGCGCTGCCCACTTTCGGCTGCTGGCTGGGCTCCAGCCCTGTGGCCAGGTCTGCCACTTCCTTGGCAGCGTTGGCATGTGCTCGCACCGCTACTAGCGTCTCGGATGCAGCTGACGCCAGCCCTACTGCAAGGTCTACTCACCCTGCATATCTGACTTGATCTGCTCGGCTTCTTGTAAAGCGCTGTCCACTTTTGGCTGCTGGCTGAGCTCCAGCCCGGTAGCCAGGTCTGCGACGTGGTCTACCACCTCCTTAGCGGCGTTGGCCTGTGCTCGCACCGCTTCTAGCGTCTCGGCCGCAGCTGATGCCAGCTCTACTGCAAATCTACTTACCCTCCATGTCTGACTTGATCTGCTCAGCTTCTTGTACCGCGCTGTCTACTTTAGGCTGCTGGCTGAGCTCCAGCCCTGTAGCCAGGTCTGCTACGTGGTCTACCACCTCCTTGGCAACTGATGTTCTTATACTACTGCAAAGTCTACTCACCTTCCATATCTGACTTGATCTGCTCAGCTTCTTGCAACACGCTGTCAACTGAGCTCCAGCCCGGTGGCCAGGTCTGCCACGTGGTCTACCACTTCCTTGGCAGCGTTGGCCTGTGCTCGCACCGCTACTAGCGTCTCGGATGCAGCTGAAGCCAGTTCTACTGCAAGATCTACTCACCTTCCATATCGGACTTGATCTGCTCAGCTTCTTGCAACGCGCTGTCTACTTTCGGCTGCTGGCTGAGCTCCAGCCCTGTAGCCAGGTCTGCTACGTGGTCTACCACCTCCTTGGCAACTGATGTTCTTATACTACTGCAAAGTCTACTCACCTTCCATATCTGACTTGATCTGCTCAGCTTCTTGCAACACGCTGTCAACTGAGCTCCAGCCCGGTGGCCAGGTCTGCCACGTGGTCTACCACCTCCTTAGCGGCGTTGGCCTGTGCTCGCACCGCTACTAGCGTCTCGGATGCAGCTGAAGCCAGTTCTACTGCAAGGTCTACTCACCTTCCATATCGGACTTGATCTGCTCAGCTTCTTGCAACGCGCTGTCTACTTTAGGCTGCTGGCTGAGCTCCAGCCCGGTAGCCAGGTCTGCGACGTGGTCTACCACCTCCTTAGCGACTTCATACACTGCAAGGTCTACTCACCTTCCATGTCGGAATTGATCTGTTCAGCTTCTTGCAACGCGCTGTCTACTTTCAGCTGCTGGCTGAGCTCCAGTCCTGTGGCCAGGTCTGCCACATGGTCTACCACTTCCTTAGCAGCGTTGGCTTGTGCTCGCACCGCCACCAGCGTCTCGGATGCAGCAGACGCCAGCTCTGCTGCAAGATCTACTCACCTTCCATATCTGACTTGATCTGCTCAGCTTCTTGTAACGCGCTGTCCACTTTAAGCTGCTGGCTAAGCTCCAGCCCGGTGGCCAGGTCTGCCACATGGTCTACCACTTCCTTAGCGGCGTTGGCCTGTGCTCGCACCGCCACCAGTGTCTCGGATGCAGCTGAAGCCAGCTCTACTGCAAGGTCTACTCACCCTCCATGTCAGACTTGATCTGCTCAGCTTCTTGTAACGCGCTGTCTACTTTCGGCTGCTGGCTGAGCTCCAGCCCGGTAGCCAGGTCTGCCACATGGTCTACCACTTCCTTAGCGGCGTTGGCCTGTGCTCGCACCGCTACTAGCGTCTCGGCCGCAGCTGAAGCCAGCTCTACTGTAAGGTCTACTCACCTTCCATATCTGCCTTGATCTGCTCGGCTTCTTGTAAAGCGCTGTCCACTTTAGGCTGCTGACTAAGCTCCAGCCCGGTAGCCAGGTCTGTGACGTGGTCTACCACTTCCTTAGCAGCGTTGGCCTGTGCTCGCACCGCCACCAGCGTCTCGGATGCAGCTGATGCCAGTTCTACTGCAAGGTCTACTCACCTTCCATATCTGACTTGATCTGCTCGGCTTCTTGCAACGCGCTGTCTACTTTCGGCTGCTGGCTGAGCTCCAGCCCTGTAGCCAGGTCTACCACCTCCTTACCGCTGGTATATATACACCTACTGAAGGTCCACTCACCTTCCATATCTGACTTGATCTGCTCAGCTTCCTGCAGCGCGCTGTCCACTTTCGGCTGCTGGCTGAGTTCCAGCCCCGTAGCCAGGTCTGCGACGTGGTCTACCACCTCCTTGGCAGCGTTGGCCTGTGCTCGCACCGCCACCAGCGTCTCGGATGCAGCTGAAGCCAGCTCTACTGCAAGGTCTACTCACCCTCCATATCGGACTTGATCTGCTCGGCTTCTTGTAAAGCGCTGTCCACTTTAGGCTGCTGGCTAAGCTCCAGCCCGGTGGCCAGGTCTGCCACATGGTCTACCACTTCCTTAGCGGCGTTGGCCTGTGCGCGCACCGCTACCAGCGTCTCGGATGCAGCTGACGCCAGCTCGGCCGCGCGACCGATCTGCTCGTCGCAGTCTGTGGCCGCGAACTCCGCCTGGACAAATAAACGTCACGCTATTATAGGTATAGGTTATTTTTAATCAATACTATAGTCGAGAAGACCACTCACTGTATTCGCGGCTGTATGGTACTCCCATTCTCACTTGAGTTTACCACCAAGTGGGAAAAGTAGCGCCATACAGCCGTCAATGCAGCGAGTGGTCTTCTCCACTATAGTCTTTGCAGGACGATTCTACTCATGATTATGGAAAACTTTTACTGTGGGGATCATCACCAAAATCGCGATAACAATCGCCACAAAAAAGAGCTAATTTATGCCATTTCAAAGAGACTTCCTATACAAGGTGTTAATTTAAATGTGTGTCGTACGTAGCTTAAGGGTAGGTTCACTAATAATAAAGGAAACAGTTTAAAAAAAACTGGATACAAAAAATATTATTTGCCTTCCTGTCGACACCGTTTGGCAAAGTCGCGCGCAACGTGCTCCTTTCGCTCAGACCGCGCAGCAGCGTGACGCAGCGTGAGCGTGAACAGATGAGGTTGCTCGCTCGGTGAGACCGCGGTACGGTAATTCATTTCTTTTTGGGGATTTTTTAAAATATATTTTACTTTTTTATTTATCGATACTGAAACTGAGCTATGGCTATGAAATTAAGCATTTATATTAATATTATGAGAGACGCACCGAGCGCAGCAGAGTCTTGACGGTGTTGTCGAGCGCGTCGACGGCCGCGGCCGCCTGCTCGTCGTCCACCGACCGCAGCCGCAGCACGCGCGGCTTCAGAGTGTTATACAACTAGAGATGAGTGAGGGAGACTAGACGCACCGAGCGCAGCAGAGTCTTGACGGTGTTGTCGAGCGCGTCGACGGCCGCGGCCGCCTGCTCGTCGTCCACCGACCGCAGCCGCAGCACGCGCGGCTTCAGAGTGTTATACAACCAGAGATGAGTGAGGAGACTAGACGCACCGAGCGCAGCAGAGTCTTGACGGTGTTGTCGAGCGCGTCGACGGCCGCGGCCGCCTGCTCGTCGTCCACCGACCGCAGCCGCAGCACGCGCGGCTTCAGACTGTTATACAACTAGAGATGAGTGAGGGAGACTAGACGCACCGAGCGCAGCAGAGTCTTGACGGTGTTGTCGAGCGCGTCGACGGCCGCGGCCGCCTGCTCGTCGTCCACCGACCGTAGCCGCAGCACGCGCGGCTTCAGACTGTTATACAACTAGAGATGAGTGAGGGAGACTAGACGCACCGAGCGCAGCAGAGTCTTGACGGTGTTGTCGAGCGCGTCGACGGCCGCGGCCGCCTGCTCGTCGTCCACCGACCGCAGCCGCAGCACGCGCGGCTTGAGAGTGCTATACAACTAGAGTTGAGTGAGGGAGACTACACGCACCGAGCGCAGCAGAGTCTTGACGGTGTTGTCGAGCGCGTCGACGGCCGCGGCCGCCTGCTCGTCGTCCACCGACCGCAGCCGCAGCACGCGCGGCTTCAGAGTGTTATACAACTAGAGATGAGTGAGGGAGACTAGACGCACCGAGCGCAGCAGAGTCTTGACGGTGTTGTCGAGCGCGTCGACGGCCGCGGCCGCCTGCTCGTCGTCCACCGACCGCAGCCGCAGCACGCGCGGCTTCAGACTGTTATACAACCAGAGATGAGTGAGGAGACTAGACGCACCGAGCGCAGCAGAGTCTTGACGGTGTTGTCGAGCGCGTCGACGGCCGCGGCCGCCTGCTCGTCGTCCACCGACCGCAGCCGCAGCACGCGCGGCTTGAGAGTGTTATACAACTAGAGATGAGTGAGGGAGACTAGACGCACCGAGCGCAGCAGAGTCTTGACGGTGTTGTCGAGCGCGTCGACGGCCGCGGCCGCCTGCTCGTCGTCCACCGACCGCAGCCGCAGCACGCGCGGCTTGAGAGTGTTATACAACTAGAGATGAGTGAGGGAGACTAGACGCACCGAGCGCAGCAGAGTGTTATACAACTAGAGATGAGTGAGGGAGACTAGACGCACCGAGCGCAGCAGAGTCTTGACGGTGTTGTCGAGCGCGTCGACGGCCGCGGCCGCCTGCTCGTCGTCCACCGACCGCAGCCGCAGCACGCGCGGCTTCAGAGTGTTATACAACTAGAGATGAGTGAGGGAGACTACACGCACCGAGCGCAGCAGAGTCTTGACGGTGTTGTCGACCACGTCCACCGACCGCAGCCGCAGCACGCGCGGCTTGAGAGTGTTATACAACTAGAGATGAGTGAGGGAGACTAGACGCACCGAGCGCAGCAGAGTCTTGACGGTGATGTCGAGCGCGTCGACGGCCGCGGCCGCCTGCTCGTCGTCCACCGACCGCAGCCGCAGCACGCGCGGCTTCAGAGTGTTATACAACTAGAGATGAGTGAGGGAGACTAGACGCACCGAGCGCAGCAGAGTCTTGACGGTGTTGTCGAGCGCGTCGACGGCCGCGGCCGCCTGCTCGTCGTCCACCGACCGCAGCCGCAGCACGCGCGGCTTCAGAGTGTTATACAACCAGAGATGAGTGAGGAGACTAGACGCACCGAGCGCAGCAGAGTCTTGACGGTGTTGTCGAGCGCGTCGACGGCCGCGGCCGCCTGCTCGTCGTCCACCGACCGCAGCCGCAGCACGCGCGGCTTCAGACTGTTATACAACTAGAGATGAGTGAGTGAGACTAGACGCACCGAGCGCAGCAGAGTCTTGACGGTGTTGTCGAGCGCGTCGACGGCCGCGGCCGCCTGCTCGTCGTCCACCGACCGCAGCCGCAGCACGCGCGGCTTCAGAGTGTTATACAACTAGAGATGAGTGAGGGAGACTAGACGCACCGAGCGCAGCAGAGTCTTGACGGTGTTGTCGAGCGCGTCGACGGCCGCGGCCGCCTGCTCGTCGTCCACCGACCGCAGCCGCAGCACGCGCGGCTTCAGACTGTTATACAACCAGAGATGAGTGAGGAGACTAGACGCACCGAGCGCAGCAGAGTCTTGACGGTGTTGTCGAGCGCGTCGACGGCCGCGGCCGCCTGCTCGTCGTCCACCGACCGCAGCCGCAGCACGCGCGGCTTGAGAGTGTTATACAACTAGAGATGAGTGAGGGAGACTAGACGCACCGAGCGCAGCAGAGTGTTATACAACTAGAGATGAGTGAGGGAGACTAGACGCACCGAGCGCAGCAAAGTGTTATACAACTAGAGATGAGTGAGGGAGACTAGACGCACCGAGCGCAGCAGAGTGTTATACAACTAGAGATGAGTGAGGGAGACTAGACGCACCGAGCGCAGCAGAGTGTTATACAACTAGAGATGAGTGAGGGAGACTAGACGCACCGAGCGCAGCAGAGTCTTGACGGTGTTGTCGAGCGCGTCGACGGCCGCGGCCGCCTGCTCGTCGTCCACCGACCGCAGCCGCAGCACGCGCGGCTTCAGACTGTTATACAACTAGAGATGAGTGAGGGAGACTAGACGCACCGAGCGCAGCAGAGTGTTATACAACTAGAGATGAGTGAGGGAGACTAGACGCACCGAGCGCAGCAGAGTCTTGACGGTGTTGTCGAGCGCGTCGACGGCCGCGGCCGCCTGCTCGTCGTCCACCGACCGCAGCCGCAGCACGCGCGGCTTCAGAGTGTTATACAACCAGAGATGAGTGAGGGAGACTAGACGCACCGAGCGCAGCAGAGTCTTGACGGTGTTGTCGAGCGCGTCGACGGCCGCGGCCGCCTGCTCGTCGTCCACCGACCGCAGCCGCAGCACGCGCGGCTTCAGAGTGTTATACAACTAGAGATGAGTGAGGGAGACTAGACGCACCGAGCGCAGCAGAGTCTTGACGGTGTTGTCGAGCGCGTCGACGGCCGCGGCCGCCTGCTCGTCGTCCACCGACCGCAGCCGCAGCACGCGCGGCTTCAGAGTGTTATACAACTAGAGATGAGTGAGGGAGACTAGACGCACCGAGCGCAGCAGAGTGTTATACAACTAGAGATGAGTGAGGAGACTAGACGCACCGAGCGCGGCAGAGTCTTGACGGTGTTGTCGAGCGCGTCGACGGCCGGGGCCGCCTGCTCGTCGTCCACCGACCGCAGCCGCAGCACGCGCGGCTTGAGACTGTTATACAACTAGAGATGAGTGAGGAGACTAGACGCACCGAGCGCAGCAGAGTCTTGACGGTGTTGTCGAGCGCGTCGACGGCCGCGGCCGCCTGCTCGTCGTCCACCGACCGCAGCCGCAGCACGCGCGGCTTCAGACTGTTATACAACTAGAGATGAGTGAGGGAGACGCACCGAGCGCAGCAGAGTCTTGACGGTGTTGTCGAGCGCGTCGACCGCCGCGGCCGCCTGCTCGTCGTCCACCGACCGCAGCCGCAGCACGCGCGGCTTCAGAGTGTTATACAACTAGAGATGAGTGAGGGAGACTAGACGCACCGAGCGCAGCAGAGTCTTGACGGTGTTGTCGAGCGCGTCGACGGCCGCGGCCGCCTGCTCGTCGTCCACCGACCGCAGCCGCAGCACGCGCGGCTTGAGAGCCTCCAGCTGCGCTGCCGTGTAGTTCAGGCGCTGCGTCGTGAAGAACGAGTCTGCTTTGTTCTGGAAAACATCGTGTAAAAAGTTTGGTCAACATTATGAAAAAGAATAACACAAAAACTTTTAAATTAAATAATGAGAAAATTGAAAAATTCACCAGCGACCGCCGGGACTGTGGATCACCGTTCCACCGCTCTACCGACTGAGCTACGGGCGCCAAGCGGACCCTGGTGAATTTCTCAACCTCTTGATGCTCGTCTCGAAGCAACTATTAAGGCCGCTATAGAGCTTTTCACGAAGCCCATACAATTTTCCCTGCCAGACCTCTCGGAGCGTCATTTTGCGAAAAACATGGGGATGTTTGAATATTTTTTACAGTGATATTATGAATAAAAATAAATATATTTTTCTGCAATTAGGTTAAGTACATCTTCTTAAATAACATATATTTTTTTTAAATCTTTACTACTGTTACTTTTTCATACAGAAGCCGTTATAATGGCGCATTATTTTGCAAAAAATCGTATATAAAAACGTGGTATTATTCTATATTTCTGAATAAAATTGTAAAATGTTCACTGTAGACTTTGTTCTCAAATATATACTCTATTTTTTTGTATAATTGATATTTTTTTACAGTGAACCAAAACTCTAAAACTCACGCTTGATTTGAGGTCTTTTCCTGAATTTTGGTTTTGTCGCTTTAGATATCGCTGTTTGTAACAGGTTTAAAACTAAAATGTTAATATTTACATTGTACATTTTTTAGATGAAAATATGCTTGATTAAATGTTCAAGTATCATATTATTTTTACATAACGGTTTTCGAGAAACTCGCATGTTTATAAAGCCAATATTTGCAAATTTGCTAGAAAAAATTGAATGCAGTCTTAAGCGACATCTAATTGTAAAAACTACTACTAGATGTCGCTTAATCATTGCTTGCTTAATTTTTCAATTTTCTCATTATTTAATTCATGAGAACAATATAGCGCTGTGAGTGCATTAAAAATTCCAATACACAGGAACTTTGTCGACGACATAATATGTGAGCTAAACTATCATCATCTGCTTGCTCTTATTCCAAATCAGTTAGGGTAGCGCGGCGCTACATGTTTTGTGAGAGCACAAAATCATGTTGCAAAAGGATTTGGCAATGTCTTATGACAGGCCGCCTGCCTGATCTACCCTCTTTGGGAATGCTTTTATTAAACTAAAATAGTTATCCTCAAAAACTAAACTTTATAGAGATCCCCCAGTGTGCCCCCGTGAGACATGGCTAGTGTAAAATAATCTTTGGAACTTTCCTTCAGACGTAAATATATTCAATGAAATCGGTTATAATTATGAAATATTATTTTATATAAAAATGAAATCAATTAATCACAATTAATAAAGGTAATCAATCAGTAAACTTGTATTCGCTATTGGCTCCGCTTGGGAAATCGTGAAATCGTAGAGGACGTGTGAGGTTCAATTTAATTAAATATTGCTTGAAACGCTTTGCACACCTAAATTTAAACATGTCAAGTTTGATCAATGATCGGTTATCTCGTGCTGGATTTATTCATCACAGGTTATTGCCAAATCATTGTAAAGGTGCTCTAGCTCCAGTGGACTAGCCCAACAGTTGTACAGTCTAGGCTAATATTAAAAAAATGCACCTGACGACTTGTCAATTAGCATGGGAGTTGCATGGGAGGCCCAAATATATTTTTTAGATTGTGAGCTATGTTTTTTGGGAAAAACTGTCTAGTTTCATAATTGGTACACCCCTTAAAATATTTGCAGTATCCTAGATTCCTAGGGTACTTATCTACTGTAACTACAAAAATATGGAAAATTGTATGCTTTAAACTGCCGTTTAAGGGCGCTACGTGACGCGCGCGTATGCGTGACATGCACGTAATCGTTTTATCGTATGAGATTGTATGACAGGCTACACACCGCGCTACGCGCGTGATTACGCCGTTGTTACGCGTACGCATGCGTATTCGGTGTGCAGCCTCTTATACAGTCCAACGTCATCTCTACGCGCGTGATGACGCATACGCGCCCGGTGTGTAGCGCCCTTTAAGGGCGCTTGTCCACCGCCGCCGTCACCGTCACGGCAACGAGAACGAGATCATTTCGGGCCGAGTTTAATATGAAGTGACGGCGACGTGGCGGTTGTGCGGTGGACACGCGGCTAAGTAAATGTATGTACCGCTACTTCGGCGCCATCATCTCGTTCTCGGTGACGTGATTAATTTTTAAACAAAATAACTATAAAAAATATGTGTTTTGGCGCCACAATAATACAGGTAAATGATGTCAAATGCCAGTGTTTTCATAGAAAATATCGTTTTAAAAAGAAACTGATGGTCTTTCTACAGATTCAAAATGTTACGGGTTTTACACCAACAGATGGCGTTAAAATGTGTCAATTGCTCAGCTAGCGCTTTGGTAAGTGCTAATACTGTAGGCTTTATTTTAATCATACACTCATTTGCCAGTTGCTGAAACATGATTTAAATTCTTGGCAAGCATGTTCCAATATCGTCTATATCATCACTTACAACAGGGAGATAGCAGAAAATGCGGGCCTATCTTATAGAGTGTATGTAATGGTGTATCTTAAGGAATGGTGTACCGGTAACTTTGCAGGAGTGCTCAGACCATGTAGCTGAACAACTTCTTTTATGAAGGCTTTGTTGGCAGCTGCCTGACTTTCTATGTAAACTCGAAAATTAATTTTGGTTTCCCATCATAATAGGCTCTAGAGTAAAAGTTCTTCTGTTTCATGGTCTGATCTTGCTCGCTTTTCGGTACACCATCCCTTACACCTTGTATAGCAAAAAAATGAGCTGATCAAAGCCCTTTAGGTGCATAATGTCCATTTTGCAAAATTTCCAGTAGTGTATTTTTGAGTATTTAATGCTCTAAGCACCTTGAATATCTACATCGACATATAATGCTACAATAGTTACAAAAGACGTAATGAAAAAGAAATAATTTGTTTGGGCTCCTTTAATTATGTTAGAGTGTATTGTATTGCAACAATACAACTGTCAAAAAATTCAGATACAACACAGAAGGTTCAAAAGTGCGTGTTAAGATAACAATTGTATTTGATGTCAGCGATAAAAAAGCAGATTTAACTTAGATACACTGCCATGTTAGCAGCCACCGCCGCATTAGCTCTTTGTAGGGATACAGCCACTCTCTGTGCCAAACCTTGTGATACTAAACTGAACAGTCGTATAGCTCTCATCTGAATAGAATGTACAGTTAGAGCCAAACTATCAGCTATATTGTCTGCCAAACGTTGTCTAGAAGCGTCATCCGGAAGCATTCTTTCATAGAAATCAGCAGCCCCTTGCAAATCTACCGCGTTACTCTCCAGTATTTGCAAATATTCTTTTGGTCTGTTCTCATCTACTACAGGTAATGGTCCGTTGAAAGTATTTGGATAGTAAAATGGAGCATCTTTGCCGTTGTCCCAAACGGGAGGACTTCCATACCTGTCATATGTTTTCTGGTAGTATGGTGCATTAACGCCAGTTTTAAGGTGATTACGACCAAGTCGGTAATTTTGTGCGTCTCGATAAGCAAACCTTCGAGCCCTAAAAACTGCGTCGACTGGTCCAGGAATACCAGGAACTAAGTTGGCTGAGTTGAAAGCAGCCATTTCTATATCCCTATAATGGTTTTCAGTAGTTTTGTTTAACACTAGTTTTCCAATAGGGACTGTATGGTAAGTGCCATTTTTCCAAAGACGTGTGACCTCGAAAGGATTGTAGTCTACTGTTTGGATGTCTTTCAAGGACATCACATCCATTTCTAATCGCCACACAGGATATGTTCCATTTTCTATAGAATTGTAAAACTTTCTCGTCAAGTAATCTATGTCACTTATCGACATAATCTGGTCTCTAGTCAAGTACCGACGGCCCAGTTCTGTCCTCCAATTGAATCTGGCATACCATCTTTCATCATGATCATTAATGAGCTCATACGTGTGAATCGGGAAATAGTCAGTATGACCGAAACCATCTGGAACCGCGAAATCGGACCTTAAAAACAAGTTTGCAGCCAGTGCACCAGGTAACAGAATGATATGATCCCACATAGCGGTCGGGTCAGGTAAGTTAGACCTGACATTCCTTCTGAAAGAACCATGTACGAAATCTGGAAATATAGTTGGATCTTTGTTAGGAAACAATGGCAATTGTATGCTCAGGAAGTCAAGATTTCCTTCTTTGGTATAAAGCTTCACTGATAAACCTTTCAGATCATGTTCAAGATCAGGCCCTGCACTGCCTGTTCCTCCCACAGAGAGTCGGGCCAAGGCTGGAGTTTTCTTTCCGATGCCGTTGAACACGTCGGCTTTAGTATACTTGGATACATCATGGGTAACTTCGAAGTATCCCCATGCACCAGTGCCTTTTGCTTGAACAACTCTAATTGGGATTCTTTCTCCGTCTAAATGGGATTCATGGTCAAAAAAGAAATCGTTTCGGAAAAGATCAGAGTTAACTGCGATGGTGTCACGAATGTCAACCGGTGCTCCTGATCCTATTGTCAATAATCCTATCGGTTTCTGAAACAACATAAAAAACTATAAATGAGTAATTTGTGTTAAATTCAAAAATTCCTTCAAAGCTGTGCCCAACAACAAGTTTAGAATGTGCGGCAAGAAGAAATGTTCAATTATGCGCTGAGACGGCTTCAGAAAACAACATTCTTGAATTGTATGTTTTTTGGTTGTTATTGTTATACTTGCCAATATCAACAAATTGTATCAGGCTTTTAATTTATGAGGGCGAAGTAAAATAGGTACTTACAGGATGTTCTAATTTGAAGTTTGGTAGCTGCCTCATCGACGGTAGAGACGGTTGAGGATCACCATCAGTAAGGTTGCCGTGATCGGATTCTGTACTGGCTACCCACTTCACGAACAAAAAGTACAGCAGAGCACTTGCCCGGGCCATGATCAGATAATCAATGAAATATACAAAAATACATCTTCAATATATAATATGAAGTGCACATGAAAATTCGTTACACGGACGTGCATTATTTAACTTAACGTTAACGTACACAAATAATAATAATTTAACTTGTATCCGCTATTGGCTTCACATAGGAAATCGTAAAATTTGGCTGGAATATCAAATCTCAAATGTGTGGCTCAAATTATATAAACACTATCATGTTTTCATGTTACATGATTTCGTGTTGTAACAAATCATGTTGCAACGATCACGACCCCAATTGAATTGGGATAAGGTTAGATGATGTTTAATTGATACGAGCACACGTTCCAACAGAAAACATTTTTGTAATCGCCTCCTTCATCTGATTACCCTACATGATAGGATACAGAAAAAAACATTCCGCCATATTTGTGATATCAAAGTTGTTCACCTAAAACTGTGTGGCAAAGTAAGCAGAGGGGAAAGTAACATACTCATGTAAAAAGGCATGCAACTGTTACAAAATAATGAAATCGTCAGCATGCCGGATTAAACTTTTTCGCAGGGCAGATTTTCATCTCTGAATAAATGATGAACGAAGGCGAAACTATCCCTTACGTTTCAACTTCAGTGTTTCAGTAATCCCCTAAAAGAATTCCCAACGAGGGTTGACGTCAGGTAGGCGGCTGGTCATAGATAATTTTTAATTTAGCTACTTCATTTTAAGTATGAGGCGAATTTATTTTTCAAATTGACCTAACTTAACTATAGCTAGAATACTTTAAGCAGAGGGGAAAGTAATATACTTATGTAGAAAGGCATGCAACTGTTACAAAATAATGAAATCGGATTCATCAGCAAGCCGGATTAAACTTTTTCGCAGGGCAGGTTTTCATGTCTGAATAAATAATAAACAAAGGCGAAACTAGGTATCCCTTACGTTTCGAATTCAGTGTTTCAGTAACCCCCTACAAAAGCATTCCCAACGAGGGTTGACGTCAGGTAGGCGGCTCGTCATGGATTATTTTTAATTTACCTATTTAATTTTAAGTAAGAGGAGAATGGACATTATGCACCTAAAGGTTATTTTCCTTTAGGTGCATAATGTCCCTTTCGCAAAATGTCCAGTGGTGAAAATATGTCCAGTTTGCATAATGTCCAGTTTGCATAATGACCAGTTCACAATAAGTCCAGTTTATATGAAATACTGGGTTTGGGATTGACCCAAACTGAACATTTTACAAACTGGACATTTTGCAAACTGGTCATTATGCAAACTGGACATATTTTCACCACTGGACATTTTGCAAAATGGACATTATGCACCTAAAGGTTTATTGTTCGAATTGACCTCGCTCGCTGGCTAACTTAACTATAGCTAGAATACTTACCTTGAAGTCCTTGGTTTCGTTGACGAGCCTCTCGCTCATGTCTTCGACGGAGATGAGCAGCGCGTCGGTGCAGGTGGAACACTCCAGGCAGCCCTCGTGGTCGATCAGCACCCATCTGCAGATCATAATATCGTGTCAATGAAATAAGAAATTGAAAAAATCTCAGGCAACGACCGGTACTAAAAAGTTGTAAATACTTTCTTCTGGATGTCGCTTCGAGACGAGCTTCAAGAGATTAAAATTTGCCAAGCATCAATCGGTGCAATGATAACTCAGGGGCAGAGCATTGAAACGGTAGCTCGCGCGTCGGTTCTATCCCCGGTCGATGCTTGAAATTTTTTCAACATTTTATTCAGGGTGTCCCACACGAAAAGAGAGAGAGAGAGAACATCTTACGAGAACATCTTATTTCATTTATGAGAATAGCACTTTCTTAAAATCATCGTTCCATCTAGGGAGCGCCCAACGATACTACGACGATACGCTTCCCAAGTGTCACTGCATGCTATTCGGCGTGCGATTTTTGCCCGGTCTTTCTTTATTCATCAATGAAGCAAGCTGAAGTGGAAGTGGACTGGTCACATTTGTCGTAGAAGTAGGCCACGCCTCGGCAAGCGTAGCATTGGACTCCCTCCGGCCAGATGGACCGACGAGGGCGACTGGTAGCTGAGATCGTGCCTTGTGCACAAAATAGAGAGTATACAGAAAGTTCACTCGGCCCTATTTCGGATTTTCGCGATTGATACTTGTTACATAGCTAGGGCTGCAACTGTCAAAAATCTCTAAGTATAAAAATATCAAAACAGCAAAATCTGTTATAGTATAATGTGATATCATTCTGAGCCAATTTTAAATCCAATAAAGGATCATGCCGTGGATTAGGCCCACTACCCCCGCCGCCCCCATTTCAGTCATTTAGGAACCCTTACTTTAAAATCTTGAAATACGCACCGTACCACAAATTCGCATTTTATGAAAAGTTAATATGATTTGTGCGGTCCTTTGCTCTCAACAACAACGGGCTATCCTGAGGGAGAAATTAGTAAAAAATAAAAGTAATATTATTCTCCCAAGATCTTCATTTTCCGTGTCATAAAAACATCCGCTCGATTTGACTTCTTTCTCAGTCAAAGTCTGAGTAACGTCATCACAAAGATAGTAGTTTGCGTCATCATATGGAGGTCTGATGTCAAATCATTACCATTTTTCTCGCGAGAAGAATTTATGAATAAGATTTTAAATGTCATAATATTAGGAACTCTTCAAAATAATCTTTTCTGAAGCTGGTATGAAATATCAGCGTCAAAATAAGTCTGTGAAAGATGTCACGTCAGTTCGTGACTTGTTCGTGACTGACATGTTATTTTTATATTGACAATCTAAAGCCAAATTATTTTTCAGGAAAATACAATAGTAAGTAAATAAAAAGAAATTGAATTGAAGTAAACTGTCTGTATATTTGAAGATACTACTGGTTGGTTGGCGCAATTGATCGACCAGATCCATCATAATTTCTCCTCCTGAATGGTTGAAGCAGGTTGAAGACTTTTGGAACGGACTAACTGTAAGTGCACTTTTGATGTAATTCTGAGGCCTGCTAGCAGTAGGTAGTAGGCGGCTTAAAAATTCTGACACCAGGTTTAATTGGGTCCTTCGTCGACTCGGTGTCCCACTCGAAAAGAAGAAGAAGATAGGATTTCCAAGCTGGAGTATACTGAACTAAATCTGCTTATAAAATCAAAATCATATAGCAAAAGGATTTGGCTATGTTTTATGCACGGCCGCCTGTCTGACGTCAACCCTCTTTGGGAATACTACTGTAGGTGGTATCATCGCGGCCACGCGGTTGAGCAAGGGTTGACCATAGTCGATAGATATTCAATCGAGGTCCATAACTCTGCGTTGCGTTTTGCGAATCACCCTGAGGTGGACTAGGGGTGGCAGGGCAGTATTATTAGACGCTACTACACGGACTTTTCCCCTTTCAATTAATTAATTATTGCTTATCTTTTAAGGTATCCTGATTGGAGCGAGTGAGCTGGTTTGGTTGGTTGCTGGCCAGCAGGGAGGTGCAAAGAAGGGCACTGCAGCAAGATCGTAGCAGAGAAACAGATACTAAATGATGCGGTATATGTATATCCTCGAAAAAATATATGAAATTAATTTGTAAGGACGAATATAACATCTAAATGTGTTACATTACAACAATCCTTATTGTATTTGTATATACTTGCTTGTTATTATTATAATTAAAAAACTAGAAAAAACATGTTTTATTTTTATTACCAATGTGCGAGTCGACAAAGTACCCGATAAGTAGGTCAACAAGGTTTTTTTAAGAAGTTTCAAAGTAAAGAAAAACAGAAAGCGCCATCTTATGGTTTAGATAGTAAAATATCAGATGAAATAGAGACTAGATTAGAGCACCTTTTTCTTCGCGTAGCGCCATCTATGGGTTCTTTACGTAACTAAAATTATTCCGCCATCTTTGACATACAAAACTTATTTCTGTACTTTTATCATAACTTTTAAACTAAATTATCCAAGATCTCCTTCAGCCTATATCTTTTATTTTTAGCTGTGCAGTTAGATAATTAGTTAAGTTATTGTTAAAGTATTGTGTCTTCATGGTACGCTCACGTTTGGATGCGTTAAACATGATACTGGTTTGTATGGCAAAAAATCAAGATCCTTTGACGTTCATGTCAACCGTTTTTTAGTTATCTTGAATTCCCCTGAGATTCTGGTTATTTCCAGTTAAAATCAATAAACGTCAAAATCGTCGCTAGTACTGAGTGAGCCATCTGGTAAAGCGAGCGGCGCGCCGTTACCCTAATTTGTGCCTTGTGGCCGTACCCTGGGGGTGCACTGCTATGGGCTGATATGATGTGGTGATTTGGTAATGATTGTAACATCATGGTGTCGCCTTTCGGCGACAAATAATACAACGACTCTTCACACGAGACTCTTCTTTATTAAGAAGCATAGGAAACCCTAAAAATAATATGGTACAGGTTAGTGACTAGTTATGATGGTACGGAGATGTGGTGAATATGGTGGTAGCAAATCCATTACCTTTAAGGATTTCCTGGAGTAAATCCAATAGTATAGCACTTATATACACGGTTAATAACACTGAAACTGATAACTAACTTTAAGGTAGGTTATACGAAACTGGATAGGTAATAGAATGTGAAAATAATGTGAAAATACAATAATGGGGACCGATGCGTCCGACTCTATAAAATTGAATGCGTCAAAAAAAAACCATGAACGGTGACGTTTCGGGAGATGTGAGGGTGGCTTAGGGAGGATGGCTATGCAGAGTTTGCACTCTGCTACAATGTGTTACCTGTCTGGGCAGCGGTCGCACTTCTCGCCAATGACGCCGGGCAGACACTCGCACTGCCCGCTCGCGTTGCACATGAACCCGACCGAGTAGCCGGTGTTGCAGTTGCAGTCTAAACACAAAACGTTTGCAATCAGTTCAACGGGTAACTTCTTCTTTTCGAGTTGGGCACTGTACAGTCTCTCTGGCTCACTCATGAACAATCCAAAATGTAAGGTTACGTTTATTCAGACTTGTAATATTTTACAGCAAAAATTGTTAGCAAAATTTATAAAATCGTACAAAATAGTTTTTGATCGACTTGCCGGTATCAATCACAAGAAAATCGAAACCTTCAAAATGGAATTGTTCATGAGTTAGCATGAGAGACTGTACAATGACTTGATGAACACTGGTGTCAGAGTTTTAGAAACACCTACTAACAGTAGCTGGCATCTGACATGGATGTGTAACGACCGTCTTCTAAGTAATCATAGAAGTTTCAACGTGTATGTGCGTAGCGCTGAGTGTTATTCAGATTTTGAGTTAATGTAGTTTCTTCATCAGTCGATTGTCCCGTTGGCGTAGTGGATAGTACCCCTGCCGTCTACGCCGAGGGTCGTGGGTTCGATTCCCACCGACACAAATATTTGTAAAGTCAATTTTCAAATATTTGTGTTTAGTCTGGGTGTTTTCTATGTATAATATGTATTTATTTACAAAAAAAATGTATATAGGTATTATATCAGTTATCTAGTTCCCATAGTACAAGCTTTGCTTAGTTTGGGGCTAGATGGTGCTGTGTGTCTCGTCCAGGGATATTTATTTATTTATTCTTGTATGGAATACACTATAGGTAAATTGTGGCGATGGCAGTTACTTACGAACGCATCCCTCCGAAGTGTAGTTCCAGTAGCCAGCAGCACATTGATCGCACCGTCTGCCAGTCACGCCCTTTTTACATCTGCAAATTCACATGCATGTTTTAAATTCACATTACACCAGTCTATCTAGGTATAGCAGTGCACTGCTGGACGTAAGCTGTTTGAAATAAGCAAACAACAAAACCGGCGGCATTATTGTATGAACTATTGTTATTAAAGTGATAAATGAAAAGTATTACTTATCTAATTGCGAGTAAGACTCATACTGGCGGTTCGAGTGTCTAAAGAACCGTGAGTTTGACTGTACACTGCTCTTATATTAATAAAGAATGGGATTATAAACGGCGGCCGAAGGTCACGCTTTTCCGCTTCATGCTTTTCCCCTCCCACTTACGGGACCGCCGCTATCGGCTATTGATAATCCCATTCTTAATTAAACCAGTTAATACCTGCACTGTCCGCTGGGGTCGTCGCACTGTTTGCTGAGCGAGTCGCACGGCTTGCAGCCCTGTCCGCTGCCCAGCCCGTAGTGGTGTGAGTGTGACTGTCACTGCCTCACCTGCACTGTCCGCTGGGGTCGTCGCACTGTTTGCTGAGCGCGGCGTCCCCGCAGTCGCACGGCTTGCACCCCTGTCCGCTGCCCAGCCCGTAGTGGTGTGAGTGTGACTGTCACTGCCTCACCTGCACTGTCCGCTGGGGTCGTCGCACTGTTTGCTGAGCGCGGCGTCCCCGCAGTCGCACGGCTTGCACCCCTGTCCGCTGCCCAGCCCGTAGTGGTGTGAGTGTGACTGTCACTGCCTCACCTGCACTGTCCGCTGGGGTCGTCGCACTGTTTGCTGAGCGCGGCGTCCCCGCAGTCGCACGGCCTGTACCCCTGTTCGCTGCCCAGCCCGTAGTGGTGTGAGTGTGAGTGTACACTGTCTCACCTGCACTGTCCGCTGGGGTCGTCGCACTGTTTGCTGAGCGCGGCGTCCCCGCAGTCGCACGGCTTGCACCCCTGTCCGCTGCCCAGCCCGTAGTGGTGTGAGTGTGACTGTACACTGTCTCACCTGCACTGTCCGCTGGGGTCGTCGCACTGTTTGCTGAGCGAGTCGCACGGCTTGCACCCCTGTCCGCTGCCCAGCCCGTAGTGGTGTGAGTGTGAGTGTACACTGTCTCACCTGCACTGTCCGCTGGGGTCGTCGCACTGTTTGCTGAGCGAGTCGCACGGCTTGCACCCCTGTCCGCTGCCCAGCCCGTAGTGGTGTGAGTGTGACTGTACACTGTCTCACCTGCACTGTCCGCTGGGGTCGTCGCACTGTTTGCTGAGCGAGTCGCACGGCTTGCACGGATGTCAGATGCGTTGCCCGTAGTGGTGTGAGTGTGAGTGTACACTGTCTCACCTGCACTGTCCGCTGGGGTCGTCGCACTGTTTGCTGAGCGAGTCGCACGGCTTGCACCCCTGTCCGCTGCCCAGCCCGTAGTGGTGTGAGTGTGACTGTACACTGTCTCACCTGCACTGTCCGCTGGGGTCGTCGCACTGTTTGCTGAGCGAGTCGCACGGCTTGCACCCCTGTCCGCTGCCCAGCCCGTAGTGGTGTGAGTGTGAGTGTACACTGTCTCACCTGCACTGTCCGCTGGGGTCGTCGCACTGTTTGCTGAGCGAGTCGCACGGCTTGCACCCCTGTCCGCTGCCCAGCCCGTAGTGGTGTGAGTGTGAGTGTACACTGTCTCACCTGCACTGTCCGCTGGGGTCGTCGCACTGTTTGCTGAGCGAGTCGCACGGCTTGCACCCCTGTCCGCTGCCCAGCCCGTAGTGGTGTGAGTGTGACTGTACACTGTCTCACCTGCACTGTCCGCTGGGGTCGTCGCACTGTTTGCTGAGCGAGTCGCACGGCTTGCACCCCTGTCCGCTGCCCAGCCCGTAGTGGTGTGAGTGTGAGTGTACACTGTCTCACCTGCACTGTCCGCTGGGGTCGTCGCACTGTTTGCTGAGCGAGTCGCACGGCTTGCACCCCTGTCCGCTGCCCAGCCCGTAGTGGTCTGAGTGTGAGTGTACACTGTCTCACCTGCACTGTCCGCTGGGGTCGCCGCACTGTTTGCTGAGCGCGGCGTCCCCGCAGTCGCACGGCTTGCAACCCTGTCCGCTGCCCAGCCCGTAGTGGTGTGAGTGTGAGTGTACACTGTCTCACCTGCACTGTCCGCTGGGGTCGTCGCACTGTTTGCTGAGCGCGGCGTCCCCGCAGTCGCACGGCTTGCACCCCTGTCCGCTGCCCAGCCCGTAGTGGTGTGAGTGTGAGTGTACACTGTCTCACCTGCACTGTCCGCTGGGGTCGTCGCACTGTTTGCTGAGCGCGGCGTCCCCGCAGTCGCACGGCTTGCATCCCTGCCCGCTGCCCAGCCCGTAGTGGTGTGAGTGTGACTGTACACTGTCTCACCTGCACTGTCCGCTGGGGTCGTCGCACTGTTTGCTGAGCGAGTCGCACGGCTTGCAGCCCTGTCCGCTGCCCAGCCCGTAGTGGTGTGAGTGTGAGTGTACACTGTCTCACCTGCACTGTCCGCTGGGGTCGTCGCACTGTTTGCTGAGCGCGGCGTCCCCGCAGTCGCACGGCTTGCAGCCCTGTCCGCTGCCCAGCCCGTAGTGGTGTGAGTGTGAGTGTACACTGTCTCACCTGCACTGTCCGCTGGGGTCGTCGCACTGTTTGCTGAGCGCGGCGTCCCCGCAGTCGCACGGCCTGCACCCCTGTCCGCTGCCCAGCCCGTAGTGGTGTGAGTGTGACTGTACACTGTCTCACCTGCACTGTCCGCTGGGGTCGTCGCACTGTTTGCTGAGCGCGGCGTCCCCGCAGTCGCACGGCCTGCACCCCTGTCCGCTGCCCAGCCCGTAGTGGTGTGAGTGTGAGTGTACACTGTCTCACCTGCACTGTCCGCTGGGGTCGTCGCACTGTTTGCTGAGCGCGGCGTCCCCGCAGTCGCACGGCTTGCAGCCCTGTCCGCTGCCCAGCCCGTAGTGGTGTGAGTGTGACTGTACACTGTCTCACCTGCACTGTCCGCTGGGGTCGTCGCACTGTTTGCTGAGCGCGGCGTCCCCGCAGTCGCACGGCTTGCACCCTGTCCGCTGCCCAGCCCGTAGTGGTGTGAGTGTGAGTGTACACTGTCTCACCTGCACTGTCCGCTGGGGTCGTCGCACTGTTTGCTGAGCGCGGCGTCCCCGCAGTCGCACGGCTTGCAGCCCTGTCCGCTGCCCAGCCCGTAGTGGTGTGAGTGTGAGTGTACACTGTCTCACCTGCACTGTCCGCTGGGGTCGTCGCACTGTTTGCTGAGCGCGGCGTCCCCGCAGTCGCACGGCTTGCAGCCCTGTCCGCTGCCCAGCCCGTAGTGGTGTGAGTGTGACTGTACACTGTCTCACCTGCACTGTCCGCTGGGGTCGTCGCACTGTTTGCTGAGCGCGGCGTCCCCGCAGTCGCACGGCTTGCAGCCCTGTCCGCTGCCCAGCCCGTAGTGGTGTGAGTGTGAGTGTACACTGTCTCACCTGCACTGTCCGCTGGGGTCGTCGCACTGTTTGCTGAGCGCGGCGTCCCCGCAGTCGCACGGCTTGCAGCCCTGTCCGCTGCCCAGCCCGTAGTGGTGTGAGTGTGAGTGTACACTGTCTCACCTGCACTGTCCGCTGGGGTCGTCGCACTGTTTGCTGAGCGCGGCGTCCCCGCAGTCGCACGGCTTGCAGCCCTGTCCGCTGCCCAGCCCGTAGTGGTACGGCAGGCAGCGGTCGCACTTGTCCCCGACGACGCCCTCGCGGCACACGCACGTGCCGGTCGTAGGGTCGCAGTGGTCCATGCCGAGCTCGTCGCAGATACATGCTAAATAAGAAAAAGCACTTTCAGAATTATTGTGTTTTAGGTGACATGCGTCTCATCTTGAAGTCATGTGACGTAGCGTAGGTAACTGCCTAGACGGGCCCGCAGACTAGTAAACTAAGCCTGTTCGAATAGACAGCTGTCAAAATAATGTGAATGCTATGACATAAAGTCTATTTTCCTCTGTTTCCATGATTTCTAGTGTGAGTTTGACAACTGTCAGATATGACCTATTCAAACGGCCGTAACTTAGTAGTCCGCAAGCCCAACTAGACAGTTACCTACGCTACGTCGTATGACATCAAAATGAGACGCATGGCAGCTGGACGGATAGTTTGCGCGAATCAGGAATCACAAGGATCAGAATCCGAGACTACGGCACCAAATTTTTGAGATATGCTATATGAAATCGTTATAAAACTCATGGCAGCATTTAGAGCTTTATTAGAAAAGAAAATAAATATACCTAAGTCTGCCTGTCCTAAAATTGTTGTAAATAGTAGGCAGACGGTGTTAACTTTACAATCTTTGCAACCTGCTGTCATGCGTCTTATCTTGATGTCATGTGACGTAGGTAACTGCCTAGACGGGCAAACAAACTATAAAGTTCAAATTTGGAACTACATAATGATATGTAAACACAAAAATATTGGCCTTTTCGGTTAAGTCTTTCCAATTCAACAATAAAGAATATAACAAAATATCCCGACAAAAAAGTCGAAATACATAAAGAACAGGAAAATATACCTACGGAAATATAATATGTCTCCTCCTATGTAAAAATATTCCTTCTAATAACCTAACCTATATTATAAAAAGCAAGATGACAGAAACAAATAACCTTATCAATCAACCTTATTCATTAAGCTAAACCGATTAAAGGGTGAAGGTAGCAAAGTATTAAATGCTGTTTGTGATCATTTCAGTTTACGAATATGCATTCCCACAGGTATTCCTAGTAAGTATATTTCATTCCATGCAACTACTGCGCAGACTCTCCACAGTTTTGAGCGTCCCGGCGCTAGCTGGCGCTGTTAGTTTTCTGAAACTCGGTATCGTTGTGTTCACGGCGAAAATACATAAGGCCCGGGCTGAAAATGACGATTAATTCCTGTCTGCTCGTAAGGGCCCATACACGGGTAGACGGGGGTTAAAAAGGAGGTTCATATCTCCGATCTAAGCTACCCCAGCTGTTTTTCAAGTGTCTATTGCTGACACTTAATAAACCTTATGACGAATACCATTTACTGGTTACTAACAACTCCTTTCATGCGTAGATGATATAGACTATTCGTAGCGTTTCGTAGCAATGCTACGGTTTAGCGATTACGTGACTTGTACGACGCAAGTATATGCTTGGCGATGTTAAAAGTAGAAACATCCTGCAAAGTTTGCGCACTGACTAAAAAATAACCCGGTATATCAACAATTTTATTCAGGCCGGAAAATTAATAGATATTAATGTATTTAAAACACTTGAACGAGTTAGGTAGAAACCTAAACACAGCGAAAGTTTCAGGTTCGAATCGAATATAATAATTTGACACATAATCGTGTTGTAAATCGTTCTTATTAATATTTAATTTGAATTATAAAGGGTGTTAGGGACGGTGTACCGAAAATTTTGCAGGCATGATCAGATCATCAAACTGAACAACTTTTACTATGGAGCCAATGGTGGGAAAAGAAAAAAAAAATTCCAACCTCCCATACAAAATTCACGATCAGCTGACTGTAGTTTCCATAGTAAAAGTTGTTCAGTTTGATGGTCTGATCATGCCTGCAAAGTTTTCGGTACACCGTCTTTTACGTAAATAAAAGTGCTCCTTATAAATTATTCAGCATTTTGTATTTACTGACAATCAAAGAATAACAGTCGCTAGGCTACGGGCATAGATAAAGACATGACACGTCTCCCCCCCGATTCCCTAAGGCTGCACCAAGGGCGCTGGAAGCAGCTGGTCCACATGGCGGGTCCAGGTGAGGCCGCCGTCCATCTGCAACTCATAGTGCAACCGTCCGAGGCGCCGGGCTACAGTTCCAAACTCCCACTTGTGTCCAGGTGTAGTGTAGTTTCTGGCTTGTACTCGGTCACCAGGTCCAAAGCATCTGGTGGGCTGGTCTAGTCGGTCTGGCCTGGTGGGTACGGGTGGGCGTCTGAGCATGGCATGCAGTCGCGTCCGGACTTCCCAGCTGAACATCAGTTCGTATGGCGTGGCTCCACTCGGCCCAGGTGTACTCCGTAGTTTGTATTTTGTTTTCCTTAAGTTTTCCTTTATGTCCCCACTCTCCCCCTCTAATTTTTTTAGTGTCTTCTTTACTGTTTGAACGAAGCGTTCTGCTTGCCCATTCGTGGCGGGGTGGTATGGGGCTGAGGTTTTGTGGACTATGCCACTAGATGCTAGGAAACCTTTAAATTCTTGTGAAATGAACTGTCTTCCGTTGTCTGAGACGATAATGTAAGGGGTCCCAAAGGTGCAGAAAATTTCTTTTAGCTGTTGGATGCAGAATGTACTAGTTGTTGTCTTCGTTGGTATGATTTCAACCCATTTTGAAAAGGCATCTACGATTATGAATAGCTGGTGTCCAGTCGCGGATAAAGCAAAATCAATATGCAATCTTTGCCATGGTCCGGATGGTGTCTCCCAGCAGTGAAGTGGTGCTTTATTTGGTTCATTTTGTTCCAATCGGCAAGTTCGACATGATTTGACTTTATTTTCTATGTCCTTATCGATGTTTGTCCAGTATACGTGACTGCGAGCTAGAAGTTTCATTTTATTTATCCCTGTGTGGCCAGTATGTAGTTCTTCCAAAACGTGTGCTCGTAATTTCTGCGGAATTATCACACGTGTACCTCTTAAAAGACATCCATCTTGCAACGTGTATTCATTGTCGTTTTGTCCCATCTCCCTCAGGGACCGTCCTGTGCGCAGAGCTTGTAGTAAGGGTTGTAGTTCGGGGTCCGTTTCTGTTTCAGATGCAATAGTCTCTGGTGAAATTTCTAGTAAGTTTATTTGTTCAAGTTGGAATGTGTAATGTTGATCGACTCGGTTTTGTTTCACATTTTCAACGGGAAAGCGGGATAGGTAATCTGCATTAGCATTTTTTTTCAGATGTCCTGTATTGTATGTCATAGTCAAATCCAGACAGGAAATGTGCGTAATGGAACAACCGCATTGTACTCAATGCTGGTAAGGTTTGGTGTGGGTGAAAAATCGAAGTGAGGGGTTTGTGATCCGTGATCAGCGTGAATTTTCTTCCATAACAGTAATGAAAAAAACTTTCTCACACCCCAATATATTGCTAATGCTTCTTTATCTATTTGGCTGTATTTAGTTTCGCTTGTTGTAAGAGTTCTAGATGCAAATGCGATTGGTCGTTCTGATCCGTCGGGAAGCTTGTGGGATAGTACGGCTCCTAAGCCTGTAGGGGATGCATCTGTAGCAAGAATCAGGGGTTTGTTTGCGTCGAAATGTATTAAGACGTTGTCGCTTAGTATTTCTTCTTTAATTTTTGAAAAGCTATTTTCGCAATCACTTGACCAATGGTATTCTGTACGTTTTTTCAGTAGTTGATTCAACGGGTGTGTTATGGTAGCAAGGTTTGGGATGAATTTGTTGTAATAGTTCGCCATCCCAAGAAATGTGCGAAGTTCGTTTACGTTTGTTGGTCGTTCTGCCTGTATGATGGCCTTAATTTTGTCTTTGTTCTTGTGTAGCCCGTTTTTATCAATTGTATATCCGAGGTAATTAATACTGTTTTGAAGGAAGTGGCATTTCTCTTTGTTAACTCTCAAGTTTGATTCTTTTAATTTATCCAGTACTCGCCTGAGTCGAATCAGTAGTTCTCCTTCTGTGGGGCCTTGAATAATAATATCATCGAAAAAGCATTTGACTCCTTCTAGGCCCTGCAAGAGTTGGTCCATGAACTTTGCCAAAGACTCGGGGCAACCTTTACTCCAAACATGAGTCGATTGACCTTGTATGTTCCTTGTGTGTGCTCAGTGTTTGTAGCATGGCGCTTTCGTCGTCCATGACCATGTTGAGGTATGCTTGGGTAATGTCTAATGTACAAAAGATCTGACCGCCATTCATTTCTGCAAGAATGTCTTCGATAATTGGGATAGGGTATGTTTCATCTTTGATTTCCTTGTTTAAGGTTACCTTGTAGTCGGCGCATAGTCTGATGCTGCCATTCGGTTTTACGATAGGTACCACCGGGGTGCCCCAATCAGAGTGGTCTATTTTTGTAATCACTTTTTCTTGGCATAGGCGTTCTATTTCCTTGTCAACTTTTTCTTTTAATGCGTACGGGATTCTTCGTGGTTTTATGAAGATCGGTCGGGCGTTTTCTTTTAGGGTTAAGTGACCTCTGAAGTTTGGTATTTCTCCCAAGTTTGCACTGAATACTGTTGTAGCATACTCTTCGAGTAGGTCATCGAGTTTCGGGGGTTGGGTGCAATTACTTACTTTTCTTACATCTGCCAGTTCTATTTTTGACTTCTCAATCCAACTTCTTCCAAACATTGCATCAACATCAGCGTTTATGATATAAAGTTTGTCATGGAAGGTAATTTCTTTGTACGAGCATTTTACGTAGACTACTCCATAAGCTTTAATTATTTCTCCGGTGTAAGTACTAAATTTCATATCAGTCTTGAAGATTTTCTTAACGATATTTAATGATTTAAATTGCGTCAATGACATTGATGCGAGTGCGGCACCGGTATCGAATTCCATTTTTACTTTTCTATTTTCAATTTGTACTGTAACAAAGTATTTTGGTATTATTTCACTCCTCAGTAGGTTGATGTGAGCAATATTTTCATCGCTGACGTCACTCGTCGATTCATCAAGTTGGTGCGTATTCACATTGCGTTGGAGGCATACTCTAGCTAGGTGTCCTTGTTTTTGACACTTTCGGCATGTGCTGGAGATAGCACCGCATTCTGTAGCTCTATGTGATTCTAATCCACATCGGTAGCACTTGCCTTTCAGATCCTTTATTGACGTGGGTGGCCTGAATCGCGTGGTTTTCGTATCATTTTTAGTTGAAACTTTGTGTATTTGACCTGAATGTCCTGGTTCTGTTCTGTTAACTATGGTGTTTGTAATCTCTGTATTTTCTCTTTTTCCGCACTCCATTACTGAGGCTTTCTGTACAAGTGCTGTGAATGAAAGTGTGTCTTTTTCTTGTAACAACTTCGTCCGTATGTCTCCATCTCTTAAACCTCGTATTAATTGCAGCGATAAAAAGGAATCTAGTGTCGGTTTGCTGCAGCTTGGGCACTTGAATTCACAGTTTAAGGATAGCCTTTTTAGTTCTGATGCAAACGTAGTGATCGTCTCGTCGGCTTGCTGCGTTCTCGATATAAATGTGTGTTGGGATGCCCATATGCTAGGTTTCGGGTCCACAAAATCATCGAGTGTTGCAACGAGTTTATCGAATGGTATGTTGATTGGATCTTCTGGAGAGCACAGATCGTGTATTCTTTGGTGTAGCTCTGGTGATATTGTAGACAGTAATATGTATACTTTTACTTTGGGGTCGGTTATTCTGTTCATTAAAAGGTATACTTTGAGTCTATCTGTAAAATTCTTGAAGGTTTCGTTTGGTTGTAGTGGGACGAAATTTATCTTCGGTATCGGGTCCCTTTGTATGTTCTGATTTTGTGCTCCAGATTCTGTAGGGCTCGCAATGGGTGTTTGCTGCTTATGTAGTTGGCGTAGCTTACCATTCAGTGATGTGTATAGTTTTTCAAACTCGAACCTGTAGTTTGCTTCTTCCTCAATTTTATCGATTTCTGTTTCATGTTCAATTTGTTTCTGTATGTCGTGGAACGACTGTAACGTGCTGCGAATGAGCTCTATTGTGGTTTCAATTTCTTCGGTTGTAGGTGTAGTATATTCTGGGTCATTGAGCGCATTGTAATTGCGCGTAAGGGTGCCTTTTAGGACGCCCCTGGCATTCTTGAGCTTTTTTACATCAACAGGCATCTCGTCGCCAGTTTTACGTAAATAAAAGTGCTCCTTATAAATTATTCAGCATTTTGTATTTACTGACAATCAAAGAATAACAGTCGCTAGGCTACGGGCATAGATAAAGACATGACACCGTCCATAACACCTTGTATATAATTTGAACGTCAAATGACGTTGGTCAAATTTGTTCAAACATACACGCGCAGTTTGTTTCATGTAAGTAAAAGGTAGTGGGCCGGCATGCGGTTCAATATCAACAATAAACAAGCACCCAGAGTAAAAACCCGTTTTTTTTCTTGTGGGACACCGAGTAGTTCAACGACCCGATGAACCCTGGTGTCAGAGTTTTTCAACCGCCTACTGCAAGTAGCAGGCCTCTGACATGGTTGTGTAACGACCGCCATCATAGACAGCAACCGGGACCGACGGCTTAACGTGCCCATCCGAAGCACGGAACCATCTTACTTGCGGACAATCAGGTGGTTCAGCCTCCAATGTCCTAACCAGACTGGGAACAAATTCACAAAGTGATAAATATCAACTTTGTGAGTGACCCCCACCGGGAATTGAACCCGGAACCTTTGCGTGGCAGGCAGGCATATTAACCACTGCGCCACATCGGTTGTCAAAGTAAAAACCCGTAACAGTGCGTTTACATGACATCCCCGAAGTAGCCGGGCGCGCACAGGTTGCACGCGGCGCCGGCCGTGTTGATCAGCTGATTTCAGTTACTATGGGAGGCCCAAAATCTATTTCGTATTTCGACCTATGTTCCTTGGAAAAAGTTGTTCCTTATCACCAGCCGATTCTGAGTTTTCGCTGTTGGTCATTAGTAAAATTTCATCCTATATACTTAGTCCAAGTACCGGTGCAATTCTTGGAGAAGATGGCGTCCCCGAAGAAGCCGGGCGCGCACAGGTTGCACGCGGCGCCGGCCGTGTTGTTCACGCACTTGAGGCAGTCGCCCGTGATGCTGTCAATATGTATCAACAATGGACAAGTACCGGTGCAGTTCTTGGAGAAGATGGCGTCCCCGAAGAAGCCGGGCGCGCACAGGTTGCACGCGGCGCCGGCCGTGTTGTTCACGCACTTGAGGCAGTCGCCCGTGATGCTGTCAATATGTATCAACAATGGACAAGTACCGGTGCAGTTCTTGGAAGATGGCGGCGTCCCCGAAGAAGCCGGGCGCGCACAGGTTGCACGCGGCGCCGGCCGTGTTGTTCACGCACTTGAGGCAGTCGCCCGTGATGCTGTCAATATGTATCAACAATGGACAAGTACCGGTGCAGTTCTTGGAGAAGATGGCGTCCCCGAAGAAGCCGGGCGCGCACAGGTTGCACGCGGCGCCGGCCGTGTTGTTCACGCACTTGAGACAGTCGCCCGTGATGCTGTCAATATGTATCAACAATGGACAAGTACCGGTGCAGTTCTTGGAGAAGATGGCGTCCCCGAAGAACCCTGGCGCGCACAGGTTGCACGCGGCGCCGGCCGTGTTGTTCACGCACTTGAGGCAGTCGCCCGTGATGCTGTCAATATGTATCAACAATGGACAAGTACCGGTGCAGTTCTTGGAGAAGATGGCGTCCCCGAAGAAGCCGGGCGCGCACAGGTTGCACGCGGCGCCGGCCGTGTTGTTCACGCACTTGAGGCAGTCGCCCGTGATGCTGTCAATATGTATCAACAATGGACAAGTACCGGTGCAGTTCTTGGAGAAGATGGCGTCCCCGAAGAACCCTGGCGCGCACAGGTTGCACGCGGCGCCGGCCGTGTTGTTCACGCACTTGAGGCAGTCGCCCGTGATGCTGTCAATATGTATCAACAATGGACAAGTACCGGTGCAGTTCTTGGAGAAGATGGCGTCCCCGAAGAAGCCGGGCGCGCACAGGTTGCACGCGGCGCCGGCCGTGTTGTTCACGCACTTGAGGCAGTCGCCCGTGATGCTGTCAATATGTATCAACAATGACAAGTACCAGTGCAGTTCTTGGAGAAGATGGCGTCCCCGAAGAAGCCGGGCGCGCACAGGTTGCACGCGGCGCCGGCCGTGTTGTTCACGCACTTGAGGCAGTCGCCCGTGATGCTGTCAATATGTATCAACAATGGACAAGTACCGGTGCAGTTCTTGGAGAAGATGGCGTCCCCGAAGAAGCCGGGCGCGCACAGGTTGCACGCGGCGCCGGCCGTGTTGTTCACGCACTTGAGGCAGTCGCCCGTGATGCTGTCAATATGTATCAACAATGACAAGTACCAGTGCAGTTCTTGGAGAAGATGGCGTCCCCGAAGAAGCCGGGCGCGCACAGGTTGCACGCGGCGCCGGCCGTGTTGTTCACGCACTTGAGGCAGTCGCCCGTGATGCTGTCAATATGTAAGTATCAACAATGGACAAGTACCAGTGCAGTTCTTGGAGAAGATGGCGTCCCCGAAGAAGCCGGGCGCGCACAGGTTGCACGCGGCGCCGGCCGTGTTGTTCACGCACTTGAGGCAGTCGCCCGTGATGCTGTCAATATGTATCAACAATGACAAGTACCAGTGCAGTTCTTGGAGAAGATGGCGTCCCCGAAGAAGCCGGGCGCGCACAGGTTGCACGCGGCGCCGGCCGTGTTGTTCACGCACTTGAGGCAGTCGCCCGTGATGCTGTCGCAGGAACCAGGGTCCTCAGGGTTGATGTTGCCCGAGCAGTTGCACGGCTTGCAGTAGTCGCCTGCGAAAATATTGCGAAAGAAAATATTAGGCACCTAGCGGCTCATTATACCATGGGAAAAAGACATTTTTCCGTCATAGGTACATATACCTCACTTAGAATCATTCTATCTATTACAAAAAACCGTCTCAAAATCCGTTGCTTAGTTTGGCAGGAGTTAGCGAATGCCACGACTGACAAACAGACAGAGAAAAGCAAAAGACTTCATTTTATACTATGTTAGATTAGATTGTGCAGGCAGGGAAACAGGCAAAGCAACTTCACTGCATACTACATAACATACACACACCACGGCTTTATCCCTTACGGGATAAGCAACTACCGCAAAACACGGACATCGTCGCCGCGTCTGACAAATGTATGAAGGTCATCTTAGAAAACTTTTCTCTTATATTTCTACCAATGTTCCTAAGGGAAGTTGTTCTGTTTCAAGGACTGGTTCACTCCTTAGAATATTTGCAGTAGATTTTTTTACACTATATATACTTTAAGGGGCTGATGCAATTGTAAGTCGGCAACTCACCCAGCACTTCAGGCTGTCCGTAGTATCCGGCGGCGCAGTACTCGCAGCGCGGGCCGATGTAGCCCTCCTTGCAGTTGCAGGAGATCAGGGTGATATGGGGTGATGCTACTCACCCAGCACTTCAGGCTGTCCGTAGTATCCGATGTAGCCCTCCTTGCAGTTGCAGGAGATCAGGGTGATATGGGGTGATGCTACTCACCCAGCACTTCAGGCTGTCCGTAGTATCCGATGTAGCCCTCCTTGCAGTTGCAGGAGATCAGGGTGATATGGGGTGATGCTACTCACCCAGCACTTCAGGCTGTCCGTAGTATCCGATGTAGCCCTCCTTGCAGTTGCAGGAGATCAGGGTGATATGGGGTGATGCTACTCACCCAGCACTTCAGGCTGTCCGTAGTATCCGGCGGCGCAGTACTCGCAGCGCGGCCCGATGTAGCCCTCCTTGCAGTTGCAGGAGATCAGGGTGATATGGGGTGATGCTACTCACCCAGCACTTCAGGCTGTCCGTAGTATCCGGCGGCGCAGTACTCGCAGCGCGGGCCGATGTAGCCCTCCTTGCAGTTGCAGGAGATCAGGTGATATGGGGTGATGCTACTCACCCAGCACTTCAGGCTGTCCGTAGTATCCGGCGGCGCAGTACTCGCAGCGCGGGCCGATGTAGCCCTCCTTGCAGTTGCAGGAGATCAGGGTGATATGGGGTGATGCTACTCACCCAGCACTTCAGGCTGTCCGTAGTATCCGGCGGCGCAGTACTCGCAGCGCGGGCCGATGTAGCCCTCCTTGCAGTTGCAGGAGATCAGGGTGATATGGGGTGATGCTACTCACCCAGCACTTCAGGCTGTCCGTAGTATCGATGTAGCCCTCCTTGCAGTTGCAGGAGATCAGGGTGATATGGGGTGATGCTACTCACCCAGCACTTCAGGCTGTCCGTAGTATCCGGCGGCGCAGTACTCGCAGCGCGGGCCGATGTAGCCCTCCTTGCAGTTGCAGGAGATCAGGTGATATGGGGTGATGCTACTCACCCAGCACTTCAGGCTGTCCGTAGTATCGATGTAGCCCTCCTTGCAGTTGCAGGAGATCAGGGTGATATGGGGTGATGCTACTCACCCAGCACTTCAGGCTGTCCGTAGTATCCGGCGGCGCAGTACTCGCAGCGCGGGCCGATGTAGCCCTCCTTGCAGTTGCAGGAGATCAGGGTGATATGGGGTGATGCTACTCACCCAGCACTTCAGGCTGTCCGTAGTATCCGGCGGCGCAGTACTCGCAGCGCGGGCCGATGTAGCCCTCCTTGCAGTTGCAGGAGATCAGGGTGATATGGGGTGATGCTACTCACCCAGCACTTCAGGCTGTCCGTAGTATCCGGCGGCGCAGTACTCGCAGCGCGGGCCGATGTAGCCCTCCTTGCAGTTGCAGGAGATCAGGGTGATATGGGGTGATGCTACTCACCCAGCACTTCAGGCTGTCCGTAGTATCCGGCGGCGCAGTACTCGCAGCGCGGGCCGATGTAGCCCTCCTTGCAGTTGCAGGAGATCAGGGTGCCGTTGCCGCCCAGCTCGCAACCGATGGCGAAGCTACGGAAAAATCGCATTATTAAATATCTCGCCTTTCAAACAGTAGATTTAAATACGTATACTTAAATCACTCCCCGTGTAAGTTACTTATACAATTATTTAAAAATCTTGCAATATTTTCCGCTGCAGCCTGGATTTGAACCAGCGACCATCAACATCTGTACTAGCGACGCCTCTACCATCGGGCTACAGCGGCTCATTCCTAGCCTGCGAATTAAGCAAGTGTATTTTGACTAATAACGCGTGGTAGGGCTCTATCTACCGGGTTAGTTTGCCAGCCCAGATGAAGAAGGTCGCTGGTTCAAATCAACCCTGCGGTAGAAATTTTTGTAAGTTTTCCAGTAGATTACGTAGTTAGCCATCAAATGCATCCGAATTCATTTTATGTTCAAGGATTCATTTGATTTTACACCCATGAGCACCACTTCCCATCTCTAAGTGCGATTAACCAGACATGTTGAAATTTTTGCCGCACGGTGGTAACTAATCTTTAGGCATTTCTTTAGTTATGCTGAGCCGAAGTATGATTTAGGTCGCAAAAAAGGAGCAAACGAAGATTTGACGGCTGATAGAGATGAATGGAAGAGAAAGACATGTTGTACCGACCCCAAATAAATTGGTATAAGGGCATGGCAGGGCAGGCAAATGATAAATTGTTACTGGCCAGTTCGATATTTGAAATAAAATTATACGAAACAAAGTTTTTATTTTACGTCATCCAAAATATGTAACTTACGACCGTATTATAAAGTACTAGCTGCCCGTCAGCGGTTTCACCCGCTGCAACCTATTATTCCGCGGGGAAAATAGCATTATTCGCCAAGAGATGTCGCTGTTAGTTTTCGGCGAAAACGTTTAAAACGCGAATCGGCTCAGTCACGCCACCTATTTCAAAAATATTGGAAAATGCGTGATCCCGTGGGAATGAGACATTTTTCCGTGGTAAAAAGTATCCTATGTGTTATTCCAGATGCCCTTTTATATTTCTGCAAAGTTTCATGTCAATCTAATCAGCCGTTTTTGCGTGATGTCGTAACAAACACACACACAAACATCCGCCTTTATAATATTAGTAGGATTGTAACCTACCCAAATAGGAGGGCCATATAAAAAGAAAATATCTGTACACGCAATAAAAGTGATTTTTATTTCAATTAATCGCACACTCTAAATCCTATTTCTCAAGCACCGAATTAAATTCCTACGTGTTTTTCGGTCCATGTCGAAACTAATATTGTTATTGAGGAAACATTACTATTAAAATAACTTCGCATAATAGTCATATAAATAAACTCAAGTTATAATTGCTGTATATTAGATAATTTATGATCCAAGCGAAGCGCGAGGGCACTACCTACATTCTCTTGAAGTGCATCGCCTTTTCTAGAACAAGTTTCTAGATGTTCTTCTGAAGTGGGGTGGTGGAAATGTGTATGAAACTTTCACATGTTTTTATGCTCTGATATTGAAATTCCCTTGGTAAGTATACCTACGGGCATATAAAGATAAGAATAGATAGACGAATATGGATTTTTACAAAATCAATCTCTGTGGTTCTTACCACAGTATTGGAAACCAGTGCGAAGAGCAGCTCTGCCGACCATGCTACCCTCAGTAAAAAGTGATGATATAGTGAGTGTTATGTGTACAGACTGCAGAGCAGCTCTGCCGCCCGTGCTACACGTAGTAACAAGTGATGATGTAGTGAGTGTCATGTGTACTGGTTGGTATTCGATAATGCTATATCCCAGCCAACACTACAACAGCCATCGCCTGCGGTTGCGCATGCACCGACGATGACGGCGCGGGCGCAGTGAGTGGAGCCGGCGGGCGCTTCTAACGAACGCGAAAGACCTGTCGGACTCCCGATGATGCACTTATTGCATTGAAACGTCGAGACTATAATAAGCCTCGACTTAAAACAACAAGTTCAATCGTTTTACTATTTAAAATATGAGCTATCCTTGTTCTTTTAATAATTTAACGTTTAAACTCACTTGTTTGAGGCGTAAGGGATGGGGCAGGCGCAGATGAGACAGTCGCGTGGAGTGCCGATCGTCGCGTCGCCATGGTAACCGGGGATGCACTGCTCGCAGTGGTCGCCCATCGTGTTGTGGTCACAGTTCTAGAAATAAAACACGCTGTGAGGTGTTTTGTTTTGACGCAATGGTTGATTTCCAAGTCTGGTTCGGATATTGTAAGCTAAACCAGAATATTGAAAGAGATTGCTTTGAAGGCACGTTCCGCCGTCGTGTTATATTCTGTCTATGAAAACCTCGACATAGTTATGTAATGAAAGAACTTGCTATGATAGGGTATTTGTCCCTTTTACTTGCTTACAAAGACGCAGTGATAGCTGTTCCTTTTACTTACATGCAATGCGAAAATGTGAAACTAAAATATTGGAATGGGAATCAGAATCTTACCGTGTTTTAGTGTGTGCTAATAATCATTATGTGTGGAAGCGAAAGTTTAAAAAAAGTTTACTAATGAAAAACATAGTTGACATATCTTTCTAATGACTAGGTGGATAGTAGATATTAGTAAGTGGTTTAAAATCAATGGTAGCGGTTGTCATTAGGATTAATCAGGTTGTTCGTCAGTCAACATAAGAAGACTGACCAGACACACGCCGGTGGTGACGTCGCACGCGTCGGCGTGTCCGTTGCACGTGCAGGGGATGCAGAAGCCCTGGTGCGGGCCGGTGCTGAGCCGGTAGTGGCCTCACGCTCTGCTACTGTTGTGTATAGACCAGCACTGACCAGACACACGCCGGTGGTGACGTGCAGGGGATGCAGAAGCCCTGGTGCGGGCCGGTGCTGAGCCGGTAGTGGCCTCACGCACTGCTACTGTTGTGTATAGACCAGCACTGACCAGACACACGCCGGTGGTGACGTGCAGGGGATGCAGAAGCCCTGGTGCGGGCCGGTGCTGAGCCGGTAGTGGCCTCACGCTCTGCTACTGTTGTGTATAGACCAGCACTGACCAGACACACGCCGGTGGTGACGTGCAGGGGATGCAGAAGCCCTGGTGCGGGCCGGTGCTGAGCCGGTAGTGGCCTCACGCACTGCTACTGTTGTGTATAGACCAGCACTGACCAGACACACGCCGGTGGTGACGTGCAGGGGATGCAGAAGCCCTGGTGCGGGCCGGTGCTGAGCCGGTAGTGGCCCTCCACGCACTGCTACTGTTGTGTATAAACCAGCACTGACCAGACACACGCCGGTGGTGACGTCGCAGGCGTCGGCGTGTCCGTTGCACGTGCAGGGGATGCAGAAGCCCTGGTGCGGGCCGGTGCTGAGCCGGTAGTGGCCTCACGCACTGCTACTGTTGTGTATAGACCAGCACTGACCAGACACACGCCGGTGGTGACGTGCAGGGGATGCAGAAGCCCTGGTGCGGGCCGGTGCTGAGCCGGTAGTGGCCTCACGCACTGCTACTGTTGTGTATAGACCAGCACTGACCAGACACACGCCGGTGGTGACGTGCAGGGGATGCAGAAGCCCTGGTGCGGGCCGGTGCTGAGTCGGTAGCGGCCTCGCGCACTGCTACTGTTGTGTATAGACCAGCACTGACCAGACACACGCCGGTGGTGACGTCGCAGGCGTCGGCGTGTCCGTTGCACGTGCAGGGGATGCAGAAGCCCTGGTGCGGGCCGGTGCTGAGCCGGTAGTGGCCTCACGCACTGCTACTGTTGTGTATAGACCAGCACTGACCAGACACACGCCGGTGGTGACGTCGCAGGCGTCGGCGTGTCCGTTGCACGTGCAGGGGATGCAGAAGCCCTGGTGCGGGCCGGTGCTGAGCCGGTAGTGGCCTCACGCACTGCTACTGTTGTGTATAGACCAGCACTGACCAGACACACGCCGGTGGTGACGTCGCAGGCGTCGGCGTGTCCGTTGCACGTGCAGGGGATGCAGAAGCCCTGGTGCGGGCCGGTGCTGAGCCGGTAGTGGCCTCACGCACTGCTACTGTTGTGTATAGACCAGCACTGACCAGACACACGCCGGTGGTGACGTGCAGGGGATGCAGAAGCCCTGGTGCGGGCCGGTGTTGAGCCGGTAGTGGCCTCACGCACTGCTACTGTTGTGTATAGATCAGCACTGACCAGACACACGCCGGTGGTGACGTCGCAGGCGTCGGCGTGTCCGTTGCACGTGCAGGGGATGCAGAAGCCCTGGTGCGGGCCGGTGCTGAGCCGGTAGTGGCCTCACGCACTGCTACTGTTGTGTATAGACCAGCACTGACCAGACACACGCCGGTGGTGACGTCGCAGGCGTCGGCGTGTCCGTTGCACGTGCAGGGGATGCAGAAGCCCTGGTGCGGGCCGGTGCTGAGTCGGTAGTGGCCTCACGCACTGCTACTGTTGTGTATAGACCAGCACTGACCAGACACACGCCGGTGGTGACGTCGCAGGCGTCGGCGTGTCCGTTGCACGTGCAGGGGATGCAGAAGCCCTGGTGCGGGCCGGTGCTGAGTCGGTAGTGGCCTCACGCACTGCTACTGTTGTGTATAGACCAGCACTGACCAGACACACGCCGGTGGTGACGTCGCAGGCGTCGGCGTGTCCGTTGCACGTGCAGGGGATGCAGAAGCCCTGGTGCGGGCCGGTGCTGAGTCGGTAGTGGCCTCACGCACTGCTACTGTTGTGTATAGACCAGCACTGACCAGACACACGCCGGTGGTGACGTGCAGGGGATGCAGAAGCCCTGGTGCGGGCCGGTGCTCAGCCGGTAGTGGCCTCACGCACTGCTACTGTTGTGTATAGACCAGCACTGACCAGACACACGCCGGTGGTGACGTCGCAGGCGTCGGCGTGTCCGTTGCACGTGCAGGGGATGCAGAAGCCCTGGTGCGGGCCGGTGCTGAGTCGGTAGTGGCCTCACGCACTGCTACTGTTGTGTATAGACCAGCACTGACCAGACACACGCCGGTGGTGACGTGCAGGGGATGCAGAAGCCCTGGTGCGGGCCGGTGCTGAGTCGGTAGTGGCCTCACGCACTGCTACTGTTGTGTATAGACCAGCACTGACCAAACACACGCCGGTGGTGACGTCGCAGGCGTCGGCGTGTCCGTTGCACGTGCAGGGGATGCAGAAGCCCTGGTGCGGGCCGGTGCTCAGTCGGTAGTGGCCCTCCACGCACTGCTCGCAGGACGTGCCGCGGTACGCCGCCGGGCATTGGCACTGCTCCACGGAGGTCGCGGGTTTGGCGCCCTCCACGTAGTCTTCCACGCCCACGTCCAGCGTCACGCTGTTCAGTCTGGGAAAAAGAACGCATATAATTATAATATTTACAATCTTTTATAGAAATTATACTAGTGACCGATAGCGAAAACTCAAGACAGTTTGGTGATTCTCAATTCTCTTTGTGATATTAGATTTTAAGGATGTTGGCGTTCGTATCAATATCTAACCTAGTTTAAAATAAAGTCGCTTTTTGCGTTTCTGTTCTATCGTGGAATTCGCCAACTCCTTCTAAACTAAACAAAGGATATTGATGCGTTTTTTTTGTAATAAGTAGAGTGAATCAAGAGGAAAGTTTTCATGTATAACACATGCCGGGAAAATGCCTTTTACCCGAGAGACAATGAGTTGGAGCGGGAAAACCTGCTAAAGGGAGGCTAGTTTGCAATAAAGTAAAATAAATAAATGAAAAATTTACCTGATAGTGACCGCCTCGGCCTCATAGGTGGCTCTGATGTAGATGCTGGTGACGTTGACGAGGATGTTCATGAACTGGTCCTTGGAGACGGCCGAGTTGTCCAGGTTCACGAAGTCGTCTTCGGACAGACGAACGCTGTGCGTCCATTCCACTAGAGATGGGGGCTGTTCGATGCTGCCAAAAATATATAAGATTAGAACGATTCGAGGAAGAAAGTTTCTAGAGTACAGAGAGAGAGCAAACCAGAAATCAGGGAGACGGCGCGAGGAGCGTCTTTACAGATGGCTCACTCAGTACTAGCGAGGATTTTTACCGTTTTCTGGCTTTAACTGGAATATCAGGGGAAGTCAAGGTAACTAAGAAGAAATTTGCTTCGAACGTCATTGAAAATTGGTTCAGAATCATATGATGTTATGTATCGGATTTTGCTGATTTGATATTCTTCTACTTTAAGGTTGTTGACAGTAGCAACCCTGGTGAACCTTATAGGTACTCTATTTTGTGTTAAAACGTAGTACCGGACCCCTCTTATCTGATTGACCTCGACCGACCAGCTTGCAAAATTTACGGATAATCTCTGCATGCAGTCGGCTCAAAGTTCACATACTTCTTGGAATAGTTGATTAATTTCGTGTTCTGGTCGTGCCTATAAAGTTTTCGGAACACTTTCTCTTACACCTAGGACAGGCAATACTGAATTATCATTGTATTCATGCTAGGGACACATAGTATTTATATGTATGTCTAGGTATGAATGTATAATCAAATCAAAACAGCACCAAAAAACACGTTTTAAAATAAAATAAACAAGATAAGTTACAAAGACGGAGTCATCCCAATAACGCATCTCATTCAGCCAACACTTAAGAAACTCTGAAAATATGTCGTATTAGTGTGTAGGTACCTGTTGTGTATAATGTATCCGCTGGCGCCGCCCAGGATGACGTCGGGGGCGGCGATGGCACGCCCATCGAACTTGGTCGTGTAGTACACAGTGTACGTGAGGTACCCGCCGTATGACCCTTTAGAAACTAATGTGTCGTATATAGTTTGTAAGACTTGGTACCTGTTGTGTATAATGTATCCGCTGGCGCCGCCCAGGATGACGTCGGGGGCGGCGATGGCGCGACCGTCGAACTTGGTCGTGTAGTACACAGTGTACGTGAGGTACCCGCCGTATGACCTTTTAGAAACTTCAATAATATGTCGTTTTAAGTTAGTAAGACTTGGTACCTGTTGTGTATAATGTATCCGCTGGCGCCGCCCAGGATGACGTCGGGGGCGGCGATGGCGCGTCCGTCGAACTTGGTCGTGTAGTACACAGTGTACGTGAGGTACCCGCCGTATGACCTTTTAGAAACTTCAATAATATGTCGTTTTAAGTTAGTAAGACTTAGTACCTGTTGTGTATAATGTATCCGCTGGCGCCGCCCAGGATGACGTCGGGGGCGGCGATGGCGCGCCCATCGAACTTGGTCGTGTAGTACACAGTGTACGTGAGGTACCCGCCGTATGACCTTTTAGAAACTTCAATAATATGTCGTTTTAAGTTAGTAAGACTTAGTACCTGTTGTGTATAATGTATCCGCTGGCGCCGCCCAGGATGACGTCGGGGGCGGCGATGGCCCGCCCATCGAACTTGGTCGTGTAGTACACAGTGTACGTGAGGTACCCGCCGTATGACCCTTTAGAAACTAATGTGTCGTATATAGTTTGTAAGACTTGGTACCTGTTGTGTATAATGTATCCGCTGGCGCCGCCCAGGATGACGTCGGGGGCGGCGATGGCGCGTCCGTCGAACTTGGTCGTGTAGTACACAGTGTACGTGAGGTACCCGCCGTATGACCCTTTAGAAACTTTAAGAATATGTCGTATTAAGTTAATAGTACCTGTTGTGTATAATGTATCCGCTGGCGCCGCCCAGGATGACGTCGAACTTGGTCGTGTAGTACACTATGTACGTGAGGTACCCGCCGTATGACCCTTTAGAAACTTCAAGAATATGTCGTATAAAGTTAGTAAGACTTGGTACCTGTTGTGTATAATGTATCCGCTGGCGCCGCCCAGGATGACGTCGGGGGCGGCGATGGCGCGTCCGTCGAACTTGGTCGTGTAGTACACAGTGTACGTGAGGTACCCGCCGTATGACCCTTTAGCAACTAATATGTCGTATATAGTTTGTAGGTACCTGTTGTGTATAATGTATCCGCTGGCGCCGCCCAGGATGACGTCGAACTTGGTCGTGTACGTGAGGTACCCGCCGTATAACCCTTTAGAAACTTCAAGAATATGTCGTATATAGTTTGTAAGACTTTGTACCTGTTGTGTATAATGTATCCGCTGGCGCCGCCCAGGATGACGTCGGGGGCGGCGATGGCGCGTCCGTCGAACTTGGTCGTATAGTACGTAAGTAACAAAGACGGTCTTATTCCACAATGTGATCTCTTCTAGGCAACCCTTGAGAAACTTTAAGAATATGTCGTATTAAGTTAATGGTACCTGTTGTGTATAATGTATCCGCTGGCGCCGCCCAGGATGACGTCGGGGGCGGCGATGGCGCGTCCGTCGAACTTGGTCGTGTAGTACACCGTGAACGTGAGGTACCCGCCGTATGACCCTTTAGAAACTTTAAGAATATGTCGCATTAAGTTAATAGTACCTGTTGTGTATAATGTATCCGCTGGCGCCGCCCAGGATGACGTCGGGGGCGGCGATGGCGCGTCCGTCGAACTTGGTCGTGTAGTACACCGTGAACGTGAGGTACCCGCCGTATGACCCTTTAGAAACTTAAGGATATGTCGTTTTAAGTTTGTAGGTACCTGTTATGTATAATGTAGCCACTGGCGCCGCCCAGGATGACGTCGGGGGCGGCGATGGCGCGCCCGTCGAACTTGGTCGTGTAGTACACCGTGAACGTGAGGTACCCGCCGTATGACCCTTTAGAAACTTAAGGATATGTCGTTTTAAGTTTGTAGGTACCTGTTGTGTATAATGTATCCGCTGGCGCCGCCCAGGATGACGTCGGGGGCGGCGATGGCGCGCCCGTCGAACTTGGTCGTGTAGTACACCGTGTACGTGAGGTACCCACCGTACGACGTCAGACGTTTACCTGGAGGAAACGCAAAGCTTAATACGCCGACAAGTTCACACGTGACCTTCCCTAGGAGTGACAGACGGTGGAAGACTAGGTATCCAAGATGTCAGCAGGTAGCGGGAAAGGTATGCGTATACACGTGTATACGTATACACGTGCATCCGCGCCGCGCGTCATATTAAAATTCACCCCTCCCACCGTTTGTACACCGCGGGTGTGTCGCGCACGAAATTGTCGGACTATTAAGGCAACTTTTAGTGGTCAGAAAAGCTTGTTATATCGTGCATCGATATCGAGACATTAAATACTAACGATACGGGCGTGTGAGGATATAAACGACAATATTGGGCGAGCGAGAGACAAATAGGAAATTCGCCATTTGCAACTCTCTTCTTTATGGAATAGGGTTATACCTAGATAGATTTGCCGTCTGATGCCGGCTTAGAATAGCATCACCCCAATTCTACCTGTGGCCACGTGGGTGTAGTAAAAAGCGACTAAGGGATATTCATCCAGGAAATGGGCAGCAGCGTTCCCTGTAAATGCAACATCTTGCACTGCGCTCGCCAATCCGCCGCCTGCCAAGCGTGGTGAGTATGGCAATACCCCGCGATAGGGAGAGTCCCATGTCCAGCACTGGACTGTTGTGGCTGTTATGGTTATGGTATACCTAGATAGTAGTCGGGCGCGCCGAAGTAGACGATCTTCTCTCCGTTGCTCTCGGGCAGTTCCGCGCCTATCACCTTCTCGTTGACCTCGGCTGGCACTTGGTTGATCGGGAAGATGTTCAGCGTACGGTTGACTTCGACGTTCGCAAGGTACCAGTCCGTCATGCCGTTGATCTGAGGAGAAAACAGATGGGTTATACCAAATAAAGATTAGATTATTAAAGTGAGCAAGGTAATAATCGGGCGTTTTTTGGAAAAACTAAACCGCAAGATGGCGTTGTGCGCCGCCATAGACTAAGTAGAAATAACTGTCAAAATCTTACAGCTATTCCAGCAGAGTCTATGGTGGCTGGCGTACTACACCAACTTGAGGATTAGTTACTTCTGAAAACGACCGTAAAAATAAGTATATTTTGAACTTTATTTGTCCTATTTCTAAACGACTAGAAATTCGGTTAAATTTCTGGGAATATGGCCGAATTCTTAGCGCTGATTAGGATAGGACACATTCTGATTTATATTCCTGCGATATATTCATGGCACCCCGATAAGTCAGTGTCTCTCTCGTTCAGTACATTTCCCCACAATGCAATGCCATACCTCAGCCCAGTAGAGGTTGTAGCTGCTGGTGCACCTGGTGGTCTTGCCGAAGCAGTGGCACTTGGTGCAGCCGCCGGGGTTGTCCTAGGACTACGGTCGAATTCCTAGCTTTGTTTAGGACCTATTCCGATTTATATTCCTGCTCTATTGCACTCCGATACATAAATGTTTCTTTCGTTCAGTATATTTCCCCACAATGTAATGCCATACGTCAGCCCAGTAGAGGTTGTAGCTGCTGGTGCACCTGGTGGTCTTGCCGAAGCAGCAAGTGGCACATGACTCCTCTATAGTTAGTGCTTCTATCGTTCAGTATATTTCCCCACAATGTAATGCCATACCTCAGCCCAGTAGAGGTTGTAGCTGCTGGTGCACCTGGTGGTCTTGCCGAAGCAGCAAGTGGCACATGACTCCTCGATAGTTAGTGCTTCTATCGTTCAGTATATTTCCCCACAATGCAATGCCATACCTCAGCCCAGTAGAGGTTGTAGCTGCTGGTGCACCTGGTGGTCTTGCCGAAGCAGCAAGTGGCACATGACTCCTCGATAGTTAGTGCTTCTATCGTTCAGTATATTTCCCCACAATGCAATGCCATACCTCAGCCCAGTAGAGGTTGTAGCTGCTGGTGCACCTGGTGGTCTTGCCGAAGCAGTGGCACTTGGTGCAGCCGTCGGGGTTGTCCTAGGAATACGGTCGAATTCCTAGCTTTGATTAGGATATATTCTAGGATTAGGTACCCCGATAAGTCGCTGTTTGTTTCGTTCATTTCCCCACAATGCAATGCCATACCTCAGCCCAGTAGAGGTTGTAGCTGCTGGTGCACCTGGTGGTCTTGCCGAAGCAGTGGCACTTGGTGCAGCCGTCGGGGTTGTCCGGCTGCAGGTTGAAGTAGTCCTCCTGGCAGGTGTCGCAAGCCTAAACATACAAACAAAAACATACGTTAAAAGTCGACGTTAGAATTTAAAGTTTAATTATGATTGTTGTCTGTGATTTGATAACAAGTGGTTTCCTAATAAATATTATTATACCAGACGTTCTAAAAAAGGAGCCAAAATACACGTTACGTTGTGGGAGGTAAAAGTTTACCCCTTAAAATATTTGCTGTTCATTTTTTTACAGTTTATTTTTCTGAAATGTTGCTGTGCCCACCCGGGTCCATATGTGATACCTAACTTTGTAAGATCTTGTTTACCATATGGTGTGCAATAAACATGATGTTTTGTGAGTACAGCAAGCTCGGCAATAGTAACTCAAAGCCAGCGAACATAGGCCAGATACGGCGGTAGCTACACCCGCAAATATAAATAAAACGTTTGTTCAACTGACCTGTCCGCGGACATGCTTCTTGCAGAAGCAGTGCGCGGTGAGCTGGTCGCAGACGTCCTCGGTGGTGCCGTCGGGGTCGCACGAGCACCGCACGCACTCAGGGAACGCTAGTGGCCCTCGTGTGGCAATGTTCAACTGACCTGTCCGCGGACATGCTTCTTGCAGAAGCAGTGCGCGGTGAGCTGGTCGCAGACGTCCTCGGTGGTGCCGTCGGGGTCGCACGAGCACCGCACGCACTCAGGGAACGCTAGTGGCCCTCGTGTGGCAATGTTCAACTGACCTGTCCGCGGACATGCTTCTTGCAGAAGCAGTGCGCGGTGAGCTGGTCGCAGACGTCCTCGGTGGTGCCGTCGGGGTCGCACGAGCACCGCACGCACTCAGGGAACGCTAGTGGCCCTCGTGTGGCAATGTTCAACTGACCTGTCCGCGGACATGCTTCTTGCAGAAGCAGTGCGCGGTGAGCTGGTCGCAGACGTCCTCGGTGGTGCCGTCGGGGTCGCACGAGCACCGCACGCACTCAGGGAACGCTAGTGGCCCTCGTGTGGCAATGTTCAACTGACCTGTCCGCGGACATGCTTCTTGCAGAAGCAGTGCGCGGTGAGCTGGTCGCAGACGTCCTCGGTGGTGCCGTCGGGGTCGCACGAGCACCGCACGCACTCAGGGAACGCTAGTGGCCCTCGTGTGGCAATGTTCAACTGACCTGTCCGCGGACATGCTTCTTGCAGAAGCAGTGCGCGGTGAGCTGGTCGCAGACGTCCTCGGTGGTGCCGTCGGGGTCGCACGAGCACCGCACGCACTCAGGGAACGCTAGTGGCCCTCGTGTGGCAATGTTCAACTGACCTGTCCGCGGACATGCTTCTTGCAGAAGCAGTGCGCGGTGAGCTGGTCGCAGACGTCCTCGGTGGTGCCGTCGGGGTCGCACGAGCACCGCACGCACTCAGGGAACGCTAGTGGCCCTCGTGTGGCAATGTTCAACTGACCTGTCCGCGGACATGCTTCTTGCAGAAGCAGTGCGCGGTGAGCTGGTCGCAGACGTCCTCGGTGGTGCCGTCGGGGTCGCACGAGCACCGCACGCACTCAGGGAACGCTAGTGGCCCTCGTGTGGCAATGTTCAACTGACCTGTCCGCGGACATGCTTCTTGCAGAAGCAGTGCGCGGTGAGCTGGTCGCAGACGTCCTCGGTGGTGCCGTCGGGGTCGCACGAGCACCGCACACACTCAGGGAACGCTAGTGGCCCTCGTGTGGCAATAAGGGCTTCCAATATTGGTATACCGGTATTACCCAATACCGGGATCACGGACTTCTTAGACCTCTTTTCAGTAGTAGTTTTCCGGTATTAAAAATCTAATACCGGGATTCCGGTATTGATGGTTTTCATGTGTATTTGATTAAAAATTTACATTCATAAGTTCCTATTCATTCGCCTTTTCCTTCTTGTGTCTTTGTTAATTTGAACTCCTTGGCCCGATTTCACCCGCTCTCTACCTACTAGAGTGCCCGACACGCTCTTGGTCCGTTTCGTCACACTTTCTACCTACTAGAGTGGCCGACACGCTCTTGGTCAGTTTCGTCACAGTTTCTACCTACTAGAGTGGCCGACACGCTCTTGGCCCGATTCCACCCGCTCTCTACCTACTAGAGTGCCCAACACGCTCTTGGTCCGTTTCGTCACACTTTCTTCCAACTAGAGTGCCCGACACGCTCTTGGTCCGTTTCGTCACAGTTTCTACCTACTAGAGTGGCCGACACGCTCTTGGTCCGTTTCGTCACACTTTCTACCTACTAGAGTGGCCGACACGCTCTTGGTCCGTTTCGTCACAGTTTCTACCTACTAGCGTGCCCGACACGCTCTTGGTCCGTTTCGTCACAGTTTCTACCTACTAGAGTGCCCGACACGCTCTTGGTCCGTTTCGTCACAGTTTCTACCTACTAGAGTGCCCGACACGCTCTTGGCCCGATTCCACCCGCTCTCTACCTACTAGAGTGCCCGACACGCTCTTGGTCCGTTTCGTCACAGTTTCTACCTACTAGAGTGCCCGACACGCTCTTGGTCCGTTTCGTCACACTTTCTACCTACTAGAGTGCCCGACACGCTCTTGGTCCGTTTCGTCACACTTTCTACCTACTAGAGTGGCCGACACGCTCTTGGTCCGTTTCGTCACAGTTTCTACCTACTAGAGTGGCCGACACGCTCTTGGTCCGTTTCGTCACAGTTTCTACCTACTAGAGTGCCCGACACGCTCTTGGTCCGTTTTGTCACACTTTCTACCTACTAGTGCCCGACACGCTCTTGGTCCGTTTCGTCACAGTTTCTACCTACTAGAGTGCCCGACACGCTCTTGGTCCGTTTTGTCACACTTTCTACCTACTAGAGTGCCCGACACGCTCTTGGTCCGTTTCGTCACTACGAGAGATACAAAGAGTACGAGAGACCAGTTTTAGCTGGCCTCACTTTCATACAAACACTACGAGAGACCAGTTTAAACTGGCCTCACTTTCATACAAACACTACGAGAGACGAGATTTAGCTGGCCCCACTTTCATACAAACACTACGAGAGACCAGTTTAAGCTGGCCTCACTCAACTTGATTTTAATTATTACACCGTAACGGTCCCGCAACACACAGATATTTTTATTGATTAATGTAATATATGCTGTCCTCATACTGGATAAATTATTAAAAACGGACTTGATGATGAATTAAAAAAAAAAAAACACACCCGACCCGTACTGGACACTGGACAGGAACAAGTAGGTCACTCGAAGTTAGTTCGCTCGAGTTTAGGTTAATGACATGTGTCGTTCAAAGTGACATTTTGGTTCTAAAGTGTCTCCGGCCGGTCCGACTCGCTCTTGACCACTTTTCGAGCTACAAAGCTAAAATGGACGTAACCAAACTGGGAACAATCTCAGCCGGCACCCACGCTGGGTACTATCGGCAGCACATACAATGTTGTACAATGTTGCACGACATGTCGTCACCGATCGCCGTAAGTGTTGTACCATCGAACGCGGCTCGAGTCCCTCTTTCAAACGACACCCCACACATGGTACCTACTACTACCTACTACCGTACCGTAGGCGGTGTTCCAGTTCTAATTTTTAAGTTTTAAGTTCTAAGTTCTAAGTCTTCGCGAGGCGAACGTGTCCGCGTGGCGAACACTATGCATCCAACACCTTTATCATATCGCAGAAAACATTTCATTACCGCGTTTTAAAAAACTACTAGCGCCATCTAGTGTTTACATACGAAAATAAATGTGACTTTATTTCGGGGTCGCACGAGCACCGCACGCACTCAGGGAACGCTAGTGGCCCTCGTGTGGCAATGTTCAACTGACCTGTCCGCGGACATGCTTCTTGCAGAAGCAGTGCGCGGTGAGCTGGTCGCAGACGTCCTCGGTGGTGCCGTCGGGGTCGCACGAGCACCGCACGCACTCAGGGAACGCTAGTGGCCCTCGTGTGGCAATGTTCAACTGACCTGTCCGCGGACATGCTTCTTGCAGAAGCAGTGCGCGGTGAGCTGGTCGCAGACGTCCTCGGTGGTGCCGTCGGGGTCGCACGAGCACCGCACACAGTCAGGGAACGCTAGTGGCCCTCGTGTGGCAATGTTCAACTGACCTGTCCGCGGACATGCTTCTTGCAGAAGCAGTGCGCGGTGAGCTGGTCGCAGACGTCCTCGGTGGTGCCGTCGGGGTCGCACGAGCACCGCACGCACTCAGGGAACGCCAGTGGCCCTCGTGTGGCAATGTTCAACTGACCTGTCCGCGGACATGCTTCTTGCAGAAGCAGTGCGCGGTGAGCTGGTCGCAGACGTCCTCGGTGGTGCCGTCGGGGTCGCACGAGCACCGCACGCACTCAGGGAACGCTAGTGGCCCTCGTGTGGCAATGTTCAACTGACCTGTCCGCGGACATGCTTCTTGCAGAAGCAGTGCGCGGTGAGCTGGTCGCAGACGTCCTCGGTGGTGCCGTCGGGGTCGCACGAGCACCGCACGCACTCAGGGAACGCTAGTGGCCCTCGTGTGGCAATGTTCAACTGACCTGTCCGCGGACATGCTTCTTGCAGAAGCAGTGCGCGGTGAGCTGGTCGCAGACGTCCTCGGTGGTGCCGTCGGGGTCGCACGAGCACCGCACACACTCAGGGAACGCTAGTGGCCCTCGTGTGGCAATGTTCAACTGACCTGTCCGCGGACATGCTTCTTGCAGAAGCAGTGCGCGGTGAGCTGGTCGCAGACGTCCTCGGTGGTGCCGTCGGGGTCGCACGAGCACCGCACGCACTCAGGGAACGCTAGTGGCCCTCGTGTGGCAATGTTCAACTGACCTGTCCGCGGACATGCTTCTTGCAGAAGCAGTGCGCGGTGAGCTGGTCGCAGACGTCCTCGGTGGTGCCGTCGGGGTCGCACGAGCACCGCACACAGTCTGGGAACGCGTAGTGCCCCGCCACGCAGTGGTCGCACACGCGACCGATCACGTTCTCCTTGCAACTGCAATGCAAAAAAAAGGTTACATACAAGTTGATACAAGGTTTCGTATTACAAACGAAATCGAGATTAGCGAACATCAACGTCCACAGCCAGCAATTTGCTTGGCACAATATTTCCCTAATACAGAAAAATGTAACAAAAATTATGCATGGGAAAATTGAGCCAACAGATAAATTACCAAGTGACCGTGTGGCAGGGCTAAGAATACTGTCCGCCCTAG